>OY992877.1:143489779-144132279 GCA_963921405.1 Cepaea hortensis | reverse complement strand
TAATGTGCCTAAACAAGTTTGACTGTCTGCGTCTAATTTCTCTAATTATTTTATGATTTTCATTTACTTCTTGTAGAACTTGTTCAATTGTCTGTTTATGGTATTCTTTGTATTTTTTTTTTCAGAAACCATATTCCACTGCAATTAGATGTTTTTTTTTTTTTTTCAGCTTGGCTGCTTATTGTTTACGTTTTATAGGTTCTATTTAGTACTTAAACACTTTTTTTTCTCGTTGCAATTGACATCTTTTTATTGGTTAGTATATTTTTCCATATTGCAAAAGGCTCCTTTGCCATAGCGATTCTTATTGTAATCTCCTTAGTTTATACAATTATTTTGTTTAAAGTTGCATATCCTTTACAGGACGTTGCAGTCAACACCAGCATTTTACTGCCGTTGTTGATGTTTTGACAAGTTTCTACGTTCAGTAGTTTGCCATTGCTTTCTGAACGACCGGCTCCCATACCAACACGTTAAACCAGCGAGACACGGTCTGCTGCCAAACAGGTCACCGCTGTGTTTCGAACGTGGATAAGCAGCATTACGATTCGCGTCCGCAACGCCATCGCCACGGAGACAAGCAGTTTTTTCAATACCTAAGTTTAAACATTAGGCAGTGTGAGCGCAAACAGCTCGAACTCTGGGGCTCATGTAACAACAACAAAGATTAATCAATGAACAGCTGGTAGGAAAAGGGAAACCAGATAAGATCATAAATTCAGAAATGAAGAAATCGGGACTAAAGTGTGGGTTATAGCTGCACTAGATTTTATTAGAAGGTTTGGCCCCCCGGGAAGGTTAATCCGGTCAACAAATGCCCGCAGAAGTCGGATGTGTCGGCCTAACGGCGCAAGAACGCAGCTCTGCTGTAAACAGACACAACGCAATCACGTCCGAAAAAAAAAACTCCGGATGAACGCAGAAAAAGAAGAAATGGTTTGGCCATGCAAGTAGGTTACCAACTAACAGTATACCACAACAAGCAATGATGTACAGACCAAAGGGAAGCAGAGGGAAAGGCCGATCACGTAAACGATGGACGCAAGGAATAACAGAGTCCATGGGAATATCAATACATGAAGCCCATAAGCGGGCACTCTTCCGCTGTTTATACTTCACCTCGACACCGCAAGGTACAAGAGGGACATGATGAGATGAGATGAGATGAGACTCCGGACACGGGAGTCGCGGTAGAGCAGTGGCTTGCACACTTGCCTGCGATCCAGTGATCATGTGTTAGCATCTCCATAAATTCAGATTTTAAAACAAGGTCGACCCAAGCTAATATGGGTACCAGAAAATGTCATGGGAAGCAAAGCGGTTTAGGGTGCCGAATGGTTTATTGAAATATAAGGTTCACATCATATATCAAAGACGCCACAAGGTGCGGAAAAGGATCCTTTACCTTTGGTATTTTACTTTACGCTGGACACGTCCATAGGTGTTCAAGGCTGCCCAGGATGAAATCAACCAGCGTGCCCGCCATATTTTCCTTGTTAAACCTCTTCCCACACGTTGTGCGCTGCTCCTACCGATCTTCACTCCGAACACCTACATTCTGACTATTGATTTCAACTCATTCCGTTGAAGATCTTCGTTTAGGCCAAATAATTTCATGGAATTTGCTCTGTCTCAAAACGGCTTTGCGTGCGCAAGCAGTGTGACTGTTTGAGAAAACCCACCAGCTGCTGTTTATGTGGGATTAACCAGCATTTTTAGTTACATTGTACCATTTGGTAATACTGACAAGTTCATTCTGCATCGCACTTGCATTCTTATTCCTGCCTTTTCATTGTCGCTAGGGACGCAGAGGTGTTTCCAAGGCACCAGGGCCGGGGTATATACTGGCCAAGACCTATTGACACGTCCTCGTTGAGCGTCCTGGGCAACAGGTCCCTTCGGGGTCCTGGCTAAAGTCAGTAGGATCGCCGATTCTTCCGAAGTCGGAGAGTGTCTGCCTGTACGGCGAGGAACCACCAGTCTGCACACCAATAAACCAGACATGGGACAACGGATACTCATGCAAACCTCAGGTCCTGTATGACATCACACTGATGTTGGACAACATGATCCGACATACAGGACTTCGCGTTGGAGCTCAAACCAATGAACACAAGCAAGCATTGTCGCTACACAACATCGCCAGAAAAATAGTCCTAGCATAAAAATAAATATGTCAAAGCATAAAACAATGTAGAAGTGGAATTTGGAGGATATATAATTATATCGATCGGAACAGCTATTTCAGTATTTGGGAGGTTGTAGACCAAAGACGTAAACGGGCTTGCAGAATACAATCGATCTGTTGATGAAGAGACGATGTTATCACTCAGTAACATTTTCGAATCTAGTGTGTTAGCCTTCATATTTTCTCAGATGTTTACTTATTTCATTTCACCATGTTCCTCTTCTAGAGCCGCCATTCAACATCTGTCTATAATTCGAAACAATATATTTCCTTAGTGAATATAAACACAGAAACCATAAACAATATGTTGCACTATTTATTACTTTTTGCATATTTCGCTGCATATCGTCAGGTGCATACTGTAGAGTTATATATCATGTGAAGTGAATCCATGAATAATACTTAAGCTGAAACAATAAAAACACATAGTCACAGGTATTGTTCGAATGTGGAGGATCTGTTGTCCCCATGGTAATTTCAAATTTAACACGAGCTCTTTCTATTTTTATAAAATGGCTATAACCGCCTAATTGCTAACACTTCACTATATTTGTGCAATCGTTTATTGTTTGTTGAATACAGTATACGTAACGCTATTTATTTGTTCACGTTATGGCCATAGTTTATGCATGTTGAGCAATCGACGAGGAGGGTGTTTTATACTATAGCATTTCGACTGTGCAGGGATTCCTGAAGACTGATTAACTCTCTTTTCCACCCACACTGGTACATGTTTGGCTATTCGATTTCGCCCTACCCATGTAAGTTGCTTATCACTCACACTGGAATTGACAAATGTAGTTTGAGTTAGTGCACAGAGTCAATGATTCTTTCCCAGTTGGAGTAAGTACCGGGGTGGTTTTATATCTGCTCTTTGGTTCAGCAGTAAAGAATGTTTGGCTTACAGATGTTTTAAGTCGATCGTGTATTCGTTTAATTACATCGTCTGAAGAAACATTTAAGTTTGGGAACCGATGATTTTGTGGGAGTGGGTGTGGGTGGCTGGCAGTGAAGCTTGATGAAGTCGGCTGGATATCCATTAGATTTTAGTCGAGTTAAAGGCGCCCATCTTCTCTTTAAGTGTGTCATCGGAGCAAATATTTCTGGCTCGATATTAAACAGGGTCCTTACCAGGTCACACTTTTATTTGATAGGCATTGCCATTCATGTATTGACCCGTCCATGTTTCTTGTCGATAGACTGCTCTTTTGATGGTGCCACGGATTAGGATGTCTAAGAACGATAAGGTGTCATTGTGTTCGTTGTCAACAGACAAAGAGATGTTTTTGTGGGCTTAGTTCATGGTGAAGTGGGGCGATTCTGCCTGTCTGGTCTCTGTGATAAATAATATATCATACACGTAACGACAGCGTAGAAAAAGGTCTTAATATTCGAGGCTCTTTATTCTTATAAGTGCGCTATAAAGTCGAGTCGTCCGCTAGAATAGGACCCAAAGGATTACCCGTGGGCCATAGCATAGCCATCCGTCAATTTAGCTGTAGGATGTCTATAAATAATTGTATCTATAAACCATAACTTTATTAGTCTTTCTGTGAGATTTAATAAAACAATAGCAGTAATAGCAGCAACACAAGAGATAAGCAACAGACTTTCATACAGCTAGCTTCCTCTTTCTTCCTCAAATGACTTGACCCAGTAATCTAAACTCCACCGAGGAGCAAGCATGACGTAAACATCTGTTAGCCATTTAACCTGTCCATTCTTTTCTTTAGCAATAATAACTATACTTGGGATCTATTTCCGTCGACATAATAGAATCGATTCTACGTAAATCTCCGGAACACCTCGTAAAACGACGACAAGTAAAGAATTGTATTTGTTTGTACAAAATTAGTATATTATTATTTTTAGATATCTATATATATGAAAATAATGTCTTAAAATAATTTAATCTGGAAATGAAGTATAAATAAATGAGTTTTCAAAAATACAAAACTGGTCACGTTATCAACGAACATAAATTATGCAAAACATAAAGGTCAACAGAGGCTCATCGGCTGATATAGTCTGACACGCTTGGCGCAGGACGAGAGTCGCCTGTTCTGTTAAAACGTGACGGTAGCTTTATCAGTTGATACTTATAATATTTATATCCATTGTTGAACGGGCATACTAATATTTGTAAGTATATATGTGTGTAATGTCTCAGTTGTTACTCTAAATCAAGTAATCTGGACAACTGGTATATCCAGATGTAAGTAGCCAAATACTGAAATAGTGCCGGTGATTGCTTTTTTGTCTGCTAGACACTAAAGTGAAAATGTAGCAGTAGCAGTCACTTCAGTCAGTCCAATTGAATTACTAACTAGCATAGAATAGCGACAAAAAGGAAACACCGTGTCGCGTGGCGTTATGTTTGAATGTGATGTAACTAACTACCCGTTAATAACCGTTAATGTTATTATAAAGCGTGAACTCTAAATAAGCGAAGCTGATAGAGTGTGTTGTGCACCATACCATATCTTGCAGGCAAGACGTGGGAAATAAAAATGGTTTGATTAAAGACTGACGAAATTCGTTGTCCGTGACGGATGTGTCCTTAGATTTGGTCACGTTTGTTTCTGAGATTAATAATAATATATATTAATATGATATTAATAATAGAATAATTAATACTGTTTTGTAGATATCGACATCATCGTGCAACAGTTACTTTCCAGAACATCGCTGTCAGTGTCAGTTTCACAGCCGCCTGAAAAAAGTTCTCCATCCCTTGCATGTTTCCTTGCCTAATCCTCATGCATTTTCATGCCCAAGACGTCTTCAGTGCCTGTGTCCATCTTGGTGCTGATCGACCCCTAGCCACCATCCAGGAATCATGCCTTCCTTGAATCATGCCTTTCTTGAATCATGCCTTCCTTGAATCATGCCTTCCATAGCTGTTCTTTATAAACCACTATCACTATGGCGTTTAATAATGACCAAAGTGTCCCAAGACGTGGTGTAATGTTCATTGATGTTTAGATGTAGTGATGCAGAATGTACGTAGTTTTCTTCTTTTTTGTCCTCTTTTCTAAATCTTTCTGACTGTGACACTCAAGTTCACCCAAAAACCCTGATTTTCTTCTTTATTATTGTGGATTGATCCTTGACTTTCATCCATATGTTGCCACAAGAAGGATCATCTTCTTAAAAATTTGACTTTAATTTGTTTGCTAGGTCAAGAATGTGCTATTCCAAAGTATTCCACTCAAGCTGTGTGTGTACATGTACATAATAATATGAAATAATAATATTATAATAAAACAACTCAAGATTCTTAAATACTTCTTAACCTATGCATTGCTATAGCCTGTCTTCTTATTGATTATGGAGCCAAGATATTCCTAGTTTGTAGCATATTCAATTTCTTCATTTTTGAGTATGGTGTTAGTTGACATGTATTTTGTCTGTGGATATTTTTGTAAGTTCAGAAAAAGATTGTGATAATCGCTGTCTTATGACAGACATGATTAACTTTCTAATCACCTAGCACCATTTGAGAGTCATAGAATTTAGTTGTAGTGAATTATTAATAGATTGAAATTGTCTCAGGTCTCACTATTTTAGTTAAGTCTTTTTATACTTACATTTTCTGCATAGATTTTGGACAGGTATGGGGAGAGAATGCAGTTCAAACTTACTCCCCTTTGAACCTCAAACCAATTTGATGTTTCACTTGCTACTCTGACAGCTGCTTGTTTTTAATGATTCACTTAAAGTGGATCATTTGTGCCAGAAATCCCATATCTCACATGAAGTTCCACAATTTCTAATGCTGAACACAGTCTAAAGCCTTACTCTAGTCTATAAAACAAGCTTGTTTTCACTGCATTTCTCAAAGGTGGTTCTGATGTTGAAGATATGGTCCCAGGTTCTTCTGCCCTCTGTGAAACCTACCTGTACTTCTTATAATTTATATTCTATCTTACATGCAATCATCTTCATGATGATTCACTAGCATGACTTATCAGTATATCAGTTTGAGCACAGTTTTAAATTTTCTTTCTTTATGTGAGGGATTTAAATAAGACAAGGAACTCATTAACATGAATTTTATTAATATTTTTATAGTAGTGCAAACCAGAACTTTTGTTTGTATTAATTCTCAGCATAGTCCCTGGCTTGGTCCAACACACTTGGTCCACCTGTCCACTAGCTTGTTGATGCCTTCTAGAAAAAAGTTTTATGCGTGTGACCTTAAACCAGTTTTGCACCATCTCCATTACCTCGTTATCTGCAAACCTGTGAGCCCACAAATGTTCTTTGAAGAGTCCAAGTGAAAGTCGGATGGCGCCAAGTCTGGTCCATAAACTGGATGTTTACAGACCTCAAATTTCACATCACATAGCGTATCAAATGTAGGCGCAGCCGTATTAGGGTCAGTGTTGTCATGCTGCAACAATGCTCATTTTCACCCTGTTCTAGGAAATGCACCAATATAGGGCCCTATGCAGTTTTCAAACCTCAGTAGATTTAAGGATAACCTTATCACTGGGGTTAACATACTGTCAGTTGTTCCCCTGTGACAAACATCTCTGCATAGAAGATAAAATATGCTAGGTTCATTAATTCACTACTGATAAGCTTGAATTTGACCACAAGAAATCCCAGGTTAAGAGTTTTTTATGCTATGGGAATTGTATTGTACGTTGTCATATTTGTCTTGGATTATGTTTGACTAGTTAATTGGAACATAGAAATTAAAGTAAATAAAATAATACTAGAATATTTCAACTTAGAAAGCACAATAACCTGCTGAAAGTATTAAACTTTATGCAGATCTTAAAATAGTGACAAAATAAGTTGTATAAATATTGCCAGATAAAAATTTGCCAAGATTAGACAGACAGACAGGTTGAAAAATAATAATTAATTAATTCTACAGTGTGCATTTTAAACATGTGGTTAATATATTAAGAACTTCTGTATCAATATACTGGTAATTATGTACATTGTAAGGATGTACATTTTCTAATTGTTATAGTCTTTGGTTATAGTCTTTAGTCTTTACAAGAATGTATGGGACAGAACTGGAATAAGCCTGCAAACAAAGCTAAAAGTCTACAAAGCAGTTGTATTATCCACACTGCTATATGCTTGTGAAACCTGGACTGTTTATCAGCGATACGCTAGGAAATTAAACCACTTCCACACAGTCTGCCTAAGGAAGCTACTGAAGATTAAATGGCAAGACAAGATTCCAGACACTGAAGTCCTAGAAAGAGCGTCCATGCTCAGTATCCACACTCTACTGATGAAGAATCAGATTCGCTGGGCTGGTCACTTGACTCGCATGCCAGATCACAGGCTCCCTAAACGAATTTTTTACAGCGAACTGCGTTGTGGTAAATGCTCCCAAGGTGGCCAGAGGAAACGCTTTAAAGACACTGAAAATCTCACTGAATGCTTTTGGAATTCATCATGATACCTGGGAGGCTGCAGCCAGAGACCGAAATTCGTGGCGTGCATCATTACGCAAAGGTGCAGTCATATGTGAGGCAACCAGGACTGCAAGAGCTGTGAAGAAAAGGCAGGACAGAAAAACCACTGCAGGAAATCCTCCTCCAGAAACGTCAAGCATTCTTTGCCCACATTGTCAAAGAACATTTCGAGTCAAAATAGGCCTTATCAGCCATCTTAGAACCCACGGCTCCATACCTTCAATCCCACTGGATGAAATGAATGGTCATCATCATTCTTGATGGACAAACAACATAGTCCTTGGTGTGCTGGTACTAGGAAACACAGAAAGGACCCTTCTAGACAACTTAAGCCACATGGCATATTGTGTTAGACCCATAGTTTTATAGACCAGTCGACAATAGGTGGGTGATATGGTCAGTATGAGGCCAGCCACCAGTACTTCTCAAGACATTTCCTGATAGCCATTTTAGGCTGGGTCAACCTGGCAGCCCATTTAAATTTAAAAAAAAAAACTGCCTCAATGTGGATTTGAACCCATGACCACTGAGCCAGTAGGTGTGTGTCTAACCACAATGCTACCATGGTTGCCTTTTAGTCTTCTCTGAAACTTCTGCATCACCAAGTATGTTCAGACTTTCAGTTTCTTACTCTTAGTTTTCAGCTAGTCAATGTACTTGCACACAATCTGTCTTTGAGGCTCTAATTGCCAATCTGATGTTCTGTGTCCTCTTTGGTTTCCTCATTATGTTCTTCAGTCTTGAATATGTTTTTGATTTTATCTGTAGAGTATTGTTTTTGCTCTTTGTTTTCTATAGTAGTCTCATTTGTTTTGTTTAATTAATTAATTTTAATCTCGTCAATAGAGACACCTGAAAATGCATGATGTGACTGTTAATATTGGACAAATCTTCTGCTGCTGCGTTCTTCCAGGGTGTTTTTTTTTTCAGATGTAATTGCATTGTGCCAAGTTTATTTGCGCCCTTACGCCGACACATCTGACTTCTGCGGGTGTTTGTTGACCGGGTTAACTTTCCCAGGATATTAGACAAATGTAATTTACAAGAAATGAACCTTATGTTTTTAATTCAGTGGTGTGGCTAAAGGCTTGCGAACACGGTTCGTGAGCCGGGTACCAGGCGTTCGAAGCTCAGCTGCGACCGATTTGTGCAGCAGACCGTGTTGCGTTGTGTTATGTGCTGGTATGGCAGCTGGTTGTTCAGAAAGCAATGGCAAACTACTGAACGTAACACTTGCCTAGTACATCAACAGCAGCTGAAAAATGCTGTTGTTGACTGCAACGTCCCGTAAGGGATACACAACAAAAAATTTTTTAACTGCCAGGCACGGTAAAGTTTTTATGTTCCCAATTTTGGTTTAATTTGACTAGTTGTCTTACTTAATGTAAGAAATTATTTCTGTACTAAACTTGTTTTTTTATTTCACTGATAGATTTACCAAGTGAATCTTGAGAAACATGTCTGCCAAAGCAATTTATGAAGCCAAAGGGAAGGAACTTTTGAATAAGTTTCTGGGTGATGTTGCTGAAAAAAATCGTTTTGTATCCATCGATGAAACTGTGAAGTGGAATCACTTACTACAGGACAATCCATGGCTTAACAATGAGGTGAGTTATGAGAATTTGCTGATGACATTAGCCTTGTGTTGAAATTACACACAAACTCAGATGCATAATAAGCTAACCACATTGGATGGGAGGTCACGATAATTAGGTTTAAAAAATTGCAAGGGAAAGACAAAGATAATGAGAATAAATCAAGCAAATGATAGCCCGATTTCCCTTGGGGAAGCCTCACTTCAAGAGACGGAATAATAATGTCTATCTAGGTAGAAACATAGACAAAGGTGAAGGAACAGATAAAGACATCAAAATAAGCATACTTGCACAACAGAAGAGCCCAAGTACAGATAGACAGACTCAGGAGCAAGAAAATACTACTGTGTCACGGTGTTCCCCAGGGCGGAGTCTTGTCGCCCACACTTTTTCTAATCTTCATCAATGATCTTGTTGCTAATCTACCGCATGGAATTAAAGCGGCAATGTACGCTGATGACCTGATTTTGTGGAGGACAAATGAACATGCATCAGAGGCCACCATATCGCTACAAAGAGCTGTAGATACTTTTGTTACATGGGCGGATAGATGGTGTGTCAGCATAAACATTGACAAATGCAGCACCACTCTATTTACCCTCTCTCCGAAACAAAAGGCAGGGAGCATCCAGATAAATGGAACACCCCTTAGAGAAGATAAAGAACCAACATACCTTGGAGTAACATTTGATGCCAGGCTGACATGGAGAAAACATGAAAAACGCAGTAGCAAAAGCCAGAAGGAAAATAGCCATCCTGAGAAAGCTAAGTGGAACCACATGGGGAGCCAGTGGGAAAATACTTAGCAAAGTTTATCAACAGAGCATACGACCACACCTGGAATACGGGTCAACTGCGTGGTGTTCAGCATCAAAAGCCACACTACAAGAGCTGGACAGGGTGCAGAATCAAGCTCTTAGAGTCACCACAGGAGGGATGAGATCAACCCCTATAGTAGCAATGGAGAAAATGGGGAGGATCCAAGCACTGAGAGAGCGCAGAGATACAAAAACAATAATACAAGCAGAAAAGTTCCTCAGCTTGCCAGGCCACCCTATGAATAACCGATTTGAAAACTTAGCTATGGGGTGGTTGAAAAGAAGTAGTTTTATCCACCAGGCCAAACGACTCTACAGAGAAACCACAGATCTGCCCACAGTTGGTATCCCCCTGACAACTATTCCAGAGCGAACTCCATGGAAAGATGCACATAGACTATCACTACAAATCCAGACTAAAGTGCGAGGAATATTTGACAAGGAAGAACAGAACAGTGTACAGCACAGAACAGCCACTCTCAGCTTCCTTGATGACGAATACCCACAGGACCTTTGGATCCGAGTCTACACAGATGGGTCAGCACAAAATGCTGTTCGAAATGGAGGAGCGGGAGTGTACATAGAATACCCAAATAATACTAGGGACACAGCTAGAGTACCGACAGGAAAGTACTGCCATAACTACGATGCTGAAATTGAGGCAATCAAGATAGCAACAGAGAAATTACTAAATACTAACCATGGTGCACAGCCTGTGGTGTTGTTGACAGATGCAAAATTGGTGCTCGAGGCGCTCCTGTCTGGGAAATTGCCAGTACTAAGGACACTACTTTCTGAACTTAGCAGTCAGCATAAGGTCACCATGCAGTGGATACCATCCCACTGTGGAGTACCCGGAAACGAAAGAGCTGATCAATTGGCTAAGGAAAGAGCAAAAGAGGGAGGAACAGCTTGATGTGCCCATTACATACCACCAAAAGAAAAGAATGGTCAAATCAGTCAGAAGGCCACCAAAACCTGCTCAAGATGACTACCATGTTATGAACAGACCAGAACAAGTCATTATTCTGCGCCTTAGAACAGGACACACCAGATTGGGCAACCACATGTATACAAAATTCAAGATTGGTGACTCAGCCATGTGCACATATGGTTTGGCGCCGCAGACAGCAGAGCACATACGCCAAGACTGCCCAAACTACAACATATCCAGGCGAACATTCTGGCATAGAGAGACAACAGTGGAAGATAAACTCTGTGGACCGCTGAGTGAACTAAAAAAGACTGTTAGATTCATACAGAAGACAACATTGCAGTTATAGATGTATTTCAAGCGAACGAAAGAAGAAGAAGATCAAAATAAGAATACAAATGGCAAGAGCTGTGCACTAGGAATTCAATTGTTGACTTCAAAAGAAATTAAATTCAGAAACAGAATATTAAATTCTAACGTTAAATTAATACTTCTGTACGGATGAGACATGGTTACAAATAAACCACGAACATTCATTAATTGGTGCTTCTGCAGTTAGTACTTAAATTTTTTTTCCCGCGTTTCCATCCTGTTTCAGGATATTGCGGTCAACACCAGCATCTTTCAGCTGTATGTTGATTCCTAGGCTAGATTACGCTCATCAGCACGCCACGACTTTCTGAGCGACCGGCTCCATACTCTCATAAGTCACTTTTGCGATTCGAACCACTGCTAATTCTCGTCGCGTCACGTGACGAGAGTATTCGGGGTTAGCGGAGAAAGCTGCTAACCCCTCGGCCACGGAGCCACGGTTAGTACTTAAATGGTATGACATAATCACCAATTGAAGCTTATAGAGAGAACTAGACAACTACAAATGAATCAAGAGGTGAAGAAAAGACCCTGGCACTGGATAGGACACAATTCAGAAAAGCACAACTAGAAAGGTTGTTGTCTAGAATTCACAAAGCAAAAGAAATAGAGGAAGATGCACACACAAAAAACATGTGGATAAGAGAAGTAGAGACATAAATGTATAATATATGGTGTATTTTTAATGACTGCAGTGTTTGAAAATATTGCTGGTCCAAGTTTTGTAATCACCCTCTGTAAAGTTCATACAACATAATAGGTAAATACTAAACTTGGACCGACAATATTTTCAAAAACTGCAGTCATTAAAAATACACCCTGTACAGGGAGGACATGGATGGAGGTACATAGGATTGTTTGGAGTGAGTTGGTTGAGGACCTATTCCCCTACGGACGATGAATGGTGAAAGAAGAAGAAAAAGAAGTTAGAATACCATTTATTGTTCATTTTTAACCCCCCCCCCCCCCAAACACACACACACACACATACACACCACACACACAGAGAGAGAGAGAGAGGTTATTTGTTAGTAATTGCAATTTGTTAAACAATTTTGAGAAAACACCACAAATTGTATCCGCTACCTGGTAATCAGGAGGCAGTAATAGTAAGTAAAGCTCCCCCGATGTGTCTCCACCTTGCCGTGGTGGGGGAGCTTGAGTGTCCCACTGACCCCAAGCGCTATGCCGATGAATATTAACTACATATTGGATAGCTCTTGAGATAGGGACTAGACTAAGAGAGAGACTGAGGGTAGCAGTCTAAATCAGGCGAATGATGCCAATAATCTGCCTGGACACAATCTCTAAGGCTCTCAGCCGAGTGGTATGGCTGAACGTCTCTAAGCCATAAACCCTCGGATGTGAGAGCTTGGCCGACAATACCTACATCAAAATTGAGGTGAGGTGCTGAGCACGCTACATGCTTGGTGCAGATACTTGTTCGATGGCTCTTAGCTGGGGGATATGAGGGATCCCCGGATGATAGCCCTGGCTGTTTCTTGCCCACAGACGCACAGAGATAATGTGCTGAGCCGGCAGCACATGTAGCCTACCTCGTGAGCGAGTACTCAAGGTGAAAAAACACCTCGGTCGCACGTTCCGATGAAAATCTGTAACCGTACTCATGGAGAGTGTAGTCAAAGGTGAAAATTGTCTCGTTGACACTAAATGGAAAGCTTGGCTTGCGAATCCATTACGTGGCAGCCCGAAGCAAAAGCTTGCTGCGTGGAAGTCGAAATAAGAGTATAACTTGTCTTGAAACCCGAGGAAGGCTAGCCTCATTAAAAATGCCCACTGAAGTCGGAAGCAAAATAAAAATGGCACTACGCAATTACGTCAGAGTGAAATGTCTTTCGTGACCGGAAAAGCTCTAACTAGTCTTCCCTCGTGCTAGGAAAATCTACCTAGTTTTCGAATGGCACTCTTGTTCGGAACAGCTCTGACTAGGCAGTTTTCCAAATGTCCGTCGTGCCTGGAACAGCTCTGACGGGCGCAAAGACAAGCACATGCCGAAAAACTCGCTGAGTGGATACTGACTGCAGACCAGTCTGGTTTGTGCGGGAACGGCCCGGGGCGAACGAAATGCCCAATATATTGAAGTGAGGAATTAAAGCAGCCATGAGCAGGACGTGACGATTCCCTCGGTGAGCCCAGCACCAGGGCGCTATGTGTCGGCCCTGCAACTATGGAAGCCACCCTGGATGGCGGAAAATGCTATGGACTGTCCCTGCCTTCCTTTGAGGGATGATCGAAGTCTTCGACTGTTCCAACTTGGCCAGCTGGCATGTGGACGGTACCACAAAAGTGAGAGTCTCCCAGGAATGCTAACCTGGTCAAAAATGCATGCAAAAGCTGGATGCGTTGACCTAAGGATTTCGACTCAAGGGTGCCTAACGCACACCGCAATCACATCTGAAAAAATACTCCAGATGAACGCAAAGAAGAAGTAAGTAAGTAAAGAACCCTGACTACATGCCTGGGGTATAATTGGCATATGGTGCTAGTTCCATATGTTATTGACCACTCGGCACTGGAGAGGTGCAGTGGTCAGTATCATGCTGGCAGCCTTGTCTTCCCAAGACATTTTCTGTACCCATATTAGGCTGCGTTGATCTGGGAGCCCATGTCAATGTTACAAATCTCCTTGATGCAAATTTGAACCTGCAGCTCCCAGGACGGTGTATAGCATCCTCATATTCCATATTTTGTAGACTTTTACATGACTTTAAACCCAAAAAAAAACAGTAATGTTACATATTTTTCTATAATATGGCCATATGGCATAATTGGACAAGAACACAGACCAGACTTTGTGATCGCTTGAGGTGGTGAAATTTGACCTAATATACTTATCACCATGGCACATGATGATGATAATGATTACTGACAGTGGGTAAAGTCAGCATACTGAAAGCTGTATGTAGTTGGTTATTCTATATGGATGCCAATGCAGGAAGAAGGAACATACTGACATTCTACATAATCTGCACATCAAAGAAAACTGGCTCTATAAACAACAACATATCTTGAAAACGAATACTTCGGCTGTATTAAACATCATGGTGGCTTGGAAAGAACAGTGATGGAAGGCATGGCTGCTGGGAAAAGTGGCAGGAGGTTGACCAAACACGAAGATGGAAAGACACAGAAAATTGACTGGGCATGAAAATGCATGAGGCAATAGTATTAGCAAGTTATCAAGAAACTTTTTGGCAGGCTGTAATGAGAATGATGTTCTGAAAAGAACTTACTGCATGATGCAAACCCATCTATATGAAATGGGTTGCTAAAGTTTTATTTTTGAGGAAATAGCTAACAGTAAGAGTGCTATATAATGCAACGACCTAGTAACACATTTTGCATCACTGTCTGTCATGGGGTTGCCTTAATATATGTTTGATATGACATTTTGCTGGAGATTTTATGGAATAGAATACCTTTTCAATCTGTTTCTAGAAACTTGTCGTGAAACCAGACCAGCTAATTAAACGCAGAGGCAAACTTGGTCTCATCAAAGCAGGTGTGGACATCAGTGGAGTCAAGGAGTGGTTACAGACAAAACTGGGAAAAGAATTTGAGGCAAGTACTTTCTGACTTAATGCTGAATCGTTCATTAGTAGTGAAGTTATCATTTACTGTTGTTTTAGTTTTTGTGTGGTACATAACATAGACAAAAGGCTGGGGTAGACTATAGTGTTTTTTTTTTTGGTTGCCTCAATATAAAATTCAATATCTCAGTAACGGGCTGAGATAAAATGATGAGATTTAGTATATAACGTTATCATTATGTCCACCCAACAAAACAATTTTTGTTCTGGAGATTTTACAGCAGATTTTAAAGTTAGCTTATATACGGTATATTAATTATGACTTAAAGATTACGACCATGATTTTAACAGTTTTACAGCTTCCCCAAGATTCGACCCAAATTATTCAAAATTTTCACGTGACTTTCGTTTTCAAACAAACAGCGCGAAGATTCAGAGGCGTCTCCAAATGTGGGTTCTTTCATGAAACGTGATTATATAAATAAACTAGCTGACAAGGCCCGGTTTCTGGTGGAAATCAATCAATCAATCAATCAATCAGTCTGTCTGTCTGTCTGTCTGTCTGTCTGTCTGTCTGTCTGTCTGTCTGTCTGTCTGTCTGTCTGAATGTCTGTCTGAATGTCTGTCTGTCTGAATGTCTGCCGGTCGGCTGACCCATCCACCTACCCACCGACCTACCGATATCTATCTATCTATCTATCTATCTATCTATCTATCTATCTATCTATCTATCTATCTATCTATCTATCTATCTATCTATTCTATCTATCTATCTATCTATCTATCTATCTGCCTGCCTGCCTGCCAGCCCGACCACCCACCCACCGACAGACCGACCGACCTAACGATATCTATCTATCTATCTATCTATCTATCTATCTATCTATCTATCTATCTACCTATCTATCTAATCTATCTAATCTATCTGTCTGTCTGCCTGCCTGCCGGCCCACCCACCCACCAACCGACCGACCGACCTACCGATATCTATCTATCTATCTATCTATCTATCTATCTATCTATCTATCTATCTATCTATCTATCTATCTATCTATCTATCTATCTAATCTAATCTAATCTATCTGTCTGTCCTATCTATCTAATCTATCTGTCTGTCCTATCTATCTAATCTATCTGTCTGTCTGTCTGCCTGCCTGCCGGCCCACCCACCCATTAACCGACCGACCTACCGATATCTATCTATCTATCTATCTATATATCTATATATCTATCTATCTATCTATCTATCTATTTATCTATCTATCTGCCTGCCTGCCGGCCCGACCACCCACCCACCGACAGACCGACCGACCTACCGATATCAATCTATCTAATCTATCTGTCTGTCCTATCTATCTAATCTATCTGTCTGTCTGTCTGCCTGCCTGCCCACCCACCCACTAACCGACCGACCTACCGATATCGATCTATCTATCTATCTATCTATCTATCTATCTATCTATCTATCTATCTATCTATCTATCCATCTATCTATCTATCTATCTATCTATCTATCTATCTATCTAATCTATCTGTCTGTCTGCCTGCCTGCCTGCCTGCCGACCCACCCACCCACCCACCGACCGACCGACCCACCGACCGACCGATCCACCCACTCAGCCAGCCAGCCATCCATCCACCCACCTATCTTTCTGCCTACCTACCTACCTTTCTGTCTGTCTGTCCGGGCCGCATCATTCATTTTATTCGGAGACTGCTGAGGGTCGTCGCTGGAGCTACGGAGTTCGTGCTTTGTGCGACGCTTTCCGCGCTGCGGAAAGAAACTGAGCCATATGGGATAAAAACCCTGTGCAATGCAGCCGATTCTGTCGACTGTAAGCTACTTCTTTGATTGCACCCAGTCCCATACGAATCCAGATACGCCTTTGTTTGTCATCTGAATTTGCAGGTCCTCATTACCGTAAACATAACATTTTTAACAAGAAATCACTAGTTGTTAAGCAAAACATCAAAGGAATGATGCCGCTTTTAATGATTTAAGTTGTTTTGGGACCTATCAAAGACATATTCCTTGGGTGGGGGTAAATATAAGACGGCTGGAAAAATTTCATAACGATGCAACAGATAGTTTTCAAAATAATTGATCTTGAATGACGGCATAAATTTCCGGACAGACTATAGTAAATAAATCACAGGCTTCTTAGCGTTCTTCCCCCTCTCTCATATGCACAGACAGGCACATGTACACAACCTCCTATTCCCCCACCTCTCCCCTTCTTTCTCTTTCTCCCTCCCTCCCCCTCTCTTTCTCACTCTGCATACATTTCTTACCTGACCTAGAACCTCAACTCATTTTATCTACCAGAAGCCACTGACATTGCTAAACTTTGTGCAGTTCTATTAAAATTAAGGTAAAGGTGATCTCCAGCAGATACTGCAGCTGGGGTGTAAAATATTATGTCTTAACATATTCTTGTCCATGACATGAGGTGGGCTGGTCAGTTCTCCTTCTTGCCTGTCTTCCTTCCCTGACAATTTCCGGCAAATTCATTTGGTTAAGAAATTAAAAAATGATCGGTAGCTCATCCAAGATTTCCAAATATCACAAGAACAACTATAGTAAATTCACAGCTGTAGCTGTAATTATAAAATGGTGAAAAATGGAAATAAATTCAGAGAGAGAACTGGTTACTTGCATCAGCATCAGAATAAGAAAGTCCTCATTTCTTTGGTCTTATCATGAGTAGGTGAAAGCTGGAGCTTGACAGCACAATGGAAAAGATAGAGGGGAAGAGAGTAAAAGGTGAACTTCAGTTGTCATGGTGCCTGAAATGTTTTGTTTAACACTGTTTGTTTTGGGTTGCCATTCCTCATCTTTGTAGGAAGCTGTATTCAGAATAATAATAAGCTATTTCCAGCCTGAAAATTATCTTCGATATGGGCTTTTTCTATTAGAGGTTGCAGTTATAAATCATTGGAATATTGATTATTTCCATAGCAACTTGATTTGCATTATTGCCCATGCAAGCTGTCCTTGTTTTGTCCAGGACAGGTTGAAAGTGGTAATTGTAATTGTCACACACTGTTGTAGAAGAAATACATTAATTCAGAACTCTTAGTTTTGATCTTGGATTGGGATTTGAAAGTGCATGAAAAATGTATTGAACCTGAAGTTGAAATGCTGTCTTTGTTTATTTGATTCTTGTTCTAATCTTTACTGAGCACTCTTTATACTCTATATTTGAACGTGCTTAAAGTGTTGCAGAATAAAAGGTGAAGCATCAGTCTCCCCAAATATTGCAGTTGTACATAGTTTATACATTACTCTAGAGAACTGTAAATATGCTTGATGTTTGGAAGACACCATAATTGGTAATAACCTGGCAGTGCTTTGTACATGTGCCGTGTTTAACTTTCAGGATCATTCCCAAATGGTCTGTTTGCTTTAATGAACCTATTTCTCAGGACTCGGCCTTTTCTTAGAAGTGTTGATCCAGTCTGTTAAGAAACATGGTGAAAATAATCTTTTTGTGAACTTAATCTAAACAGAAAATAATGTCTTTAGACAAAACTACATGCCAGCCAAAGATCATTATCAACAGTGAAGAAATGTTATATCTTTGAATATCTTGATCCATAATCAACATCAGTGGAGACTATTCAACAGAAATCAGACATTGATTGGCCATAGCAATGCAGAGGTTGAGGCTGTGGCACAATACCTGTAAAATAAAAAGTGACATTTTTGAGAACCACATTTGTGATAGGGTAAGGACGTCTGTCTGACGACATTTGAAATTTTATTTCAAAGAATTGTATGTACAAGAAAAGTCAACAATGAAAAATCATTTAATCAGAGGTAATTTTGTTCTCCTTCCTTTCTTGATTTCTTCATCTTCATTCATGCTTATGAAAGTTAATGCATAATACCAAAATGTAATGCTTGCCTTTACAGATAGGGGCTGCTAAAGGACGTTTAAAGACATTCATCATTGAACCGTTTGTTGAGCATTCTCAGGTAAATTATTAAGAATAATACATACATAAAAGTATCATAGACAACAGATTATAATTGCTTGTCTCGGCCTACTTTGCCTAACTATATGACAGTTATACAGTAAATTGACTTGGTAGGTTTGTTCTTCTAAAAAAAGATTTAAGAATTCATTGTAGCATGGTTACTTTGTCTTTATGGGTTATTTACTATGCTCTCTTTGACTTCAAATTTACAGTTCAAAGTAGAGAATGCTTAATAATAGTTTGCATATATTGAAAATCTTATTTTATTTTACTTTTGTGGAAAGGTAAGTAAAATTAAGTATGTTACTAAACCTAGAAGTTACTTTTCTTCTTTTTCTGCCTTTTATCCCTCAAGGGAGCTTTGGCCCTCTACTAAAGCCAAGTCCTCCTATGCATTGCTATTTCCTGCAGCTCTCTCCATGCCCTCCCAACATTATTATGTCTCTAATTCCGTTCTCTGTCTGATTTTGATCTCCCTCAGTTTCTCTTCTCAAAATTATTACAAATAGGGAATACATTTGTGTGCATATATCTGCACGTTATTTTGAATGGAGTGGATTCTCATTGGTCATATGGTTCTTCATTCATTATGTGCCATGCTGATAAATCTGGACAGTCATGTTTCACCACCTCATGCGATCACCAGAGTTGTGGATCAGCTCAGTGTTCTTGTCTCGACCAAACCATGTGGCCATGCCATCCAGATATTTACATCTCTGCCTTCCACTTGTTCTCTTACCCTCGATCTTGCCAGTTATCACCAAGTTCTCCAATTTATTTCTTCTCATAATGTGGCAAAAAATTTTTTTGGCTCTGTTTCATTTCTCTAATCAGTTTACTGTTTTTATTTGTCTCTTGTAGGACTTGGTCATTGGTTTTTCTGTCTGTCCATGGTATTCTTTGCATTTTCCACAGAAACCACATTTCCACAGCCATCAGATGTTTTTCAGCTTATCTGCTCATTGTCCATGCTGTACATCTACACAAAAGTACATGTTCTGTGTAACACCTCAACATATTTTTTCTCGTTGCAATATGGTTCTAGCCCTATATTTTTAGACAGATCAACACTCAGTTGGTATGTGGTCAGTGCCATGCAGACTATCTTTACGTTCCCAGGAAATTTCCTGGTACCTTTGTTTATCTAGTTCCATTTGTAAGCCTAAACCACTGTAAGAATATCTTCACTTGAGAAAAGGATTTGAACATACCATCAGTCTGACAGGCAAGCATGCTAGCCATTTTGCTGCTGTGGGTCCCATGTTGAACAAGATTGGCACAAGTATTTTCAAGTTAACTGTAATGGAATCTTACCATTGCTTGATATGTATTATTTGCATATTCTGTTCAATATACATGATGTTTTCATATTTTCCTCCCTTTCCTAATCTGTGTGTGTAGATAGTTGTTTGTCATGCATTTTTTTGTTTTGTTGTTTCAGAAATTTAAACAATGGATTCATTTGAATATTTTGTCTTGTCTCGTCTTTTCTAGAGTGAAGAATTCTATGTGTGCATACATTCTCACCGTTATGCTGACACCATTTTATTTCACCATGAAGGAGGAATTGATATTGGAGATGTTGATTCTAAGGTAAGGAATGGTACTTACTTTCAACTAGGGGTGTACCGGATTTCGGCTCCGGCTCCGGCAAATCCAGAATCCGGCCATTTTTACAAATCCGGCTTCGGCTCCGGCTCCGGTCCAGTTTTGCCGGATTTAGGCCGGATTTGTGTTGCCTAGTCACGTGAATTTTCTGTACATGTTTCATGAGGCCACGTCGAATTTTAGGCAATAGCACAGTAGCACTTCCGGTTTACTATTTCTCGCTGATGTAAATAAGAATTTTAAGAAAAAAACACTCATTTTGAATTTTAATGGTGCATTACTTCATGAGTTTGTGGGACTTGAATATTTATTTTCGTAAATTTCTTTGGTCTTGCCCATAAAATAAAATGGCATCAAAATCTAAGTCATACAGCGCCGTTTGGGATTACTTCAAGGTTAAAGACGATGATTCAGCGAAGGTAATATGTAAGTTGTGTGACAAACAGTTATCGCGTGGACGATCAGATCGCCCCAAAGACTTCTCAACATCATCAATGCAGACCCATTTGCGATCGATGCACAAGAAAAGCTATGATGAAATGATGGAAAAGAAAGCATCACTGAAGGCCAGTGTATTGGCGACCACATCTATGATGAATCTGGGACCGTGTTTGCACAAAGCAAGCAGCAGTACCCAGCAGTCAATTGTGCAGGCATGGGACCGGGCCAAAATTTGGGACATCAACAGTCCCAATGCTAAACGCATTCATGCTGCCGTAGCCCGAATGATAGCCATAGATATGGAGCCTTTTCAAGTAGTGGAACGACCAGGTTTCAGAGAGTTGATGCATACAATGGAAAAAAGGTATGAATTGCCTTCAAGAAAGTACTTTGCTGAACATATCATTCCTGACATGTGTAAACGTCTGAAGGTAAAAATTGCAGCAATGATATCTGACACTGATTACATATCATTCACAACAGATACGTGGACAGCTGAACAAACCACTCAGTCATTTATGGGCCTCACTGGCCATTGGTTAACAGACTCCTTCGTTCTCCGCAGTGTAGTCTTCCATTGTACTGCATGTGATGAACATCACACGGCCACAAACTTGCTTGCACATTTTGAAATGATGCTGGATGAGTGGTCAATTGCACGTGAGAAGTGCCATGTTGTTGTGAGAGACAATGCATTCAACATTGCCAAATGCTTTCGTGATGGCAGCTATTCAAGTGTTGGATGTTTTGCACACACACTGCAGCTGTGTGTGCGTGATGGTCTTTTGAGTCAAAAGTATGTTGCTGGCATCATCAGTACTGGAAGAAAATTGGTAGGACATTTCAAACACTCTTCTTCAGCAACCAGTCGTTTGCATGAACTTCAAAATGAATTAAACCTACAACATCAGCTTATCCAGGACGTGACAACACGATGGAACTCAACGTTCTATATGTTACGACGTCTGTTAGAACAACGGCGCAGCATCAGCCTGTACTGTGTTGACAATTTTGAAATTGATTCAGTAACTGGGCTAACGGCACAACAGTGGGCAGTCACGGAGAATGTGGTAGCTACTTTGGCACCATTTGAAGAAATCACACGTGAAATAAGTGCAGCTCAGGCATCAATATCAGTTGTGATCCCATTAGTGAAAACACTCATGACTTTCCTCCAGAAAGAAGGTAGTGATGCTGGGATCAAAACTATGAAAGCAGCCCTGCTTGAAGCTGTTAGCAGCAGATTTGGGGACATTGAATCCAACAGTATTTACACCTGTACCAC
The DNA here is from genome assembly GCA_963921405.1 of Cepaea hortensis. Classification (NCBI taxonomy): domain Eukaryota; kingdom Metazoa; phylum Mollusca; class Gastropoda; order Stylommatophora; family Helicidae; genus Cepaea; species Cepaea hortensis. The sequence goes on along the minus strand of OY992877.1, from coordinate 144,110,062 downwards.
ACTACTGGATCCTCGATTCAAGCTGTGCTTCTTCTCCGAACGTGGTAGAAGTGATGCACGAGCCCATCTGCTGTTAGCAGCTAACTCCATTATTGATTCAGCAAACACAGTCAGTCCACAGGATCCATCAGCTACTATTAGTAGTAGTAGTACTAGTGTTTTGACTTCTGTGAGCACTGCCACACAGTACGAGTCCAACCTATGGAGCTGTTTTGACACAATTGTCGAGGAAAATCCCACCGCAGATCGTTCTGCAAGTGCCGAAGGCAACAGCATTAACACTGAGGTGACACAGTACCTGTCAGAGCCACTTCAAACTCGACAGTCAGATCCAGTTTCATGGTGGCATGCCAATAAGCAAAGATTTCCAAGCATGGCTAGACTGGCACAGGTATTTCTTGCACCACCACCTACAAGTGTGCCATCGGAAAGGCTGTTCAGTACTGCAGGAGACATTATCACTGACCACCGTAGTAGCCTTTTACCAGAAAATGCGGAGACGTTGATTTTCCTGAAATACAACTCGTCTCTTCTTGACTCTGAGAGTTCAACTTCACAGCCATAATGAAGACTGACTGAAATAGTGAAATTACTAAATGAATGTATTTCAATAAATTCAATCTGTTCAGTGTACTGTTGTTGTGAGTTGTAACTGAGCTGATAATTTGCCAACTGAAAACAATGTGAAAACTAAAAACTGAAACTGAAAACTAACAATTAAAATTACTAAATTAGCATTATGTGCTTTTGTATTATGTTTCATCTTGAACTTATGGAACTTAATATTACTTAATTACTTATTCTACTGTGAATGTAATTATTTTACATTTAAATGATTTAATATGAGTATATGTCATCATTGTCATGTCTATAGTAATGAACTGCAGTAATGAACAGTCGAGTGACTCCACTCACCTAAGTCAAGTGATGTAGTATGTTATTTTATTTTTATTTTTTTATTTGTAAATCCGGCTCCGGCTCCGGCCGGATCTCACTTCATAAATCCGGCCAAATCCGGCTCCGGCCGGATTTCAAAAATTTGAATCCGGTACAGCCCTACTTTCAACAAAACTTGACCATTTGGCTTCAAATGTTTCATTAGATGAAGATTTTGACTTTTCCTTGGCAGACTAAATTTAAAAGTTGGGTTAGGCCTAAGAAATATCAGCATCTTAACCAATTTGCTGAAAATAAAAATATGTAACACGTTTGTTGTGATAGACTGCAATTGAACAGTGTTAGTGCATTGCAAATCAGAATCTTCTGTAGATTTTGTATTTGAAAATGGGGTGCTTTAAATAGAGATAACATTATCCATTCAAGAACAGTAGCACCAGTGGGTTGGAGATGGTTGGTTGGTTGATTTTGAATCTTCTGAAGGACTTGAGTTTTAACTCAGTCCACTGCATTGCTGTTTAAGTTGTTTGCACCCTGAAAAGGGCTTGCATCTAGCAAAGTGCCATCTCCAATGAGAACTCTCCTGTCCTTTTCCAAGCTCTGAAACCAGCATGGTGTGTTGGACAGGTAGTGAAACTTGATATCTGTGGAAAGGCTTATTAGGATGAATCAGGTCATATGCTTCAAACACAAGACACAAAAACTGGCTGGGATTATGCTTGGGTTGGTAATATTTCCATCGCAGGTTTGAGGTATTTCATAGTCAGCAGACTCCAACCCAGTGCCTAGAGGGAGTGGGTGGAGATAACATAATTACCACAGCTGTAAAGTCACCCTCCTATAGTTAGCATGATGAAATTAAATGTCTGTAAATATGTGCACATATTTAAGGAAGAAAGTGTAGATTATAACAAACATGCTCTTCAGTAGGCTATTATCATATACAGAATGGACAGTACTTTAAAAAAAAAAAAAAAACAACAGCAGACATGAATCAGAATGAAAAATATGTTACAGCTTTGTTATTTTCTGGTTATCAAGATTTGTAGCCATGTATAGTTGAATTATTGCTAAATTCTTAGGCCCTGAAACTGGATGTTCCTGTGGATGAGAAACTCTCAGCCACTGACGTGAAGAGCAAGCTTTTGACACACATCCCAGAGAGTGCACAGCAGTAAGTAAACAATTAAGTGCTCTTGTAATTTATATATATATATATATATATAATGTAAAAACTCTTTCACGTTTGAGCTTATTAGTTATTGGACTAAAATTTATAGAGAAAAAAAACTTTAGGAGAGCCTGTGTGCAATGCTGCGCTTGTGAAAATATCTTGTCATATGAAATCATAAACATTAGGCAGGAAAATATTATTTGAAGGTTATATTTCACACTGAAATAATTCTACCCAAATCAATATTTTTGGTAAAATGGGAGAGGACTTGAACACTGTTAATGCTGTCTCACATTTAAAAAAAAATTTACTAACAACATTACTATTTGCAATTTTTCTTGGAGAGTTGGGCACTGTTGAGATTATATATCACATAGAAATGTATACTCACAACATGAATATTTATGGTATACTTAGAGAGATGGGCACTGTTGAGGTTGTATTTCACATAGAAATATATACTAAAATCATGAATATTTATGGTATACTTGGAGAGATGGGCACTGTTGAGGTTGTATTTCACGTAGAAATATATACTAAAATCATGAATATTTATGGTATACTTAGAGAGATGGGCACTGTTGAGGTTGTATTTCACATAGAAATATATACTAAAATCATGAATATTTATGGTATACTTAGAGAGATGGGCACTGTTGAGGTTGTATTTCACATAAAAATATATACCCAAAACATGAATATTTATGGTATACTTAGAGAGATGGGCACTGTTGAGGTTGTATTTCACATAGAAATATATACTCAAAACGTGAATATTTATGGTATACTTAGAGAGATGAGCTCTGTTGAGGTTGTATTTCATATAGAAATGTATACTCAGAACATGAATATTTATGGTATACTTAGAGAGATGGGCACTGTTGAGGTTGTATTTCACATAGAAATATATACTCAAAACATGAATATTTATGGTGTTCTAGGAGAGATGAGAACCACCAAATAGGTCTCTGGACCCTGGAAATGGTGGTTGGTTAGTTTACATTGAGTATTACTAGTGACAGATGTAAATGCATTCCACATGAAATCGACAGTTCACGATGTTGCTCCATGCACTTAATTCAATAGTTTGGTGACGGAACAATGTACTACCAGTCCAAAATTAGAAAAATACTTAAGTAAATCGTAACCAGAAATGAAAACACTCCAGAGGTCTTAATAGCTCAACAGCCTATCTGCCATATTGGATCGCTTCCACCAAGGTACTACGACACCTCATGTTTGGGATATAGGTTCATTTGATTTGTTTAAAATTAACTTAGAAAGAAGGGATCAGTCTGCAATCTGTTTTCATTTATATTTTATCTTTTAAAGATATAGAACAACCCATTTCTGAAACTATTGTATTCTTAATGAAACATTTTTTTTTTTGCAGACCTTTAATAGACTTCATCACTACACTGTACAAAGTGTATCAGGACCTTCATTTTACCTACCTGGAAATCAACCCATTAGGTAAATTGTTTGAGTGTTTGGTTTAATGGTTCCATTAAAATGTAGTTGAGCAAATCGTTAGCTTATGAAAACTGAAGACAAAGTGTCTGAAGCAAAGTCTTGACAGTATATAAATGCCTAGTTTGACTATTTTTAAATCTAAAAATATGAACAATATGAGCATATAGGTATGTTGCACAAATTGGAAAGTTACATATGTTAATATATGCATGTGGCAGAGAGGTTAGAATACCAGTCTTGCTCATCAGGGACTCAAGTTTTCATATTTGGTTTTTGTTATTTTTTAATCCCCTGAAAGACTTTAGTTTTAACTCTATTCAGGTTGCCTGAATCTCGTCCAAGATACTTATCTGTCAGAGATAAATACAAATCCAGAGCTTGAAAAACTGCTTGCTGAATGCTTAGACTAGTGGTGATTTCTTGAGCTCTCATCAGAACCTGTCTTGCTGGCACCAGCAGTGGTGTTACAGACTGTAATGAGAGTATTGTTTCTAATGTTAATACATGGTTTATAGAAATAGAAATGATTAGGCAAGCAACACAACATGCAAAGTCTAGAAGTGGCTTGGCTATGTTTAATTCTCCTGGCTTGTCACAGCAGTAGACCATCATATTTCCGGTGTAGATGTTTTCGTCTGGACCGTTGCATCGATGGAAACAATCCAGAACATATGCATACACCATAGACAATTATACATATATTCATGGTTTCATGAAATAAAGACAAGTTCAAAAATGTAACTATAAATCTGTTCTTAATTGATACCTAGTGTGGAACCCATAAAGCCCGGGAAGGTTAACCCGGTCAACAAATGCCAGCAGAAGTCGGATGTGTCGGCCTAACGGCGCAAGAACACAGCTCTGCTGTAAACAGGCACAACGCACTCACGTCCGAAAAAAAAACTCCGGATGAACGCAGAAGAAGAAGAAGAAATTATTAGTTTCAGCTTGCACAGTTGTTGGGAATTTAATAATATAAGAGATATTTAGATATTTGCTCCGGGAGAGAACTAAATTCCAGTGAATCAAGAGGTGAGGAAAACGGCCATGGATAGGACACACACTGAGAAAACCCGAGGAAAATATAATTAGACACTCTTTTGCCTGAAACCCACAAAGTGAGCTATATAACAGGAGACCTAAAGACAGATGAAGAAAAAAAATTACAGAGATGAATAATATTGGGAGGACATGGAGGGGGCTGCAGGAGATAGCAGCAAATAGGGCAGCCTGGTATGGTTTAGTTGAGGCCTAAGTGGGAGATAAAGGGCAGAAGTAGGAAAGAAGAAGGTATATGCCATTCAATTTATTTATTTCTTTGCTGGCGTAATTGATAAATTTTGAATGCTATACTTGATATTTCAGTGGTGAAAGGGTCACAGATATTCATTCTTGATCTTGCTGCCAAAATTGACCAGTGTGCTGAATTCTTATGCAAAGCGAAGTGGGGCAATGTAGACTTTCCTCCTCCATTTGGCAGAGATGCATTACCAGAGGTGGGTGATTTGGCATAACAGGAAAATTAACAAGTTATCTTCTTCTTTATAGTCTGTTTACTGTGTGATGTTTGTTATGTTTGTCCACAGCCTTCTGTCATACTTTTTCCAGTCATTTCTGGTACAGATATTTCTCCATGCCACAATGGCAAGCTGTCCAGCATCTTCTCTCTGAGAGTTGTTCTTATTATTCCAACCTTCCTGTTGCGACATTTTCCAGTGCAAACATTCTTATGGCATGTCCAAAGAGGGTGGCAAAAGGTTTATTGTCACTATAAAGTTTAGAAACTAAAGGACAGCCTCAAATAACATTACATCATGATTTCATATTTATAAAGGTTATTGGAAAATTTGTCGTTTGGCTATGGCATTGATGAATACAAGTAATTAATTGAAGTGTTTTTCCATTACTTTCGCTTGCCTAAATTCAATATTCTTAACTCCCTATTTTGACTCACTATTTGTACTACTACATCAGCCATTTGTTAAGTGCTAGTTTTAGATTTACACATATCTCTTCTGCTTCTCCATAGAGTTGTACATATGTGTCACATTATTTATTTTACTTCTATATTTGTATCATGTTCTATTTGTTTCTTTGTCGTCATGCCTGCCATTTTTTTCTAATTGCATTGTTACGTTTAGAATAATCATAAATAATTTACACAACTCTGAAACTTGTACATGATCTTCAAGTAATAAGGTTAATTTTTGTTTGAAATATCATAATTTACACCTGTAACCAAATCATGTTTGAAGGCTGTATTACACACATAAACTATCACATGATGGTGAAAGATAATCTGTACATAACACAAGTATTGATTTTTTCCAAACCAGCTTTATATATTCAAAATGTTAATTTTGGTATTTGAGACTTTAGAACAGGCATTGCAAACATTCCAGTAGTTTTAAAGACAGATTAAATTCACGTGAACAGTTATTTTTAACAAATTCAGACTATAACATTTAAAAAAAATATATACATTACTGCTTTTTATGTCTGAAATCAGCAGGATCATTGATGGAGAGTATAAAAGAATCAAGATGACAGTTTTTGTCAGTTCTGATGTAAATTATGAATAAGAATTTCTGTGATATATTTGTTTCACGCCTCATTACTTCAGTCTATTTATATTGATTTCCAATATCATAATGGCTCTTTTAATCAGAATGTCACTAGCACCATCAGCCTTAGAACTCGTTGACTATTGAAAAAAAGGGGCATCTTCAAGCAATGAGTGCAGTGATGGTTATTCTTGAACTCTATTCTTAATGATTGATGGCTTCTGGCATCAGAAAGTTAAATGATACATATAGTTTATTCATCTCACCCATGATGTGGGCGCAGAGTGGTTTCAGAGGTCTGGTATATGTCTCGTCTGAAAAGTGCAGTCTGTATCCAGTTAGAAACCTTAATGACCAGACTCTAGGTCACTACTCAGCAAAATGTCAAAATTAGAATACCTGTCCATAGCAGAAGATTGTAATTTACACACACATTGGGATCCTTGCTGGTGCAACAGTATTCATGCATTGTGTTGAAATTCTCCTTTTACGATATATGAAAAGAGATAGGAGCACTTAATGGAGGTATCTGCATACAGTGAAGCTGCTCTTTTACAACCCACACAAAGACATCCTTGTACCATTTTATTCTATGTGTAACATCTTCAGTTTGTCATTTTACACATAATTGCATTTGTTCAGGAAGCATACATTGCTGAACTGGATGCCAAGAGTGGAGCAAGTCTCAAGCTTACAGTGCTTAATAGAAAAGGTCGTATTTGGACTATGGTAGCAGGAGGAGGAGCTTCTGTCATTTATGCGTGAGTAGTCTTTTTAATTTACTGCTGTAAGAGTAAAAGTTCAATAACGGCCATTTAAGGCAATGCTAACCTTACAAAATTTAATTCCATAATACTTAATTTCTATGTTCTTTTATGGGATAGGGTTTGATATTAAAGACTGCTGATCGATAAAATATTGTCAAATTGACTTTGCACTTAACGATTGCTATGGAAACCAAGATAAACAGTGGCCATCTTGAATTTCTTAATGTACCTCTAAAACATTTATTTTTTAATGTACATGCTAAATTCTTTGTGTTATGTGTAAATAAATAGACCCTTTACAAGTTGAGTAGAAAATTTTAATGATATCTCTTTGCAGTTTTTTTTTTTCAAAATGTGAAAATGGTAATGACATTTTTTTTTTTTTTTTTTAGTGTAGCACAAAAACTAAAATGTAATTTTCAAGATTAATCTACTCACAATGTAAGTGATATAATAAAGAATATCTCTGCAAAGTCTGAGTGAAATATAACGAATAGTTTTTAAAACAATTGTACTTATGTATAAAAAATTGGCAAAATGAGAAAACGGGGAAAAACTAATTATTTTTTTGTTTTTTATTACTAGTGCACTCTTTTACGGAGAAAAAAAGTGTAAAATTGTCCTTCTGAATATGCAGGACCTCCCTCCAGAGCATGCAGCTCACCTTGTCTCTTCAGTTTGGCCACTCGTACAGTGTCGCATCTTTTAGTTTGTTTGTCCTTCTTGTACTTCAGACTATTTCTTACTTGCTTCTGCATCCTAAATGTTCCTAGTCTCTGCATATGCAGGCCTGTAGAAAGTCCATAAAACTGGGCAGTGTCTTGGGCAGCAGCAGCTCCAAAGTTGAACTCTCTTGCTGCAGTTACAACTGCAAACTGAACGCGCTTGCGAGAGGCAGAGTTGTCTTTAGTGCATCGAGCCCATATCAAGCTGTGTAAACACTCATTTGAATTCTGAGTTTGTCCTGACACACATCTACTAAGTAGTTTAGTTTAGTTTGCGCAGTGCTGTTCCAAGGCGTTCACTGACATGGTTGATACACTCCTCTTTGTCTATCTGAATGTCATCCCCATATGGTTTGATCTTGGTAAGTTCCGCAAATGTTTTGATGTCACCATTAGAAAGTATTGACGTGTAGCGAAGTTTATGACGGGCCACAGACCGTCGCCACAGCACCCTTGCAGCCTTCACCTCCATCATTCCAGCAGATCCTTTGAAATTGTTGTCACAGTTTAGAAGATGTTCTGCCTTCCATGCTGCAAATTCATCTGGTTTGTCCCTGGAAAGTGTCTTACCAGTGGTTTCACACACCTGGCAATAATAACATGGGCATCTATGCAAACTCCTGTAAGAACATCCCCTGCACAGCCAACTCCAATGTGGGATGTGTGGCCTCTAGTCAGCCAAGTGCCATCAAAGCTGACACTAATATCTAGCACATCATTGTCATGTAGAGTTATGCCTGACTGTTGTGCATGAGCCTGTCGAACATACTTTACGGTTTGAGAAAAAACAGTGTTCTCCAGATCTTCTATCTTTGAATATAGTTTATTCGCTTTGCTGTGAAATGTTTTGTGATGAATACCTTGCAGGTTCATATTTTCACAAAAATTATTAAATGATTGATTGATTGATTGAATTAGGAACCGACATCACAAAATTATTAAATGTTGTTGCACCCATCCCACAAACTAATGCTGAATATACTGACTGGCTGTTGACAGCAAAAGATCTATTCCCATCATTACTTCTTGCAGATAGGTATCTTCCACACACTACTTCTTCACAACAAGAGCAGTAAACCTCTGCATACACAGCTAATCCCTTGGCTTTCTTGCTGTCAGTTTTCAAAATAAGACTATCATTTTTACAAACTGGACAACATAACAATTTGATTATTGCCTCAATTTCTGAACAATCAACTCTGATTACTCTGTGTTCCCGTTTTTGATATCCATTGTCGTCACCAGAATCATACTTGCTGCTAGTGGATGTTGTGTATTTATACGTATCTCTTTTAAATTGGCTTCGGGTAATAAAAGAATCACTTCCACAACTTTGAGAAGAACACGATAGCACTGATTCATTCAGATTCACTGTCAAAACACTTGGATTTGGAAGAAGTGGCATGGGTCGCTTACTTTCAGTAGTTTCAGAATTATCTGTATCGTTTACGACGTTCTGATAGGCTTTTCGCTGCTTACGAGCATTTGCGAGGTGTAGTCTGAGAGATTACTTACGTTGACTAAATGACTGGATGTTAAATTTCTTAGAACGAGGCATATTTCAATGCGTGTCAGTCTGTCGTCAACAATGAACTTTCAGCACGTCGCCAGGTGTAAACAACACAAAGCCGCCATTTTGGAAACCCACGTGATCAATTTCAGCCATCGGCGAACGCGGATTGCTTACGATGTTCCATATATGGAAGTTTCCGGAAGATGATAGACACGAATAAACCCGATGTACACAGAAGAGCTTCCGATTAGACGAACACGGAGTATCACGAACAGTTACGGAAGTTCACGACCTTTCCAGGGATACCTTACACGCGCGTGTCGTGTTTTCCTGAGATATCGTTGCTAGGATTTGAAAACCGTCAATTTTGCAACAATTGTCAATAATTAGACAATTTGACACAGAGGGTGGGTTCAGTAAATTATGAATATTGCATAAAATAACAGTTTTTAAACAAAAACAAGTACAGAATCTGATAGAAGACATGATAAGGTGTCTAAAAATGAACTATTCCGAAAATAGCCAAGTTGACCAAAAATCGATGTTTTTACTGCCGCACATCGCCTTAAATCGTAGCGACCCTGAACACTCACCATGCAGACATTGCTGTCATTGTGATGAAACAGTAACCACTTTCTCAATAAATGCCCTGTACTTTTAGATGTGAAGGAAAGCTTACAAGTTATCCAATTGCAACTACCTTGCAAGTAGATTGGGGACAGCCAAAGGCAATCACAAAAGAAATGCTCGTCAAAATCAGTCTGATCCAGTACTGCATAACAGTCTTGATGTAACAGTGAAATGTAACTTGTTTTATGAGCCAAAAGTAAACAGTAAAGAGACAACATAATCTACAACATAATCACACAGCACCATCACAGTCTTGATGAAACAGTGGAGTGTAACTTGCTTTGTGAGGATACTGACAAAAATAAACAGTACAGAGACAACATAATTACACAGCACCATCATAATCTGCTAAGAATAAACAACTCAACACTAACATGACATGTCAAGTATAAACACAGCACCATCATAACACTTGGGAGAAACAAACAGCAGTAACATAGTACTGTCAAAGGTGGATATCACAGCACCTTAACACTGCCAAGTGTAAACATTACAACAGCATCACACTGCATTAACACAGTGGCAACAGGACACTGACATGGGTAAACATCATATTAACATCTTCAAGGATAAACAACACATTAACATAACACTACCAATGGTAAACATCACAACAGCATAACACAGCAACAACTGCCAAGAGTAAAAATCACAAAAATATAAATTCTAAGGGTACAGATCACAGTAATATAACAATGTCAAGGGCAAACATCGCAGCAAAATAACAATGCATCACAGAAGCAATGTAAAAAAATAGGCAACACACTACTGAGGGCAAACATCACAGCAGTTTAACAATGCCAGAAGTAACCGTCACAAAAATATAACAATTCTAAGGGTACAGATCACAGTATGTCAAGGGCAAACATCACAGCAATATAACAATGCCAAGAGTAAACATAACAGCAAAATAATTGCCAAAAGTACAGATCACAGAAGCAATGTGAAAAATAGGCAACACACTACCAAGGGCAAACATCATAGCAATATAACAATGCCAAGAGTAAACATCACAGCAATATAACTGCCAAGAGTAAAGATCACAGAAGCAATTTAAAAAGTAGGCACCAACTCTATCAAGTAAACATCACAGCAATATAACTGCCTAGGGTAAACATTATAGCAGTATAACAGAGCCTAGGGTAAATATCACAATAATATAAAAATGCCAAGGATATACATCACAGCAGTATATAAGAATGCCAAGGGTTAACACCACAGCAGCAATGTAAACAAAGTGTAGGTGTAGAGTAAACACCACAGCTGACAAAAGTTATGAAGTTAAACGCAGGCAAAGTTTTAACAATGCATTTAAGAAAAGTTTCTTACTCACTATTTCTAGATATTAGGGGTCTCCATGGCAAAGTGGTAAATGCATCGCCTTATGCCTCAAAGGTTGTGGGGTCAATTTCAGTATCCATCATATTTGGTTCCTGAGAGCATATTTCTTGCTGACACATGGGGGTTGTCGCTGGAGCTGCGGAATTCATGCATTCTGCAGGCTTTTGGTGGGTTGCACTACGGGAAAGAGACTGAGCCATATGAGTTAAAACCTGGTGCAAAAATATCTATCTTCTCGTCTTTTCTTTTCTAGATTTTAGTTATTAATGCCTGGTCTTCTGAACGCTCTGAATTGTGATTGGAAGCTAATCTTCTGTGCATGTCTAGAAAACAACAAAGATTTTACATTTCGAATAAAATGTACTTACTAAAAATTGGTATACAACTTTATAGATGTTTTTCTTGTGGTTCCAAGCATTTTGTCTGATGAATGTTCACTATTATATGCTGGTTATTGCTGCATACTTGTAAATGTATAAGGGGCGTTCATTTGAAATCCGTTCGTGCCGCACCGTGCGTAATTGCGTGCGCTGAACATGATCATGTCATAGTCATGTGTTAAGTACTGACCAATGAATAAAAGAGCACATGCTTATCGTCCCATGATGCATAGGTTCTGTTTCTGACCGTTGAGAACTTGGCCGGATTGATCCAAAATCCGTCCAAAGAAGCTCAAAGAGTGGTGATTCAGTTTCTTTCATTTGAAGGATGTCAGCCAGTGGACATTATCGAAGAATGCAGGCAGCGTACGGTAACAAATGTGTGTCGAAGACAACAGTGACAGACTGGGCAAGAATGTTTCGGAAAGGATGTCAGTTCACGACAGATCTTCGACAGTCGAGTCAAGCGCATATTGTTGCAACAGAAAAAAACCATTGCCAAAATTGATGCAGCAGTACAGATGAACCGTTGTCGAAGCATACGTTCGCTAGCGAAAGAATTTGATGTGTCAATTGGGACAATTCAAAAGGTCGTTCGTAAGAAACTGCAATATCAGAAGGTGTGTTCACTGTGGGTACCACGAATGTTGACCGACAACCAAAAAGAAGAACGCACGGGATGGTGTTTGAACAACTTGATGCGTTACAGAGTGGAGGGTGATGAATTTCTCTTCCGCATAGTGGCAGGCGATGAATCATGGTGTCACCACTTTGAACCGAGCAGCAAAAAAGAGAGCAAGCATTCTGGATCACCAAAAGCCAACTGAGCGCATTTTTTTACCATGAAGGGTTATTGTTTGCCGACTTTAAAGAACCTGGTGTCAACATCAACTCTACCCACTACTTGCAAACACTAGACAAGCTGCACAAAGCCATCAAGAATAAACGACCCGGCATGCTTTCTTGCGGTGTGATTTTGCTGCATGATAATGCTCGCCCGCATGTCGCAAAGATTGTGCAGGAAGCATTAGCAAGGAAGAAGTGGGAAATTCTGGAACATCTAACCTATAGTCCTGATTTGTCACCATGTGATTTTCATTTGTTCCGACCTCTAAAAAAAAGCTCTCAAGGGGCAACAATTTCACACAGATGCAGACGTAATGAACGTGGTAAACACTTGGTTCAGTGAGCAATCACAATCATTTTTTTGCGGACGGCATTCGCCACCTACCTAAGCAGTGGGATGCTTGCCTGAATGCCTATAGCGACTTCTTCTGACCAACCCATGGTGCATAATTCATTCAAAATGAATGCTTTGTTTAATTCTACCACACCTGTTAATGTTTCTTTCATGCTTTTGTAATAAAGCCATTGGAACATGTTTCAAATGAATGCCTCTAATATTTTGTTAATCCAACAATTCAGGGATACCATATGTGACCTTGGTGGAGCTTCTGAACTGGCAAATTATGGTGAATATTCAGGTGCACCCAGTGAACAACAGACCTATGAATATGCAAAGACAATTCTCTCTCTCATGACAGAGGAACACAGTCCTGATGGTAAAGATTTTTATCTTAGTTATGAATTCACTTTCATTCTTAGTTCACACATTTTAACTCTTGAGATGCCACAAGCCACATGAAATTGCACTCAATTGGTTTGCAATACTCAAGCCACTGTTCATTTATGCATGTGTATTTTAAAATTTAACATTTAAAGGCTTGATCACATAAAGTGACATGAAGAAACAGAGTACCAAGATGGTAAAATACTAGGAAAAGAGGAGGGTGATAGATCAAGAAAAACATGGTAAAATACTAGGAAAAGTGGAGGGTGATAGATCAAGAAAAACATTTATAAAACGGATATGCCCAGGACTATCAATGCAGACATATATGAAATGAAAGGGAATGGCGCAAGATGGACACATATGGGATGGAATGAGGAGGAAACTTCACACCCAGCACAGGGACTGAAATACTTGTTGATAATGGACATTTTGTCTCTTAGTTCAGTCTTTCTAAATTCAGAAGCAGTACAGCAATACCATCTGCAACCATAGCCACATATTTATTCCTGAGATTTTTTTTTGAGGTGCTCGCTCACTTTGAACTCAAGCGTAGTCCATACATGCTACTTTAAGGGGTCGCCTGTTGGCTAGGGACACTGTTAATAGGAAAAGCTAATCCACACACAAAATTCAGTCCATCAGTACTATAAATAATGTGTATGGACTGCGCTTGAGTTCAAAACGAGCGAGCGCAAAAAAAATACTTGCATATATTTGTTAATGGCGTACATGCAGATGTTGACCTTCTACAAATTTGTCTTATTTCATCGCATTTTGTAGGCAAAATACTTATCATTGGTGGTGGCATTGCAAACTTCACCAACGTTGCTGCCACATTCAAGGTAATATATGGCTCTGTTTTCTCCTTCTTTAGTTACATTTTCTTTGAAGCATTGTTAACTCTTTAAGCCCTAGAAGGTCACTGTTGCTGCCCAGTGGGGGATAATTATGATAACAAGAAAAAAAAAAACACAAGTGTATACATTTCAAACTGGTCGAATATACACACTTAATAAAAAAAATAAAGCTGTGAAAAGGTTTTGTTAATATTCACAGAGTAAATGCAAAAAGTACAGTTGCACATTACTCATTGATTGATAAGTCTGGAGAATAGCGAGTCTCGTGTGATTTGTTGATTTGGACAGAAAGGGTTAATATAGTTACATTATTTTTAAGGTCAATGCAATAAATGTTTCCCTTATGAAGTCTCTTTCCTGAATGTAGCCGCTATATTTCCCCCACCGTTGTTACAGCGTCTTTGACACCATTTTATACTAATCAAACATTTCTCCAGCTTGTAATGAAGGTGGTGGAACATTTTCTGTTAGTTGCTCTCTTCATTAAGGCAGTTCATATAACCTATCTCTTTATACTGGGAGTCGTGGTAGCTGTGCTTGCATGCAGGCCTGGTGGTTATGTGTTTGAATTCCTCTTGAAGTGATGTATAGAAGGAGATTCGTAAAGTTCATTAGCGACCTACGAGGATGGTTGAACTACTTATTTCAAGTAAATGCAGTTATACTTTATGATCATTTCAGTGAATTTATTTTGAGCTTTGTGTCCTATTTCGTTCTTATTGTCTTTAAAGCTATTGTGTTAAAATGTCTAGTCATTACTGCCTATAGTAACTTAGTGTAGGACAGAATGGGTCTTGAGCCTGAGGAATTAAGGCTGCCTGGCTAGTGTAGTTGACACAAATTGTGCAGGTTAGGGGTTTCATTTTTTCCCCTGGCAGGAAAAAATCCATCACCTTACTAAGGATTCAAACTGAGTCCCGAATGGGAGCCATTCGGTCAGACGCTACTCGTAGTGTAAATGTAATTTTATGTAACACTGCATTACCACTGAATATAATTTATTTACTTTTTAATCTCATTTCCACGCAGTGGTGTCCCTTGTCTGAGTAACACGTATAATTATTCATAAAATTCCAGTTTTAATTAAGAGTTGGTATGCTATTTTTATATCTTTTAATTAGAATGATCTGTGACTCTACTTCTTGTAATGCAGATGAACAAGATGGTATATTAATACTATAACCTTTTACATTGACAGGGCATTGTGAGGGCACTAGAAGAATTTCAACAGAAATTGGTGGAAGGCAAAGTGACAATTTATGTCAGGAGAGCTGGACCAAATTATCAGGAGGGGCTAAGAATTATGAGAGAGCTTGGTAAGTTAACTGTTCACCAGGGTGACATTTTTACACAGCATTGCCATTGGTGTCCAGCCTCTTAGTAAACATACTGTATAATTAAATGGGTTATTTAATAACTCAGCTGTCATGTTGGCCATTGATTTACAGTAAAACTTCGATTAACCTTCACTCGTTTATCTGTCAGTTTCTGTTATCCGTCAGTATTTTTAAAAAAAAGAATTTTGAAAGAGATATAAAGAACGCTATTTTCAATGTTGCCACTGCCTGAGCTGACCTTACAGTGTTTAACCTAATGAATGGGTTGAATAAACTCTTGCCTGAACCTATTGATGAAACTGAAGGAACTGAAGCTGTTTATGTTGGCAAAATTGTGCAGCTGTGCAAGAATGTAGGACTAAACAGTGAAAACATTTCGCCAGAAGAAATAACGGATTGGTTGGAATGATAAAATGAGAGGAGGCTTTGAGTGATGATGAAATTGTTTCTAGTGTGACTACCATTAAAGAAGAAGAAATTGATGACGATGAAGGATCAGTTCTTAACCAAAAACCTACAACTAGCCACTCATAAGCAGAAACAATGTTATCAAAGTGCATCGACTGGTTTGAATTGCAAGAGGAGGTAAATTCAACACAGATCCTACTTCTACATGAGATATGGAACATCGCCACCCAGAAAGCTCGAGCCTCCAAGACTCAGAAGGAAATGCCTATTATTTTAAAGTAACGTAGGTTTATAGTATCACAATACATTTCTGTACAATTGCTACTCTTATATTGAAGTTTTTATTGATCATTTTGTAAAATTAAATACAATATGTATGTATCTTTTAAAGGATTTTATTTTCATTTTCGTCCAAGGCCTGCAATGAAATCACGTTACTGTACACATGTATTAAGAGATTTCTGTTATCCGTCTATTCAGTTATCCGTCACAGCCCTGGTCCCAACGGTGACGGTTAATCAAAGTTTTACTGTATTTCTTAACAGGGCCAGCACAGTCAACTTCAACATACAAATCTATAATTTACATTTGATTTCATTACTTTATTATGTTAGAATGAGGACAAAATTAATACAGTGAAAAGAACGACTTTTGTTTATAGTATAATTCGAGATGTTCCTAATTGTTTCACTGTCACTTTATGTAACTGGCTTTAGTTGCCGTTGATGTAATTTAGTGTATGGTTTGAATTGTTTGTATTTTCTTCACTAGCGCTGCATAAATAGGTCACTCAAAGTCTGTTCATTCATATATTCTTTTGTTTTTGTTTGTCCTATTATGAGATTTATTAAGTGCTTATAATGGCTTTATGTACTGGCTGGGACTCCTTTCACATGTTAATTTTAGTTTGATTATAGCAGTTTCCTTCTGCTACCTAGGTCTGTGACTGTCCATTCATGTGTCTGGCTTGGAGTTTGATTAGTTTGCTTCACAACAGCTGTATATGTCTTTCCATTCATCTATTAGGCTTATAGTGAGATTCGAGTATTTTCTTCACAGCTGCTGTATATCTAGTGTCGTCTCTTCATACATTTGGCTTTATGTCATTGAGGTAATGTTTTATTAACCCTTTACAGGGCAGACGCTTGTCCGTTTTGTAACCCTGAACGGGCAAGATTTTTTCAGGTTCTGTAAAATTTCGGGTCGCATTAGTAAAATCATCACAAATAAGGTGTTAGTCAACCGATTTTAGTTAAATAAACAACACAATGAAGGGAAAAGCATGCAGAATATGTTACTCACGTGATTGCTACCGGTAATCCATATATGAACACAAATATTTACGAAATACGGCATGTTTGTGATTTTCCGTCATCTATACGGCAATTTACAAACACATTTTCAGAATCATAATCACTTTCTTTAAAGTCCAACTCACGACTGCTAATGCAAAGTAACGCTTTGCACTGATATCTAGCTCCGATTAATAATCAACTTCGTGCCCTTTAATGTCATTTAAATTGAACAGAGCGAAATCTCGGCTATCACTTGAAGAATCGCCGAAATCCATTTTTAAAAACAGCGTAAAAATCCCGAAAAATATAAAAAAAAAGTCCGTTCAAATTCATTGTAGCGCGTTTACAAATGGCGGCCACGTTGTCAAGCTGTCGGCGAAAGTGAAAGTAGCCGTCGGAAAGCCGAGAGATCGCGTTTTTACAATGCATAATAGTATCGGCCGCTACGCTCGTTTTATGCGATCGGCCGGTAATGGCCGCTATGCCCTGTAAAGGGTTAATTGCTTCTGTGTATATTAGTCAGGGACTGCCCATCAGTGTATTTGACTTATATTGCCATGCTATTAATTGTAGAAGTTAGTTGTTTTTCATTTTCACTTGACAGGAAACCGACTAGGGCTGCCAATTCACGTCTTTGGCCCAGAGACTCACATGACTGCAATTGTCAGCATGGCTCTGGGTAAGAGGGACATTCCAACCACCCCCAGGGCTGTACCAACCACAGCCAACTTTCTGCTGCCAGCATCTTCCAATCAGGTACACATTTGTTTTTGTTAAAAGAAATAAAACAGTATCACACGAACCATATCCTGATATTATTTATAGTAAAGTGAATCCTTACAGCATGGTGATGGGTTTGAATTTAAGAAGGCATGCATGTACATTGCATTGCTATGCTGCATGTAATCTAATGCCAGTCCAGATATTGAAGGTTATAAATATGTGTTAAAAGGACCCAGACTATTCTGAATACACTGGTTTCCCTGGCGAAGTAGTTATGCCATCTGCCTGCAATGGCATGGGTTGATTTTAGGACTCCATCTGATTCATGGGTGCAGTTGCTTTTGGAAATCCCTGGGGGTCGTTGCTGGAGCTACGGAGGTCGTGCTCTGTGGGGAAAAAAAAGGAAAAACAGGGTATTCTTTCAACTCTTCTTGAGGTGTATTGTGCATATGGTGCTAGCTACATACTACTTTAGACAGTAACTGTTCGGAGAGAGACCAGGCTAGACGGGATAAACCCAGTGCAATGAAGTTAATCATCTTGCATTTTAACCTCTTTTGAATACATCAGAATCCTAGATAAAGGGAAGAATGAACAACTGAAGAAACAACTGCTATAGATATATCCCCACTACATACCACCACTAATTTGGTGTTTGCTTCCCTTTTTCAGAGAAACATTTTCTGAGTGAAGAAATGAAATAATTAAAAAACCATCTTTTGAATAGCTCAAGTAACCACGCAAACGTTTTTCATATTCCCTTCTTACCCTTGATATTCTCACATATTAGAATTATTATTAACTTCATCATCATCATCATCAAGTGCCGTGCCGGCTGGCGTAGGCGTTCATGGCTCTCCATAGATCTCGGTCTTTGGTTTTCTGGATCAACTCTGCTGCTGATATTCCTCCATGCCACCGTCTCAATCCATCCAGCATCGCTTCTCTTGGTCTACCTCTGCCTCTCTTCCCCTCGATCTTTCCAGTTGTTACGATGTTCTCCAATGCCTCTCTTCTCATCACATGACTGAGGAAAGCTGTTTGTCTCTGTCTTATTGTTGTATATAATGTTCTAGTTTCGTTAGCCTGTTTCAGGCAGTCGTCGTTAGTTACTCTGGCAGTCCAAGGAATTCGCAACATTCGTCTCAGGAACCACATCTCTGTTGCTTCTAATTTCTTCTTAATTTGTTCATTTACATTCCAAGATTCACTGCCATACAGCAAAACTGGTTCTACATAGCATTTCAGCACTCTCTTACATTCAGTGATAGTGACTTATTGCATAAGATACTCTTCATTTTCTGAAATGCGGCTTTTGCCTGCCCTATTCTGCTCCTAATCTCTGTTGTACATCTTCCATCTGATGTTATAAGTGCCCCTAGATATCTAAAATTATCCACTTGGTTAAGGATTTTCCTTTCTATTTCTATGTTACATTTTGGTGTCACCATTTTCTTTGATATTACCATTGTTACTGTTTTCTTGATATTCAAGGAGAGTCCTTTCCTTGCACTCTCTGTTACTACAACGTCTAATAATTGTTGTAGGTCTGTTGAATTATCCGCCACCAATACTGTGTCATCTGCATAGCGTATATTTATATTATAACCTCCAACTAGTATTCCTGGCATCTCTTTGATCTCTCTTAGTGATCTAACTTAGTGAATGAAATAGCCTTGTAATGTATTCATTGCTTTAAGATAATCATCACAAGAGTTTAATAAACATATAACATCTGATTGATGGCATATCCTGAAATGACCCTGTGTTGCAAGTACACAGTGAAGAAACAGCTAAAATTACTAACTTGTTTCTGAAATATTCAAATGATCATTTCTTGGACTGTTAAGTTGCTTCATGAATGTATACATTTGATTATTTTAAAATCTTCATCTGGCTTTGAAGTTCTCCATTCTTACAGCGGGCACCATTAGTAGCTTCAATTATTTCTTGTTGATTCTTGATTGTATCTTATTACATTTTAATAAATATTATTCTTATTGTAAGGTACCTGGTCTTTTACCCTCTTTAAACACAGTATCTGCGTTTATAAACAAATATCAGTATGTTATGGTCATTGTTTCCAGTGAATATACATAATAGTTTTTATTTTGGGGGGTAACATTTTTAGGGCCCTTTCAGATGGCTTGAGGTATATTGGACTTAGGTGCTAGTTCCATACTTGTATAGAACAGTCACCACTCAATGTGTGATGTGGTCAACATCACACCAACCACTTTACTTTCTGAAACATTTCCTGGTGTCCATTTTAGACTGGATCACTCTGGGAGTCCAGGTCAATAAAAAATCTGTCTTGATGGGGTTTGATTGAACACTTGATGGCCGTGCTGGTAGGCAAAAGTCACGACTCCCATACATAATAGTAGTTTTTGTTACAAGAAGAAAGAAAAGCAAGGCATTCTTCCAGCTTTATTGACTCTTTAACAGGATTTTTTTTTATAAATTCACAATTTTCGGGGTGCTTTTCTTGTTTAAATTTGATTAGAAATGTATTAGCTATAGTATGTTTCTGTTCAGGTTATTCCTTTATTTTTTTAAATATCTGAATCTGTTCTCTTCCCTCTCAATTTTGCAGGGGCGACAGGTAAATTGTCTTTCCACAATATCTCTAGTCTTTATGTCTCTCATATAATGCATACAATAACATGCAGAGCAGTGTTGTGTCATTGTATTTGACAGCTTTCAACAGCTTGCATGTTCTCATTAAGTGTGCACTACATTGTAAACATCACTGTGATCATATTATGTACATTTGTTGTCACGCTTAACAATGTACATTGTAAGGTGATTTTAGCTTAGATGCATGACTATTAATAATTTGTGAATTATCAGAATGTTCAGTTGTTTTTGTCTAGGATAGTTTCAATGCAGCTGCATTTACCATTTTACTTGGCGATGCATATGTAAATGCAGATAGGGGGGTTTTCCTTTTCTAGTGTTAAACAGTCGCTGCCATCTGCCAGACTGAAAAGCTCTGACAATTTTCACGAGAAGATGCTGGTTTCAAACATTTTTATTATAAAATTTGATTTGCGGTTCATTTATACAATTTCTGCTTGACAAATCAACAGTGGTAGTTATGTGTGTATAGTGCTGATGGTGTGAAGTTAGTTCTGAAAGGAAGGTGTTATCTCCTAAACATATTGACAGGAATTCTCTAGAAAACCATGTTGAAATATTTGTATTGACTTTCAGAAAGCTTTAGTATCTACTCTAAATATTTTAAACCTGAAGCCATGAGGCTGTGTTTATTTTATGTGGTTTACAATTTGAATTCTTAAAAGATAACTGTTTATGGTATAGCAAGAATGAAACCCAAAGAGTAATTTTTTTACATTAATATTAAACCAAGACCTAGAAAAATGATGCTGGATGGACTGGAATTGTAGAATGAAGGGTTATCATCAAGAGAATTTATCCAGAAAACCACGGATTGTGATCTGTGAAGATGCAGGAATGCCTATGCCAGCTGGCAAGGCATGTGATGATGATAAATATGAAAACCACCATTGTATAAATGAAGGCATTGTACTAGACTTTGAGGCTGGCCTGGTGGTTCATGTGTTCAGATCACCCTCAAGGCACAGATTGTGTAAAAACTGACCTGGACTCCCTGATTGAACCACCCTAAATTGATAACAGGGAATGTTCTGGGAGGTAAAGGTGGCTTGATATTCATCACATGACCCCCTGAGTGCCACTTGGTCTATACAAATATGGGGCTAGCACCATATACCCCGTATGTTTCAAGTTGTGGAAACAGAGGACCCTACCGGGCTTTGAGCACAGTAATTAGTGCACTTGCTAACCAGAACAGTGGTCAGGGTTCGGTCCCCAGCTGGGGCAGGATTCTTGTTTCCAACCATTATGGCTTGGGGGTCTACCCAGGCTCATCAAATGGGCACTGGATAATTGACAGAATTTTCTGGGAAGAAAAGATGAAGAAGGGAACAAGTCACCCATCTCATTATGTTGTAGTGTAGAAAATGTGAAGACTTAACACGCTAACAGCAGTCTTAGTCGTGGGGTAATTAAAAGAAAGATACCGGGAGACAGTTAATGAGCGATGTAGAGAAAATGCAACAAAGTCTGCAGTATATTTCATGAGATGACAGCAAATATGTTAGGTCGAATGATGGATTAATGGATTTAAGACTTCAGTTGTGCAGACTACCATTACATAGAGTTTGAATCTAAATTACTTTTCGTCTTTTTGTTTTTGTTTTTTTTTGCAGCATTGTGAAGCTTCACTTTATCTAATTTCCCAAAACATACTTTTTGTTGACAAAGACAGCTTCTTCAGCAACTTTATACTTTCTCATACTTACAGTGGATAAACATTCAGTGAATATTTATTTACATTTTTAATTTAAAAAAAAAGCTTGCATCAAAGTAATTTTCTTTTTTTGCTTTGATGGTTTTGTTTGTTGAAATTATTTTAAGTTTATCATTCAGTGCGAAACACATAGTAACTACATGTAAATGTAATATGTTAGCTGTAGTGTTTTTTTTTTAATGTTGATAATTCAATAAGAGAAATATGTTGTAACTACATGAACATTTTTGTTGTAGTTCCTTCACGTTGATCATTCAGTGAGAGAAACATATAGTAACCACATGCATGTTTAATCTGTGACATGATTGTTGTGATATTGGTTTTATTCCTCCTGTGTACCTTTTTACTGATATGTGCCTTTAGTGTAGGTTCGCTGTTTGAATCCAGTGCTCATAACAAAGCTGATTAGCACATTTGTGTGTGTATGTTGTAAAGTTAATTTGAATGTTTGTTGGGTCTGTGCCACTAACCAATGCGTGTTCACATTTAACATGAAATATAGGTTTGGGACTGCCCACTTGATTCATTCTGTACCAAACAACTCATCTCCGCTCATCCTATACTAAGCAGCTCATCTCCATTCATCCTGTATTAAACAACAACCCTGTTCACTCATCCTATATGAAGTAACTCATCTCCATTTATCCTATACCACATGACTCATCCTCACCCATTATGTATGAAACAGCTCATCCTCATTCAGAGTCCAACTCCTCATTCATACCAACTCCTCACTTGTCCTATGCCGAGCAACCAATCTCCACTCATTATGTACCAAGCAACTCCTCATACATTGAATAGCAACTACAGCTAATTACTTTCAGGACTCACTTTATGCCAAGCAACCTTTTGTATGGTAACTTGTTACTCCGTAGTTGGATGTGTTTCCCAACCAGTACAACTGACAGGTCAGTCCAGTCTTATAAAATGGGTACTGAATCATTTTCAGAATGTTCTGGGAATTATTGGAGGCATTTGAGGAAAGGAGCTGGTCTCTGCATCTCATTATCTTCTAACCCTGTTTGAGCATAGACTCTGTTAACTCATCCAAGTGGTCTTATCCTTTGCTAGCTCTTGCAGCTCACTCCATGTCCGCCGTATATTATTCATCTCTGTCTGTAGTTCCTTTCTCCATGTGTATTCAATTGTCCCTCTCATTCATTTGGCATCACAATGCCAAGACCTATTATATGTGAAGACCCAACTTGTCTTATTCCTATGCCAGTATCTGCCATAGGGTTACCTAAGTTTCTGATACTTCTGATCATGGAAAAGCTTGGTAGAGAATACACTACACTAGGTAGTGGGCTCCTGGTTGCTGTGATTATAGAACAAGTTCATCACATGTAGTGTAAAATATGTACACTTGTCCATATAGAGGTGTTGAAATGATCACTAACATGTGCATGAAGTCACCACATACAGAACTGTTGTGTAGATGTGTTTTGTAAAATGCTTCTTATTTTATGTGTTTGCTTATTGAATGAATAAGATTTAAACCTCAGAAACCCGCTACTGTAAGTTTATTGAATTTTCCATTGACTTTCTTTATTTTAACTATAACTTTATTTGATTGACTGTTATCAGAGAATTTTAACTAAGGTAAATTGAACTTTTATAATTTTTTTGGTGAGCTGTTTCTTCTATGGGTCATGACCTTTCATGACAATTTTGGTCATGCACTTGCCATAATGCACAGAGCTGTAAAATTGTTACTTCACTTGTCTGTGACTCTGGATGGAGACGGGGCCAGTGAGGAAGGGAGTTAGTCACCATAGTTTTTAATTCTTAAATTAGCAGCAAACGTTTTTATGTGAACTTTGCATTTGACACCTAGGGCAGGACGTCAACATGGTCGTATGGATACGAGCGGCGCTCACTCTTACACTTCTGGTGTGCTGGTGCTGAGGCCGTGGGTTCAACCCCTCACCAGTCAGCTGGACTAAAATGTTGACTTCTTGTCCTTGACTTGGGGACGTAAATTACAGGTACCTCTGAAGTCGGAGTGGGTTCGCCAGATGGTGAGGGACACTGGTAATAAGAAAAGCTAATCCACACGCAGAAATCACATCAGCCTGGTGCAACTCTCAGTAGGGACAAGAAATAGCACTTGTATGGACTACGCTTGAATTCAACCACACACAAAAAAAAACAAAAAACAAACAACACCTAGGGCAGTAAAAACAATGAGATTACTTTTCCACTGATTATTTTAGAACTATTTTAATCCTCGCTTTCTCTTCAAGCTACCTAGCAAAAGCTGCATTTAAGAAAATGAAAATTATCTTATATAATAAGTAATTGAATGTCACAAAGAATGCACTAGATGTTATATAGTACCTGTTCTAGTGTATGGGAGTGAATCATGGAATGTGAAAGAACACATTTGGAAGCCCTTGTAGACAAGGAAGGTGTGGTCTCTAAGATGACTGTTGCAAGTACCTTTTAACTACCAGAGCAACTAACAACAATTACCTGGGAAATGTCAATGAAATCAGAACATTATAAACAAATAAAAGAATGAGACAGTGTTCTTTGGTCATGCCATGAGAAGAGAGGCATTGGAAAACACTGACTTTACAGATCAGCTACGAAAGAGACAGGGACAGATCAGCTACGGAAGAGACAGGGACAGATCAAGATAAATGATACTGGATGTACAGGGTGACAGCGAGGAATAGCATCAGTGAAATTGATTCTGAACACCATGGACCAAGATCTGTGGAAATGCTTGAATGCCTACGCGAGTGGGCAGGGCACACGATGATGGTGATCAGTCAGTCTTCATTCAAGTGCCATCTCCATGGTGAAGTTTGGATGCAATAGATCTCCAGCACTTTCTCTTTTTCACTGTAGTTGACACTCTGGCAGACTGCTGTTTGTCCATCTTGAGACATTTATTGTCTACCTCTTACTTATCTGCCTTCAACTTTTCCAACAGTTATTATTTTTTAAAAGAATGTCATGTCTTTTAATTATAAGAGCACTTATACGTAGTGAAGAAATGTGTTATATTATTGATTTATGTTGAATATTTCCCACGCCAGAGTTGTGAACATAGTCTTTATTTATGGGGATTTTTCCATTCACTTGTTCACATTTATGCATGCTTCACGTTTGCTTTTATTATTGTGGTGCCTGTTATATTATGATCAGCTTTTGTAGATCTGTTATCATTTGCATTAAATTTTGCTGCCTTTAGATACAATGTATATGCTGCTGTAATTACTTCGTTTAGTACTTGTGTTTATTTAATGTACAGCTATGTGGTACAACAGTGGTCTACTCAAGTGCTTGTGCTCTCCTTAGTGTATTTGTAAATGTTCTACTTTGCCATTCTACTTTCCTATAAATGTTCTTCATTACCCTTTTTCTTTTGAGTGGTGTGTTGCACGTCTAGTTATGCATCTCACTAACTCGACAGAGGTCACTGTGTACAACTTTCCCTTTTTTGGTAAGGTTTACTTCTCCAGACAGATTCTATCCAAGGTAATGATCTCTAGCTGCTTGTAATTAAACTCTTTACAGTCATTTTGCCACTGAAGCAGCATTATGCTGTACTGTTTGTAATTCCAACTGATTTTTAGCATGTGCAACTTGTACACAAGTTCTCTTGTCTTTGCCTTTAAATGAGACGGCTATGTATCCAACCTTACTACCCAATAGATCAGGGGACATGTGATAATATTAGGAGCCAGTGGCTCTGCAAATGACCAGCCCTACTTTGGGATTCAAACCCAGTAACTTTTCAGCCAGAGGCTGACATCACAATCTCTCAGCCACTTCACGCCATTTGTAAATATAATATTAACAGTTTTTCAGTCATTTTTTAAATCTTGTGATATTTTTTTTGTTTTGCATAGTCTGTTTTTAAGATTTCTAGTAATTATATCTTAAGGGTCATATGTCGTCCAAGATAAATGTATATTTTCTTTAGCAGTTTAGAGCACCAGAGATTTAGTGATTAGTTCTAATACCAAGATCGAGTTAATGATGTTTAATCGTGAGATGTGGCCCAGGGTGTGTTTTTCATTTATACATCTCAGGGTCGAAGATTGAGTTATTCATGATTAATCATGATAAGTGCCCGGGATGTAATTTTCATTTATACATCCTAGGGTCGAAAAAATCTTGAACGGGTGCCAGATATTATTTCAGATTTTCTGGTAGTTATGTAGAAGAAAAAGTAGCAAGAAAGGGAACCGATTACTCCAGCTCGTTATGCTGTAAACTAATGTATGTGAAGGCCTAACAGTTCCCACCCATATGGCAGTATCTGTCATGGAAAGTGTATTTATCTGTATGTGTAAAAATATGATTAACTGTAATGTTTCCTCGCTATTGCATTATTGCTTCCCTGTGTTTTTATTTAATACTAACTACATATTTGGTTTTCAACATTTTGTTTTAGCCTTCACCTAGTTCCAGTCGGCGAGGATCTCAGGATAAAGTTGCCTCCAGCAAGACCTCTCCCACCAATGCCAGTTCAGCTCAGCAGAATGGTGTTACCCCCAGCTCTAGAGATATCAATCTTTTCAGCAAAGACACTGAGTGCATTATATGGGGTATGCAGCAGCGAGCTGTTCAGGGCATGCTGGACTTTGATTACGTCTGCTCAAGGACCAAGCCATCTGTTGTTGCTATGATTTACCCATTCACGTAAGCTCCATCTTTGTTTTCAGCAGCTGAATGCTTTGTTTTTGATCACATATTTTCTGCTTCAGTAAGTTTAAAAAAAGATAATTGTTGCAAGTAATTTTTAAAAAAAATGGACAAAAATAACATCCACAAAATCTGGTTTTTAATTCTAATTTGTCTCTACTGATATTTCCTGTGAAAAGTTTTCACTACTTTCATTTCTTGTTACAGATTTTCACTACTTTTGTTTGTTGTTTAATTTTTTCACAACCTTTGTTTTCTATTAAAGTCTGTTTAGCTAAAATAGACTATGTGTACCCATCTTGTCAATAAAAAACCATGTTAGAAATGTGTATATTCTAGGCCTTTGCATGAGGAGGTTGGTTGCTAGTTCTTTTCCTCAATGCCTTATCTACTTAGAACATTTTGGAAATACTCCATACTCGTTTTATGAGTCTTAGTCGACCTCAGAGTCATACTGCTTGGAAAAATGAATTGGTCACTGCTAAATTTAATTTAGATATGACGTAAATCATTTCAGGGTTGATAGATGTTGTTAAGGCTAGTATTCCTTGGTGGATTGCTGTCTTTTAAAAAATTATTTAGGTAATGTTTTTGTTCCTTTGAGTTGATTTCAAAAGAGGTATGTTATTCTTATATATTGATATTTTGTGTCCACTACAGTGGTGATCACAAGCAGAAGTTTTATTGGGGCCACAAGGAAATACTCATTCCAGGTAGGTTTGCCAAAACAAAGCTTAATTGCTCTAATTTTTATACTGGGTTTCTTTCTCTGTCGCCCACTCTTTCTCCTTCCTCTCCTTGCCTTTCTCTCTGTGTGTCCCCTCCGCTGTTTGATTCTCCCTCCCTCTGTCTCTCTCTCTGTTCCTCTGTCTGTCTGTCTGTCTCTCTCCCACCCTCCCTCCCTCAAACAGTTTGTGTCACTTCTGCATATTATCACTAAGGGAGCATAGTCTGTCAATAATATTATATTAACCCTTTAAGGGCAGACGCTTGTCCGTTTTTTAGCCCTGAACGGGCAAGATTTTTTTCATGTTCCGTAAAATTTCGAGTCGCGTTAGTAAAAACATCACAAATAAGGTGTTAGTCAACCGATTTTAGTTAAATAAACAACACAATGAAGGGAAAAGCATGCAGAATATGTTACTCACGTGATTGTTGTCGGTAATCCATGTATGAACACAAATATTTACGAAATACAGCATGTTTGTGATTTTCCGTCATCTATACGGCAATTTACTAACACATTTTCAGAATCATAATCATTTTCTTTAAAGTCTGACTCAGACTGCTAATGCAAAGTAACGCTTTGCACTGATATCTAGCTCTGATTAATAGTCAACTTTGTGCCCTTTAATGTCACTTAAATTGAAACTAGCTAAATCTTGGCTATCACTTGAAGAATCGCCAAAATCCGTTTTGAAAAACTAAGCGTAAAACCCTCGAAAACTATAAAAAAAAGTCAGTAAAAGTCCGTTCAAATTCATAGTAGGCGCTTACAAATGGCAGCCACGTTGTCAAGCTATCGGCGAAAGCGAAAGTAGCCGTCGGAAGTATCGTAAGGCCGAGAAATCGCATTTTTACAATGCATAATAGTATCGGATGGAATCGGCCGATTTGCTCGCTAAAGCAATCGGACGGAAATGGACGTTCTGCCTTGTAAAAGGTTAAGTCCTCATCTCCTCAGATTTCTCTCTTAGTTCCTTTCATATCTTTATCTTATTGCTTATCCCTGGCTACCTCTCTTCTTCAGATGTTTTCAATTCTCCTTATATTTTTTATGTCGTGTCGATTCCAGAAGGACTTCAAATCATTATATTTCATTTAATAATTAAAATCCAATGCTATACATTCAGTATCTCAGTGAAATTAATTTAATAATTAAAACTAAACATACTCATTAAGGATTTGTCAGACACAACACTTTCACAGTTTTGGGTTACTGTTTTTATTTTAGTAATTTCTGGTGAAATTTACGTTTATAAATAAAACTCAGTGCTACACATGCAACGTCGCAGGTAAATTCATTTATAATTAAAACTTGATGCTATGTGTGCAACATTTCAATTAAATTCATTGAATAATTAAATCTCAATTCTATACATGCCACTTTTAAATTAAATTAATAAAAAAAAATTAATCAAACGCAGAACTCAGCGTGATTTTAGTCTCAGGTTTCTATTTTTATTTGAGTAATTTTTGATGAAATGCACACAACTTATGTTGTAATGCTTTCATTCTTTCTTTGACGTTTTTTAGTTTACAAGAACATGGATGATTGCATGAGAAAGCATCCCACTGCTGATACTTTGGTCAACTTTGCATCTTTGAGATCAGCTTATGACAGCACAATAGAAACTCTCAACTATCCCCAGGTAATGAAGATTTGAGATTGTGTTAAAAATATTTTCAGTGATAAAAGTAATACTGATAAAAATACATATCACCCAGGGCAGCTGCCATAAGTGGTAGTTTATCTGGAAGCCCTTGGTTTGATTCCCCATGAGAGATGTCTCAGTGTAGTTATCAGAGAAACTAATTTATAAGTAAAAGTAATTTACATTGCCTCACTTGCATGCCAGTAAGGCTTATTGCGAATATGGTTTTGGCCTATATTTTTTATGACTAAACTGAGGGAATTGAAGGTGGGGTGATGTGGTCTGTGTCATACCACTGACCGTAATTGTTTTCAGAGAAACCTGATATCTATTTTGTGAGACTCATGGCTTAACCACACTTGAGTGATAACAAATAAATTCTCTGTTGGAGATTGATCCCATACAGTTGAATTGGTGAGCTATTACCACAGTGCTACCACATCATGTGTAATATGAAAACAAAATGTATAGTATCTCTGGGGTGTATGATAAAAGATAATTTATTAATATCATCCTATATTGCCAAGGTCCCACTTAGTATTTTCTGTGCTAAAGAAAGTGTAGGAGATATAGACTGACTGACAAAAAAGGAATGGATAAATAATGTCATGCTAGGTCTTGAGAATGGAGAAAATTAAATGAAAATGCCGAACAAGAATTGTGAAAGGATATTGTTTATAGGAAAAGCTTATCCAGACAATTTTCAGTCAAGTACACAGTTCTTAAAAAAAGGATGCCATTAATTGCACTGTACATGAATATATTTGATTATAACTTATTGCTCCTATGCTTTTGTGTTATTTTATTTCTTTATGATACCTTTAATTTATTTCAGATTCGTTCAATCTCTATCATTGCTGAAGGCATTCCAGAAAATCTGACACGTCATCTCATTAAAGTTGCAAATGAAAAGGGTGTTACAGTAATTGGTCCAGCCACGGTGAGCAAGCAATGCTATATTAGTGTTGGTGTTTAGCAAGAAATAATTTCTCTATCCCTATTGATCTACTGTCCACATTTGCTGTGAAGTGTATAGGATATTTCGCGTTCGCTTATCTTGGGCTTTGACTACATTTAGATTGTGTTAGAATTGATAGAATCCGTTTGACAAATAATACACCAATACAAACGGGGAGAAGCATGGACAGGGCTAATATAATCAATGCTGTGCTGACTCAGCTGGTGGACTCTGATGAGACACTAAATGCTAGCCCAACTATATAAATTGAAAATGAAGCCTGGTTAAGTACATTCATGATGTCTTCAGCGACAAGAGAAGAGATATCACAACCAACTCCTCTTGGGAACAATGAGAAGAAATACTTTGAGATGACTGCTGCATCTGAGGATTGAGCATGCATGGGAATGTCTAATGTGCAGTGACATCATTTGACATAATATATAACATATCTGGTTCTTCAGTTTTCACTAGCAACTGTAGTCAGAACTTCCTAAGTTTCCTCAGCACAAATGATAAGTGTTTTCCAGATGTTAAATTTCTTTTTAGCTATTCAAAATTGATAAAAATTGCAATCTCAAGAATATTACCATGATTTCAATAGTTATTATAGTCAGCATTATAAAGTGGAATGTGTACTTATTAAAAGTGATTTCAATCAAGATAATGTCAATGAAGCATTGACTATAACTGTATTCTGGAATAAATTATTTGCAATGAATTTATATAAGTCATATGTATCTCTAATGGAAGAAATCAGTAATTTGTCAGCATGATAAGGATGCTTGAAGATCTACAAATTGATGGGAAAGACCTTAGACTTGTAAAAAACATATATTGGAAACAACAAGCTGCCATAAGAGTTGATAATCAAGTAAGCCAATATCAGCCTATTAAGAGAGGTGTGAGACAGGGATGTGTAATGTCTCCAGATCTGTTTTCCCTGTACAGTGAAAATATTTTCAGAAATATTGAAAATATGGAAGGAATCAACATTGGGGGACGATGCATCAATAACATTAGATATGCAGATGATACAGTCTTGATTGCAGACAATGAACAGGACCTGCAAAATTTAGTAGATGCGGTTGTTACACACAGTGAACAACAAGGGTTAGAATTAAATTGTAAAAAGACACAGATTATGGTCGTCACTAAGAAGAACGAAATACCACAGTGTAATATACAAGTAAATGGGAATATTCTTCAACAAGTGAATAGGTACAATTACCTCGGAACAGTAATAACATCTGATGGGAGATGCCTTGAAGAGATTAGAACAAGAATCGCCATGGCAAAAGTAGCCTTTAGCAAGATGAAAAACATACTGACCAATAAAAAGATGTCAATTGAAACGAGAAAAAGAGTGTTGAGATGCTACATAGAACCTGTACTTTTATATGGATGTGAAGCTTGGACAATGAGCAGCCAGGCTGAAAAACATCTGATGGCTGTAGAAATGTGGTTTCTGAGGAAAATGCAAAGAATACCATGGACAGCCAGAAAGACCAATGAACAAGTCCTTCAAGAAACAAATGAAGATCGTAAACTGATCAGAGACATTAGACGTAGACAGTCACAATTTTTTGGGCATGTTATGAGAAGAAATGATTTGGAGAACTTGGTGACGACTGGTAAGATCGAGGGGAACAGACCAAGGGGAAGACCTAGAAACAAGTATCTGGATGGCTTGGCCTTGTGGCATGGTCGAGACAGAAACACGGAACTGATCCACGACTCTGTTGATCGAGTGAGATGGCAGAACATGACCGCCCACGCTTACCGGCATGGCACATGATGGATGGATGGAGTAAAAAGTAGCAAAAATTGTTTCTGATGAATGTGGTGTGAATGTTGTATTTTTCTGTTGCCAGGTGGGTGGTGTGAAGCCTGGCTGTTTCAAGATTGGGAACACTGGTGGCATGCTGGACAATATTCTTGCATCCAAGTTATACAGACCTGGCAGGTATTTATGTCTTTACTTGTATTATTTAATATGGGATAGATTAACAGAATCAACACACAAGAAAACTGCTTGAATATAATGGGCTAAATGTGTGACTGGTCACTCTTTTCATTAACATGTCCTAACCAGAGTAACTGGCAACATCAGTAGATATATTTGTCATTTACAGATGTTTCATCGTGAATGCATAGGCTAACCATTATCCTTAAATATAATGGAACAGTTGCTGACATTTCATTTTTTTAAAAAAGTGAACACCTGGACATTACATTGAAACCTGAAATAAAAATGAAGTGAGCATTGTAAACACACGTAAACATTACTGCTGTAAATACTGATGGTGTTTATGAGATGTGGATTGGTTTTACTGTCATAGTCTGTGTAAATGTGTCTGGTCCTCTTTAGTGGCAATTTTGTCATTTGTTCTGTTTATATTGAGGTGCTGTCAGGGATATGTAGCATGTACACATACGTATACTTGAAGTTAAACTGATGATTGTCATCACAAGATTGCTACTAATTAAAACACTGACAAACATCACTTACAAGTGAAGGAAAGTTAAGCCAGGTGAAAGTTGTGCTAAGGATGTTGGGCAGAGGTATTTCACAATCATGTGTATATGGGAGTGGGGTGGTAGGTAATAGTGGGGGTGGTTAAATAATGAAACTGCTTTAGAATATCATGCCAGCATTAAATTGCATAGTAAAACCCAAATGGAATTTACTATTGTTTTTAGAATTCCTGATTATATTTAATTTTCATGACTGATAAATTTGAATTTATGTGTTTTTCAGTGTGGCTTATGTGTCAAGATCGGGTGGTATGTCCAATGAGCTGAACAACATTATTGCACTTAATGCTGATGGTGTTTACGAGGGCATAGCAATTGGTGGTGACAGGTACATGTTTATATTTTTTTTTAAATTTCTTTAGAAAATGTACTATGCATCACACAGTAAAAGGATGACAAATTAAGTTAAACTTGACAGTCAAATCTGAAACAGTAATACAAGGCTTGTTTAATTTTATTAACTATAGAACTTAAAATTCACCAGGATGCTGTGATGGTACTACTAATGCTCAGAGACAGCTATAAACACCATGTATGTGACTTTACCATGGTGCTCTCAATCTTTTTGAAGAAGTGAGCACTGTAACATTACTATGGATGCCATCACACTAGTATATTTGGTAATGACAGCTGATCAGCTTGCTAAGAAGTAAGGAAAAAAACTAGAACAGTTAAATGTAGAGAAGTTATATGTCAGTGAAAACAAGAAAATTATTTTAAAATTGAAAATAAACGAACTTCCAAAGTCTGTTATACGTAACAGTTGTCAGCTTGTGCATGGATAAGACACAGACAATTAGTGTTGCTATATGAACATGAGAACAGGTCAATGTAAAATTGAGTCATCTTATTTCATATTCTGTATTGGAATTAGCCAAAATGAAATGACAGTCTAGAATATCCTTCAGCGGTGCATAATGTACACACGTTTGACCTGAATGTGGAGAAAGCTGTGGAGTTACTGTGTCTGCCTTAGGCTTAGAAGGTATCGAGTCTGGGATGGGAAGTTTTGCCAGGACCATTGGTTTCTAATGATATACATTCTCCTGACCTCTTGGGTACTGAGATTGGATACCTAGCCTTCTCGGATACGGGGAAACAAACAGGCTATTCTGTGTGCACTCCCACGGCAGTTGGAAATTGCAAAGAGTAGTGCTGTAAGGCCGCTGCCCTTGCAGAATTGTTAGAAAAGAGAACCTACCCACAATTAGAGCCTGATACTAGGGGGAAATTGTCTAGAGGAAATAAACTTAACATAAATGCAAGCTGAAGTCAAACACACTAACCTGATAGATGCAACACTAGGAATGAAGAAAAAGATGGTTCCAAATATGGACCTCAGTTATATGGTCTATGAGAAACTACACAGATCAAGCCATCCTTAGTCTATCTGTAAAGTTTATTTCTGAATCTGGATTAGATATCTGAGAAGAATACAAGAAGAAATTTTGAAAAACCATTTGCTCACTTTGTACAGGTAACAGCATCCACTAAATGCTGCTGATGTTGATTGTCTGCAATCAGTACTATATTAACTCATTCTATATGATGCATGTCTGCATATGTTGAACAAATAGTAACATATTTGAAAGTTTTATAACTATTGTTAAATAAACCAACTCACCAAATGTTCATTAGTTACTTATCATCATCATGTAGCAGGTCTTTGTAGAATGTTACCTTCATCACAGCCCACTGAAGAGACTCTCAACCATTTGCCAGTTCGCTTGCCTCATATTTGTTCATGGCCAAGGGTGTCTTCAATGTTTTGTGTCCATCTTTGTGCTGGTCATCCCCAGCCTCTTCTTCCAGGAGCCAAGCCTGCCATCACCGCTCTTTCCAAACCACTGTGACCAAAGTATTTTAGTTCCTGAAACATGATGCTCTTTATGAGCCAGTTTTCCCTCCATTCAGTTCTTCTGGAATGTCAGTATGTGTCTTTCTCATGGTCCATGGTATTCTACGAAGTATTCTAAAATAAGCAGGTTCAAAAGCCCCAATTTTCTTCTGTAGTGATTACAAAATGATCCATGACTCCACAACCTTATGTTGCCGTGGGAAAGTTGCATGTTCTTACAATTGTTTAATTTATTTACTCATGTTGTGCCATAGAATATTAATACAGGTCATTCTCTTCACTGCCATGGCCAGTCTCTGTCTGAATTCTTGTCAACAGTCCCTGTTGTTGGTTATGGAATCAAGATATTCACAGTTTGTGGCATTGTCAACTTCTTCATTGTTGAATTTTTGGGCGACATGTAATCTTGCTTGTAATTTATTTTTTAAGTATAGAAAAATATTTGAACTACACTGTGTCTTTTAACAGGCAGGATTGACTCTTGTAATCCTGTAGTACTATTTGTTTATAATGTTAGGGTAATTGCCTTCTGCCCATTGGTTCTTCCTTTCACTGGCAAGCTTTTATGTTGGCCACTGAGGACTGGGAATCAAATAGTTTTGGAGGACAGCATGGCAGAATGGATAAGTGCGCTCATTCTTAAACATAGCGTGCTGGTGCCGAGGTAGCGGGTTCAACCCATACACTGGTCAGTTGGACTAAAAGTGCTGACTTCTTGTTCTTGACTTGGGGATGTAAATTAAAGACCTCAGAAGTCAGAGTGGGTTCCCGTATAGCAAGGGAAAAATCAGTCCAGTGCACTAGAAGTAGTAGCACATGAATGAACTGCTTGAGTTAAAAGTCAGCGAACGCTAAAAAAAATTACAATTTCACTTGCCAGCACCACACTATGTACTGGTTGAGTTTGTTGTTGTTGTTACCTCTGACAGGTAAAAGCTTTTGTTTTCCTGAGGCCCATGTCTTCAGGTTTCCGATGCCAATAAGCTGACTGCTCATTCTTACATATGAACATGTTTCCATCAGGTATCCTGGCTCAACATTCATGGACCACATACTGAGATACCAAGCCAACCCAGATGTCAAAATGATTGTTTTGCTTGGAGAAGTAGGTCTTGTTGCACATTATATAGTCTGATAGGTCATGTGAAAGTGTTAACTGATTCTGTGCTAAACAGAAAGTAGGTTTGGACCAGACATGGTACATAGTAAAATGATCAAGTATTATATTAATTTCCGTTCACTGAGCATTGAAATTGTGGAAGATAACGAAACAAAACAAATAATATGATGACCCAGGTATGGAGATATATCGTCCTTCTGTCCAAGTGAGAGATCACATTTGGCAAACACTTATCCTTTGGCACTGAATCAGTTAATTTCAGTACGGTGAAATAGAATGTTACCCCAAAAAAAATATCCACGCTTGAAATTACCACTGCTAAACACTTCATTATTAATTTAAAATGTAACATTTGTCATTTTATGCCATTGACATTGTTAATTAGTTGTCCTTTTATGTTAAAAGTAAAGGGGCTTTAGAAACATGACTTGAACAATTGCTGATAAACTACATACATTCATTAATTGGTGCCTGCGCAGAATAGGACTGAAATAGTATGATAGAATCACCCTCCCCGGGAAGGTAACCGGCCAAAAAGGTGCAAATATTGCAGCCCTGCTGTAAATAGGCATAACGCAATTACGTCTAAAACAACATTCCGGACGAATGCAGAAGAAGAAGAATTACCAATGTAGGGCTAATGGAGAGAACTAAACAAATACAAGTCATTCAAGAGGTGAGGAAAAGATGCTGGCATTAGATAGGACTCGGTCAGCAAACTTGAAAATAGTATAAGTAGACAATTCTGTGTGTGCGACCCATAGGGCAAACAGGATAGGAGACCTCAAGGAAAAGGGAATTAGAAATAAATAATAATGACAGGACATGGATGGAGCTGCATGAGATTGTAAAAGATAAGATCGCTTGGAGGGAGTTGGTTGAGGGCCTATCCTCCAATAGAGGTTAAAGGGGAGAAGAAGAAAATGCTATTGTGCAAAAGTGAAGGAAAGATTGGCCATATTCTTCCGTGCATTCAGGCCAACAAAATGTGATAGCACTGTCATATCACAGATCCGTTACATCGGACAATTTAGTTTTTAATTTTAAAAATTATTTAATGGTGTGTCCTTTTTGTTCAGGTTGGAGGCGTGGAAGAGTACCAACTTGTGGAAGCTATGAACAATGGGACAGTGAACAAACCTGTTATTGCATGG
The DNA here is from genome assembly GCA_963921405.1 of Cepaea hortensis. Lineage (NCBI taxonomy): Eukaryota > Metazoa > Mollusca > Gastropoda > Stylommatophora > Helicidae > Cepaea > Cepaea hortensis. The sequence continues at coordinate 144,073,383 of OY992877.1, read as the reverse complement.
TGCATTGGTACTTGTGCCAAGATGTTCACTTCAGAGGTTAGAATCAATATTTTATATTTACCGTCTGCATGTATCCTGCCACAGCTGGTGGCTCGATTCTGTTGCATTAGTCTAGCTGTGATGTGGTGTGGTGTCTTATGTCTTCTTGTACTATGCTTTGTAATTTTTCAAGAGTATAAAAATTTATATGCGTTTTAATCTAGGAAAGTTCTATTGCAAGCATCATATTTTTTGTTTTAAAATAATGTAATTATAGGCTTTCGTATTGTTAGGATGTCTAATATTGTAACTGTAATGTTTTGTTTAACAGATAAAATGTGATGTCTTTTTAGACTGTATTTTAGGGGCTAGGGTAGTATTTCATATAGATAAGGAACGTTAAGATTAAAGTTTAAGATTTTTAATGTTAGTGTAACTGTCTTCTGTCCACTGCTGAAAAAACTGTAATTAGAATGCGTATAATAAATAAGTGTAAGAAATGTAATTTTAACAATGTGATTGCACATAGCAGTTCCCAATAATTGAACATCGAAGTAGTATGCAATTATTTAATGCCAATGCTATCTGTACAGTTGCATCAAAGAGGTCTTTGAGTTAGTCACGGCTGTTGCTGAAATTAAACAAACTGCAGTAAATCTGTATCACTTTAATAGTTCTCTCTGAAATGTGATAGTTCTGTAAAAAGTAATGAACATGTGGATACTATCACACCAGCCACCTTTACCTCCCAAGACATTTCCTGCTACCTATTTTAAGGCTGGGTCAACCTGAGAGCTGAGATCAATTTTAAAAATGAGCCTCGATGTGAATTCGAACTATGACCACAGATTTCCCCATTTACCTCAAAATAATCATTAGATACCATGTTTTCAATTGGGTAAAGATTTAATAAAGACTTAGGGAATTTGTAACTGAAGCTAAGTTTAACTGTTAACAGTTTATTTTGTTTTACATCAATAGTTTAATTTGTTTTAATGTTGCCCATTTATTTTCTTTTTTAACAATTTCTTTGAATGTGTTTAGACAACACATAATTAACATGTTTATGACGTGTTATGTTTAATATATCCTTTAAAAAATATTTAGCAGAGAAGTATGCTTTTTATTGAATTATTTACATGTCCTTTACAGGACGTCACAATCAACCCCAGCATATCTGTGCTGTTTGTAATTTTGTTTTTACAACAGTGTTATATTCAGTAGTTTGCCATTGCTTTCTGAATGGCCGGCACTCGCACCCTTATGAAAATTAATGCAAAGCAGTCTGCTTACAAATCACCTGCGGCTGACTTTGAACCTGGTATGTCAGGATTGTGAAACTATTTACTGCCACTAAGCCACAGAAATCGACAGTTTTCATTAATTGGCAGAATTAATACCACTTATCCATCATTACGATTGTTTAAAAGTATTAATACCACTTATCCATCATTTTGATTGTTTGAAAGTTAAGTTGAAACTTTTAATTTAAATTTTACCAATGACGCATCGTTTCCATTGTCTCCACTCTAATTGTTAGGTTCAGTTTGGCCATGCTGGTTCATGTGCTAATGCTGATACAGAGACTGCTAATGCTAAAAATGAAGCACTCAGGTCTGTTGGTGCAACAGTGCCAAAGAGCTTTGATGAGCTGGGAACAACGATACAGTATGTTTGCTTTATTTTTCCCAACATTATTCAATGTTTTTAGACATTGCACTTTTGTATGATTTTCTACTGATTTCAACTGCCGTCTTTTGTTTGAGCAAAATTCCATGTTTTATTTATACCACTGCCTTGTGGAAGTTCTTATAAGAACAAAGCATAGGGCAACAAAACCTGAGAGAAAATGTGGGCAAGCAGAGACCACAAGCCTGGGCAGGCAATCTGTCTATGGGAAGTGGAATTCATGTCTAGTTAAAAGATGTTGACCTAAGTGGAGCGGGACAAGAAAGCGGACATCTACACAATACACTGTATATTACGCACCATGCTCGCAAACATAAATCGCAGAAGAAGAAGAAAAAGTATTAACAATTTTATAGAGCATTGCGTTTTCTTTTGTTTGAAGATTATTCCATGTTTTTAGTTGTTACAATTTTATATGAATTGATTATGCATTGCAAGTGTTTTGTTTTTAAGGTAGTGATTTAGAGACATTTGTTTATTTCATCTGTTATGAAAGGAGCCATGATATGGTAATTAGTGCACTTGATAACCAAGATGATCAGGACTCAATCCCCATTGATGGCAAGATTTTTTTTTTTGCACTCACTCGTTTTGAACTCAAGCGTAGTCCATACACACTATTTATAGTAGTGATGGACTGAATTTTGTGTGTGGATTAGCTTTCCCTTTTAACAGTATCCCTCGCCTTCAGGCGAACTCACTCTGACTTCAGAGGTACTTGTAATTTACGTCCCCAAGTCAAGGACGACCGGTCAACATTTTAGTCCAGCTGTCCTGTGTAGGGGTTGAACCACTTACCTCGGCTTCAGCACAAAGGATGTTTAGGAACATGCGTTCTTATCCATACGGCCATGCGGACCTGCAGATTCTTTGTGTGATCAGCACAACTCTAAGGTTGATCTAGCCTTGAGAAATATGCACAGGATAATTGTGAGTTTTACTTAGAATTGTTTGAGACCCAAAGGCAGAAGAAATAGAGATGTGAAAACATGGAGAAGAGAATTAGAGGCAGAGATGAATATTGTGGTGAACATGGAGCTGTAGAAGATAGCAAAGAATAGGAGGACTTGGAGTGAGTAAGTTGATTCAGGGGGAGAATAAAAGGCAGAAGATAAAGAAGAAAAAGAAATAAAAAAAATTACAATTGTAAAAAAACGAAGAGTTAATTTACAGTCAGGGATCTGTTGGCAGGCACACTGCTGTGTCTTCATGTGACGTCTTTTAGTAATAGTGGAACTTGAAGAGGGAAAAGTCAGTCTGAAATTTAAATATCTTAACATTAAAGCTACGTTTTTTGTAATGGATCTTGCAATGAACATGTACTTCAGATCTGACTTATTAATTCCTCAAATCTAATGTTCAGGATCATGGAAGTGTGCAAGAGGAAACTAGATCTGAAAGGTGGAATATCAAGAACTGGAGCAGAGATACAGTTGCAAACAAATGACATTTCCATCAGAAATCCTTACTCTGTAGAAACTGAGAAAGAGGAATAATGAATGCATTTCTGTGATAATACTTCTGCAGACAGCATAAGATATTGTTCCTATCTGTGTTACAATTGCATAAACTGTCTATTGACAAGAGAGTAGTTGATGTCTGATTGTTTTATTTTCATCTAAAGTGATGTTTACTCACAACTTGTGGCCAATGGAACAATTGTACCTCAGCCTGAGGTAGCACCACCAACTGTTCCTATGGACTTCAACTGGGCTAGGGTATGTGGTTTCATGATTTCATTGTTTTCCTTGCTTTCTTTATTTCGTAAATAATGTTCTATCATAAGGGTTATTTCTAGTTAACACAGCTCATATTTATTGCATATACAGGAATGAAAATACTGCAATTAAGATAATCAGATCATTAATATGAAGTAATTCTTCAGCAAAGGTAATATTTTTATGCCTCATCCTATTGAAAAGTTTAGCTGCATAATCCAACCTTCCGTGAAAAGGGCTTAGCGGATGGTTGATGACCTGTGCTCTATTGGGAAGTGAAATGCAGAAGAAGAATGTTGCTGATAACATAGAAAATTGACTAAGGTTTCTTCAATGCTGGGTTTCTTCTAAAGGTAGAACAATTGTTTTAAAGGTAGAACAGTGTTAGGATAGTGCACATCACAACTCTGTTCATGGCACATTTAATGTGATTGATACACCATCATGACCAAAGCCAGTATGGACTTTGAAGGAGCACCGTGAGATAGCAGACGATAGGACAAGTTAGAGTGAGTTGGTTTAGGTTCTGTGTTCCAATGGGGGTTAAAGGCCAAAAAAGTGAGGGGAGGGCATAGTATGTTTTAGTAAACATAGACTGAGTAAATTTAGTGTAGTAAAATAGTCCTGGTTAATGGCATAATTATGCATTAATTTGTTTATCAGGAGCTGAGACGACTCACATACAGAAGAGTTAATTTAGTATAATAATCCAGTCCTAGTGAAAAAGGCATAATTATGCATTATTTATTTATCAGGAGCTGGGACTTATCAGAAAGCCTGCTTCATTTATGACAAGCATCTGTGATGAGCGAGGACAGGAACTGCTGTACGCTGGTATCCCCATTACAGATATCTTCAAAGAAGACATGGGCATTGGTGGTGTCCTCAGCCTCTTGTGGTTTCAGAGAAGGTTAGTTTTATAAACTTTTTTTAAAAATAAAATTGTTTCACAAACAGCCAATACTGTGGCGAAGGGATTACGAATGCAATTCGCAATCCCGCATACCACATTTGAAGAACAGCTGCTGGTGATTTGAAAGCAGACTTCCTTGCTCTAATTGTGGTATGAGTGCCGGTCGTTCAGAAGGCAATGGCAAATGACTGATAGATATCTAGCTCCGATTCAGTCAAATTTGTGCACGTAAATGTCACTTAAATTGAACCCAGCAAAATCTCCGTTATCACTTGAAGAATCGAAAAAATCCATTTTGAAGAACAAAGCGTAAAAACCCTGAAAACTACAAAAACCCGATCAAATCACTTGCACACGCTTGAAAATTGCACACGTTATCTACTTATCGATAACACCAGACATAAACGATCATCTCCCTGGCCTAGGGGTTAAACGACTTTCTCTGTAATCCCATTTAAGCACGTAGGGTAAAGTAGAGCATGAGAATTGGAATGCTGGTGTTGACAGTGATGTCCTGTAAAGGATATGTGGAAAAAAACCAGTCGGAAGTCTCGGAAAGCCGCGAGATCGCGTTTTTACAACACTTAGTAGTCACGGACGGTGTGGAACAATTTGCCCGTTCCAGAGTAAACTCTCTGCAGCTCTGCCCGGTAAAGGGTTAATATCTTCTATAGATAGAAGAGGCCTAACAGATAGAACACATTTTTATTGAGAATGAGGGAGAGAGGCTATTTTTCATAGCAACCTTGATTTCATGGTGTCCGACAATATTTAAATTACAAAATGATGCCAGGGTTTCTTTAATAAATTATTTAGTTACTGTGGTTGATTTTTGTTCGACTTACTCAATATTGTAATTTACTCTTCAACAGGTTGCCACGATATGCAACAAAATTCATTGAGATGTGTTTGATGGTCACAGCTGATCATGGTCCCGCAGTATCAGGTGCTCACAACACCATTGTTTGTGCTAGAGCAGGCAAAGATCTCATCTCCTCACTGACTTCTGGTTTACTTACCATTGTAAGTGACATCAACTTGTTTTTTCATTCATGTTTAACCACATTTATCATTTATGGTTAAATTGTACATAAATAACTTTGTTTGACATTATGTAGATAAAGTATCTGAGTGCTAGGGTGGTTGTTTGGATTAGCTTGTTCTTTCTATTTGTTTTCATCAATGTGTGGTTTGAGATTATGTAGATAGGTATGTGAGTGCTAGGTTAGTAGTCTGGATATCTGGAGTTCCACTACCTAGCCTCAAGGGTGGTACACTGGTCTTGTATCACAAATTATCATTGTGTTGATGCTGATTATAGAAGACCATGAGGTGTATATCTTCAAGGGAATAGAACGCTGGTGGCTGACATCACTGGGCACCATGTCTTATCCCTGGTAAGATTGATTGATTGATTGATCTAGGAACCGACATCACAGCATTCGGGGCATTCCCATAGGCGCTCCGTCCTCATCCTCAGCAGCCAGCGAAGAGTTCCAACACCAATAGTACCAGTAGCAATCTGAATATATGTCCGTCTTGCTGTTGTTGGGGTGTGAAAGGCTAGGCTTTCACATGTTCTAGGTTAAGGAATTTTGGGATGAGATGGTCTGCTTGCTTCTGTGTCACTGTCCCTTCTGATACAAATTCTGAACATAGACCAGTTTACTCAAGTCACACAAACAGATAATCCTTGCATTGCTGGGAATTAAACTTGGACCATCATCTTGACAGTCAAGTGCACTAATCACCATGCCAATGTGGCTTCTAGTAAGGCAAGGGATTTGTTTATCTGGTTGAGGTAAACTTAAAAAATTTTGACTATAGCGTCTGCCATGGCAAGCAGCCTTTATTTTTCACCCCTTAACAAACGCCTCGTTCTAGCCACCAGCGATGATTGCTAAATGACATAATTATAGGTATTTTGGGGTGGGCTGGGAAGATATTGACATGGAGTTATGATCAATGTTGTTTCAGCATTGGGCTGTTGAATTTTCAGCTATAAATCTACATTGATAATGTCAGTGTGAATATTATTAACTCCAGTTCTGTCTATCTCTCTTTCTGCTAGCTTGCGTGCAAAAGAGTGTGTGATTGTGACTGACTGACTGACTGAATTTTTTGGTAATTATATCAGTATGAGTCTAAAAAACTATATATCGCTTGCAATTTCCAGTAACTGTACATTGATAAAATCAGTATGTCTTTTAAATAGTGCTTAGCACTTGCATTTTCCATTAAACCTGTTGTGGCACCATTTCACATTTGCATATTTGAGCGTTCAGCACATGAGAAGCCTATATTTTGTTAGATGTAAAAACATCATCAGATAAATGTGCAGATAAGATTTCATTTGAGGTATATATCTATTTCCAGGGTGACAGATTTGGAGGAGCATTAGATGCAGCAGCTAGGCAGTTCAGCACAGCATTTGACAGTGGACTTATACCTATGGAGTTTGTCAATGAAATGCGGAAGAAGGGAACACTAATCATGGGAATTGGCCACAGAGTCAAATCAGTAATACTTCTGTTTTGTTCATTTTCATTTTGTAACAGAAAGTAAATTAAACTTATATTTTTACTATTTCTTTACTTATTTCACCCTTGCTCTCTCCTCTCTAATCTTTGTGTGTTTACAAAAAATATATCTTTTGCCTTTCAACCTTATTTATGATAAAAAGAATTTAATAATGTGGTAATAATATACTATTCCCTTATTTAAGAACATTTCTTCCATTTTGTACAGTAAATCTCAAAGCACATCTTCCAACTCAGTCCATGGTTAGGATAACTTAAGGCCTGCAATTTATGCTGAAAAAATACAAGTAATTTCAACATTCCTGTGTGTCAGAATAACTAAGGCCAGCAACATATGCTGGTAAAATACAAATAATTCAACATTGCTGCCTGTCTTGGTGTCAGGACAACTAAGGCCAGCAACTTATGCTTATAAAATACAGGTAATTTAATATTGCTACGAGTCTTGGTGTCTGGATAACTAAGATCAGTAACATGTGCTCATAAAATCATTTCAACATTCCTGTGAGCCTTATTGACCCTTAAACACATTAATTAACCTTTATCCATCAGCTGTTACTTTACCATCATCAGATTTAAGAGCAGCTAGTTTAAGAAGTGAAATGCGAAGAAAATATGCTGTGTCTTCTATAGTGTCCAGTAAATGTGCAAACTTATCTGTTCACAGCTCAATAACCCAGATATGAGGGTGGTGATCTTGAAGGAGTATGCTCAGAAACACTTCCCTGCCACACCACTGCTGAGCTATGCTTTGGAAGTGGAGAAAATTACAACATCCAAGGTCAGTTTTTAAACTCATGGTTTTGATGAAATGTCAAGTGTTTGCAATGTTTGAAAGGTGAATTATATCTTTATTCAATGCTGCAGAATTGTGACTTGATTTGATGCCTTAAAAATAATCTTGTAATTTTAAAGAATAGTTTTAAAATGTCTGTAAAAAATAACTGAATTATGTTTTAAGATGTATATTTTTTATCTATAGTTTAGATTGTAAATACTGTTAGGGGGTATAAAACACACACAATGCCTGTAGACAGGAAAGGGCCTTTTTATATGTTATGAGGTGTACTGAGTATATGGCGCTAGCCTCAAATTTGTATAGACTACTAAGCACTCGATGGATGGTGTGTATGATATCCCACCAGCCATCTTTACTTCCCAGAACACTTGCTGGTGCTCATCTTTAGATCTTGTCGACACGCCTATTTTAACTTTAGATTAGATAAGAAGTCACATGACGTTAAACAGTGCCCCTAACATAGTGATTAAACTGTCTCAAACTTTCCCACTTAGAAGATGCAACAGACAGAAAGTTGAATAATGAGGAAATTTCATGAAATGTTTTTTAAAACCACATTATTTAGGAGTATATATTAATTTTATGTTAATAGACTGAAGAATTTCAAGTAAAATACATGCCTATTTTAATTGATTTGATGTATACTGTTCTTACTATGTGATAATTCAGTTTTGTGAAAGCGTACATTTAATTTCTCCATATTTTGCAAAAGTATAATAAAATAAGGTATTAATATAATTCTGTATATTGTGAACCCAGCAGAAGCAGGATTAGTTTTACTAATCACTGCAGCTCTGGGGGCTACCATCCTCATAAAAATTAGTACCAGACAATTTTCTGGGAATATTTCTGGGGTCTACCATCCTCATAAAAATGAGTAACGAGCAATTTTCTGAGTATTGTCTGGAAAGGTGTCAAGGAAGGCAGCTAGCCATTTTGTCTCATATGTCATGGTCTAGAACAGTAGTTCTCGACCTTTTTTGGCCCATGCCCCCCCCCCCCCCCCCCTTTCACCATATGTTGAGAATGTCATTCCTTCCCTTTCATATTTCCTTCCTATAAATTCCTCCCACACACACACACCCTGCCCCTACATAGTACACGTAAAAATGGAAGCTAACTTTAATAACACATACTAGAACAAGTTTACCGGGAAGGTTAACCCAGTCAACAAATGCCCGCAGAAGTCTGATGTGTCGGCCTAACGGCGCAAGAACGCAGCTCTGCTGTAAACAGGCACAATGCAATCACGTCCGAAAAAAAACTCCGGATGAACGCAGAAGAAGAAGAGGTTTAGACGTCTACATAAAACGTGATTTGTGGGTCTACTTACGTTATAAGACGAATATCAGAAGGGCGAGGAGTACAGAACTATAAAGTATGGAGGGAAAAACAATATCAAATAATCGGCACATGATCTTGAAAGAATTTTCATTTCTCCCCCCCCCCCCCCACCCCACCCCACCACCACCACCACCACCACCACTCCACCCCACCCTGTAAACGCTAAAATTCCCCCACCGGTTGAGAACCACTGGTCTATAATATGTGAAAGCCTAACACTTCACACCCCAACGACAGTATCGGTCATGGGATTGCCTTTACGTTTTATATTGCAAATTTGATTGTAGATTTTGTAGTTTAGATTTTAATCCAGCTGATGCCTTTTTGAACCAGCTGATGCCTTTGTATTCCTTCCCTCTTTCATACAAACTCTTTACAGAAAGTAAGGTCTAGCATGATGTAATAATAGTTCATTTATAATGTATCTGGTGAAACTATAGTTTTGTGTATCCCATGAGGTCATGACAATATTCTGTTATATTTTCTTAGAAACCCAATCTGATCCTGAATGTGGATGGTTTCATTGGTGTTGCATTTGTTGACCTCCTGCGGAACAGTGGTTGCTTCACAAGGTAAGTTAACTTTGGGTGGAAGGCGCATTTTTCAAATACAGGAACCGTAAATATACCTCGACATTGCTAAATTTTAAACCACAGATAGCGATTACTGGCTCATTCGGATTCTAATTTTAGTCAGCATGCCTGGTATATTTTGTGTTTGTGTATGTTTGGAGGTTTCTCCCCTGTTCATGTATTCTTGTTTTCTGTCCACAGAGAAGAGGCACAAGAATTTATTGAAATTGGTGCTTTGAATGCCTTGTTTGTCCTTGGACGCAGTATGGGATTCATAGGTAATGTAATGATGGTGATAAACATGAAGGCACAATTTGTTACCTAGACATTATTTGTGTTCATGTCGTGAGCTGATACTAGCTAGGATTCTTATTCCAGTGACACGAGTCATAAATCTTGTGCGATAATGCTTACCAGAATGGTGTATTAATGACGGGGTCTTTGTGTATTTATTATTTACAGAATTACTTGTGTGGATTCAGATCACCATCCCCTAAAAAGTATTTGGCTAAACTGCTGAGATAATATCTTCTAAACATAGAATCTCCCTGAGAATTAGATTGAAGTCTGTTGGCTATGTGGGGGAATCATTATCAACGTAAAGGGACTGGCCATAAGTCTATACCCTGAATATGAGTGCGTAATAGGAGCAAGTTAAAGCTAGGCACATTCACAGCTCCTATTATTTGCATTGAACACCTGGCGTGTGCATTTGTTTTCTTCAATGGGTATTCCCGCTATGGTGCACGGTGTAACATACTCTGTAAACTGTAGAGAAGTCAGAGGCCAGGGTTGTGATAAAATGTCTGATGTTACAGGTGAACACACCTACAGAAATACACAGGGAGATAGAACCAGTGTTTTGTGATTTCTGCCCAGTTGCATGTTTTCGTAAAAAAAAAATGACTTTTGTGGCCTCGCACATTTTCCTGATCTGCCAAGCATTGGAATGTCATCCTCAAGAGTATGATAAACAAATGCAGCTAAAAAGATAACGTTGCACTGAAGAATATGGCAGCAAATGACATGTAGCAAAGAATGTTGTTCATACTCTATCCATCTGATTAGCTCAGTAATTGAGTATGGATTGGGACTACACATGATGTCAAAGTCATTTAGTTTGAGCACATACAGAATGAAGTTATGCTCGTGATCTTGGGATGGACAAGGGACATGCTGACACTGCATCGCAATATTTTTTGGACAGAAATGTGTCAGTTAGGGGATAGCTATATTGAACAGGAATAACACTAACATTATACAGTTCTCTATAACATTTCCTTTATAGTCAGGGTAAAGACTTTTGGGCCATCCCTTGTATGTGGTCTACTATTGAAAATACTGGAGGGCAAAATCTATAAAAAGTGACTATTGACAAATATTGTTTAAAAAGTTGATGTCGTCACAGTACGAGATCTGCTATTTAATATACTGTTGGCAGGTCCGCATGGCCGACTGGATAAGAACGCTTGTTCTTAAACTTCCAGTGTGCTGATGCTGAGGTAAGCAGTTCAACCCCTACACCGGACAGCTGGACTAAAATGTTGACCTGTTGTCCTTGACTTGGGGACATTTATTACAAGTACCTCTGAGAGTGGGTTCGCCTGATGGCGAGGGACACTATTAATAGGGAAAGCTCACCTACATGCAAAATTCAGTACATCACTACTATAAATGGTGTGTATGGACTACGCTTGAGTTCAAAGAGAGCGAGTGCAAAAAAAACAACAATATAGTGTTCAAACAACTACATCATACAGGCATGCCAGGACATTGACTAGGTCTGCGCCAACAAGAATTGCTGAGAACTGGGGCATTGGAATGACATGATCATATGACTTTCACCATGTTTTTGGACTGACTAACTTGATTATGATGATGTCTTAACCGTAAATTAACTGAAAGAAATGTGTTTCTAACTTGTGTATACAAATGTTTGTTTTCTAACTTGTGTATACAAATGTTTCTGTTTTCTAACTTGTGTATACAAATGTTTCTGTTTTCTAACTTGTGCATACAAATGTTTGTTTTCTAACTTGTGTATACAAATGTTTGTTTTCTAACTTGTGTATACAAATGTTTCTGTTTTCTAACTTGTGTATACAAATGTTTGTTTTCTAACTTGTGTATACAAATGTTTGTTTTCTAACTTGTGTATACAAATGTTTCTGTTTTCTAACTTGTGTATACAAATGTTTCTGTTTTCTAACTTGTGCATACAAATGTTTGTTTTCTAACTTGTGTATACAAATGTTTGTTTTCTAACTTGTGTATACAAATGTTTGTTTTCTAACTTGTGTATACAAATGTTTGTTTTCTAACTTGTGTATACAAATGTTTGTTTTCTAACTTGTGTATACAAATGTTTGTTTTCTAACTTGTGTATACAAATGTTTCTGTTTTCTAACTTGTGCATACAAATGTTTCTGTTTTCTAACTTGTGCATACAAATGTTTCTGTTTTCTAACTTGTGTATACAAATGTGTTTTGTAACTTGTGTATATGCAAATGTCTCTGTTTTCTAATTTGTGCATAGAAATGTTTCTGTTTTCTAACTTGTGTACACGTTTCTTGACTTAGGCCACTTCTTGGATCAGAAACGCTTGAAACAGGGTCTATACCGCCACCCATGGGATGACATCTCCTACATCATGCCAGAGACCAGCACAATGGCCAACATTGACTCCATTTAAGTCCCAAGGAAGAATTGATCTTTTACATGTTTTATAATGTTTTTGGTCATTTGTTGTAAATAAAGTGTTCAGATTGACTGCCATATCAAAATCTTGAGAATTGTGGTCATCCTACAGAAGTACATGCATTTCTGTTTTGTCTGTCAGAAAGTTTGTTTATTGTCTTCCTCAGAAGCTTACCTTATAACTGTTTTTGTTTTTCATGTTTCTCTTCAAAAATGTGCTGAAACAAGTTGTTAAAACAAGTAAAAATTCAACATGGATTAATATTAATGTGACTGAAAGGTTTTGGTGTTTGCCACGGATACGGCTCACTTGTGAAAGGGCTGGGAATGTTGCAAAACATTGGTTTCTAGTGATACCACATATCCCATCTGATCGCTTGGGTAGAGAGATAAAATACCTAGGCTTTAAGATAAGGGCACAAAACAAGTAGTTGTGTGTTACTTCTTCTTCTTCTGCGTTCATCCGGATTTTTTTTCCGGATGTGACTGCGTTGTGCCTGTTTACAGCAGAGCTGCGTTCTTGCGCCGTTAGGCCGACACATCCGACTTCTGCGGGCATTTGTTGACCAGGTTAACCTTCCCGGATCGTGTGTTCAAGTTGTGCATATTAAAAATTCCACAATGGTTGGAAATTATGAAGAGTAAACTATAAGGCTACTGACCAAGCAACATTGTTAGATAAAATAAACCTACCCACAGACGGATACAATCTGTTTAGTGGGAGTAAATCCCCCTAACATGCATGCAGATGTTGCACACTTCCCTCTTGAGGTAGAGAGGTGCGGATATAAATGTGTTGACCAAATAATGCACAGCTTGTAGAAGGATATGCTGGAGGGGAAGCGTGCAAAAGGAAGACAGCGTTACATGTGGATGGACAACGCCAAGTGGACTAGAAGAAACCTCTAGAGTGCACCATGAAGACACAGGACAAGAGTATTGGAGAGGCCTTACAATCAACCTTTAGTGTGGATTGGGTACTTGATGTAACATGTTACTGAAAGCAGTTGTTCCAAGCAGTCTTTTTAAAATGAACAAAATATTGTAATACCTTGAATGTTCAGAATTTTCTTTTTAAACAGTAGCAGAGATAGCATCTTTGTTGTCTAGAAGATAGTGAAAAATGTTAATAAACTAGTGTGAAATAGATAGTGATTAGTCTTGTCGAATTCTTCTTGTAATTTTCTTATATGTGTTTAGCTAAGTGCATTGTTAAATTCATTGTCATCTGTCTTGTTAAAACATGTTTATTACATTGTGAAATCTATTATATTCCAGAGGATTCATGGACAGTATTTGAATGTGTAGTTCCTTGAACATTGTTGACTTAGCAAGTAGTCAAATATTGGTCTCGTTGGTATATTTCTTTCTATCAGTTATCTGTCCCCATGGTCTAAATTTGACATCAAGTGCAGTAGGGAAGTTTTGAGTTTTTGATCTTGAACATGTAAAACAGCCTTTTCTATATATGATCATGGATTCAATCTGCGTCAGGACGGATTCAAATTTTATCAAAATTGACTCGGGCTCCCAGGCCGACCCAGCCTAAAATGGATACCAGGAAATACTTTGGGAAGTCAAGATGGCTGACATGATACCAAATCATCCACCATGTGCTGACTGGTCCATAAAATAGGGTTTAGCACCATAAGCCCAGTGCCCCTACAGGCATGTAAAAGGGTCATGTTCACTGACATGGACATTACAGCTGGGGGGTCATGTTTATAAATGCATAATTATTCCAACAAGTGTTGAATATCTTCAATAGTTATGCATGAACACGCCATGCTGAACACAGAAGTAAATACTAAAAACATCTTAGGTTAATTATATCTTTGTCAAGTAATATTTTCAAATTATGTTTTTAAAACACTAACTGAAGATTTTTTACATGAAAAATGTTGAAATGCTTGACTTGCTGACTTTCCTGATTGACATGGCTGCATACAATAGAGGGACATGTTTTTGGTTACTTTTGTAAATGTTCTAGTCAGTTATCATATTATAGTGGAAAATGCTTAACCACACGGACATCCTTGGTTCAATTCCCAGTGGTACCAGATTGAGATTTTTTTTTTCTCTGTCAGCATAGCTGTGGGGTGGGTACAGATTCTTCTACAAAGGCCACATGTTGGGGTTGAGGAAAGAAATTGATCATCTCACCTCGTGATTTGACTATGTATGTATGAATGGACCCTTTTCAAGTCTGTGCCAGCAGTGTCTGCCTCAGGGTAATACCTTTCATCTGAAAACATTGTGTGTATGGTTGTGTGCCTGTGATGTTTTGAGGTTTTAGCACTGAAGCAATTGTGGTCAGTAAATTTGATGATTTGAGTTTTTTTTTTAAATGAAATGCTGTGTAGTCATTTGTGACACTGAAATATTTCAACTGACATTGTATCTAACTAGAGAACCAAATTTACATTCCACTGTGGTTGTAATAGTTATTTGTAAAATGAAGCAGGGTGACATAACCTTATAATGTTTAAAATATCCGATAGATTAAAAATGTTTGACATTTTACCCCTAAAGCTCTAGCTGTGTACATTGGTTGTGATCTTACAATTGTATCCCTTGGTCTGTGGCATATACTATATTGTTGTGACTTAGTGAAAACGGATTTGAACTATAGTTGTCTTTTCATGTTTGTCCCACTTCAACAGCAAGTTAACACGTAAAACATTAAATACATTTGAATACTGAAAATTATAGAAAAGTTTCAGATATGCTGGACTGAAATCTTGCAGAGAAACAAAAAAATATGAACTCTAGATGGTATACGTCACAAAGGCATGGTTTAGTAGAGTTTGTGTTATTGTCCGTGGGTAGAAGCAGTTACCGTGGATAGAATCTGTCTACAGGAAGAAAATCTTACAGAAATGCACGCTGAAGTTGAACACTCTGACTTTTGAAGTGCATAACTAGGTATGACGCACTTCCTTTGAAAGAAGAACAAAGAGGGGTATCATTGTCTCAGCAGTATCTCTAACATACCAGTTTTGTTAACTAGTACTGCCATCCTTCTGCATTTCATACAGTAAGGTTTACTTTCACAGGATCTGTCTACTCACTGTGTGCACATATATTTAACAATTGTTGCATGGCTCTGTGATTAGTCATGTTCTCTTGGCAACATTTTAATCAATAAATGTCAGACTGTGAAACATTAATATCAGTGTTGTTATAGTAGGTAGTTGCAGGAGAAAATCATTTAGAGCCCAAAGTGGTCTGCCTTATCAGTTGATTTTTATTTCAGTAATAAATTGTGACTATTTGTGACTTTTCTTTTTGCAGACCCTATCAACTACACTAACACACCTGCCTGACTATACATATTGAAGTGAATAGAACCACCGTTACAATTATTGCTGAATTAAACAACATTCTGTTATCAGTTGAAGCTTATATTCAGTGGGATCAAAATACATTGAAATAAACCACAAATAGCTGATCCATTTTCAGTAGTTTGCCAAATGTCTAGGTAGCGTAGTAAGTGCAGTATTTCTGGTAGGTATTTTTAATGCTTGAATATATGAAGTTCTATAGACATGTGAATAATACATGTGGTAGTCATATTTATAAAGAACATTTTTGTAATATGTTGGTATTAAAGTGGTTCAGAGTAGATAATAGTCTTTCAAGTGTCATTTTCTGACTGCGATTGTTGGTTCATTCTTTCCATCTGATTGTGTATAACTTTCTTTTCATATGAACACCCATATCTAGACTTTAAAAGAAATCTTTATTTTCTTTCTTTCTGTCCTTTCTATTTCTGTCTTTCCTCTTTCTGGCTTGTGTTTCTGTTTTCATTTCGCCTTAAAACTCATCTCACCTTGATCAACAAAATTATATTTTTTGTTGTTGTTGTTGCGCTCACTCGCTTAACTCAAGCGTAGTCCATACACACTACTTCCAGTAGTGCTGGACTGAATTTTGCGTGTGGATTAACTTTCCCTATTAACAGCGTCCCTTGCCATCAGGCGAACCAACTCCGACTTCAGAGGTACTTGTAATGTACGTCCCCACGTCAAGGACGAGAGGTCAACATTTTAGTCCAGCTGTCCGGTGTAGAGGTTGACCAAATTATATTGCAGAGAATCTTCATGTGAAATGCTGCTTTTGCTTGCACTATTCTACATGTAACTTCTGTCATACATCTTCCATCAACTGTTATTAAAGTACTCACATAATTCAATTCACCCATCCTTCAACACAGGAATACACAGCAACACCAGACCTTAACCCTAGCTGGCTACTGTGTCACACCATTGTCCTTAGTGTGCTACTGGAAAGCAAAGAGTTATCATCCTAAGCAAAACATGGTGTCTAACCTACCATGTATGTTGCAAGAAGCCACTAAGGAGGGTTGGCATAAGACTGGCTACCTCATTCCATTGAAAACTCAGCTGCAAAATCTTACAACCATGAACAAGTCTACAGAGGAGTTGGTGGGTCAAGGGCCTATGCTCAATTAGGAGATGACAGGCAGATGGAACATATGATGTTAAAAATGAGACTGATCATAATCTGTCAGTTAAAAGCTAGTTGCACATCCTTTACAGGATGTAGCAGTCAACCGCAGCATGTTTTGGCTGTTTGTGATTTCTTGGCAAGTTTACGTTCAGTAGTTTGCCATTGCTTTCTGAACGACTGGTACTCATACCTTTGTATGAATACCAATGCGAGGCAGTCTGAGTGACAATAAACATGTACACAAATAAGAAAGAATCACAGTAGATTTTTAATGTTATGTTTAGTACATTCTCCAGCAGCCTCGTGATTCAATATTAATGGTGCCAATGATAGTTCTGAAAATATACAAACTAATTAATAACTGGCACTAGTTAGGAAGGAACAAGCTGTAAGAAAACACAAGAAGAGAAAATAACAGATACTTCAAAAATTCCACACTGTTCTAGTGTACAAAACATCTGTGCATGTAAAGAAAGATGAAACAAATTTTTTTAAATTGGTATTTTTATTTTACCAAGAAAAGGGAGAATGACTGACATGCCCACACTCGCATGCACGCACACACACACACACACACACAGATAGTTACATGAATTTATTTCATATAAAGAGAATAAGAATCACATAGTTTTAAGTGCAAGGATACAAATACTGTTAGCAAAATAAATAGTAGCAAATTACGCAAGTAATTTATATTTCAGAATCACCAACATTTGCAAAATGTTTGCATTGTTTTTCTGGTACCCATAAAGATCTGGCTTAGAATTACTGTGACTGTTCACTGTTAAGACTGCTTGTCACTCTCCACCCATTGATGTGTACTCTTTCAGCAAGTTGTCCAATGTGCCTGCAAAAGAATAATTTTGTAAACATTCTAACACCAGCAGAAACAATGTTCAAGGAGAACTGAATGCAACAATCTGCATCAATTAATTGCCAACAAATTCAGACACTTCAGTCATGGCTAATGGATTCTGATAAGTAGACACAAAATAGCAAACAAATTCCAGTTTTTTGTTTGTTCGCTCGCTTGCTTTGAGCCCTTACACATGCTACTACTTCTGGTACAGTGGACTGATATTTGGGGTGTGGATTAGCTTTCCTTATTACCAGTGTTCGCCATCAGGCGAACCAACTCCGACTTCACAGGCACTTGTAATTTATGTCCCCAAGTCAAGGATAAGGTGACACCAAAATGTGAAATGGAAACAAAAGGGAAAATTCTTAACCACATGGATAATTTTAAATACTTAGGCGCATTTATAACATCAGATGGAAGATGCACAACAGAGTTTAGAGCAGAATAGGGCAAGTAAAAGCTGCATTTAAGAAAATGAAGAGTATCTTAGGCAATTAAGTCACTATCATTGAATGTAAGAGTCCTGAAGTGCTGTTTAGAACCTATTTTGCTGTATAGCAGTGAATCTTGGAATGTAAATGAACAAATTAGGAAGAACTTGGAAGCAACAGAGATGTGGTTCCTGAGACAGATGTTGCGAATTCCTTAGACTGCCAAAGTAACTAACAATGACTGCCTGAAAGAGGCTAATGAAACTAGAAAATTATATACAACAATAAGAAAGAGACAAACAGCTTTCTTTAGTCATGTGATGAGAAGAGAGACATTGGAGAACATTGTGACAACTGGAAAGATTGAGGGGAAGAGAGGGAGAGGCAGATCAAGAGAAATGATGCTGGATGGACGGAGACAGTGGCATGGAGGAATATCAGCAGCAGAGTTGATCCATAACACCAAAGACAGATCTGTGGAGAGTATGAATGTCTACGCCAGCTGGCAGAGCACTTGATGATGATGTTGATGAAGTCAAGGACAAGAAGTAACACTTGAGTCCAACTGACCGGTGTAGGGGTTGAATATGCTACCTAAGCATCAGCACACCAGATGCTTAAGAATTAAGAATGAGCGCTCTTATCTATTCGGCCATGTATAAGACAAAGAATGCGATGAAGAAGATGGGAGGAAAGCACAGAACTGGGTTTGATGAATTAAATACGAAATGGATTTGGGAAAGATCCAACCGAAGAAGAAGTTTTGAGAACAGCACAGAACTGGTTATGATGGATAGCAAGTAGACTTTATGTGTGAAATTTACAAACCTGAGGAATACATGGATTTTACGATTTATTAAAAAGGACCCTTTTTCATGCCTTAGGCATACTGGGTACATAGTGCTAGTTTCATATATTTTATAGAGCAATCAGCATTTCCTGCTATCCTTGTTTAGGCTGGGTCGATCCCGGATCCCAGGTAAATTTTAAAAATCCAAGCCTTGGTGGGGTTTTGAACATATAACCATTGAACCAGCAGTCAAGTGTGCTAGCCACTGTGCCACCACAGCTCCCACAAAGGCTAAATAATTGTCTATATGGTGGTATTTTTATTCTTCAAATACATATAATAATATATATTCACATAAAATTTAGGTATGTAAACTGTGACAACGTGACAATGATTCTGCAGGAATATAGCAGAACAGTACATTATTATAGTAAATCCAACCTTCAATTTAATGCACCAGAATGTAATAGATTTAGAAAACAACTCGACTAAAAAGGTAGACATAAAAATACAGCTTTTAAAACATAAGTCTTCAGGAAATTAAGTTTCTTGGATGAATTTACAATGTTCTTGAGCAACACAATAGTAAAAAAGGATGCGGTATCAATTATGTGGGTTAAGCTGTGGTAAAGCTGTGAAAATGTAAACAATATAAAAACATGAAATACAGGGCTGCTTTACAAAATACAATTACATATTTTTGCTAATAACATATGTCGTCGCAAGCCCCTTAGTTTTCCGTAATTGTATTTGGTAAAGCTGCCCTATACTTCATGTTTTTATATTTTAAATAAACAAGGGTACTACTGGAAGTAATAACAATGAGAAAGACAAGGTACTTTGGCACATCAAAAGTTATAACAATCTACTGAAAACTATAATGTAGGGAAATATTTAGAGCAACAAAGATATAAACAGACAACACCAAGAACTAGTCAACACATAGCAGAATGTACAACAATACAACAAAGGTTCAGAGGAGGGGAAACGGGTGGGGACTTTTTTTGGTGGATGGTGTGAGTATGCATGTGTGAGCGTGTGTTTCTTAAAGTCAAATTTTTTTTCCAGTTAGAAACCGTGAATGAGGATGTCCGTTAAGGATGAACAAGGGCGAAAAACAATGCGTTTTATAATGAACACCTTAATCAGTTTTTTAATCAATAAATCATACAAAATATACACAGTTGTAATAAAACATGTCTCCAAATGAACATACCTTTTGATGTCTTCATTTCTCGTTCAAAGGATGAAAGGAAGAAAATGTCACAGCTCTGTTCTTTACGATAAATTTTCTAGAAGACCATAAAGTAAATGAATAGTTAATAAATCAGTTATAATTAACAAATATTAAACTTCTTCCTCTCTATGGACTATCACTGCACACTAGATGAGTCCATAGATGCTAAGATTGCCTCATGTTTTCTACAAGTGTGTGATGTTTGATCTCACTAATTTGGCATCGGTTTATCAGTTTTCTTGTGTCCCTTACAGAGCTTTTTAAGTCTTGCAACTTCCTGCTTGACACCATTGTCTCATCCTGTTTGAGGCCGCTGTCTCACCCTTGTCATCAAAATGTACATTTTAACCGAGATACTTAATGGCATTAAAGATGTTTGTTCAATCCACAGCAGCAGAACCAGCTAAAGCATCTCCCTGTTTATTTCCACTGACACCAGAGTAACCTGGTATAAAAACAAAAGTAATAATCCAAATTATGGATTTCTGTACTGGCTCAAGCTATTCATTGGCACCTTGCCGTCTTGACAGACGATAGTTTGTAAGGGATGGAGTTATTGCCTCTCCATAGCACAAAGCCTGGGCTAAAATATAGAGGTCATGTGTTGCCCATGCAGCATGATCCCTCTCTCGGCCTGCCTAGTTCACTCCAGAGGAAAGGTAACACCTCTACATCTGGAACAAGACAAGCTGCAGAAGCTGCCGGATCAGCAAAGCAATGCTCTAATTGTCCGCCTGTCGGAACTTCAATCCTAGACCAGCCGCCAACCAAGGCTTAGGGCCTGGTCTGCCCTGCCATGACACTTTGTCTTTAGGTTGCATTTCCTCGCACCAGGGTAAGGCTTGTACCCTCCCAATTGCGTTCTTCCGCCCGAAGCCATTGGCACAATGTGGGGTGTCGGGTTTGGTAAGCGCCACCCAACGTTCGGCGCTAACAGAAAGCAGGTAGTACCATCTACTGTTATACGGTAGCTCAGTCATATCTGACTAAGACTTGACACAAGCTCAAGCTATTGCCAGCGCAAGTATCCAGTCTGTATCTTCTTTAGCATGTTCATGAAGTAGCTCAATATGCACATAAATATACAGTCATGCATTTCTATCAAACGTAGTGCCATTGTCAGAGCCAACATCTCCACTGTAAGACTACTGGTAGTTGCCAAGACAATACCACTGGACTTCTTAACTATTTGGCCATTACAACCCGCTGTGAGAAGACCCAAGCTCAACACCTGTGGTGAACAATCGATCCATCTGTGTGTATATGTGTATATGCGTATATATATATATATATATATCACATCATCCTCATAACCTGAGTATTCAGTCACTAGTGCATTCTCTTCAACTGTAAAAGGAAACCGCTTACAGGGAGTAAGACTCGGATATGTTTTGTTGCCAGATCTCTTCTCTCTCTATAGTGAAATAATAATGAAAGAGATCAAAAGGTAGACCAGGAATAAGAGCTGGGGGATATAATATAAACAATCCGTGCTATGCAGATGACACAATAGTGACAGCTGAAAATACAAAAGATCTGTAACATATTGGACACTAGTTAAAGAGAGTCATCATCATCAACTGACCTGGCACTTGGCTTGGCATTCATGTCAGGAAACAAGCTGGAGGCAATAATATATACAAATCTGCATTATACAGATGACACAATAGTGACAGCTGAAAATGCAAAAGATCTGCAACAATTATTGGACACTAGTAAAAGAGAGTCATATCACCATGTGACCTGCCAACTGGCATAGGCATTCGTGTCACTCCAAGGGTCTTGATACTGTGTGTTCCGGATAAATTCTGTTTATGATATTCCTTTATGCCATCATCATCTCTTCCACTCTACCTCTGCTTCTACTGATATTTGCATTCTTCATATTTTTCAATGCCTCTCTTCTCATTATATGACCAAAGAAAGCCATTTGTTCTCTCATATAATTGTATATAATGTTTAACTTTCTCTGCCTTTTCTAAGCTATTCACAACATTCACCTTAGCAACTACATCTTTGTTGCTTCTAAGCTTTCCTAATTTGTTCATTAACGTTCCATGATTTGCTACCATACAGCAAAACAGGTTCTATAGAACATTTCAGTACTCTCTTTCTGACATTCAATAATAGTGACTTATTGCATCACATATTTTCTTTTTCTGAAATGCTGCTTTTATTTGGCAAACCCTGCTCTTAATTTCTGCCCTGTACTTTAATCTTATGTTATGGCTGCCCCTAGGTATTTAAAACTAACTTGGTTAAGCATTTTCTCTTCTATTGTTATATCACATGTAGATGGTATCTTTTTCTTGATATAATGACTGTTTCTGCTTGTTTGAGTCAAGGAAAGTCCTTTTTTTGCACTCTCTATTACTGCAACGTCTCACAGTTGTTGATCTTTTGTGTTTTCAGTTAAACAGAGAATGTACAATGTGTTACAAGGTTCTAGTTAATGTAATCACCCAAATGTTAGTGGGACCATAAGGGATGCAAAGAATAGTAACATTGTAACTTATCATGCATGTCTTATTAGGCGACTAAGAAGATGGGTATGAGACTGACTATGTCACCCTATAAGGAAACTTTAGCTCCAAAATCCAACCAGCATGAACAAGTCTACAAATGGCTTGGCATGAGTTAGTTGGGGGATTATGCTCTATTAGGAGATAACAGGCAGAAGAAATATAGTTAATGTCATTAAAAGTTTCCTCGACACATACAAAACATTTAATTTTACTCACTGATGAATTCTTCAGCTGTGACAGCTCACTTTGAATGACCCTTTGTACATTAATCTGAAAAATAAATGCATACATGCCTCTGAAA
Organism: Cepaea hortensis; assembly: GCA_963921405.1. Lineage (NCBI taxonomy): Eukaryota > Metazoa > Mollusca > Gastropoda > Stylommatophora > Helicidae > Cepaea > Cepaea hortensis. Next base: position 144,050,515 of record OY992877.1, on the reverse strand, counting down.
CTTATGTAAGAAATTAACACATTGTGAATTAATCCAATACTAATAGTGTATGTTTTGGTGTGATTTTGGTTGAGAATCATATTCACTGGTCTTAGATATGTGCTCCAGTCTCCTATAGATGACACAATAAGAATCTCAGCACAGTGCACAAACTCTGAAGCACCTGCAAGAATCCAAGTGTGTGTATACCAGAATCAAACATGCTATAAATATTCCTAAAATAGGTGGTTTTCTAATTCTGAAATTAAGCCTGGGCAGCAACCCATCCAGCCTGCTCTGTTTTATTTCCAACTGCTTTTTAACATATGCAGTATACACATGGGTCCTCTGAGTTTGTTGCCCTCATCCTAAAAGGCTAGACTTTGTCCTAGGATATATTTTACTGTGATCAAGTTAGAATACAAAACACATAATATCATAGAATATTACTAAGATGGAGCACAGGGAAAATTAAATAGAGGGAGGCTTGAAAACACACTGAGAAAGAACTTAGAGACACAGATTAATAATATTTGGAGAACCAGGAGGGAATTGCAGGTAATGGCAAAAAGATAGGATGGCTCAGCATGAGTTGGTTGAAGGTCGATCCTCCAAATGGAGATACAGGGCAGATGAAGAAGAATTACGTTGTGCATGCACACATGTGCAAGCATACAAAGACATAAAATTAAATTAAAAGTATGGGGGTCAATGTGATTCAGAGGATTAACGTGCTTAAAATTTCACTTCTCATCGCATGGTAGTGACTTCATTCGACAATTCTGGGTGGTTGGATGTAAATGCTGACTTCTCAGCCTCTGCTTGAAGACATAAATTATAAATACCTCAGAAGTTAGAGAGTGTTTACATGATGGTAAGGGACACTGGTAATAGGGAAAGCTAACCTTCACACAAAATCAGTCCACTGCATTCACTATAATAGCTACAAGCAGTGGTAACAAGTGTTGGGTGACTTTTGAGTTTAAAGCGGGTGACTGCCCAAATAAAAACTGTATTGTGTTCACGTTTTTTTAAACATATATAAATAACATGGCATATTTTACAATCAGAGTGCAAAACACCCTTTACAAATGACTTAGCCCAATGAATAAAACTGTAACTGCAAAACCCAGCCAACCAAGAACAAGTCTAAAGAAAAGAAAAAAATAATTCAGCTAATCAGGATGAAAGGAATCACTTCTAGAAGAAGTATGATGTAATGGAGAGAAAGCCACATGGAATCACTGATTTACCTCCTTTCACCCAGAACAATTTCCACAATTGACACCTGCAGGGTTTGAACTGGAAGGTTTGAACTATGTATGAATTGGAATAGACAGCAGATATGGTGGAGGATATGAAATACTCTGAGATTAGAATTTCTGGATTGTGCAAAACAAAGTGGAATGGAGAAGACAAAAAGTTTTGAAGTAGGGGTGAAACAGTGCTGTTCTCAGGCCCAAAAAGCATATCCCCCCACCTCCCCCCACAAGGAAGGGGTGGTCCTAATGTTTTCTAAAGAGGCAAAGGAAGCGCTAACAGAGCAGGAAACAGTTGGCAACAATAACATAGCATTCTAGCAAACATCTTTATAGCATGCATTGAAGAAAACAGATAATCAGATATCAAGGACATAGCTTTCTACTGCCTGCACATAAATGACATAATGACATTCCTGAGAAGAATACTCAATGTATCAAGAAGAGATAAGATCAGAAATGAAGAAATCAGGACTAAAGTGGGGGTTATAGCTGCACTAGATTTTATTAGAAGGCAGCAAGTCAAATGGTTTGGCCATGCAAGTAGGTTACCAACTAACAGTATACCACAACAAGCACTGATGTACAGACCAGAGGGAAGCAGAGGAAGAGGCCGACCACGTAAACGATGGATGCAGGGAATAACAGAGTCCATGGGAATATCGATACATGAAGCCCATAAGTGGGCACTCTCCCGCTGTTTATACTTCACCTCGACACCGCAAGGTACAAGAGGAACATGATGAGATGAATGAGACATGATAATAATCATAACCACTAACACGCTACATCACTCTGCTAGTAAGAACTGGCCATGGACCATAAACACAACATTCTATTTCTACTGCTTGTTAAACATGTTAATCAGACATAAAGAGAATGGCACCACCTGAACATCGGTGTACCAGAAAAAACAAACATGGACAGGCCAGTATCTAACTTTTCAGTTTCACACCTGTCCAGTACAATTGTGGTCTAGAACAACACCTGTTCAACTGTGCCAGAATGATATTACTATAGATACACCATATAAGAACTTGAAACCCAAAAGGAAAAAAACCTTTAATCTAAATGGTTAGCCTACTGGATTGATAAAGTCACAAGTGCCACTATCACTCAACCCATTTCCAGTACAATTGTAATCTAGAAATGGCCCTGTTCAACTGCACCAGAATGATACTACTCAAGATGGCACAAGAATCTGCCAAAAGAAAACTTATGGCTAGCTGACTGGATTGATAAAGTGCCACCACCACCACCACCAAACCTAAAAACCATTATTCAATGCAATCAGCCCCTAAAGTCCAAAGTATTCAGTATTCACTCAATTAACCTTTCGAGGAGAAGAAATGATGATTATAGGGAGGCAACAGAAACTATAAAGTAGTTGGCCAAACGTTTTATGCCAGAATTCCACTTTTTGAGATACAAAACCATTCCTCTCTGCTTTATGAACACCATCAACTACGTCTACTGCCATCATCAACTCAGCTCATCAGCAAAAGAAACTGCCGCTGTTGCCAAATCTTATTTTTTTGCATATGTCATAAATCAATTTCAATGTAAATACCAGCTAATTTATGTAGGCAGAATTGAAAGACATAAAGTAAACGAGAGAACAGATCCTCAAATGGACAGAAAAAAAAGAAAATAATTCTGAGTTCTTTGTTTAAAATAAAATGAAAAAAAGTCAGATTCTGATTCAGCAGATACGAATGGCCCCGTTCAACCGCCGACTATATCAGTTTGGTTGTATTTGGGTCCTTTATTGTGTAGCTTGTGTTAAGTCTTGCGTAGAATGGGCTTCTTGTTTTCAGCTTCCTGGCTTCTGGTTGGTTGATTATGTTCATTACTTTCTTGTTGAGGTTATTCATGTCTGGACAGAGTAACGCACTTGTTAAGGCCTGGAGTAATTGTGTTCCCACCCCGTCTTATGGTGCTGTTTCCTTCAGGGATGATTACCGGTAGTCGCCTCTCCTGTTGTTCCACCTATTTCCTCATCTTGGGTTGTCTTAGAATCTTCTGGGTCTTTGATTTCTTGTGTCGTCTCGATAGTTCAATCTTGGTGGAGTGCGGGTGTGGAACCGCTTGTTGATCACCCTACAAAATTGGTCTTGGTCTGGGTAGTCGTTTTCATCCATTTCTATTTCTTCTTCTGATGTTTTTTCTTCTGTCTGGGTCTTTGCATTTTCTGGTTCGGTTGTTTCTTTCTGAGATTTGAGTAGTTCTAACTGTTCTCTTTCTTCTTGGAACTTTTGGAACGTTTCTTCTGTCTTTTCTCTTTCTTCTTGAATTTTTGATAGAGTTTTGTCAGTTTCAGCCTTTATAACAGCCATTCGAGTGACATCCTGCTCAATCTTCTGCTGGACTTGCTTCAGTTTGTCCAGGATGCGCTGAATGGCCGTTATCTGTGTTTCTTGCGTCTGTCACTTTCTTCTTCCATGCTGTGGAACTTTGACCTCAGGTCCTTCAGTTGGCCTTCAAATTGTGAGTCGATTTTGAACTGCCTCCTAGCCTCTTTATATGGCAGGTTAGTTTTTATTGCAATCTTCATTGCCTCTTTGATGTCTTGGTGGCAGGGGCAGCCGAGATACCTGGCACCATGGTTGCCGAGGCAGTTGGTGCACTTTCTGTTGGTGTTAGGCCTCCTAAAGTCAGTGTCATTCTTTGCATGCTGGCACTGACTGTATTGATGGGGTCCAGAGCAGTACCTACATACCTCCACACAACTTTTGAAGGTGGCACATGTGTGCCAAAATTTCTGGCACTTAGAACACTGCAGCACTCTCTGTATGTAGTGCTCTGGAACTTGATATTTCTTGTCCCATCTAATGTACTGAGGGATCACTTGGTCCTCGGCTGTTATGATGACGACTGTGGAGGGGATGTAATTCTTACCGATGATCCTCTCAGCACTGGTGATCTTCAGTTTCCTGTTTTCCTGGGTCAGCATCTCCCTGATCTGGTCATTGGTGAGATGGGTCTTCACTCGTTTAATGACTCATCGTTTGATCGTGCGGTGCCGGGTGGCTTCCAATAAGATGCTGTGGTGAAGCTGGATGATGGCTTTCTCGTCTTGTGAGATCTGTACAAGTGCTGTGGTCTTTGGATTTTTGTTGATGGAGACCACTACTCCATCAGGTGTCTTGCGCAGATGCTGTTTCTACCCAGCTCGTTGTCCAACAGACTCAGTATCTTGTCTGTTGGTAGCGCCAACATTTTGGTTTGGCTTCTCCCACGCTTGTCTGTTTGAGCAGTATTCTGCTGGTGAAGTCCTCAGTTGTTATTGTTGATTCCCCCTGTGTGGAAGTCTCTGGTAGTTTGGGTTGCATCTCCTTGGTGTTGATAACTTCCTGGCTGCTGCTGGCTTCAGCTGTGGTTTCTTCAGCGACGGGAACGGTTTCAGCTAGTGTAGGAGCAGGACTGTGGTTGTTTGTAGAAATGGTCTCAGCAGTCGCAGCGGCTTTCCTCACCTCTGCCTTCTTTTTCCCGGCTGCATCATAATCATATTATAGCGCATATCTCTGTGCGGCAATTTTAACGCAAGGCATCCTCTGCGTTATCGGATTGCGATCTGTTCTCGATAGAGCGTCGTGTGAGGATGAAAAAAACAAACCATAACACATAACACAAAATTTAAAAATAAACTATAATTATAAATATAAACCAGCCAGGGATGTTTTATTGTTTTGTTACCTCTTTTTCAAGCTGTCGCCTTTTGTCCATGTTTTAACTCGATAAGTACAACAAACTGGTTTCAATAATAGAAAGATATGATGCGGTCAGTATTGAATAATGCGTACAAAATCCCGTGAAGAGTTGAAAGATATCAAACACAAAATAAAAATTTTATAAAAATAAAATATTATTACATTAACAGCAGTTTATAAGCTCTTCCACTAATACTTTTCTAATTTTTGCCTGTGGAGAGTCTTCCGTGTGTTTCTTCTTGGTTTTCTCGTTAAACGATTTAGTCCAGACTTGGGGAGATCGTTGCTTAAGGATAAGGTCACAACATGGCAAATAACGCTATTCCCAGAGATTTTCTGAAGAATGTTATGAATAATGGTGTTGGTCGTTACGTCTGCCAGCTACAGAGGATAACATTTAGGTTTTGCAAATCCCATGGCTCCAGTAGGCACATGAGGTCAGTATCGCCGAATACCAATGATTGGCAAGCAAATTTTGAAATTATGGTTACGTTTTAAAAAAAAATGAAGTTAAAAGTTAAAGAATTAAAAGTTTATCATCACTTATTTTGTCTTTTCTTTATCATCCTCCTTATAATAAAATAATCTAATACTTATAAGAGACATAACTCTTTAAGTAAACTTTTCACATTAATAAAATAGATATCATGTCTCATCATATTATTAGTGGATCATCATCATCATTTTCCCACTCTTGCTGTCACTGTCAAGGGGCGGCACTGAATCCGACATTGTTCCTTTCCATGTTAATAACACAAATTGTATAATGTTTTGTGAAATGTAATGTTTTGTTACTGTGTAATGTATTGTTTTGTACAGTAACAGCATATGCTGGGGGGAGGATCTGAGCACCTATGGACATGTCCGGAGTGCAACGAAGATACCCCAACTGATAACTAACTAGTAACTAACTAACTAACAGTAGTAACAGTAACTTTACACTGTCAATGTCTTTGATGTCGTCAGTCCATATCAATTATCATTATTATTCAATTTATTGGGCCCCCTCTTGCTCTCTCGTAGCAGAATTTTGGTGTTAACTGGTGGTGTTGCATTCTGCTAAGATAGTCAAACCATTTTTTTTGCATTCACTTGCTTTGAACTCAAGCGTAGTCCATACACATGATACTACTTCTAGTGCACAGGACTGCCAGACCCTGACGAGAGCATTTACTCGAACTATCCCGGCACACTGACCTCGGCTCCAGAATTTTGAGGCAGCATACATGTGGATTTACCACCCATAAGACACTCCACCCCAGAAAGTAGCTCGATATATGGGAACTTGAGCAGCACTGTACTGGCCGATGAAAACGCATACGACGCTGTAGCCACTTCTTCAACTCCTCCAAGCTCTAGACGTACCCAAAAAAAAGTGTTGATGAAAAATTTGTCTACGATGAACCATTACGCCAAGATCAACAATCAATTCTAGGTCACTCAACTCTAGAAGATAAAAATGGGGTCCTATCCTATGATGTTTTCTTTGATGGTCAGAAAGTGTTTGGGCTGGATGATGATAACTTTCATGCCTTTGTCAAATACAAGGATCTGGCAATGGTTATGTTTTACGATCCACTTGACCCCCAAACTGACGCACTCAAAGCCAATTTCAAAAAGGCGGCAAGGCATCAAGATAGCGATCAATTTGCTGCAGTGGACTGCCAGCGATATTCCGATCTATGTAAGAACCTGGATATAAAAATCCTGCCAATGTTCAGAATCTACTCCTTTGGGAAAGTCCTGGGCGCCATCCGAGAGACGAGCATGTTCGATGACAAGTTCATGATACAACATCTGGACATTCTGAATGAAACTCTGGTTACAACTTCCAAGCGAACCTCCAATGCACCCAAGATGCCGGTTACAAAATCTAAATGTACTTTAGCTAGAATATTTGGCTTTAAAAACACAAGGCTAATTTATAAATTCCACCGCCTCTATTGACATACGGCAGAAGTCATGTGTTGTCCTGGTTGTGTCAGTGTGTGATCTGGTCACTGCTATACCGTCAGCATGTTGTACTGCAGAGCTCAACGTATTAAGTTAACCACATTACTGATGTCATCACTGCTTTATTTGGTGCTCAACTATCTGCCGGCGAGAGTTATGTTTCCATTGTGTGGTGACTTTAACTATGTACTATTTGATAGATAGTCTATGATATTGGTTTTGTTCCCCGTATTCATGTATCTTCTGTGTTCGCCAGGAATGATGCGCTGGAACCTCTTGCTCCTGGGTAGATTGGGCCCATTAGCTATTACAGCGGCCAATCTAGGAGATGGAAAACTCCAATTATAAACCCCCAAGTTTAAGGTGGACCGATGTGCTGAGGACTGAATGGCCACGGGTGAGCTGGTCGTGAACGTGGAACGTCTGGTATGCGGGTGGGACGGCACCAGGTGTAAGGACTCCTGAGGGACATCCCCTGCCTCTTCCCTAGTAAGCAGGCAATGCAAGGGTGACTGGTTATTTCTTGCAATATCCAAACTTTGCTTATGGATTTAATTAAACACAGGAATCGTCGCCGGAGCTACGGAGCACGTGCTCTGCATTTGACACATCTTTCAGAGGCTAGCAAAGAGAGAGGAGGAGAAGGCGAGGAAATGGTGTGAGAAGAAGGCATAGAAATAGGCGCCAGGAGAACAAGACGAAAAGTGGAGAAACTAGGTTTCAACCATGTAAGAGTGGGATACTGGAACTGTCGTAGTGCCAGGCAGAGAGGTCCTGTATTGGAGAGGTTAATATATGATTATGATGTTCTCATGCTCCAGGAGTTAAATACAGACAAATACCATTGCCCTGGGTACGCTAGTTATATAAACCCCGCTAGGCAGAATAGACATGGGCAAGGTCTGCTGGTGAAGAAAGGAGAGAAGCATATGGTACTTGAGCCAGTGGAATCACTGTGCAAGAGAGGTCCAGGGTATACAAATGGAGATTGGGGGCTTAAGTTGGAACATCATAAATGTATATGCCACAGTGGACTGTTTTGTCAGAAAGGAACAATGGGACTGGCTTAAGGAATTGGAGGAATTACCAGGTAATAGGCTACTCATATGTGGAGACTTCAATGCGAGGAACAGAGATTGGGACAGTAGTGGAGAAAACCGATAGGGAATTGCCCTTGCGGATGCCATGGTGGACTCCGATGTGGTCTGCATAAATGATGGTAGGCCGACTAGAATGGCAATGAGGCCTGGCGATGCAGACATTGCTGTTGACTTGGCACTTCTCTCCCAGTCATCAGTCCTTGATGTAAAGTGGACTGTTTTGAATGACCATGGGAGTGATCACATGCCATGCTTAGTCCTTATCTCTAAATCCACTGAAGTTAAGGGTGGGAGAGTGCGCAAGACCTTCCGGTATGAGTGGACCAACAGACTTCTTGGACGCCTGAGACAGGGGGCATGCAACAGGACTGTTAAAACTCCTTTTTTTGCATCCCCCATGGTGGACCCCGGAAGTAGACAATGCTTGGAAAGCAAAGAGAGCTGCAGTGAAGCAGCTAAGGATAGTGCGGCAGACACCCCGAAGCTCACGAGACGAAGTGGACACAGCGGTAAATGTCAAGAAAGACAAGGTGGAGGCTTTCAAGCGCTGTGCTGCAGAGGCCAAGAACGTAAAATGGGAATGTTTTATGAAGGAGATTGGAGGTGATAAAACACTGCGAAAATTCTGGAAACTGCACAGACAAATGCAAATAAAAGATCGGCCTATGACAGTGGGAACAATTTATAGAGAGAATGGTGTGCGTGTGACAAGAGGCAAAAAGAAAGGGGAGGCGTTTCTCCCGAGATTTTTAGAGCAGACCAATCATAATGATGCGGATACCAGGGATGCAGTTAGAGAGGGGTTATCTGGCACCATGGAGAATATGCATTATGAAGACATCATACGGGTTGAAGATGTTAAACATATTTTGAAAAAAAGCAAAAGACACGGCACCAGGGCCCGATGGTGTTAGGTAAGGCTACATGAAGGTCTTGAGTGATGTACACCTGAAGATGACCGACTGCTTTAACCAGAGCATTAGGAGAGCATCAGTACCGCAGGATTGGGTACACAATCTCATCCCTCTCCCAAAACCATTCAAGGATCATTCAAAGCTTAGCGGCTTTAGGATCGTCACCCTTCAAAATACATTTGGGAAGGTTTTAGAGAAGATAGTCGCTGTCAAGCTGCAAGAGTTTTGGAAAGGGGGAAGCTTTTTCCAAGAGGCCTGGGGAGCTACAAGCCAGGAAAAGATACCTCGTCAAATACAGCCACTTTTGCCTTTGACATTTATGAGGGGTTCCAGAGTAGACAGGAAATTATGGCGGCAGCGCATGATCTCGAGGATGCATACAATAGAGTTCACTATGATATTGTGATGACCGCACTGATGGAGAAGGGGGTCAGTCCCTGGTTGGTGAACTGGATGGATAGCAGCCTTCCTGCATTCTCGTCGGGTTGCTCTCTGTCTGGGTGCATGGACCTCAGAGCCACATATTTTAACCCTGGGACTGCCACAGGGATCTGCAATCTCACCAGTGTTCTTTAACGTGTATACGGGCAAGATTGCAAACCTAGAAGCACCAGGGGTTGGAAGGATACTAACATTTGCAGATGATATTCTTGCATATAGGCAGGGACGAGATAGGGAGCAAATAGCCCAGGAGCTACAGGTGACAGTAGACAAAGTGATTGATTGGTGCACTGAAATGAGTGCTGTCATCCACCCGGAAAAGGCGGCTGTTTTGTGGTGTTCTCTGGGCAACAGGATTGTGAGAGCTGATATCCTAAGCCTCACGATAGATTGTAGAAGCGTCAACAGAGAGAACAAACCATGTGGAGACGGTTGTGACAAGATCTCAAAAGGGACTCATCATCATCATCATCAAGTGCCGTGCCGGCTGGCGTAGGCGTTCATGGCTCTCCATAGATCTCGGTCTTTGGTTTTCTGGATCAACTCTGGTGCTGATATTCCTCCATGCCACCGTCTCAATCCATCCAGCATCACTTCTCTTGGTCTACCTCTGCCTCTCTTCCCCTCGATCTTTCCAGTTGTTACGATGTTCTCCAATGCCTCTCTTCTCATCACGTGACCGAAGAAAGATGTTTGTCTCTGTCTTATTGTTGTATATAATGTTCTAGTTTCATTAGCCTGTTTCAGGCAGTCGTCGTTAGTTACTCTGGCAGTCCAAGGAATTCGCAACATTCGTCTCAGGAACCACATCTCTGTTGCTTCTAATTTCTTCTTAATTTGTTCATTTACGTTCCAAGATTCACTGCCATACAGCAAAACTGGTTCTACATAGCATTTCAGCACTCTCTTTCTTACATTCAGTGATAGTGACTTATTGTATAAGATACTCTTCATTTTCTGAAAAGCGGCTTTTGCCTGCCCTATTCTACTCCTAATCTCTGTTGTACATCTTCCATCTGATGTTATAAATGCCCCTAGGTATCTAAAATTATCAACTTGGTTAAGGATTTTCCCTTCTATTTCTATGTCTCATTTTGGTGTCACCATTTTCTTTGATATTACCATTGTTACTGTTTTCTTGATATTCAAGGAGAGTCCTTTCCTTGCACTCTCTGTTACTACAACGTCTAATAATTGTTGTAGGTCTGTTGAATTATCCGCCACCAATACTGTGTCATCTGCATAGCGTATATTATTTATATTATAACCTCCAACTAGTATTCCTGGCATCTCTTTGATCTCTCTCATTATTACTTCGCTATACAGGGAGAAAAGATCTGGTGACAAGACACACCCTTGTCGTACTCCTAGCTTTATCCGTTCGTAACTACCCTCTTTATTTCCCATTTTAATTGCTGCTACTTGGTTCCAGTAAACATTCTTTATTATTCTTAAATCTTTTCCATCAATGTTGATATCTTCCAACATTTTAATCAGTTCATCATGTTTTACTTTATCAAATGCCTTAGTATAATCTATGAAGCACAAATATATGTCTCTCTGTTTCTCTATTGACCTTTCTATTAGTGTCCGTAATGTATAAATTGCATTGTTTGTGCCCTTTCCTTCCACAAATCCATACTGTTCTTCACTAATTTCCATTTTTATTTTCTTTTTGATTCTTCTCATTATGATTCTGAGTAGAAGCTTAGTGATATGGTTTATAAGGTTAATTGTACGAAAATCTTCACAATCAATTGCTCCTGGTCTTTTTGGTATAGCTATAAATAAAGATTTCAGCATATCACTGGGTAAATATCCACTGCTGTAAATATCATTCAACATTTTGGTTAATATATCTACTCCAAATTCTCCCAATACTTCTAATTCTTCTATTGTGATTTCATCTGGCCCAGCTGTTTTTCCTTTCTTCATACGTTTCATAGCGTCAGCGACTTCTTCTTTTAGAATAGGTGGACCTTCTAAGTTACTATCTTCTGTTAATTCTCCCCTTTCTCCTTCATATAATTCTCTTATATACTCATTCCACCTCTTCATTATAGCATCTTCCTCTAATATTATCTTTCCTGTTTTTGATTTCAAACACCCTGTATTTATTCTTATTTTTCTTCCTGTAAGCTCACTGATTTTTCTGTGCATATTTTTTGTATCTTTAATGGAATTTAATTCAATTTTTTTGCATTGCTCGTTTAACCAACTTTCTTTAGCCTTCCCACATTTATCTTTTATTTCTTTATTTATCTTAGCATATTCTTGTTTGTCATTTTTACTCTGTTTTCTTTTGTCCATCAGTTTTAAGATATCTTCATTCATCCATTTTTTCTTAGCTATTTTGCCTCTCTCCGGTAATACTTCTTTGCTAGTTTGATGAATGGAGTCCCTTAACATTTCCCATTGTTCATCTATACTCTGTATTTTAGTTATTGCATTGTACCTATTTTTCACAGTCACTCTGTATTGTTCTTGCATTTCTTTATCTATTTTCAGAACCTCTTTATTAAGTCTCATGTTCTTAACCATTTTTTTCCCTCTCTTTAATCTTACTTTTATTTGTCCACATAGTGGTACATGATCACTATTACAGTCAGCACCAGGCATTGTCTTTACATTAATTAAAGCATTTCTAAATCTGTTATTAATTAGTATGTAGTCAATTTGGTTGCGTATTTTCTTATCAGGGCTTATCCATGTGTACAGTCGTCTTTTATGGTGTTTAAACCATGTGTTTCCAATTATCATCTCATTGATATTTGCCCATTCTATTAGCATTTCCCCTCTTTCATTTCTTGTACCTAAACCATAATTCCCCACTACATCCTCCATTTTTCCCTTTCCTACTTTTGCATTAAAATCAGCAAGTATTATTTTTATTTCTTGTGATCCAATTTGAGCCATCGCCATTTCTATTTCGTCGTAAAAGTGTTGTATTTCTTCATCACTACTGCTTGCTGTTGGTGCATATACTTGTATAATATTTATGTCTATTGGTTTGCCTTTGATTTTTACCATAATAACTCTATCTGAAATACACCAGTATCCATTAATTGACTTGGCTGTTTTTTCGTCTAATATTATTCCTACACCTTTTTCATGTGTTTTCCCTCCAGAATAAATTATTGTGTGATTGTCAGCTATAATTTTGCCCGATCCCTTCCATCTCATCTCACTAACGCCTAGTATATTCATTTTCATGCTATCCATCTCTCTTAGAACATTGGTCAACTTTCCTAGCTCATTTAATGTCCTAACATTCCATGTTCCTACTCTAAATTTATTTATTTTAGTTATGATTTTGCCATCAGTAGCTGGATGACGGTCTGGTGTCACCTGTGGCTCATGACTGTCCCTACCGGACGAGGATGCCCTAAGACAGCCATTAACGTCCTTCACTAACTTTGATTTATGTTTTGCCATGAAGTCTTGGGAAGATAATGTGGTGGTTTCCCCTTGCCTTCCACATTCACACTGTGGTCTTTTAACTCTGCCTTTGATAGCCATTTCCGACTGTAAGGACAAGTGAGTGCCCTGCCCTGCTCAGGTGCAGATTTGTCCACTTATTCCGGTGGATACTCGGTCCCCAGAGCTGTGTTAGCCACACCGTGGTGTGTTTCCATCCTCTACCACGGGGAGGTGCAGTTGGGATTTTCCCTTCATAAAGTTATGGTCTCTGACCAAAACTCTCCAGTACTTTTAGAGGACAAAAAGGGACTCAGTGCACTTAAAACTATGGCTGCAATGGACATAGAGCAGAGAATGCTTTTCACACTATACCAGCACTTGATCTTCTCAGTGATTGATTATGGACTAGGACTGCTCACTGTCTCAAAGAGTCAGCTGGTGAAATTGGAGGGCATACAGAACGAAGCTATGCGGGTCATTCTGGGATGCACTAGAGACACCCCAGTAGTGTGTATGCGTTACACCCTTGGTTTACCAACTGTTGCTGGTAGGCACAGGGTGATGCAGGCGAAGGCGAAGGCATACCTCAGAGTAGCTGCAGACACAGATCACCAGTTGCATGAGGCGCTGGACGCAGTTAAGGGTCAGCAACTGATAAGAGGGAAATCAATGGATGGCTCAGGCGGAGGATATGATCAGACAGGTGTGCATCTTGGAGAACATTAGGTGAGGAGAGGAGTGGGTCAGAGTGCCAGCGGAGCAGTCAGACTTGTGCAGAGTTATAATCACATTGAGCAGGGAGTGGCCAGCAGGGGCCACGGAAGTGGAAATCCAGCAACTGATTCAGGATAATGCTCGCCCGGGTGATGTGATTATATACACAGATGGCTCGGTGTTGAGAGGTAAGAGAAGTGCCTGGGGATTCTTAGCAAAAGCTAATGGTTGACGTTTGGTGCAGGAGAGCCTGGCATATGATACCACAACATCTAGCTTAAGAATGGAGGTGGAGGTGGTCAGTGCAGCTTTCCGCTGGATGGAGAACACGATACATACACACATCATAATTGTAACTGACTCAGAAAGCATGCTGAGGAGGGTGAGGACAGGCAGGCTTCGTGCAGAGTGGCTTGCTTCGCTTCGGAGGTCACGAGTGGCGAGCATCACCTGGATCTTTTCTCTGGGGCATGCCGGTGTGCTGGGGAATGAACAGGCGGACAGATTGGCTGGCTCGGCAAAACTTGGTGAAGTATTGATGCATGACAAGGCAGACGTGGTTGCGGCCTTGTGGGAGCACGTGTACACCTCGGAGGAACAAATTGATCACCATAGTCTGGCAAGAATGAGTCAGTTAGGAGTGACGAAGGGATCTGGCCGACGCTCAACGCTCAGAGGAAAGGCGAGATGGACATATAATCAGATTGCTACTGGAACTATTGGTGTTGGAACTCTTCACTGGCTGCTGAGGATAGGGACGGAGCGCTTATGGGAATGCCCTGAATGCTGTGATGTCGGTTCCTAAATAAATAAATCAATCAATGACTGATTTTTGCATGTGGGTTAGCATTCCCTATTTATCAATGTCCCTCACCATCAGGCGAACCCACTCCGACTCTTGACATACTTGCAATTTATGTCTCCGAGAGAAGGATGAAAAGCCATCATTTTAGTCCAACTCACCTGTGTAGGGGTTGAACCTGCTGCCTAGTCATCAGCACACCAAAAGTTTAAGAGCGAGCACTCCTACCCATTCAGCCATGCTAACCTCCGCCAAACCATTTTACCTTCTGCCTTCCAATATATGCCGGCTCCGTTTCGATGGAGTTAAGGACACTGTTTGTGATCCCGCATATCCACGTTCGAAACACAGCTGCACGTGATTTGGATTCAGGCCGCATAGAGTTGTTTTTTTATTAAATGGTATGTGTGCCGGTCTTTCAGAAAGCAATGGCAAAGTACTCAACACAAACTTGCCAAGAAATCACAGCAGTAAATAAATGCTGGTGTTGACTGCAATGTCCTGTAAAGGATACGCAACTAACTTTCAGTATATATAGCACGGAGGTTGATCCCACTGTCTGATAACTAAATTCAGACGTTTACTATTTTCTGTACATTTGGTGAATCAGGCGATCTGCAAACTTGCATTACTTCCATTTTGGTTGTATCATAACCCTGGGAAAAAAGTATTCTATAATCATCATCAAGTGCATTTGCCAACTCACATGAGCAATCATGCTTCTCCACATCTTGTGATCTCCCAAAGTATGTATCAATTCATGATTGACATCCTTCTATTCCACGCTCAACACTATCAAGAATCTTCTCTCACTGTCTGTCACCTTCATATCTCTTTCTACAAATTTTTCTAGTTTTCACAACATATTCCAGTTTGTCTTCTTCTCTTGATGTGGGCAAAAAATATTGACTGCCTCTTTCTGGTGTTTGTAGTAAATTGTCTTTGTGTCATAACCTCTTTCAAAACATTTAGATGGCTCATTTTCACTGTCCAAGAAATTGTCACATTCTTCTGTAAAACCACATCTTTGAGGCCTCATGGGATTTATGTGTGCCTGTTAACTAATTGTCCAGAATTTATAGCTATATGTTAAAACTTATTTTCTTTCACACCTTTATCCCTTGTTAGAGCATTGACCCTAAACCAACCCATTCAAGGCTGGTCCCCTGGCTATTTTGTGCAGTTCCATTCATTTCCACACCATAATCATTTCTGTCTCTAATTCTCTTCATTTAGGTCTTCCTCTATTTTATTTGCCCTGTGTGTTCCAGACAAAGAACTTTCCAGTTATGTTGTTCTCAAAGTATGTCCTATCTAATACCAGCACTTTTCTTCACCTCTTATTTACTGGCATTTGTTTAATTCTCTCCATGAATTCCAGATTGCTGATTATATCATTCCATTTTTTCTTTCTATTGTGCACCTCTAAAAAGTATTGGAGAGTTTTGGTCATCATAGACCATAACTTTAGGAAGGGAAAATCCCAATTGCACCTCCTAGTGGTAGAGGATGGGAAACACACCATGGTGTGGCTCTGGGGACCGAGTATCCACCGGGATAAGTGGACAACTCTGCAACTGAGCAAAGAAGGGCACTCACTTGTCCTGACAGTCGGAAATGGCTGTCAAAGGCTGAGGTAGCAGACCCCTTGAAGATGTGGAAGGCAAGGGGAAATCACCACATTATCTTCCCAACAGATTGAGAGGAGAATAAGGCAAGCAAACGCTGCATTTCAGAAAATGAAGATTATCTTATGCAATAGGTCACTGTCATTGAATGTAAGAAAGAGTGTGATGAAGTGCTATATAGAACCTGTTTTGCTGTATGGCAATGAATCTTGGAATGTAATTGAAAAAATTAGGAGGTACTTGGAAGCAACAGAGATGTGGCTCCTGAGAAGAATTTTGCGAATTCCTTGGACTGCCAAAGTAACTAACAACGATTGCCTGAAACATACTAATGAAACTACACATTACATACAGCAATAAGAAAGAGACAAACAGCTTTTTAAAGTCATGTGATGAGAAGAGAGGAATTGGAGAACATCGTGACAACTGGAAAGTTCAAGGGGAAGAGAGGCAGAGGCAGACCAAGAGAAATGGTGCTGGAGATGGATTGAGACAGTGGCATGGAGGAATATCATCAACCAAGTTGATCCAGAAAACCAAGGACCGAGATCTGTGGAGAGTCATGAACGCCTACGCCTGCTGGCCTGGCACTTGATAATGATGATGATGGTGATTGTGCACAAGCACCAGTTAATGGATGTTTGTTGTTTATTAGTACTCATTTTAATTATTGTACATGTTTCTGATTTATACAGTACTAGTACTGATTTAACATTAGCGTAAATATTTTAACTGTCATGCTAACTTTTTCTTTTCATATCCACAAAGGTCCAAGTTCTGTATAAGCCTCTTTTGCATTTAGTATTCTTATTGAAATATCTTAATGTTTCCCCACCTTTGTGTAATTGCTGCTTACATAGTTATATAATTCTGTTTCTTGAAGTGAGGTTTCACCAAGCTTAATTCTCATTTATATCAGTTCAAGGTTATAAGGGGTACAAGGAATTTTCCAGACACGTAAAGACGCCGGGCATACTATTGACCACATCAAGTGTCATCTTCCACTTTTTCCATTAAGCATCGTGGGGAGGAATAATTGGCGCCCCAGCGCTAATCTTACTAATAATTGCGTTTTAGATAATAATGACGATTTCATATATATATATATATATATATATATATATATATATATATATATATATATATATATATATATATAATTTAGGTTTAATTGTAGAAGTGAAGGATTTGAATTTTCCGTGACTTTTATACCACCAAAAAATTTGAGTAATCCATTGTGAGATCACTTGAGCGTCTCAATAACATGAGCAGGGGTCCTTTATGTTTTATTTATATCTTGCTTTGATTTTATATGATGATGGTTTATTTGCGAGGGCAACATAATATTAATATATGTTTCTGTAATTAAATATCTTTTCCAGAGACTTCATTGAGAATCATTTACTAGACTTCACCCAGAAGCATCCTGGAGTTGTCGTCTACCTGCAGCCACGACGCAATAGATCCCCCTCAATTGTCGGGGAATTTTGTAAGACATTTGTTTAGAACTACTTTTATTGTTACTTGATGCACTTTGATAGTTTTGTTTAGATTTAAGAAATGTTAGGAATTAAGGGGGATATTTACCTCATCATTTCATCACATTTACCTCTTCCTGAAACAGGAACCATCTATGGGTTGGTGATGTGTTAGGACTATCACATTTTGTAGGCTTAAATGCATGAAGGGATAGTGTCATGTCTTTGCTTCTCCTAGTAGACAGCGAATGCAGGCATTGAACCCTCATCTGATTGCTCTCATGCATGACATTATGAGTTCAGTTATCAGTTGGGGTATCTTCATTGCACTCCGGACAGGTCCATAGGTGCTCAGATCCTCCCCCTAGCATATGCATCAGCGTTCGGTGGCTAATAGTGCCAATTCTGTGTTGGTTGACGAGGCACCTCGTTTTCCCGATGTACCTCTCGTGTCTGGCCATGCCAATTCTGACTCCCAAGTCTTTCATCCTGGACAGCGACGTGGATTCACTGACGTCAAAGTCCTCTGTTCTCGACATATCTTTAAGGACATTAATAACATCGGCACGATCCATGGGCTGGCCATCTACAGGGGGTGCAGAGCCAGCCAGTTTTTCAGCTCGTTCATTTCCCTCGACTCCCACATGTCCCGGGATGAAGGTGACTTTACGGACAACAGACTTCCACAGCAACTCAATCCACTGTCTACGTACAGATCCAGCTTCGACCTTCCGAATCATGCTCATTGAATCACTTAGTACACACACGTTGGTATAATGCTGTGATTCCAGCCATATGAAAGCCAGTGTAACTGTCATCACCTCCATCGGCATGCTGCTCATGGTCATAGAGTGGGCACTACTGGATTCTTGAATGGTTCGTCCCCGCTGAACGGGCTGTAAATGCCCACGCACTTCTCTGATGCTTTACAACAGAGACATTATGAGTGTAAGCTCCTAACGATTACACAAACGTGTTCACTTCAGCACATAAAGCTTTAACGTAGTAAATGTGGAATTTCAGTGCATCGTTGATGATAGATTTTCAGACTGGTTTGTTCTAGTGTATATATACTAGAACATAGGGGCAAAGGAAAGTAACGAGTACACCAACCTTGCATGTCGTAAGAGACTGCTAAGGACGTTTGTCGTGAGACTGGGTAACTGATCCTGTAGGAAACTGACAGCACAATCTTAACCGTGAACACATCCACAAAGGACTTGGTGTTAATTGGTCATGACCCTATTCTCCATCAAAGAGATGAAAGATTGAAGAAGAAATCTCTGATACGCGTTAGTAAGTACAGGACTCTTGTTCACATCTTATGATACATTGGGCAAATGGTGACCCATATTTTTATAGATCAATGGACACTATATGGGTAATGTGGTCAGTATCAGAGTGGCCACCTTTACTTTCCAAGATATTTCCTGGTACCCATTTTAAACTGGGTCATTCCTGGGACCGAAATACCATTTGTTGGGAAATATTAAATTAAATCATTGTTCCAGGTATCAACTTCTTTGATTCATGACTGCAGTTGCCATTTGAAAAATAAAGTAAAAGACAACAAGGACACCGAAATCAACCAAACGTCTCCACGGCAGGGGAAAGACACCCGGAGTCATGACCCGTCGGGCGCGCCTCTAGAGTGTTAAGGGTATAATGGGCCGAAACACTTGGGGAAGGAGTACCCTTCTGACGATCAGAAGCCTTCTGCCGTGTTTGCTCCACAGCTGAGTTTTTACCACTAACTTATGGCCAGTCCATCAAACAATCTGGATAGACGGATGGACTCTCTGGAGAGACTGGCACTGCTGCAGCATAGTGGTGAGATTGGCTCCACCGGTGAAATGGTGGGGCCGACAGCAGGCCGGGCTTACAACCCCTAATGCTGTTTAATGTCCTTGTCGTGTCAACTCAGAATACAAATAGATGCCCCTTGGATCCTCCGAAAGGGGGAGATCATATACTTCCACTCGCTGATTCAATTTGGTTGCAGCGAGGGGAAAGAAACAGATACTCCGCAGAAGACCAGGCGGCAGAAACTTCTGGAGGAAGTAAGAACACAGAAGAAAGCCGCTCGGAAACGGTATAAAACAGCTGCCGACCATGAGAAAGAAGGTTTGCGTCAGGTGTGGCAACATCTGAAAGCCAGACACAATGCCATATCCCGAGCTGAATGGTTCTGCAGGAACAGGCGGAAAACCCGGAAGGAACGTGAGAGATTCTTCCGGGAACCATACAAGTTTGCACAGGACTTGTTCGAACAGCCGCGATCCAGAATCCTGAATGTCAGTGAAGAGGAGATGGAGAACCACCTCATGACGACGTACACTGATGCCCAACGGGACGTCCCAGTCGGAGAGATTGAAGGGCTCAAATGGCCGGAGAAACCAACTGGATTTCAATGCCAAGCCTCTGATGTGGAGCGAGGTGGTTGCAGTGATTAAGACAGCACGTGGAAAGTCGGCACTGGGGCCCAGTGGTGTGCCTTACCCAGTCTATAAGAGGTGCCTGAATGTCCTCAAGAAACTACACCGGATACTGAAATCCATGCGGACACACAAGCATGTCAGCACGGAGTGGAAGAAAGCCAGCGGAATCTACATTCCGAAAGAGCAAAACTCAGCCAGGATTGCCCACTTCAGGCCTCCTGAACATCGAGGGGAAAATATTCTTCTCAATCATGGCCAGCCAAATTACAATGTACTTGATGAGGAACAAGCACATAGACACTGCGGTTCAAAAAGGGGTGATACCTGGTGTCCCTGGGTGTCTTGAACACGGCTCCAGGATAAGGGATGCTATCCAGAGAATGAAGATGAAGAAGGGGGAACTCCACGTGGTATGGTTGGATCTAGCCAACGTGTATGGGTCAGTGCCATACCAGATGTGGCATGCACTCAAGGCATATCACGTGCCAGAGAAAATCACGGAAATGCTTATGCAGTACTTCTCGGGCTTGTCTATCCGTTTCTTGACCAAGACATTCACGGCAAGATAGATCGACCTGCAGGTGGGTATTTCCTTGGGATGTACGCTTTTGCTGTTACTATTTGTCATGGCCATGCAGGTCATCCTGGATGCAGCATCCGGCTACGCACACGACCCGAAACTCAGCTGCTGAAGGCCTTCATGGACGATACGACAATCCTGACACAGAAGGAGAGTGATGCCCGCAGCATCCTCCTCAGACTGGACGCTCTGATTTGCTGGTGCAGGATGAGCTTCAAGCCTAAGAAATCGAGAAGCTTGTCGATCATGAAAGGTAGAGCGGCGGAAAGGTTGTTCATGGTTGCCGAACAAGCGATTCCCATAGTGTTAGAGGGCCGGTAAAGAGTCTCGATCGTGTGTACGATTCAACCCTGATGGACAGGAACGCGGTTATAGAGATGCAAGAAGTGTTGCCGAACGGCCTGCGCACCATTGATAAAACCAGGCTGATAGGCAAATTCAAAATCTGGTGCCTCCGATTCATGCTTATTCTGAAACTCCTGTGGCCGCTGCTGATATATGATATAGGCACGACCACAGTGAGCTCTATGGAGGGAAAGATAAGCAAGTACATAAGAAAGTGGCTTGGAGCGCCACCATGCCTCATGACTGTCGCACTATATTGCAAGCCGAGTAAGCTCGTCCTCCCATTCCTGTCCCTCATGGAGGAATTCAAAGTCAGAAAAGCCAGACTTGTGATTATGCTAAGCGAGTCTCCAGATGAAATGGTCAGTACCTCAGTTCCTGCCCTGAGAACTGGAAAGAAGTGGAAAGTCGTCAGCGCGGTTGAAGATGCCCAGGCAGCACTCCAGCTGAAGGAGGTCATGGGGCACACCCAGTCGGACAGGAAGGGCTTCGGGTACCATGACGGAGATTCTTCTGCATTCATCCGGAGTGTGTTTTTTATCAGACGTAATTGCAGTGTCTTTTTATGCACCCATAGGCAAACATCCGACTTTTGTGTGCATTTTTAAACCAGGTTACCATTCCTGGGGGACTCTCACTTTTGTGGTGCCATCCACAACCCAGCTGGTCAAGTTACAGCGGGCATTATTCGCCATCCAAGGGAGCTTTCATATTACCAGAGCCACCATATAATGCTCTGGTATTGGGCTCATTCAAGTAATCGCCATGTGCTGCACATGGCTGCTTTGGTTCCTCACTTCCATGTATTGGGCATTTCGTTCGCCACAGGCCGCTTCCCACACACCAGGAACGGTCGGTCTGCAGACGACATCCACTCAGCAAGTTTTCGGTTTGGATGTGTGCTGGGCGCTGTGCCTGGAAGACTAGATAGTCAGAGCTGTTCCGGGCACGAGGGACATTTCACTTGGACGTTTTTGCGTTGTGCCAATTTATTTGCAACCTTTAGGTCGGCACATCCTACGTCTGCGGGCATTTTTAAAACCAGGTTAGCCGTCCTGTGGTTTTCAAGGGACATTCTGTTGTGGTGCCGTCCACATCTCAGCTGATCAAGGTAGAAAGGCCAAAGACTTTACGGTCAACCCTCAAGGGAAGGCAGGGCATTTTCCACCATCCAAGGAGGCTTCCATAATTGCAGAGTCAGTACATAGCGCTCTGAGACTGGGCTCACCCAAGGAATAGCCACTTCCTGTGTGCTGATAACTATGTCAGGGGTTCAACCCCTACACCGGACAGTTGGACTAAAATGTTGACCTGTTGTCCTTGACTTGTGAACGTTAATTACAAGTACCTCTAAAGTCGGAGTGGGTTCACCTGATGGCGAGGGACACTGTTAATAGGGAAAGCTAATCCACACGCAAAATTCAGGCCAGCACTACTAGAAATAGTGTATCTGGACTACGCTTGAGTTCAAAGCAAGCGAGCACCCAAAAAAAAAAAACTCTTCTGAGTGAAGAGACTCATCATTCACAGTCAGGTGCCCTTGTCTGGTAGATGAATTAGTCCTTCCTGCCTGGATATATAAACTGAACTCTTTTTCAAGAAAGCAAGACAGACAAACATTAAAGTGATGTTTATTCCATTTTCTAATTAAATTTCAACATGGGCATAGAAAACAAAACATTTCTCCTTAGGGAAAACTAATCCACAAAATTCAGTCCAGTGCGCTTGATGTAGTAGTAACATATGTAAGGACTGCTTAAATTCAAAGCTAGCGAGTGAGCACACACAAAATAAGCATTTCTCCTATTTTTAAAACCCATTCCTGTTCAATGGAACTTGTTCAGAAATACTGCACTTACAGACTGCTTCCTTATAGACTCCATTAGCATTCAGAAATGACAACAGAACTACTGTATGTGGACAGTGAACAAGATATGTAAAGATTTGTGAAAATATATTCACAGAACAAAAATTGTAATATAGTAAACTAGAAGAGAACAACAAAGAGCAGGCAATGAGCCCTCCTAAAGACTAGTCTTTATCAGGACCATCACCTGTAAGACAAAATCAGAATGAAAGAAATATAAGCAAAGGAAATTAAATTAGTTTTCAGCTTATTTGTTTTGTCTTTCTTTATTTTGGTTCACATCTCTTGTTTCCATTCTATGTAGTACTTATTTTTCACAAATACTCCAAGCTAAGAAACTTTAATAATCATGTTTTTTTTTGTTTTTTTTCTGCGTTTCCATCCTGTTTCAGGATATTGCGGTCAACACCAGCATCTTTCAGCTGTATGTTGATTCCTAGGCTAGATTACGCTCATCAGCACGCCACGACTTTCTGAGCGACCGGCTCCATACTCTCATAAGTCACTTTTGCGATTCGAACCACTGCTAATTCTCGTCGCGTCACGTGACGAGAGTATTCGGAGTTAGCGGAGAAAGCTGCTAACCCCTCGGCCACGGAGCCGGTTAAATAATCATGTCTGTGTTGATTATATACTTTTTTTTTTGCATATCCCTTACAGGACGTTGCAGTCAACATCAGCATTTTTCAGCTGCTGTTGATGTACTAAGCAAGATTACGCTCAGTAGTTTGCCATTGCTTTCTTAGCGACCGGCTCACATACCCCTAAGTTACCAATGTGGCGAAAACCGCTACCAATTCTCATGGAAGTTACGTTACTCACAAGAATATACGGGATTGCGGAGAAAGACGTTAACCCCTAGTCCAGGGAGACCGGCGATTATATACTTACATGTAATAATTTTGATGTTAGATCCTGTTTTTCAATAATTGCCTTCATTGTGGAAATGTATGGTGTCAATAACTATTCTCTCCAGTGAATGGCCGAAGAGAGGTAATGAGCATGTTTGGAAAAGAGCCTCATGAGATCTGCAAGTGGTCTGAATTTATGCGCTCAAGGTCAGGAGTGCAGATTGTCAACCTGGTCAAGAACATTCACACAGACAACACCAGTACACAAGGAATATGGCACCCTTTCACGTTTGCAGACCCAGCCCAGGCAGCCTTGAAATTTCCAAGCCAGGAGCAGTCATCCATTCTTGTCAAAGGAAAAACTGCTACAGATTTTGTCCTTGAAGAATTTCGTGCAAAACAGCAAGCAAGAAAGAAGTCTGACTTATCTGTTGACAGCAAACAGGAGCATTAGTTTGGCTTTGCATAAATTACTGTAGTTTCGTACTGTAAAAGCTCTTGTTTGATTTATGAAAGTTTGCTGTTTTATACCAATTAAAGAGACCTTAGCCAATAAATGCATGCTGGTTTATGCAACAGAATACATTTATTAAAATTGTATGTCGTTAACAAAGCAGATACAGAAACCAAAATTAACATTTTATTAATATTGCAAGAGGATAAAAGCTAAGTCCAGAGAAAGGTACTTGTCTCAAAACTATCTGTTCTATCTAAACTTATTTTATTTTTAAATTTTGAAAACAAAATTGTAGGCAAATGTAACTTTCACTTTAAAAAAAAATTATGTTCATATTTATGTGTTTTAAAAATATACCCTTAACGTTTCAATTTTTTTTTCACTTTCACTGGAAACATTTTACACACTATTTCTAATATGATTTGTTGAAGGAACAGGTACAAATAATGTAATATACACATTACGAACACTAATAGAGATATCAACAGAGACACAGAAAGACATATATTTGTGCTTTATAGATTATACCAAGGCATTTGGTAAAGTAAAACGTGTTGAAATTATAAAAATGTTGGAAGATATCAACATTGATCTCAGAATAATAATAACATATTTACTGGAAAAAAGTAGCAACGATTGAAATGAGAAATAAAGAGGGCAGTTATGAACTGATAAAACAAGGAGTAAGACGGGTGTGTTTTGTCACCTGATCTCTTCTCTCGAAATAATAATGTGAGAGATCAAAGAGAGGATAGGAATACAGTTTAAAGGATATATTATAAACAATCTACGCTATGAAAATGCAAAAGATCTACACCTTTTTCATATTGTAATAACAGAGATTGCAAAAAAAAAAGGGGGGGGGGGGCTTTCCTTGAATATCAAGAAAACAGAAACAATGGTTATATCAAAGAAAAAAATGATACCTAAATGTGAATAACAATAGAAGGGAAAATGTTTAACCAAGTGGATACATTTAAATAGCTAGGGTCATTAAAACATCAGATGGAACATGCACAACAGAGATTAGGAGCAGAATAGGTCAAGCAAAAGCTGCATTCCAGGAAAAATATATCTTATGGAATAATTCACTGTCCCGGGTGTAAGAAAGAGAATGCTGAAATGTTTTTAGAACCCATTTTGCTATATGGCAGGGAGTCGTGGAACGTTAATGAACACATTAGGAAAATCTTGGAAGCAATGGAGACGTGGTTCCTGAGATGAATGTTGCAAACATTTTGGGCTACCAGAGTTACTACGCATGATTGCCTGCTGGAAGAGGCTAATGAAACAAGAACATTATATGTAACTATAAGAAAGCGACAGATAGCATTCTTTGGTCATATTTAGAGAAGAGAAGCGTTGGAGAATATCATAACAGCTGGTAAAAACAGTGTCTGCCTTTCTCTCTCTCTCTCTTTATACTATAACTATATATCTCCTTATACTATATATATATAAAGAAAAAATCTTCAGTGAGTAAAATATAAATTGCAAACACATGTAATGAAAATCTGTATCGTTCCCACATTGAGCAATATCTCCTCCCCCACGCCTGATGTTTTTTCCCCTGGCCACTATTTTGTATTTTGCTGCCTGTTCCAACGCTGGTCACACAAATAATAAATCTAGATAGTTATAAACTGTCACCACTGCTCACTTTTTACTGATCTGTGAAAATCTAATCCTAGCAACTGGATAAGATGGTTATTGAGCACATACACAGTGTACTCATATGTTTGTTGAGCTGGTGGTATTGTCTTTCTAGACCCTCTTTAAGTTCATCAGTTATCACCATAATGAAGTCCTGTTTTTCAGTCCAATGCCACTGCGGACCTGGACGCATTACAGAAATATTTTTAATGTAACATCAACATTATTTTATCTCAGCTCATCAAGTGCCACCTTTGCATTGAAAAGGGTAAAGAGTAGAAGACCCCTTTTTACACCAAGATGCATATCAGGTGTATGGTGCTAACTGCATATGTTTAGACTGATTGGGTGATGTGGTCAGTATCACGGAGCCAGATCATTTCCTGCTCCCGATTTAGGCTGGGATCTCAAGTCCATTGTAAAACAACCCAGCCTTGGTGGGCATTCAGACACATGAGAAGCAGGCAAGCATGCTTGCCACTGTGCTACCGAGGTTCCCGTAGAGAGGTAGACAAGTGTAAACGTGTGTGTGTGTATATATATATAATATATATATAGAGAGAGAGAGACCGGCTTCGTGGCCGAGGGGATTGGCAGCTTTCTCCGCTAACCCCGAATACTCTCGTCACGTGACGCGACGAGAATTAGCAGTGGTTCGAATCGCAAAAGTGACTTATGAGAGTATGGAGCCGGTCGCTCAGAAAGTCGTGGCGTGCTGATGAGCGTAATCTAGCCTAGGAATCAACATACAGCTGAAAGATGCTGGTGTTGACCGCAATATCCTGAAACAGGATGGAAACGCGGAAAAAAAAAAATAGAGAGAGAGAGAGAGATGGAAATATCAATATTATTTTTACTCACAATGGTCATTTTAGTATCAGACATGTAGAAATTTAGAAGAAACTAATTTATTAACTCATTTTATTACTTTCAAGCAAGTCTGCAAGTACACTCTATGTCATTGTTTGCTCTGTTGCCAGTGGTCTTGTATAAATATTGTTACATATGGTTCCACCTCCTATTTATTCTATTGCTCTTTCTTTTGCTTCATGCCTCATCATTTTGTATCATGCTGGAATTGATGGATAAAAGAATGAGCAGAGATGTGTTTGCAAAATACAGAAAGAATGAAAACAACTTAAGACATTTCTACCCGTTGTCATAGGGCACTTATTTTCTTCCTCAAAACTGATGACGTCATTTTGATCAGTGATTCTCAACTTTTTTTCTAGTCATGACCCCTTTTATAATAGTAAGATAACCTGCCATTCCCAGCCACATTAGCATAAACAGACAATTGTGAAAAAAAAACATCAATACATTTGTTTTTTAGAATATAATTCTGGCCTAATGAAAAACATATTTAATGCCATGGTTGCTTGGCCACCCAGAATAAAATTTTGTGACTTATTTCTTACAGCCAATTTTGTGTGATCCTCAAAATCAAAATTTAGTTGGTTTCTTACCTTGGTTTTGATATGATAGAGTGTTGATAATTCACTCATGCAGATATGGAAGTAAAACTCATATCACAAGCATGGTTATACTATATGTGGATATGCCACAACAGAACTGAATCATTCATTTTTCATACAAGAAATTACATACCAAGTAATGGTTTTGCAGATCTAAGAATTCATCCTGCATGGTATCAGGAATGCTGGCTACATTTAACGAATTGATAACAGGTCTCGAACCAGCAGTCTCTTCTGGAGGCTCAGAGAAGTACAGCTGAAATTCTGTTTCAAGAGATTCAAGTTGTCCAGGAATCATTCTTTCAAATACTCGTCCCATTCGCTGTCAGATTCCTCTACCTCACTGCAGAGTTGTTCAAGCTGTGGGATGTTGCTCTACCTCACTGCAGAGTTGTTCAAGCATTGTGATGTTTCCAACATTTGTCTTCTGACCCTAGTTGTGCAGCTTGGATGGAAATACCTAAAGATTAACTTATGTTGGATAATTTCCTAAATTTCTGGTTTAGTTTATTTAGCTCATCTGCAATGTCTGCTAAAAAAGCAACTCGTTTCTTATATGAAAAAATGAAATTGGTGGAGCTAAAGTTAAGCTGTAAATATACAATGTGAAAATCAACAAAAACGAACTTAGGAATAATTAAGCTTCCCAAGAACACAATAACAAGTGACAAACTGGATGTGGTAGCTATACAAACACTGAAACAACTAGAAAAATAAAACATACAAAGTTACTAAGCTGATGTTGATACAACATCCTTAAAGCTGAGTGATGCTCATTGTGTCCCGAAAGCAATGGCAATAGATTTAGAGCCAATGTTGAAGTTAGATGCAGCATCATGTTCCCATGCACTTCCACAAACATCATATTTCAGCTCAAAGATACAATTTATATAATTTCATTTCAACTAGCGTACAACAGTGTGGAAAAAAAAGTCCTCATGGTGAAAATTCTTACCTTTATAAAGTATTTTTTTTTTTAAATATATATTTTATACAGGTGAGGTATCACCATAGTCTGGTTAGAATGAGGCAGCGAGGGGATCTGGCCGACGCTCGACGCTCAGAGGAAAGGCGAGACGGACATATAATCAGATTGCTACTGGAACTATTAGTGTTGGAAGTCTTCGCTGGTTGCTGAGGATGGGGACGGAGCGCTTATGGGAATGTCCCGAATGCTGTGATGTCGGTTCCTCAATCAATCAATCTAGATTGTTTGTAGTTCACATTATCCATCAATGAATCACGTATTTCTTTCAGAGGATCGGGAAATGTGAAAGTGACTGGCAGGACCAGTACTGTGCAAGTAGGATTTGCAACATCAGAAATGTTATTGATCCCTTAGTTGTCTTGTGCCGGTGTCCGTGGCCAAAGCCTTGCAAACGCGGTTTGTGAGCCGCTTACCAAGCGTTCGAAACGCAGCCGCGACCGATTTGTGCAGCAGACCGTGTCGTGTTGTGTTATAACGTGTTGGTATGGGAGCCGGTCGTTCAAAAAGCAACGGCAAACTACTGAACATAAAATTTGCCTAGTACATCAAAAGCAGCTGAAAAAACTATGGAGTTGAATGCAACGTCCTGCAAGGGATATGCAACATATAACAAACAAAGTCTTGATGTTTGCAATATCGGTAACATTTCTGTTATATCACTTCCTAAAGGATTTGGAGGTTGAGTTAAAAACCAACATCACAGCACTCGCAACATTTCCATACGTGCTCCGCCTCATCTTCAACAATCAGAGAAGAGTCTCAATAATATTGGTACCAGTTGCGGTCTGATAATGTATCTGTCTGGGCTTTCCTGTGAGTACCTAGTGTCGGCTAGATCCTCTGGTCATTCCCTGCGGCACCATTTCTCCAGGTCATGATGATGTATCTGTTCCTCCACACTACACACCGACAAGAGCATGCCGACGAATCATGCAATGAACGCCCTTAGTTTCAGGAATAGGTTTTTTCAGTTTTGTCACCTTCTGCTTTCTTGATTTGCACTCATACTACACATCTTTGCAATCAATAAAAACAGTAGGTTTCTGACATCTCCGTCCAGATTTTCGTGGAAGAAAGTTGGCTAATGCCATATTTATGTACGTGTATTACTGAAAGTTGGAAGGAACTGGGCCACGACATAATGAGTTGGATGGCCAGTTCCCTTCCTCATCACGGCTCCATCTTAGACAATTCCCATAAAATTCTGGAAATTGTTTGGTACCAATGTTTATGAATTTGGTTCCATCATATAATGAGAAGAGAGGCGTTAAACGACTTGGTGGTGACTCAGAAGATCAATGGGAGAAGAGATAGACCGAGATAACTGCTGGATGGACAGAGACGGTGGCATGGAGGGATATCATCAGCAGTTGATCATAAACACCAGGGACCAAGATCTGTGGAGAGATAAACGCCAGCTGTCAATGCATATGGTGATGATGAATCAATCCTAGAGCCATATTTGTTGGAAAAATACCCTGCCTCTGCTGGGGATTGAACCCCGATCACAGTCTTGGCATGCATGTACACTAAACACTTTGCCACTCATGAATTGACAATATAATAGCGTGAGGCTTGATCGAAGCCTGTCCTTCAGAGATCATGTCGATTATGTTATAATGAAAGCTCGAAAAGGTTTGTTAGCAATGAGAGTCATGGCGGCTGCCAATGCCGAGCAAAGACTGCTAATACTTCTGTTCCAAGGACTGGTGCTTTCACGCATCGAATATGCCCTGGCCATCCTCACTGTCAGCCCTACACAGATTGGAAGACTTGAAAAGGTACAAAACGAAGCCATGCGCATCCTTTTGGGCTGCACGAAAGACACCAGCTGTGTAGCAATGAGATACCTCCTTGACTTCCCGACAATGGAACACAGGATCAAGATCTGGAGAGCTCGTGCATACTTAAAAATAAGTGCAGATGAGCACCCTCTGCATGACGCTATATTCAGAGAAAGGGTGAAAGGTTAAAGAGAGGCAAATCATGGATGGGTTGGGCGGAAGATGTAGTCAGATAGGTCTGCAGTCATACCAGTATCAATCCCGGCAAGGAATGGGTGCCGGTGCCTCCAGCTTTTAAGTGCACTTTCTCCTGCATTATCACACTCGACAGACGGTGCAGAGAGCAGAACCCTGTCGCTGTCAATGCATAAGTCAACGCGCACATCTATGAACACTCAGACAGCCCCGAAGTACTCATCTATACAGATGGATCTGTGGTAAAGCAGCAGAGAAGTGCGTGGGCATTTACAGCCCGTTCAGCGGGCCGAACCGTTCAAGAATCCAGTGGTGCCCACTCTATGACCACGAGCAGCATGACGATGGGGGTGATGGCAGTTACACAGGCTTTTATATGGCTGGAATCACAGCATTATACCAACGTGTGTGTACTAAGTGATTCAATGAGCATGATTCAGAAGGTCGAAGCTGGATCTGTCCGTAGACAGTGGACTGAGTCGCTGCGGAAGTCTGTTGTTCGTAAAGTCACCTTCATCTTCGTCCCGGGACATGCGGGAGTCAAGAGAAATGAACGAGCTGATAAACTGGCTGGCTCTGCACCTCCTGTAGATGGCCAGCCCATGGATCGTGCCGATGTTATTAACGTCCTTAAAGATATGGCGAGAACAGAGGACTTTGACGTCAGTGAATCCACATTGCTGTCCAGGATGAAAGGCTTGGGAGTAAGAATCGGCACAGCCAGACGCGAGGTACATCGGGAAAACAAGGCGCCTCGTCAACCAACACAGAACTGGCACTATTAGCCACCGGACGTTGATGCATATGCTGGGGGGGGGGCGGCGGGGGAGGATCTGAGCACCTATGGACATGTCCGGAGTGCAATGAAGATACCCCAACTGATAACTGAAATGACAATAATTTTGTCTCGTGCGGTCAGGGTAATCTTTTGTTCAATTTGCACTGAAAGAAGCGATCTCTAGTCCAATTTTTGCTTCCTATAGTGCTGTCTATATTTTCATTTAAGGATTAGTGTTTGTCAGAGCTACACACCCATGATGCCAGGGTCCATAAGGGGAAAAACAATGGAGGGTTGACGTCGGTCTGGCTGTCGCTTCCTATAGAAAACTAGTTGTAAAACCCAACCAATCTCGACCACGTTTAAAGCAAAAGAAAGAAAAATAACTGGAAACCCACAATTAAAGGAATCTGTTCTCCTAGAATAAGTAATACAGAGAAAGATGTTAGTAATATTAATCAGCGACTTACCTCCTTTCAACTAGGAAAATATCCAGAATTGGCCACATGAATATTTGAACAATGTATGAATTGGGAAAGGGATCACAAGTGGTAGAGGAAATGAAAAAAAAATATTATAAGACTAGCCCTTTGAGATCACGTGGAACGAGGATGGGAGCAGGCTAAAAGCTTCCAAACACAGGTGGAACTGTGCTGTTTTTGAGTCATACAGAGTAAAATGTTCCCCTTCCCTTAGTGCAAGAATGACCCTAATGTTATCTAAAGCGGCAGAGACCGAACGAATAGAGTGGACAGCAGTAGTTCTAGAATAATAGCGATATTTAAAGCCACAAAAAATGTATTCAAAAAACAAATAGCAAACACGAACGTAATCCAGTGTTAGGCACCTTCAAATAATAGTTGAGTTGCGTTAAGAACCGACATCACTGCACTCAGGACATTCCCATATGTGCTCCGTCCCCTCGTTCAACAGCCAGCGAAGAGTCATACTACTAATCGTTCCCATCGCTATTTGATTTACCGTTTTCCTGGTCTCTTCGCTCTCAGTTTTGAGATTCTTCCAGAACCCCTACCTATCCCCCGCAATCTCATTCTTTCCACATATGGGTTCTCAATCTGTTCCTCCGCCTTCTCCACCTGGTCCCACAAACGCATGACCACCTCCCCCTTGTCCAAATGCAATCTACCATCAAGAGGTGCATTTCCTATCAGCCTGTTCATTCCCTATCAGCCTGTTCATTCTCCCGCACCCGGCATGGTCAGGTAAAATATCCATACAGTTCTCACAATCTGTGACCTCTGAAGCGACGATAGCCATTCCACACGAAACATTCCTTTCTCCACCTTGCTAAGCATTCTCTTTGAATTCGTAATGATAACATATAAAGATATGAAATAATAGTTCTCCTTGTTGGAAAACAAGTCAGGTCTTAGTCAGATATGACTGAGCTACCGTATAACATTAGACGGTACTACCTGGTTTCTGTTAGCGCCGAACGTTGGGCGGCGCTTACCAAACCCGACACCCCACATTGTGCCAACGGCTTCGGGCGGAAGAGCGCAATTGGGAGGGTACAAGCCTTACCCTGGTGCGAGGAAATGCAAGTTAAAGACAAAATTGTCATGGCAGGGCAGACCAGGCCCTAAGCCTTGGTTGGCGACTGGTCTAGGATCGAAGCTCCGACAGGGGGACAGTTAGAGCATTGCTTTGCTGATCCGGCAGCTTCTGCAGCTTGTCTTGTTCCAGATGTAGGGGTGTTACCTTTCCTCTGGAGTGAACTAGGCAGGCCGAGAGAGGGATCATGCTGCATGGGCAACACATGATCTCTATATTTTAGCCCAGGCTTTGTGCTATGGAGAGGCAATAACTCCATCCCTGGTCTTAACTGGTCTCGGAATCAAAGCGAGAGGCAACTGTTACGGAAGTATAAGAAACAGCAGATGGACAGATGGGTAGAGCACTATTTGGAGCTTTACTCAAGTGAGACCAAACTAGCGGATAATGCCCTCAACGCCATAGAGGCTCTACCAACTCTTGACCACCTGGACACACTTCCCACCATAACAGAAGTTAAGTGTGCTATAAATGAACTTGCATCTGGCAAGGCTCCAGGTAAGGATGGGATTCCAATAGAGGTTATCAGGAGTGGGCAAGACACACTCACTATACAGATCCACCAGCTAATAGAGCTATGCTGGCGTGAAGGACAAGTCCCACAGGATTTCAAAGATTCAAGCATCATAACACTGTACAAGAACAAGGGCGATCGGAGCGACTGCAACAACTATAGGGGTATCTCACTTCTGTGTATTGTTGGAAAAGTATTTGCCAGAATTGTTCTGCGCAGACTTCAAGTCCTAGGAGATCAAGTCTACCCCGAATCACAGTGTGGCTTTCGACAGAACCGGTCTACCACTGATATGATATTCTCATTGCGACAAATGCAAGAAAAATGCCGTGAACAGAATCAACCACTGTTTATTGCCTTCATCGACCTCACAAAGGCATTTGATTTGGTCAGTCGTGAGGGTCTGTTCAAGGCACTAAAGAAGATTGGCTGCCCACCAACTCTTCTGTCCATTGTGGAATCGTTCCACACAGGCATGAAGGGTATAATCAAATTTGATGGTGCAACTTCTGAAGAATTTGAAATCAAGAGTGGAGTTAAGCAAGGTTGTGTACTAGCTCCCACCCTCTTTGGAATATACTTTTCACTTCTACTGAAATATGCATTTCGTGATCAGGATGGTGGTATATACATTCACTCACGCTCAGATGGCGGCCTCTACAATGCTCAGAGATTGAAGGCTAAGACCAAAATTAGGAGGGTACTGATCAGAGAGTTGCTTTTTGCAGATGATGCTGCAGTTACGACCCACTCTGAGGAAGAATTGCAATGTCTACTATCTGCATTCTCCAATGCTTGTTCTGAATTTGGTTTAACAATTAGCAAAAAGAAGACACAGATTATGTCACAAGGTGCACATGGGGTACCATCAATCTTTATTGACGACGCCGAACTAGAGATAGTAGACCATTTTACATATCTAGGATCGGTGGTAAATAGCAAATTATCCCTAGATCAGGAAATCAACATCCGGATTGGTAAGGCAGCAACAACAATGAACAGGTTAAGAAAAAGAGTCTGGGAGAACAGGAAGCTTACTGCCAAAACAAAAGTCCTTGTCTATCAAGCCTGTGTCCTTAGTACTCTTCTCTATGGCAGTGAAACCTGGACAACTTACTCACACCAAGAGAACAATTTAAACAGCTTTCATATGCGGTGTCTGCGAAGAATTCTTGGTATTAAGTGGCAAGACAAAATCACAAATACTGAAGTATTGGAAAGATCAGGTTGTGTGACAGTTTATTCCATGCTCAGTCTTCGTAGACTTAGATGGATAGGACATCTTAGGCGGATGGATGATGGTAGAATACCAAAGGATATCTTTTTTGGTGAATTACAGATGGGTAAGAGATCTCAGGGTCGGCCTCTACTACGATACAAAGATGTGTGTAAGCGGGACATGATTGATACAGGCATTGATAATGCACATTGGGAGCAAGTCGCCGCTGAACGTGTTGCATGGAGGGCAAATATCAGAAATGGAATAAAGTCAAAGGAGAAAATTATTGCAGAAAAGTCACAAACCAAGCGTTTGAGACGTAAGATGGTGCATGATGGTGGAAATGACCACGTGTTCACATGCACCCACTGTGAACGGACATTTACAGCGCAAATTGGCCTTATCAGTCACACTCGCTACCGCCATAGTTAAAAGTTATTATGCCTTTTTAAAGCACAAACTATCGTCTGTCAAGACGGCAAGGTGCCAATGTCATGTTGGAAAAAAAACAGATACATTTGAAATTAGAATATAAGTATGACAGGGTTCCGTTTGCCACCTTTATTTTTATTACTGACAATGTACTGGATTATGAAGGCAACAATAGCCACCACCAGACATGGAATTCTGACAGAGCCGATTGATGATCTGAACATCACTGATAAAATTGTCCTCCTGCCCACTTGCTCCAATTGAGATGCAAGATAAATTAATATACTTGATGGGAGGACACAACAATGAGGTCTAATATGTATAGGTAACGGGAAACATAATGAGAATAAATCAAGCAAATGATAACTTGATCCCCCTTGATGAAACCTCATTGTAAGAGGTGGAATAATATAATACCAAGGTGGCAATCTAGACAGAGATGGGGAAATAAGAAAATGTATTAAAATAAGAATGCAAAAGTCGAGAGGAGATTTCAAAGCACTAGGGAATATATGGAAGTCAAGAGAAATTAAATCTAGTTTCAAACTTAAAATACTTAATTGTAATATGAAATCAGTACTGCTGTATGAATCGAAGAACGACTAACACAGTTGCCAAAAAACTACAACCATTCATTAACTGGTGCCTGCACAGAATAGAACTTATATGGTTTGACATAATCACAAGTGTAGAACTTATGGAGAGTACTAAACAAATTAAAGCTATTTGAATAACGAAGACACAAACAATAGATTGCACGATTTATTGCCTGGCATATTTCACTGCATCTCGTCAGGAACATACTGCAGAATTCACACAACATAAAGTAACATAAATAGATAAATCCTTCAAGCTGAAATATACACATGTTCGCACAATAATGTCAATTGTCTACCACGGTAATTTTTAACTGGCTATCATGTCTTTCTTTTGGGACGCAGAGGTGTTTCCAAGGCACCAGGGCCGGGTTATATACTGGCCAAGACCTATTGACGCGTCCTCGTCGAGCGTCCTGGGCAACAGGTCCCTTCGGGGTCCTGGCTAAAGTCAGTAGGATAGCTGATTCCTCCGAAGTCGGAGAGTGTCTGCCTGTACGGCGAGGAACCACCAGTCTGCACACCAATAAGCCAGACATGGGACAACGGATACTCACGCAAACCTCAGTCCGGTATGACATCACACTGATGTTGGACAACAGGATGCCTTCATCCGACATACAGGACTTCGCGTTGGAGCTCAAGCCAACGAACACAAGCAAGCAAGCAATGTCTTTCTAGATTAATCATTATGGCTTCTGAAAACTGTAACAAGCGACTATTTTGTCTATTAAACAACAGGCGAAAGGCACTGTTTTGGTCAATCACATGGCCGCTTTCCAAAACGTGCCGCGCAATCGACGAGGCGGGAAGTTTGTGGTGTGTAGGTATTTGACTATTTATAGGCTATTCAAGCTAATCAAGATGTGAGGAAAAGACTCTGGCACTGGATAGGACATACACTGATACACCCTGGTAATAGCATAAATAGACAGTCCTCTCGGGATCCTCTAGAGCAGAAGAAATATAGGGAGATCTAAGAACGCATGGAGATGAATGATATGGGGAGGACATGTAAGAGCTGCTAAAGCCTTTAGTAAAGGTGTCGGTTGAGGGCCAATACTTCATTTGAGAATAGCGGGCAAAAGAGAGAGAGAGAGAGAGAGAGAGAGAGAGAGAGAGAGAGAGAGAGAGAGAGAGAGAGAGAGAGAGAGAGAGAGAGAGAGAGAGAGAGACCTGGAATTCATTATCATTACCCTTGTCTTTCCTCCATAGATTTTTAGACTTCATTGTTGTGACCCCCACCATGGTGTTAATTTATCTTGCCCGGGCCTTGTTGTAAAAATGGATGTACCTCATTATCGCATTGAGGCATATTCTTTGTGTATCACAAGACAAATATCACCCCTTTATTCAGAACAATAACCAGTCGTTCACACTGATCGCCCGATAGCGTGAGCATGCTAAACCCATCATCGATTATAAATTTATAGACCAATTGATTGTACAGTATAATAATAAATAAACTCTCTCCATCAGCATGGAAGTACACCACTGTAACAAACACGGACTACAAAAATTGAGATTGTAGAAAACATGATTGAATTAGATCGAGAATTAAGATACTTTGGCCACACAAAGAGACTTATGTCTCCTACTACTAGTGAAAGGTCGCGTGCTGGATGAAAAGGTTGAGTGGATGCACGTAAACAACAGCGTTAACTATGGGCGAATCAAGAGATGTACTGAAAGAAGCCTGTGTGAGTGCACCGTGAAGACGCAGAACAGAGAGTGTCGGAAATCCATTATAGTCAACTTTAATGCGGAGATGGCACTTGGTGATTGATTGATTAATAAATCAATGCTGTTGAATTAACAATAAATGATATGTAACTCTTCGTGACAGAAAACAGTTACAGGAGACAGAGGGAGACAACCTGTGGATAGATAGAAGAAAACTTCTGCTATGCGAAGTTCATCACTTTTAATATTTATTCTGGAAGTTTGTTGAGTTGAAATTGAATTTTCTTTGTGGATTGGAACAACGCCTTCTATGGCCGCCAATAGGTACTTGTATTATTTTAGTATATCAATTTACCTTTTAGTAAACTTGTATAGGTAATTACCGAAATCTTGTGTGGCGTTGATTTTAATATAAATAATCATGGATTAATGATGTTGTTAATTAATTGCTCGATTAATCAGTGACAGCCTGCCAGTTGAGTGTTTGGAAAGAAGGCAATTCCTTGGCAATCTAATAAAGATCCTGTTTAGTAGTGTTTAGTAAGTTCCTAATTACAGAAAAATATCAGTCCTTGCAACTTGACCAACATAAGCTGATATATAATAAATAATATATATGCTGATTGTTTCAGCCTAGGGTTTCCGTGTTCACTAAACTAAAGGAAAGGATTGTGTATTTATTACTCTGTAATAAATACTCATTCATTTAATCATTTAGTATTTAGGTAGCGCTTGGTGGCAGCTGAGATGTATTTCTGAGATAAAATTTTGCAAATTCAAATACCGTGGACTGCCAGAATAACTAACACTAACAATAATTGCCTGAGAGAGGCTAATGAATAAAGACATTAGACACGATAATAATTAATAGTAATACAGTAGGAAAGAGTTCTTTGGTCAGAAAATGAGAAGAGAGGCAATGGAGAACATTGTGATAGCTAGACAGATCAGCAATAGTAGAGGCAGAGGCAGTTTGTGAGAAATGATGCTGGATAGCTTAAGATGGTGACTTGGAGTAATTTTTTTTTTTATGTATGTCTTCATTACTCTCATTTTTCACATATGCTTTCACTTGTTTAGAAAATAGCATGTATGTGAACATTAATTATTCTAAAGCTTATTTAAAAACTCTTTGTCCATTCTGGCTGTTCCTCCTCTTCTTCTTTCGTTTGCTTGAAATTTGTCTATAACTGCAATGTTGTCTCTTGTGTGAATTTAACTGTCTTTTTTTAAAGTTCACTCAGTGGTCCATAGAGTTCTTCCACTGTTGTTTCTCTAGGCCAGAAGGTTTGCCTAGAAATGTCATATTTTCGGCAGTTTTTGAATAGCCTATGTGCTCTGCTGTCTGCAGTGCCAATCCACATGTGCACATGGCTGATTTACCAATCTTAAATTATTTATACATGTTGTTGTGTAGTCTATTGTGTCCTGTTCTGAATAATGATTTGTTCTGGTCTGTCCATAAGGTGGTAATCGTTTTGAGCTCGTGTTGGTGGCTTTATGACTGATTTGATAATTTGTTTATTTTGGTGGTATGTAATAGGAACATCACCGGTCTCGGCGAAGGGGTTACGGATGCGATTCGTAATCCCATATACTCGGGTTTGAACACAGCGGTGCTGGTTTATTCGAGAAAGGTGTAGGAGCCGGTCATTCAGAAAGCAATGGCAAACTACTGAACGTAAAACTTGCCCAGGAATCACAAACAACCAAAATGCTGGGGTTGACTGCTACGTCCTGTGAAGGACATGCAACTAACTTTTTTTATTTTAAATAGGAACATCAAGTTGTTTTTCTATTGCTCCCTCTTGACCTAGTTGATCAGCTCTCTCGTTTCCGGCTACTCCACTGTAAGATGGTATCCACTGTATGGTGACCTTTTGCTGACTGCCTATAGTCCATTTACAAATGATTGCCCTCATTCACAATCAATATTTTTGAAAACTGTCTGTTGCATCGTTAGAAAATTTTCCTGCGTCTTATATTTACCCCCACCCAAGGGATATGTCTTTGATAGGTCCAAAGGCAACTTAAATCATGGAAAGCAGTGACATTTCTTTGATGTTTTAGTGAAAATTTAGTGAATTCATGCTAACAAACTTGTTTTACAGTAATGCACGTCAATTCGGGTGACAACACAAGGCATATCCAGATTAATATAAAAGTGGGTGCAATGTGTAATATTAGTAAAGACAGAGAATTTACAGAGGCATGGAGTAAATAATGTTGAATCAAAATGGAAATGGATAGGAAAGTAGAAGGAATATATTTCTTACCATATTTTTTATTTCCTTCTTGTTTCTTCAGTTACTGGTTAATAATGTGTACATAGGAGTCATGCTACTAGGATGCATTTAGATTTTTATATGGAGTTTGTTAAAGCTTCCAAACAGCTGTGCGTTAATGTGCGTATGGAGTGAACAGAGATGATACCGCAATTTAGTCAATCATGTGTCAAGTTTTAAGGATCCGTTCAGTTGTCTGTGTAGTTTGTTCACACGTGCACATGGGTGACAGAATTGTTTTGAGTCTTCTAGAAAGATTGTCTGCTCTACTGTTTACTGTTTACTGATTACTTGTTTTGCACGATGAATATAGTTGTGAATGTCTTTGTAGTGGGCTTCCTTCTTAACGGCCAAGATGTTGGTCCTGTTTTCATTGAAGTTTATAGATTGATTTGTATGCTCGTGTGTTGTCCCCTCATTTGACAGCGTGTTTGTTCTTATGTTTCTTGTTATTCCACAGTATGTCAGTTTCAACTGCAATAATACTCTTCTGTTGGTATTCAATGCATTTAGTGTTTTGTTTTCATTGCCAGTTGTTTGTCACCGTTAAGGACTTGCGGAACTGAAAATTTATCACTGTGGAATGCAAACTGTTGCCATTGACAAGTTGTATTGTTTGTGCTGTAATGTTTAGGGCCTGTAATTCTTCTGAATAGTTGGAGCAAACTATCCCAGTAGGTGTGCATGTGGATTAGTGCCTGCGATCTGCCTAGACCTTAATCTGTGTCGGACGATTCCAGTAGGTTGATGACTGCTCTCGGTTGCATAAAATTCAGTCCATCCATTCTCCAAATAGCCATCTTCCTCTTTCAACACGTGGTCCTTACATTTTTTTCAGTAACTTTTATCAGTATTTAATAGCATGGACTCCATTAGTATCTTGACATCAGACAATTTGAATCCTCCAAGAAGGTTAACCCGGTCAACAAATGCCCGCAGAAGTCGGATGTGTCGGCCTAACGGAGCAAGAACGCAGCTCTGCTGTAAACAGGCACAACGCAATCACGTCCGAAAAAAAACTCAGGATGAACGAAGAAGAAGAAGACAATTTGAATGTAGTATTGTCAGCTGCCACCTGTTCTTTAATTTTAGCCCACACTGTTTCTGTAGGGTTTAAATGACTCGGTTAGTATCTTGACGTCAGACTATTTGAATGTAGTATTGTCAGCCACCACCTGTCTTTTAATTTTAGCTCACACAGTTTCTATAGGGTTTAAATGAGAATAGAACTCAAGCACCCATGGCCATGCTCTTCTGTCAACTTGTCGATTTGATATTTCTTGCTTTTTGGCATCTGTTTTACAAGGGACAACTGTTCTAGCTTGAAATACATTTCTGGAAACGGTATGTTTGCCCTTCAGAGACATATCTTTATTGCTTCCTTTGTGCTTGATGCCATAGGTATTTTGTCTTCTTGGGCAACAACATTGTGATATGATGTGTTGTCCATAATTGGCGCTCCTCCATATGGCGCAGTCATCCGCGAATTGAGAAAGTCCTGTTTTCTGGTCTTGAATCTCATCTGTCAGGTCGTTCACCAGTATTGAAAAGATTGTAGGTGAGATGACAGATCCCTGGGGAATGCCGTTCTCCTGCACATATGTGTCGGATACCTCATTCCCTACCCTCACTGAGAATCTTCTATCTTGGAGGAAGTTTTCAATGTATTTGTAGGTTCTACCAGTTATGCCTACTTTCTTCAGTTTAATTAGTGCGGCTTCACTCCAGCATTGATCGTACGCCTGAGCTAGGTCCAGGAATACAGCCAACGTCTTTTCACCTCTCTTAAATCCTTTCTTTACGTGGTTTTCCAATTTAATGATCTGATCCATCGTGCACCTGTTGGCTCTAAACCCGGATTGTGTATGGCTGTACAGTTCATTCTTCTCCAGGAAGAATGTTATTCTTTTATTTATCACTGTCTCCATAACTTTGCCCAGGTGCGATGTCAGTGAGATAGGGCGGTATGATTCTACCCTTGTTGGCTCTTTCCCTAGTTTCTTGACTGGGATAATCGTGGCTGTTTTCCACTGCCTGGGGATCTTTCCCGTCTGCCATATTACATTAAACAGCTTAGTAATCGTTTTTATGGTGTTATTCGGGAGCTTTTTGAGGATGGTATAATTTAGTATGTCCGCCCCAGCCGCAGTGTCAGATTTTTCGTTTAGGGCTGACATCACCTCTTCTGTTGTGATGTCTGCATCCATAAAGTGTTCTTCGATGTTTTCGTCTGCTGTGTCTTTTAGCTCTTGTGTCATTTCCTGACTTCTTTGTCTTTCATTGCTTCCTAGTCTTTTGTTAGAGCAGACTTCGTGGAAGTACTCTCCGAACACTTTGGCTTTGTCCTGGTCTGTTACTGCTAGTTTCGTGCTTTTGATGGTTGGGATTTTTCTGGTCTTTTTATTTCCTTGAATAGCTTTTATTTGTTTCCACACCTTACTGGTTGGTGTGTCTGGACTGAGTGTTTGACAGAATTTTTTCCACTCCTTCTCTTTTGCATGTTTTACTGCTCTGTTTGCTTTGTTTCTGAGTTTCTTGAATACTTCAAAATTCTCTTCTGTCCTTGCCTTCTGGTATTTCTGCAGCGCTCTTTTCCTATTTTGTTGTGCCGCTGTACACTTATCGTTCCACCAGGCCACTGGGTTGTGCCTTTGTTTTTGGGTTGTCTGGGGCTCTTTC
Source organism: Cepaea hortensis (assembly GCA_963921405.1). Classification (NCBI taxonomy): domain Eukaryota; kingdom Metazoa; phylum Mollusca; class Gastropoda; order Stylommatophora; family Helicidae; genus Cepaea; species Cepaea hortensis. The sequence goes on along the minus strand of OY992877.1, from coordinate 144,008,723 downwards.
TTACCTGGTTTTAGATATTCTGGCATATTTCTGTTAGGGATATGTTTGGTGGCTATCCTCAGTATGTTACTGGTCAGTCTCTCTGTATATTTGTCAATGTCTTCCCGTTCCTGCTGTTCCAGGTCTGTGTTGTTCATGTCTTCTCTGAACTGCTCCCATTTTGCTTTCTTGAAGTGAAAGGTTGGCCTGTTGTTGTTGGCGCTTAACTGGGGTTTTGTTCTGGTGTTGATTATTATGGGTAGGTGGTCTGTGTTCGTGTCCTCTGTCACTTCCCACTGGCTGCTTGCTAGACCTATAGTGGCTATTGTCAGGTCAATGGCTGTGTCTTGGCAGTTTGGTCTGGGATCTATCCTGGTTACCGTCCCATCGTTGAGCACTGCCAGTTGATTGTCTTCGATAAACTTCATGAGTTTTGTACCAGCCCTGTCGTTCTGTATAGCTCCCCATGTGTGGTGGTGACAGTTGAAGTCTCCCACTATTAGGGCTTCTGACGTAAGTCTGGTTTGGAGGGCTTGGGTGTCTTCATCCTCAATTACCCCTCTGGGACAGTATACGTTGATTATAGATAAGTTTTTAGGGTTCCCTGCTATAGTAGCACTGACACACTCCAAGTTCTTGGTGCGGAATGTTTCTTGTGCCACGATCTGGAACTGTTCGTGCATTAACAGGGCAACCCCGCCCCCTCTAGCTTCTGTCCTGTCCTGTCTAATTACCGTGAACCCGCGGCACCTATACTGTTGATCTGGTTTCAGGTGGGTTTCCTGCAGGGCATAAATACAGTTCTGGCTCCCCAGTTGTTTCATGATGTCTGGGAGGTGGGATTTAATGCCCCTGCAGTTCCACTGAATTATTCTCACGTTTCTGTTATCCATTTTTGGTTCAACTGTTATTGCTGTCTGACCCTGTCTCTGGTTGTCCTCCATTCTTTATATTTCGGAGTCTGTGCTGTTTTCATTGTCATGGTAGCTGGTTGCTTCCTCTACTGGATACAATTGATTTCTCTGCCACTGTGGTACTGTTTTCTCCTTGAGTATTCCACGTTGGTGAGCTATCACAGTATTGAAGATTGATCTGGCTTCATTTCGGACTGATTCTATTTCGTTTTTGATTTCCTTCAGCTGGCTGTTCATCCACATCGGGTTTTTCCCTCTTACGCCAGAAGTGAGCAAATCCCACATTTCATTGTGTTCTGTTTCCATTTTTTTTTAGTTTGCTTTCCTGGTCATTTACCATCTTTTTGATTTTTTCCAATTGTTCTTCAATGCTTTGGGCGGTTTTTTCCATCTTTGCTGAGGTCTCTTCCATCTGTTTGGTGGCCTTTGCTAGTTTTCTTTCTGCTTCCTGTACTCTTCTGTGAACCTGTCTTTGGTTGTCGTCCTCTGGTCTTGTGACTGGTCCTGCTTCTGTTTGTGTCTGTTGTCTTTTGTCTTGTGGTGTGTCGGCTACTTGTGCTATCTGGTTAGTTATGTCTGTTTGCATTATCCGCCTTTTGTGTAGCGTTTCAGGGCCGCTTTTGTGGAGGTTCTGCTTCAATTTTACTATCCTAAGTGGTGTCTTGGTTAACACTGATTCCCTCCAGGCAGCAAGCTCCCTTTTATACGCAGGACACCCCTTGTATCTTGCACCGTGGTTGCCCTTGCAGTTGGCGCATGTTCTTTTTGGGTTGTGTTCTGCGTATTTTGATTCGTTTTTTGCGAGCTGGCAGTCGCTCCTCCAGTGCGGTCCTCCACAGAACTTGCAGGTTGGGACTTTCTGTCTGCAGCTTTGCCGGAAGTGGCAAAATTTCTGGCAGAGTGTGCACTGTGCTAATGGGGGAACGTATGCTTCGATGTGCTTGTATTCCCCGTTTAGTGATAACTGTCTTGGTGGGTCTTGTCCTTCACATTTAATTTTTATCACCGATGTGGGTTTTCCTTGCCCGTTCGTTATTCTCTCTCCGTCTAGTATTTTTGCATGTTTGTTTTCCTTCTTAAGGTCTTTTAGGATCTTAGTCATGTCCCATTGAGGGTTGATGCCTTTGATCACTATGTCGCTGGTTGGTTTGTGGATGTCAATGTCCACCATTATTCCATGAATCAGTTGGTGATTGTAGGGTTTTTGTGTGTCTTTAATTGTTTTAATGATGGTCTCTATTTCTTCTGTTTTGTTTGGGTGTAGGAATACCTTCCCTTGTTTTGGTTTTATATGCTTTCTCGATGCTTCTTGTTCCTAGTGCGTTTTCAAACACCCGTCTTAACTCGGGTGCGTTCATCGACGTGATTTTCGCCTGCGCTTCATTGACTTGTGTTACTATTAGGCGAGTCTTCTCGCTTACTTCTTTGGTCACTGGGCTGCTATCTCGGGTTTTGGACGCCTCTCTCCGGCTGTGTAATCGCTCACCGTTTCTGTTTGAGTTGGCTGTAGGTGTTGGGCTAGATGCTACTGGCTTCTGGTTGCCTCTGGTAGGACCGCTGCCAGCCTTACCCCTGTTGGTATTTGCTTTAGGGCCGGCAGCGGCCTTCTCCGAGTAAAGCTCTTTGTTTTGCGAGCTACTTCTTGTGTTGTACGCCATTTTTCTTCTGTTTACTTGAAATTATCGCGGTGATAGTATTTTATATTTATAAAGTAATGTATGTACTCACGTTTCTTGCTTTCCCTTGGAAATATTAACACACACACTCACGATAATCCAATAGAACAATGAAGGTACGTGTGACTCCAGCGAAGAAAAACACACGAGTTTCTTGTTTTTACTTTGTGAATAAACGCGTGTCACAATCGTGTATTCCAATAGTATGTATAAACAAAGTGCTACTCCAGCGAAGAAATACACACGGGTTCTTGTTTCATACTTGGAGGTATATCACACGTGTCACAAACGCGGTAATCCAATATTGTGAAGCAGAATAAACACGTCTGACTTCTACCATGAACCACACTCGCCCACGCACGCACGACTTGAAACTACAAGCCTAGCCTATTTAACTCAGTTTCCCAAATCCCATTAACATTCTCCAGTCCTGCTCTAATTGCCTTATCAGATTTGTTTCACACATTCCTACAGGGCAGACACATTATCTCCCAGCATGTCCAGGCATAAATTCTTCTGTATCTCCCCCTGGCATTCCTGATTTGATTTAAATAGCCAACATTTACTCTGTGTGGCCAGTCTGACACTTCACAGTTAATTGCCTCTGTCAGACACTCAACACCTAATTTCTTGATCCAGTCCGAATGGTTTATTATCCTTATAACACCACCTTTCTACCTTTCTACAGGTAATTACTAGCCTCTAGTCAAGTTTAGGATCAGTTTTACAAGGTCTGTTTCACACTCTGCTGAGTCTACCCCCAGTGGGGGGTAATTACCAGTTTGACACTTACCACCTTGAAGTTGGATTGGCTGGGTAGCTTGACTGGTGTCAAATTACACTTCTCAGATAGAAAGCCTCCCTGGTGGTTTGTTTACTTGCAGGCTTTGCAAGCTTACGTCAAGACTGTATTGCCTTAAATATAGAGAAAACAGTTTGTTCTTCTGTTGATTCCCTACATGGTCCATCAAAAGTGAACCAAAAATTGTTCTGGGATGTAAAGGCTGCATTTCACGACAGCCATTCCTTTTCATTTGTGTGGTGCGCATTGATCCAGGTTTCATCCAAATACACTATGTCATAATTTTCTTTGCGCATTTCCCTTATTTCACGTAGGTATTTGCTTCTTATGGCTCCTAAATGTGGTTGCTCGCAAATGATATTTCTCCTTCTCTTGTACTTTCTAAACGTGAAGCCTAATGTCCTTTTAATTTTCCACAAAGTTTTGGAGCTCTATATTCTTTCTCAACCAAACCCTAAGTTTTCTTACAGCGACTGTTTCTTTGGTAGGCAGCATTTTTATAATAGTTCCCCTTATGACATCCTTAACAAAGCTGTCTACAATTGCCTTTCTACCTTATGTTTGCTTATTGCTTGGTGGTTTCATTCCAGATTCTTGCACCCATCAACGAAATGACCATTTACTCAAACCCAATGCATGCACTGTTCTTTTCTCTGGATTTGTAATAGTATGAAACAGTTTCCTGCGAGCAGCTTCTTGACACAAATATGTGTACAACTTCATAGTACACAATTTCACATTCAATCCCATTAAACAATATTCACACATTCATATGTTAGCAATAAATGGTAAGATTGATAAAATAATCACGTTTCAAGAAAACACCCACATTATTGACATCTCTAAGCACTCCTGTTCCACGACGTGAGGTTTCTTGTCATAAGATCATTCTCGTGCATCACGAGAATATCCACTATTGAACGCTGATGTTTCTGTGTGAAGATGTAATACATTTCATAATATGCACTTAATCTCTGACCTGTAAATTATACACCGTATATAAACAAATAAACAAACGTCTCCCTGGCCGAGGGGTTAAATGACTGTCTCTGTAATCTTGTTTATCCACGTAGGGTCTCGCAGCGTGCAAGAATTGGTAGCGGTTCTCGCCATGTTGGTGACTTACGGGATAAGTGCGCCGGCCGCTTGAATGTAATGGCAAACTACTGAGTGTAATCTTGCCAAGAAATCAACAAGAGCTGTAAAATGCTGGTTTTGACAGCGATGTCCTATAAAGGATATGCTAAAAAAAAAATATAAACAAACATTGAAATCTGCTGTACAATCTCCAGAACAAACATTTTTTTTTTGTTTTGTGGATATAATGATAAGGTTATATGCTAAATCTCATAATTTTCCCTCAGTTGGTTACTGAGATATGGATTTTTATATGGGGGACATCGAATGTAAATGGACCTCCCCCGATGTGTCTCCACCTTGCCGTGGTGGGGGAGCTTGCGTGTCCCATCGACCCCATTTGCTAGCCGATGGGTGAAAAATTAAATATCGGACAGTTTATGGGATAGGGACCAGACTAAGAGAGACACAACCTGCTGCTCTGCAGGTATAGACTGAGGATAGCAGTCAAAATTTAAATCAGGTGCACGAAGGCAGAATTTCTTGGTTCGGACAAAACTCTTAAGGCTCCCTGTCGAGGGCTGTGGCTGAACGCCTCTAAGCCACAGACCCTCGGATCTGAGAGCCAGGCCGATACCCGTCTACCGGAAAATAGAAACGTGATACTGAGCAAGCTACATGCTCAGGTCTGTTATATGTTCGAAGGCTCTCAGCTGGGGGACATGAGGGATTCCCGGATGAGAGGGCCAGACCGTTTCCCGTTCACTGCTGCACGAAGGTAAGGTGCTGAGCCGGCAGCACATGTAGCCTACCTCGTGAGCGAGTACAAAAAAGAAAGAAAAGTGCCCCAGTCGAAGGGCATTGTTACGGAAACTCTGTATCTAACTCATAGAGAGTGTAGATATAAGTGGAAGAACGTCTCAACGCAAAATGGAACGCACGGCGAGCGTGCCTATTGCGTGGGTTGAAGTCACAAGCAAAAGCTTACCGAGTGGATGTCGCCCGCAATCTGACCGCTCCTGGTGTGTGCTTGAGCGATCAGTGGCAAGCGGGATGCTCAACACATGGAAGTGAGGAATAAAAGCAGCCATGAGCAGGACGTGGAAACTCCTTGGGTGAGCCCAGTCTCAGAGCAATATGTGCCGGCTCTGCAATTATGGAAGCCTCCTCGGATAGTGAGATGATGCCCATGGTCTGCCCCTGCCTTCCCTTGAGGGCCGTCCGCGATATCGTTGATCGTTCTATCTTGACCAGCTGAGATGTGGGTGACATTACAACAGTCTAACGTGTCTCGAAACCAGAGGAAGGCTAACCTCACTAAAAAATGCCCGCCAGAAGTCGGAAGTGTCGGCCTACGGGTGGCAAACTAAAAATTGACACTACGCAATTACGTCCGAGTGAAATGTCTCGCCCGAATGTCTCTCGTGCTAGGAACAGCTCTGACTACCTAGTTTCCGAATGCCGCTCTTGTTCGGAACAGCTCTGACTGGGTAGTTTTCCGAATGTCTGTTGAGCCTGGAAAAGCTCTGATGGGCGCAACGACAAGCACATGTCCGAAAACTCGCTGAGTGGATGCCGTCTGCAAACCTGTCTGGTTTGTGCGGGAATGACCCGGGGAAACGAAATGACCAATATATTGAAGTGAGGATTTAAAGCAGCCACGAGCAGGACGTGACGATCTCCCTCGGTGAGCCCAGATCCAGGGCGTTATGTGTCGGCCCTGCAACTATGGAAGCATCCTTGGATGGCGGAAAATGCTATGGACTGTCCCTGCCTTCCTTTGAGGGATGACCGTTGTCTTCGACCGTTCCACCTTGGCCAGCATGGTTGCAGATGGCGCCACAAAAGTGAGAGTCTCCCAGGAATGCTAACCTGGTCAAAAATGCACGCTAAAAGCCGGATGTGTTGGCCTAAGGGTTTCGATCCAAGGGTGCCTAACTAGACACACCGCAATCACATCTGAAAAAACACTCCGGATGAACGCAAAGAAGAAGAAGAAGAATGTAAATGGACTATAGTTCAGACAGTAGTGTCCATAAAACCGGCAGTTTCCCAAACAGGAGTCTTACGGTTCATTGGCTGGTAACCAATTTGCATTTTTTCAGCGTTTGAAGAAAAGCTTGCCAACTTCAGCAGTACTGGATAGCAGTGTTAGAATGCATTGACATTTCCTTTCAAAACCAGTGTTCTGTCTTGACAATTGAATTTTTAATTTTGGTTTTCTTTTTAAAACTGTTTAACTGGTTCTTTGTAGGAAAATCTTAATTGTGTTTCTGATCTTGATTTCATTTTGGCATCTTTCATCAAATGTAATGACCACCTAAATAGCGCTGCATTCACACGTATAAAATTATCCACAGGTAAAAATGCAACATTTATTTTACCTGCTCATTTATTAACGTCTTTTTATCTATAAGTCTTTGCTGTAAAAGTTATCTTAAAGATATTTGATACATCATACATATACATAAGCCAACATCTATAATACCTAAAATATAGTTTCTATTTTAAATTCATGGTTGTCCATAATACATGGAATCATTATTGTTAATTTTACTTTCAGTGTCGCTACAGAAGGAAAAGAAGAAGATGGAGATGATCACTTTAGCATTGTGTCGGGTGATCTGGGTCTGGGAGGGAGTACTAAAAGTTGTTGTTACATGAACTCAGAACTTCTGAGCATTGGTCATAGTCACAACTTTCTTTCCGCTAGTGATTCATGTCTCCACACTAATGTGAGAGGCCTCACCAGCGGTTCGAGTCTTCAGGGTAACGCTTTATCGAATGACTGTTGTGCGAATTTATTTGGCAACAAATCTGTATACTGTGACAAATCATGTGACAAATTAATGTCCCATGATACTCCACTCGACACTTCCAGCAGCAGTGTTAATGCAGGAGCTTCAAGAACAGATCTGGAAGATTTCCCAACCTATGCAGATGTGCCATATGGGACATCACTTAGGCAGCAAAAGAAGCTTTTTGAACAACAGATTGACAGCCTACGTCGACAGTTTTCTGCTAGTATGCCAGGAAATAGTACTGAATCTGATTCCATGAAGAATAATTGGAGTATGTATTTGCTGTTGTGAACTATTTAATATTTTTTACTTTTAACTAGTTAGTCCTAATATTTGGATTTTAGTCTTTTTTTCATGAACTCTGTTTGTGCTGATTCTTTATCTCCTTGTCCACTAGCATCAAAATTGAAGTCAGATGTCAAAAAGCAAGGGCGCTTATATATTAACTATCACCGGTACTGAGACATCAAATTATACCCATGTTAACCTGGTCAACAAATGCCTGAAGAAATCGGATGTGTCAAATGCCTGAAGAAGTCGGATGCCGAAAGGTGCAATATTGCAGTTCTGCTGTAAACATACATAAAGCAATTACATCAAAAACAACATTCCGGCTGAAGAACAAAGAAGAAGAAGAAGAAGAAGAAGAAGAAGAAACTTGGACATTATCGAAAACGCACATACATAAAATTAACACCTGTTAGATGAGATACTTGAGAAGAGTTGCCAATTTAACTATCCAAAACCAAGTAAGAAATGTTGTGTTATCAGACAGACAGTGGGATCGACACATTATGCCACATATATTGAAATGCAGAAGAACAAATGGTTCTGCCATCTCGATCAGTTACCAGCACTGGCACTACATCAAAGAAGATCTGATATGAGAGTAAGAGAACACCTGAGAAGAAAATGGATTGAGGACATCAAAGACATTGTATAATCACACAGAATGACACTATCTGGTGCAACACATCGGGGGCTGGTATATCAACTATTCCTCCCCACAACACTTGTTGGCAAAAGTCAATGATGATGAAATATTTAGTCTTTTAACAAGTCCTATAAACATTCATCAGAGGTGTTACAATTCATTATCATCATCGAATGCCTACGCCAGCCGGCATGGCACTTGATGATGATAATGAATTGTAACACCTCTGATGAATGTTTATAGGACTTGTTAAAAGACTAAATATTTCAATGCCGGCTGGCGTAGGCATTCATGACTCTCCACAGATCTCGGTCTTTGGTTTTCTGGATCAACTCCGCTGTTGATATTCCTCCATGCCCACTGTCTCAATCCATCCAGTATAATTTCTCTTTTTCATGTTACCATTTACGAAAATAACAACAAGTCCTGTAGCAAGAACTTGCTGTGGGTTGGGAAGTGCTTGGGCTGTCACATGTTTGTAGGCCTGTGTGCATGGAGAAATAGGTGGCCAGTCTATAGTGAACGATGAGAGCTGCCATTGAACCCTTGTCTATCTGCACTCATGCCATTGTCTGCATAACATCCTCACCGTTACACTCACACACCTGCTGATGTTACAATAGCTCAACAGAAAATAATTTATCCCATTTTATTAAATGTATCTTGGTTACTGAGTAAGATTTATTTTAAATTCCTTAACCTAGTTTATTATCTTGCTATGGAGCGTTCATGTAATCTTTAAAGGTCAAATGATTAAAGTTGGTTTACACTTAATGTAGGCCAACATTGCCATTAGAATGGTTATGCTATTTGTCATGTAGTTTAAAATGGGTACATGACTGTTTATTTGTTATTTTGTTTTACTGCAAATCATTAGGTATAAAATAATAGTAACGAGCCCTATTACACACCTTGTAGTGTATTGGGTATATGGTGCTAGCCTCGTATTTTTAAAGACCATTTGGCACTCAATGGCCGATGTGGTCAACATCACACCACCCAGTTTTATATTTCCATGACATTTCCTGGTACTCATTTTAGGCTGGGGCAACCTGGAAACCCAAGACAGTTTAAAACATCCTCTGTGGGGATTTGAACAGTCAAGCAAGTGTGTTAGCCACTGCACTATTACAACTCCAAAATCGTTAAGTATGTAGGGCATTAATTTCTGAAACTTTGTTGATCATTAAAGGACCTGCCATATCATCATGGCATATTGGGGATTGATTATCATCATCCAGTGCCTTGCTGGCTAGCGTGGGTGATCATGCTTCTCCACAAATTGCGATCTCCGACGTCTCTCATGGATCAGTTTGTGTGTTGACACACTGCCATGACACAAGACTGTCAAGAATTTTCTCACACTGTCTTCCTCTATCTCTCTTTCTACAAATCTTTCCAGTTGTCACAACATGTGCCTATTTTTGTCTTCTCATAATGTGGCCAAAAATGATGACTGCTTCTTTCTGGTGTTTGTGATAAGTTGTCTTTTTAACTTAGCTGGGGATTGAATTATAGATCCTTATTTGCGTAACCAAACGTCACTTGATGGATGATGTGATCAGTATCATGCAGCCAGAAAATGATCTGATTCCCTTTTTATGGGACCGGTCGGCTCTGTGACGAAGGGATTACCGGCACAAGTCATAATCCTGCATACCGCGTTGGAAACACAGTTGCCGGTGGTTTGGAAGCAGACCGCCTTGTGTTGGTTTTCATAAAAATGGTATGAGTGCTGATTGTTCAGAAAGCACTGGCAAACTACTGAGTGTAAACTTTCCAAGAAATCACAAACAGCCAAGAAATGTTGGGGTTGACTGAGACGTCCTGTGAAGGATATGCAACTAACTTGTGTTTTTAATATATGAGACTTGATCACATACAAATCCTATTGAACCCACCAGGCCAGTAGGAGAATGCACAAGTTTCTACACAACAACAGCTCTGTATCCAAACAAATTAAGTAGGGGGAAAAAGAAAACACCTTACAATATGCCTTGAGACATATTGAACATATAATGCTAGTTGCATATTTTTCTAGTCTAAGCTAATTAGTGTGCCACAAAGAGAAAACAAAGAATAGTAACAATGTAGACCACCTGAGCATGTTATAAAAGGGGACTAAAGAGGGTGGGTCTGAGACTGGCTATCTCACTCTGTAGAAAACAAACAACCAACATCCACGTGACCATGAACTGACCTACAAAGGACTTGGTATGCATGGTTGTGGGCCTGTTCTTCACTAGGAGTCTCAAGGGCTGAAGAAGAATAAGAATAAGGATGTGGAGGAGGGGAGATTTGGCCAATATCATGCAGACTGCCTAAGCTTCTAAAGACATTTCCTAATACCAATTTTAGGCTGGGTCAGCTAGGGAGCCGAGGTTCATATCTAAATATCAGCCTCAATGCAAATTCGAACCCATGACCACTCAGCTGGCAGGCAGGCTTGCTAGCCACTGTACTACCACAGCTTCCATCCATACAAACACCCAATGAGAATGAAATTAGTCATGTAGAATTTTATGATTCTTAATTACTTTCTTTGATTCGTATTTTAATACATTATCAGGTTTTCTGCGAAGTGTTTCTCGAAAGCTGACAGTTAAAGAGATTGAATCTAAATTAATGGTAGCCTTGCAGGTAAGGTATTGTGTTACTTGTTCTCTTTATTTATATTCTTGTTTTCTGTCAAATGTTGTTTGTGTTTGCATAATTCTGTTCATAACATCAGGGTGCTGGAAACAACACCAGAAAACCAGTTATAGTAAAGATATATATATATATATATATATATATATATATATATATATATATATATATATATATATATATATATATATATATATATATATGAGGGCTATTCCAAAATTAACCGCTGATTGGCTGGTAAATATTTAAAAAAATTGACAATAACATCTAAATACATACAAAAGTTACATACATCACTGCATTACTTTTCCATATAGTCACCACCTAAATCCAGACACTTATCGTACCGTGGCACAAGTTTTTTTAACCCCACGTCAAGGAAAGGCACCACCGCGGTACTTAGCCAGTTGTTGACTCCATCCATGAGCTCCTTGGCAGTGTTGAAGCGTTGGGTAGCCAGCCAGACATTCATTCATCTTGCTGAAGAGATGATAATCTCTTGGTGCCAAGTCTGGGCTGTAAAGGGGAAAGAGGGTGGGGTGGAAAGGGGGGTTGTTGAATATTTCCCACTTAAACTGCTCAAGTAAAGCCTTTGTGAGAACAGCTGGTGGGACCACGCGTTGTCGTGCAGGATAATGACGCCACTTGTGAGCACTCTGCGCCTTTTGTTTTGGATCGACCGATGAAGCTTCTTCAATGTTTCACTATAAACTTCTGATGTTATTGTTGTCCCTAGTGTTAAGAATTCCGTCAACAAAATACCCTTGCGGCCCAGAACACTGTAACCATAATTTTTCATGCGAAAATGTTTGCTTGAATTTTTTAGGCTTGTTTGAAAGAATGAGTATGCATCCATTGTTTTGACTGTTCCTTCGTCTCTGCATTCACGAAGTGAACCCATGTCTCATCCATCATAATGTTATTACCGTACACACGACACAATCGACGATAAACCTCAACCGCATTTTGACCTTCTGCTTGAAGAAAACGAATCACACCACAAATTTCACAGCTGTTTGGAAAAGCAATAACAGTGTCCATGTTTATTTGTTTGCGATTCATGAACCACTGAACAAATGTGACTGGAGGTTGATGTGTAGTGAGCTAAAAGACTACTGAATGAAGGAAGCAATGAACGATGTCACTATGGCATCTGGTTTATTTTTACTAGTCAATCGACGGTTGATTTTGGAATATCCCTCGTTTATAGTTGGTCATGATTTTTATGAGGTGGTATTCTCAGCTCTCTTCAGTACCACCTATTTACAGATACATGATACCTAAGAAGCTTTGAAGTCTCTTTAAGAACCCATTACCACTGTCATATTGTCACTAAAGCCAAATGGTTAAGCTAGCTATTCCATCACTTCTTTTATTTGAGTTTCCTTTTACTGAAAGTATTCTTAACAAATAGCTTTATTTAAAAATATTCTTTGTTGCCACATGAAGACTATCTAACTGACTAATCATTATGTTATATGTGTCTCGCTGTTTGTACATCTGTGACATGTACCTCATGTTTTATATTCGTGATGTGTTTCAGGTATGCACAGAATATATGTGCATGCTTGTATACAGAGTTGATTGCTCTTCAGGTTATAATTATGATCACACAGATATGTTACTGTATATAATATATATTGCATTTTGCTCTCTTCTGTAAACAGTTTAAACAGTACAAAGCATACCATTATTCTTTTTTATACTTCTTATGTCCTTTATCCCCTATTGGACATAGGCCCTTAAGCAGCTCACTGCCTGCCATCCTATCCTTAGCTATCCCATGCAGCTCTGTCCATGTCCTCCCCAAATTATGTATTTCTGTCTCTACTTCTCTTCTCCATGTGTTTTTAAGTCTTTCTCTACTTCTTTTGTTCTGTGGATTCCAGACAAAGGCCTTTCTATGTATACTGTTATGGCTGTTGCTGTATTTGTCTGTATTTTGTATGTTATGTGTCATTGCATTTAACTTTATTGACACATATGTCACAGTTGACCCATAACACCTTACAACAAGCTTAAGTTCTGCAAGTTTATTTATTTTATATTTATGTGTCCTTGTACAGTTATAGTTATAAACAATTGTCAAAAGTAACTATTTACCTGTCTGCTGTCTATTCCTAGTAGCGAGAAGACATATAATGTAAATAGTTTTTGAAATATATATTTTATATATAAAACTATTCAAAAGCATTTAATACAAAACAAATGAACTATTGATTCAGAAATGATCTTTTTTACAAAACTATATTTGTTTTGAACTTATTTTGTACAAAACAACACGTCATACAATGAACAGTAACTGCGACCAAACAATGTTTTCCTGCAACTCTGTACCCAGTTTTCTTGTTACCCATTTTAAGCTATGTCGACCTGGGAGTCCAGGTCTGTGAACATAATTTGCACCTAAAAATGGAATCGAACATATAACCACTGGGCCAGCAGGCAATATACTAAACTAAGCACTGCACTACCTTGGCTCCTGAAGTATACAGTAAAAAAAGTAAAGGACCATTTTACATGCATTGAAGTGTGTTGGATAGATGGTGCTAACCTCATATTTGTGTAGACCATGCAGTGCTCAATGAGTGATATAGTCAGCATCATGCTGGCCACTTTTTCTTCCCTGGACATTTCTTGGTACTCAGTTTAGGCTGGGTCGACCTGGTAACCCAAGTCACTTAAATAACTCAGTCTTGATAGGGTTTCGAATTTCATTTACATACTTCTCAGAGAATCATAATTACTTATATAACTTCATATCTATCATTGTATCTCTTATTTAAATCATACTTTATATATTCCTCTGCCATACAATTATAATAGAATCATTTATCCCAGTGAATATCTTACATTTACAGGTTTTTTAAAACGTCTATCCCAACCAGTTCTTACAAAGTCATTCAGTCCTAGGATTACTGTAACTGTGTCTATCTCAGCTAATTGTTAACTTGAACCTAAATGTTTCAGTTCTTCAAATTTGTTCTACATATGATAGTTATTACTTTTAACTCTTGACAGAGACAGTTGCTATTTTAGTTACTGTTGGGAGGGTCGATAGACTAGTTACGTGAAGTAGCTATCTTTACGACTCTTTGTGCTATAAAAACACAGAGCAACCTGTTACATCCAATGAATATTAACTGCTCTTCGAGGTCATTGTGATACATGAGAAATTAATTCACAAGTATTTATCAATGCCTGAAGAAGACAGAGGAAAGAAAAGACTATAAGGAATATAGTAAGCAACGTAAACAGTTATTCAAACTTGTTATGTTCAAATGGTGACAAGGGTTGTAATACAATGGATCCCATCACAATGCAAAACATCTGGAAATGCAGATGCTGACAAATTAGCAAAGAAGGTGGAAAACTACTTCATCTTGATGTAGAAATAACCTATAATGAGGCCAAGAGGCTCATAAGAAGCACTTATAGAACAAAGTTGGAATCAGAGACCATAAGAAAGATGATGCTTATCACCACCTCCACCAAAGTGAACAAGTAAGAATTATCAGACTCTGCACAAGACATAATAGGCTGAAATATAATTTGTTCAGTGAACTAAATCAAGAGATACTGATGAATGTAACCGTGGAAATGCTAAAAAAATGATGGCTAAACATTTGCTGCAAGAGTGTACAACATAAAATCAAAATTTGAAATTGTTGAATGCTTCAAGAAGAACATGCCAGGAAGTAAATAAACTAAAAATTCCTTGCAATACAAATATTTTGAGATTGCCATTTAGAATATCATGTTTTGCTAAACAAGGGATTAACTTCACTAATGTCAGAAGCAAAATAATATACAACATTATCTACATGAGTGCAAGAGATATGAACAATACAGGATTTCATTCATGGAATATATGAACCCATGACAAACAAAATATGCCAGGAGATAAATTATGTAATTTATTGTTTGTGTCTTGTATATTCAAGTTCACAACAGGAAAATATCTTCTTCTTCTTCTGCGTTCATCCAGAGTTTGTTTTTTTCCGGACGTGATTGCGTTGTGCCTGTTTACAGCAGAGCTGCGTTCTTGCGCCGTTAGGCCGACACATCCGACCTCTGTGGGCATTTGTTGACCGGGTTAACCTTCCCGGAGGAAAATATCTTATTTGGAACAATAAATTGTCTGAAATAATTATAGACACATTATATTTCAGATATAACACAGAAGTGTGGAATAGGATATTAAGGTATAATTATAAACACAAACCTACAGATCGACCTGTCTGACAGATGCTTTTATAGTGTGCTGTGATAATTAGGGAGCAGGAGTAGCTCAGTGGTTAGGATGCTTGCCTGCTGACCCGCTGGTCATGTGGTTCAAATGTCTATCAATGTGGATATGTTTTTTTATCCATCTGGCCTCCCAGGTCGACCTAGCCTAAAATGGGTATCAGAAAATGACCTGGAACGTAAAGGCATTTGGTGTTTTATTGACAACATCACTCATTGCGTGCCAGCTGATCTGTAAAATATATGGAACTAGCACCATATACCCAATGCGCCACTAGATATATAAGAGGGACCTTTACTTTATAGAAATAAAATGATTACGAGTGCCACCATTCTCCAGGCTCCCTAGCATAGAGCTCAAGTACACTTAGCCTTCCTGAATATTTAATAGAGTGCTCCATTTAATATATTATACTGATGGATGATGATTGTTGCACAGATCAGGAGTCAAGGGAGACAAGAAACTTTCTGTATGCCAGCTATTTAAAAAAAAATTGCATTTGCAACATTGCTGGTGTTGCAGTGGAACTTTTACAGTGGCTGCAGAGCCGTTTGCTCTGGGGCAGTTCGGCCTTTTGACTAAGATAAAAGTGTAGATTTATCTGCACTTGATCTGGCCAATGTGCTGAGGCATTCATTCGAACTGCAAATTCTAACCACCAAATCACTGTCCACTAACATTGGCAGATGACTGGCAGATGGGCTTTGATGGACCACACAGCTAAGATTTTTATCTCCGATATGTCATGATCCTTTGCCCTACCAGAGATTGAGGAAGGGAACTGCCTAGCTCACCTCACTATGCTTTAGTCTAGAATATATAATGGCTTAACACTTGGCACTCCAAAGGTAGTATCAGCCATGGGCTGTCTACCGTTGTTGGTGATTAGGGGGTGGAGTAGATCAGAGGTTATGGCGTCCACCTTTAGTGCAAGCAGATTAAGTTCATCTTATAGTGTTGACTGTTTGGATTTCTCACAAAAATAATAAAAAGGATTGTATACATAAAGGCTTTCAATAAAGTAAGACATGTCAACATGATGAAGATGCTTGCAGATCTACAAATTGATGGGAAAGACCTAAGACTTGTAAAAAACATATATTGGAAATAACAAGCTACCATAATGAAGTAGGTCAATATCAGACTATTAAGAGAGGTGTGAAATGTCTCCAGATCTTTTTTCCCTATACATTGAAAATATTTTCAGAAATGTAGAAGATATGAGAGGAATCACCATTGAGGGAATAACGTCAATATCATTAGATATGCAGATGATACAGTATTGATTGCAGACAATGAGCAGGATCTGCAACATTTAGTAGATGCAGTTGTTGCACACATTGAACAACTACGGTTAGAATAAAATTGTAAAAATACACAGATTATGGTAGTCACTGGGAAGAAGGACATTCCACAATGTAATATACAAGTAAATGGGAATATTCTTAAACAAGTTAATAAGTACAATTATCTCGGAACAATCATAACAGCTGATGAGAGATGCCTTGAAGAGATTAGAACAAGAATCGCCGTAGCGAAGGTAGCCTTTTGCAATATGACCTATAAAATTATGTCATTTGCAACAAGAAAAAGAGTGTTGATCTGCTACATAGAACCTGTACTCGTCAACCAACACAGAACTGGCACTATTAGCCACCGGACGCTGATGAATATGCTGGGGGGAGGATCTGAGCACCTATGGACATGTCCGGAGTGCACCGAAGATACCCCAACTGATAACTGATAACTGATAACTGTACTTTTGTATGGATGTGAAGCGTGGGCAATAAGCAAACAAGCTGAAAAACATCTAATGGCAGTGGAAATGTGGTTTCTGAGGAAAATGCAAAGAATACCATGGACCGACAGAAAAACGAATGACCAAGTCCTAGAAGAAACAAATGAAAACCGTAAACTAATTGAGACATAGACAGTCTCAAGTTTTTGAATACATTATGAGAAGAAATAAATTGGATAACTTGGTGACAACTGGCAAGATTGAGGGGAAGACAACAAGGGATAGTGCAGAGAAGTAAATACCTGGATGGCTTGACCATGTGGCATGGTCGAAACAAGAACACTGAGCTGATGTATGACTCTTGTGATCGTATAAGATTGCGAAACATGATCGCCCTTGCTTACTAGCATGACACATGATGATGTTGATGATATTTCCTCTCCTCTCTCTCACATACCACACACACCCCACCACACACACACATACACATAAACACACACCCCCATCCCCATTATAATGTAATTGTAAACTGGAAAAAACTATCCACAATAAATATGTAGTATTTGTGATTCTGCTATTCATACATTTGGATCCTCACCATTGCTATGGCGTTAGTGTAGTGTGCTGAGATTCTCCTTGCGATATATGAGAGGAGACTGAAACACTTATGATGATATTTATGTGCAATGAAAGTTATCCTTTACAAACTAAATGGGAGATTAAAATCAGAGTCACAGAGTATGATCTCTTAAAGTTGCTATTGTGTTGACAAGGCCAGGCCGGCTTTCACTCACAAGACAGTTACAGTATTTCTTAACCCTTTCACTGCGAGGTTTTGCTTAACAAATCTTCACTTCTCATTATTTTCTCTATCTTGTGTCACGACAGTACCAACATATTTTTGTCCTATACATTGTGTTATCTCATCTCATCTTGTTCCTTTTGTACCTTGCGGTGTCGAGGTGAAGTATAAACAGCGGGAGAGTGCCTGTTTATTGGCTTCATATATCGAGAGTACCTTGGACTTTGCTATTCCCTCTGTCCTTCGTTTACGTGGTCGGCCTCTTCTCCTGCTTCCATTTGGTCAGTACATCATTGCTTGTTGTGGTATAATGCCAGTTGGTAACCTAGTTAATGGCCAAACCAATTTGACTTGTGTTATCTTCCTATTTGATTTGTGTTATTTTCCTATTTAAATCACTATCTTCCTTTTGCAAATGTTCCGGATTTTCCTCTATCATTGCTTACATTTAATTAATGTAAAGACAATGCCTGCGGCTGACTGTAATAGTGATCATGTACCACTATGTGGACAAATAAAAGTAAGATTAAAGAGAGGGGAAAAATGGTTAGGAACATGAGACTTAATAAAGAGGTTCTTAAAGTAGATAAAGAAATTCAAGAACAATACAGAGTGACTGTGAAAAATAGGTATAATGCAATAGCTAAATTACAGAGTATAAATGAACAATGGGAAATGTTAAGGGACTCCATTCATCAAACTAGCAAAGAAATATT
Source organism: Cepaea hortensis (assembly GCA_963921405.1). NCBI lineage: Eukaryota > Metazoa > Mollusca > Gastropoda > Stylommatophora > Helicidae > Cepaea > Cepaea hortensis. The sequence goes on along the minus strand of OY992877.1, from coordinate 143,990,386 downwards.
ACTGGAGAGAAGCCAAATAGCTCAGAAAAAATGGATGAATGAAGAAATCTTAATGCTGATGGACAAAAGAAAACAGAGTAAAAATGACAAACAAGAATACGTTAAGATAAATAAAGAAATAAAAGATAAATGTGGGAAGGCAAAAGAAAGTTGGTTAAATGAGCAGTGCAAAACAATTGAATTAATTGCCATTAAAGATTTAAAAAATATGCCAGATAAATTAGTGAGCTCACGGGGAAAAAAATAAGAATAAATACAGGATGTTTGAAATCAAAAACAGGAAAGATATTATTGGAGGAAGGTGCTATAATGAAGAGGTGGAATGAGTATATAAGAGAATTAATTATATGATGGAGAAAGGGAAGAATTAACAGAAGAAAGTAACTTAGAAGGTCCATCTATTCTAAAAGAAGAAGTCGCCGACACTATGAAACATACGAAGAAAGGAAAAACAGCTGGGCCAGATGAAATCACATTAGAAAAATTAGAAGTATTGGGAGAATTTGGAGTAGATATATTAGCCAAAATGTTCAATGATATTTACAGCAGTGGATATTTACCCAATGATATGCTGAAATCTGTATTTATAGCTATACCAAAAAGACCAGGAGCAATTGATTGTGAAGATTTTCGTACAATTAACCTCATAAACCATATCACTAAGATTCTACTCAGAATCATAATGAGAAGAACCAGAAAGAAAATAAAAATGGAAACAAGTGAAGAACAGTATGGATTTGTGGAGGGAAAGGGCACAAACAATGCAGTTTATACATTACGGACACTAATAGAAAGATCAATAGAGAAACAGAGAGACATTTATTTGATGAAGTAAAACATGAACTGATTAAAATGTTGGAAGATATCAGCATTGATGGGAAAGATTTAAGAATAATAAAGAATATTTACTGGAACCAAGTAGCAGTAATTAAAATGGGAAATAAAGAGGGTAGTTACGAACAGATAAAGCTAGGAGTACGACAGGGGTGAGTCTTGTCAACGGAGCTCTTCTCCCTATATAGCTAAGTAATAATGAGAGAGATCAAAGAGATGCTAGGAATACTAGTTGGAGGTTATAATATAAATAATATACGCTATGCAGATGACACAGTATTGGTGGCGGATAATTCAACAGACCTACAACAATTATTAGACGTTGTAGTAACAGAGAGTGCAAGGAAAGGACTCTCCTTGAATATGAAGAAAAAAGTAACAATGGTAATATCAAAGATAATGGTAACACCAAAATGTGACATAGAAATAGAAGGAAACATTCATAACCAAGTGGATAATTTTAGATACCTAGGGGCATATATAACATCAGATGGAAGATGTACAACAGAGATTAAAAGCAGAATAGGGCAAGAAAAAGCCGCATTTCAGAAAATGAAGAGTATCTTATGCAATAAGTCACTATCACTGAATGTAAGAAAAAGAGTGCTGAAATACTATGTAGAACCAGTTTTGCTGTATGGCAGTGGATCTTGGAATGTAAATGAACAAATTAAGAAGAAATTAGAAGCAACAGAGATGTGGTTCCTGAGACGAATGTTGCGAATTCCTTGGACTGCCAGAGTAGCTAACAATGACTGCCTGAAACAGGCTAATGAAACTAGAACATTATCTACAACAATAAGAAAGAGACAAACATCTTTCTTCGGTCATGTGGTGAGAAGAGAGGCATTGGAGAACATCGTGAAAACTGGAAAGATCGAGAGGAAGAGAGGCAGAGGCAGACCACGAGAAATGATGCTTGGTGGATTGAGACGGTGGCATGGAGGAATATCAGCAACAGAGTTGATCCAGAAAACCAAAGACCGAGGTCTATGGAGAGCCATGAACGACTACGCCTGCTGTCAGTGCACTTGATGATGATGATTGTTTACGTTAACATATTGTATCCTTTTGTGTCGTTTCATTTTTCTGCATCTCCACATTTCTACGGGTTTAATTAACACCCCCCTCCACCCTCCAGCTGTTTGTTCATAATCCACATAACGTATCACATATTAATGTTGGGTATGTACGTGCCCAATGACTCTTACTTTCAATCGATAAGATAATTGTCTATTTGTGGGAATAACAGCATATTGTAGAATGCAATTATGACAACTGTTATTTTTGTTATTATTTACGTTTCGCATCTGTTACCACCTGACCGAGATATGAAAAAAAAACGTGTTGACTTGCTCAACATTTCTCACTGTTAGTGTTATTCTATTTTAAGCCGGTCTCCCTGGTCTAGGGGTTACATGACTTTCTCCGTAATCCCATATACTCTCATGAGTAACGTGACGTTGTGCGAGAATCGATAGCGGTTCTGTTCGCGTCGATAACTTACGGGGTATGTGAGCCGGTCGCTCAGAAAGCAATGGCAAACTACTGATCTTGCCAAGAAATCAACAATAAACTGAAAGATGCTGATATTGACAGCGATGTCCTGTAAAGGATATGAAAAACAAAAAAATTCTATTTTAAAGTTGCCTTTTTTTCATCTGCCTTTCCAGTTATCACAGTTTATGTCGGCATTGCTGAAAGTATTCATGGCAGAGGTCGATCTCCGTAGTTCCTCCCACATCCACTCTTTTTCAGAGAAAAGTGTCCACATTATGACTTTGATAAACTGTGGACTTTTCCAAACAAAAGACAGTGCATGTTCCTGGTGGGAGAACTTCCTCCTGGCGCTCATCCACTAAACTGTCACTGTTTAGGGCTGCACACCCAGCAACCATCCAGTCTCGACACATTGATTTATCTTAGACTCGGGATCATTTATCCACGTCTCAAGTGGATTTGTGAGTTCCAGAGCGTATTTCACTTGCCGGCAAGTCCTGCAAGCGGCATTTTGAAATCTTGAAGGCTTCACTAGCTCCTAAAACCCCTGCCAGTTCCGTTTAGGTCCCGCAAGTGGTCATATATCCGGGGTGCTCTACTGGGATGAGTTCTTTACAAACCACTGTAACGTTTAACTGATTCAGTGCCACAGGATAGTATATCGCCAAATGTGACCTGCCATTTGGACAGAAGGACGGTAAATCGTCATATTAGGGTCAACATGTTATTTTTGTTTTGATTTGTGGCATCTTCCGCAGTTTCAATGCTCAGGGAACGGAACTTTACATTATAATACTTCTTTCATTTGGTTGTCTACCAATACTACCATGTTTGATCCATGCACAGTTTTGTGTGTGGAACTGAATAAGTTAATATGGCTAAACTATTTCAGCTTCCCAGACATGATGCTGTTTATGAGCCAGTTTTCCCCAATGCTGGAATCTTTTAGAATGTCGAATTTTTATTTGTCTACTTGGTTCACATATTGTAGGACCTTTTCTGTAACATGTAAGTTAAGAAGCCCCTGAATGTCTTTAGTGACTGCGAAACAATAGGTAACTCACATGTCTACGTTGCCACAGGAAAGATTTATGCCCTTAAAACTTTTACTTTAAAACAATCTTAGCTTATATACAGCAAATGAAGATATAAGGACTAAAGTGTGTGTGTGTGTGTGTGTGTGGGGGGGGGGGGGTTATATAGCAACGCTAGATTTCGTCAGAAAACAGCAAGTTGAATGGTTTGGCCATGTGGCTAAGCTACCAAATAACAGTATACCACAACAAGCAATGATGAACAGACCAAACGGATTCAGACGAAGAGGTTGATCATGTAAACGATTGACAGAAGGAATAACAGAAACCATGGAATCACGATATATGAAGCCCATAAACGGGCACTCTCCCGCTGTTTATGCTTCACCTCGTACCGCAAGGTACAAGAAGAACAAGATGAGATGAGAAACAGCAAATGGAACCGAAGATGCCGCTGAAGAAAAAAAATGAATGCAACTCATATCTTAACTACTTGTCAGCGAATCCGAGCTGATAAAAAAAACCTTACATCTCCAAGACTAGGTCCTAGAAAGGTAAATATAGCCCCATTGCAGATTCTACAGTGTTAGGCCTTCACATATTCTAGGCCAAGACATATACGATGGGCGGCAAGTTCCCTACCTGGACACCTTTCCTTCCTAGACAGTTTCTAGAAAATTCTGAAAATTGTCTGGTGCCCATTTTTATGTGGCTGATCGACCCCAGTATCGTACTAGTTGGAGAAAAAAAAAGAAAAAAAAACTACCATACCTCTGTTAGGGATTGAGCCCCACCACTGTTTTGGCAGGCAAGCGTTCTAACTACTGTGGCACTTCTGGTCCTAGAAAGAGGTTGCATATTAGCAAGCTAACCATGAGGGTAGGATCGACGAGATACATCGTTATACCCTCCCGCATGCCGTTCTAAAGTCATGTGTTTCGACCAAAGGATGTAGATATCACGGCCTCTTTTTAAATGTGAACAAAGGACGCTTTTTAGGACGGGCGATGAAGGGAGAGTAGAAAATTAAAGCATACACGTAAATCCTGTAATTTGTAGGCGGCTATTTTTGGAATCCACGTGCGCCTATAGCTTATATTGTCTTGCGAATCCTTTGTTCTCCAATCCTTTCATTTACTTCTGTTTGTGCCGATCAACGGCCGTGAATTTCTTGCTGGTGATATTTCATTGGCCTCAAAGGACCCCCAGCTATTGATATATCAGCATGTGAGCGCAGGGTTTACGGGCAGTGGTGTGGTCATGCAACACGGAACCCCTGGTATGTTTTGTTTTTGTTTGTTTAATGTAACCAAAGCGTGCTCTGCCTTACGAATGATAGTAACTATTTAGTGTTAAAATCTGCGTATTAATTTGTCACGTGTCTATGTAAGCAAAACCTAACTTAGCACAGTGACTGAGACGTATATTAGTCCTTTTATACGTTACCTGTGCGAAAAATATGTATTATTATTATTTAGTTCGCTCGCTTTTGAACTCAAGCGTAGTTCACAAACACGCTGCCGCCGCTGCTGTTGCTGCTACTACTACTACTGCTATTACTACTACTGCTGCTGCTGCTGCTGCTACTACTACTACTACTACTAGTGAGCGCACTAAGCTGATTTTTGGGTATAGGCCAGCTTTCCCTATTACCAGTGTCCCTCGCCATATGATGGTGTTAAGTTAGTTGCATATCCTTTACATGGCGTCGCAGTAATCCCCAGCATGTTTTGGCTGTTTGGGATCTCTTGATATGTTTACGTTCAGTAGTTTGCCATTGATTTCTGAACGACCAGCACCTGTCAAGGTCTCACATCCGAGGTTGCGACGCGTTGTCTGTACCAACGCCAGACAACATAACAACACGCAACCCTGAGTAATGTTAAACACGGCAGGGAGAACGCGGCGTCGTTACCGACGCCCGGATAGGTAGCCACGCACAGCAATTGAGTTCACCCCGTGAACCGTGCAGGAAACACCAGCTGACGTGTGCGTGTAAGCGTGTAGGACGCCAGAACTGGCAGACGGGCTTAGATCGTTGAACGGACAGGTCGCAAGGGAATGCGAGTTGAGTTTGAATCTGCCTTGAGAGCTAGCCTGTATGACAGTGGGAGACTGGTTCGAACGCTTGTATAGTTTGACTGTAAGTGAGATGTTTATTGCTTGCATGTATTATTATGTATTGTAGTGATATTGTTCATGCTATAATGATTGTTATAGATTGTCAGTGCGCGATGTTTGTGCGATGATAAATGCGGCGCGTCAATAAAACGTGTGAATAATACTTTCGGATATTCACTTCGTGTGATTTGATAGTTTGATATTACTTCACACTTGCCAGAAAACGAGCTACTTGTCTTGTGTTATGCAAGACTCTGACAAGTGCGAATGTGGGGGCTCGTCCGGGTAAACACCCACAAGCTGAATTGCAAGTTACTGATTTGGCTAGTAGACCGTTTGAAAAGATCTCGGTCGATATAGTTGGTCCTCTGAACCATATAACATCTAAAGGTAATAGATACATTGTAACACTCATTGATCTATGTACTCGTTGGCCAGAAGCGATTCCAATGAAGAACATAACTTCCAACGACATCATGGAAGTGTTCTTTCATATTTTTGCGAGGGTAGGATTCCCTGATACCATCCTTTCAGATCGGGGTAGCCAATTTATTTCCTCGGCTACACAAGCCTTTACCAAAATGTTGGGTGTTAAACAATGTTTCAACAGTCCATATCTCCCACATTTGACCGGTATAGTAGAAAAAATTAATGGCGGTATGAAACATATGCTCTCTAAGGTAACCCAAGAACATCCTGAAGTCTGCTGCCAAATCGCCCGCAGATGTTTCGAACGCTGTATGCGGGATTACGAACGCGTCTGTAACCGCTCGCCACAGAGCCGGCATATGATGGTGACGATGATGATAATAGTAATACGGCTGATGACTGACTTGATGTAACAACACAGAAGTCAATGATGCGGACATTTAGCTGGAATGGAACAAGATCAAACAGCTGCCTACAACGTCCCACGTGAGAACACCGGGATAGAATGTGAGAAGACGGCACAGGAAGAGATGGCTAGATGGAGTAAAGGAGACATTGAAGAAATCAAATATGACATTAACACAAGCATCAAGGTTAGCAGAAAACAGAAAATTACATTACCTCTTCACTGCAACGCTTCAAACCAAAATAAGAGAAAAAGAAGGTAATGACGATGATGATAATAATAATAGAATTTTATGTCATTGTGATGCAGTTTGCAGAGAGCCCTGGTATAGTATGTCCAGAAATGAATGCCGTCATTCACGATCGATTATTTTGAAAACTGTCTGTTGCATCATTATGAAATTTTTCCTGCCGTCTTATAAGTTATATTTACCCCCACCCAAGGAACATGTCTTTGATTGGACCAAAAACAACTTAAATCATGAAAAGCGGCGATATTTCTTTGATGTTTTGATGAAAAACTAGTGATTTCTCGCTAACAAATTTGTTTTACAGTAATGCCAATGCCCCCGCCAGTTCGGATGACAAACATAAGGCATATCCAGATTCTTATGGGAGTGGGTGCATTGTCTGCTCTGCTGAGACGGAACATGATTACATGTTTTGCACGACGAATATAGCTGTGAATGGCTCTGTAGTGGCCTCCTTCTTAACGGTCAAGATGTTGGTCCTCTTTTCATTGAAGTTTATAGAATGATTCGTATGTTCGTGTGTTGTCCCCTCATTTGACAGCGTGTTTCTTCTCACGTTTCTTGTTATGCCACAATATGTCAGTTCCCACCGCAATATTACTCTTCGGTTGGTATTCGATGCGTCCAGAGCTTTTTGTTTTTTCAATGTCAGTTGTTTGTCACCGTTGAGGGCTCACGGAATTAAGAATTCATCACTGTGGAATACAAACTGTTGCCATTAACAAGTTGTATTGTTTATGCCGATGCTGTAATGTTTAGGGCCTGCAATTCTTCTGAATATTTGTAGCAAAATATCCCAGTTGGTGTGCACGTGGATTAAGGTCTGCGATCTGCTGAGACCTTAATCTGTGTCGGACGATTCCAGTAGGTTGATGACTGCTCTCGGTTGCATAAAATCAAATCCATCCTTTCTTCAATAATCCTCTTCCTCTTTCAACACATGGTCCTCATTTTTCCAGTAATTTTTATCAATATTTAATAGCGCGGACTGGATTAGTATCTTGACGTCAGACAATTTGAATATAGGATTGTCAGCTGCCACCTGTCCTTTAATTTTAGCTCACACAAGTTCTATAATGTTAAAATGCGAATGATACGGCGGAAGTCTCAAGCACCCATGACGATGCTCTTCTATCAACTTGTCGATTTGATATTTCTTGCTTTTTGGCGTCTGTTTTACAAGGGACAACAATTCTAGCTAGAAATACGTTTCTGGAAATGGTATGTTTTCCATTCGGAGCCATATCTTTATTGCTCCATGTGTGCTCGATGTTGTAGGTATTTTGTCTTCTTGGGCAACAAATTGATATCATGCATTGTCCATAATTGGACACGACGGTCTATCGAGGGATGGAAGCACAGTCAGTATTCTCGAGCCAATCTCTAAATACATTACCATTCATCTTATTATGATAATCCCTATTATCTGTATGCTTTGATACGAACACGAGCCCAGCATTCTGTTGTAAGCCATTATGCGTATTACCAGCATGGGCCATGACCAAAAGCTGTCCTATACTATTGGGCACATATCGCTTTATCTGTTCATCCACTGATTGCCATTCCTTATCACTTGTGTGGTGCGCATTGATCCACATTTCATCCAAACACACTATACCATAATTTTCTTTGCGCATTTCCCTTATTTCACGTAGGTATCTGCTTCTCATGGCTCCTAAATGCGGTTGCTCGTAAAGAATATTTCTACCACCCTTGTAATTTCTAAAAGTGAAGATAATGTCCTTATAATTTTCCACAAAGTTGTTTTGGATAGCTCTATGTTATTGTTCTTTCTCAACCAAACTCAAAGTTTTCTTACAGTCACTGTTTCTTTGGCATCCAGCATTTTTATAATGCTGGATAATGCTGGATATAAAATCCAAAATGTTTTTAATTTTAGGAGTCTCCGTGGCGAAGTGGTCAAGCCTTTTGACTCGGGCTCCAAAGGTTGTGGGTTTGATTCCGGGCTGCATCCTTCGCTTCACTGGTTAAATTTTTCGGAGACTTCTGTGTGTCGTCGCTAGAGCTGCGGAGTTCGTGCTTTGTGCGATGCTTTCCGTGCTGCGGAAAGAGACCGAGCCATATGGGATAGAACCCGGTGCAATGAAGTCGACCCTGTCGACCTTTATAGCGACTTTTGAAAGCATTTTTATAATAGCTCGCCTTATGATATCTTTGTCAAAGCTGTCTACAATAACCTTTCTACCTACCGTTTGGTTATTGCGGGGTGGTTTAATTCCAGATTCTTGCACCCATCGACGAAATGACCGTTTACTCAAACCCAATGCATGCACTGTTCTTTTTTCGGAATTTGTAATAGTATAAAACAGTTTCCTGCGATCAGTTTCTTAACAAAATTATGTGTACAACTTCATAGCGATGCTTTGAAGTGTATACACAATTTCGCATTCAGTCCCATTGAAAAATATTCACACATTTCAATGTTAGCGATAAGTGGTAAGATTTAAAAAAAAAAAAAAAACAACATATTAATCAGGTTTCATGAAATAACCCACATTTTGAGACACCTCTGAACAGTCCCAGTCTAAACAACGCGGGGTTCTTGGCATAAGGCCAATCCCGTGAAAAACGTAAAATATACAACATTGAACGCTGATTGTCTGGCTATGCTGTAATACATTTAAAATTATGAACTTCATCTCTGACCCGTAAATTATATACCGCATATAAACAAACTTTGAAACCTGCTGTAAAATCTCCAGAACAAAAAATGTGTTTGTTGGGTGGACATAATGATAAGGTTATATGCTAAATCTCATCATTTTCCTTCAGTTGGTTACTGAGATATGGAATTTTATATTGGGGCAGGCAAAAGTAAACACACTATAGTACTAGTGGTACTGATTATATTATTGCTACACCACTGGTTACTGGAGGAGGGGGTATTGTGGTATTCCTGTTGTCCGCCGCTCGTGTCCCCACTGTGTTATTTTCCATTTACGCGTGGCCCCTTGATGCTTTTGACGAGATCTCCCCTATGCGACAATGTGCATGCAGCTGGTGTGTAAACACATTGACTGTGAGTGCCGTGCTGTAAATCGTTCATGCTGAGACATTCAGACATGCGTGTACCACTGCTATTGATTTATTCACCAATGTAGAATAGCGTTGTCGTGGTTAGAAGTACACAGCAGTTGTAGCTGTTAGGTTAACAATGTGCTTATATACTTATATTTGTAAGAGGACACCAAATTCTGCTGTTGGATAGTTTCGCTTGAAAAGTCAGTAAAGTGTGTAAGTAAAGCCATTTTATGTGCCAGTAAGGCAGATTGGGGAAATATGGTGCGGCGTCTGTATTGTTGCTGACCGAACGGTGCATTTGGTGTCACGTAATGTAATTACTTAGATAAGTTAGACGTATACAGTCAAAAATTTTTGGTCACGTTATGAGAAGAAATAAATTGGAGAACTTGGTGACAACTGGCAAAATCGAGGGGAAAGATCAAGGGGAAGACAGAGAAGTAAATACCTTGATGGCTTGGCCGGCCAAGTGGTATGGTCGAGACAAGAAGACAGCTGATTCACGACTCTCTGTGATCGAGTGCCATGGCGAAACATGACCGCTCACACTTATCGGCATGGCACATGATGAATGGATGAATGTAATTACACCAGTCATCTTGATTTTTCCCAGGTATGGCTGCAATATCAGTTTTATGAGGTTGGGTCATCTGGAGACCCAAACCCGTAAATAAAATAAAATATCTCCTCACTGCTAGTGATCGAATACCAGACCTTTGTGTTGGTAGCCGAGTTCGTTAACTCTTTCATCATCATGATCAAAATCCAGTACTATCTCCGCCGTGAAGGTTGCGGTAATGGATCTCAAAAAGTTTCTGTCCAGAACCTTCGTTGTACAGTATACTATGCTGTATCTTGACCAAATCAGGCAGCAGGGGATATTTTAATATATCGGCACAGTAAATTATAAACAGGTTGGCGGGGTAGGGGGTATTCTCTATTAAAGGAAAGGTATGACATCTTTTTCTTCCCTCTACCCTACGGGGACATTTGGTCAAGGTGGTGTGCCAGGTTAGCGCCACAAACAGGGTCACGTGAAGCCATGACCAAGTGACAGATTTAGCTTGAGAGCAACCGACAGGTAGTTGTTGGTTACAATCTCAATTTTACGAATGTAGGCAGAGGTCTCTTTATAGAGACAGTTGTTAGGGGCGCTGACCAGTATGGTCATTTTCAAAAAGGAAAATCTTTACAGATGCCTAAAAAACTAATGCAGTCAAAAGAAATATTATCAACGACCATTCTTGAAAAACAAAGTTCTGCCCAGAACAAACCACTGAAAGATCAGACATAAGTTGTATTGCTGGATTATTGGATCACAACTATCTTGAGTTCGATGCGTTGAGATACAGGCGGCCTGAGTCCTGAAAAGCACTTGCATCTATCGAGCTGAGGCTGATGTAGAAACTTTCTTTCCGGCGTGGTACCGAAGTACCATCTGCAGTGCAACTGTGTTGCCGCGCTTTCCTTTCGACGTAGTACCGAAGTATCATTTGCAGTGCAACTGTGTTGCCGCGCTTTCCTGCCGATGGAGTTGTGCAATAGCGGTTCCTGAGCTTCATAACTGCAAAGAGTTATGGTGATCACTGGAACTTTATTTAAATTGTGGATAGGCCTTGCTGCGGAGAAGACTAACGGTCTCTGCCAGTTCTTGTTTTACGACCTTTGCAGACCAGTGTAAAAAATTCAAGTAATAAATAGCCTACACATCCAGCAACTATACCGTTTTCGAAAAAAAAAACCCAGCACCGCTGTGTTTGGAACCCGGGTATACAGGATTACGAATCGCGTCCGTGAAACCTTCGCCACGGAGTGAGGTCATTCTAAATTAAACTTAGAATATTAAACTCCAACGTTAAACCGGTACTACTTTATGGACCAGAAACTCGGAGATCGACTAAAAGAATTACTAATACACTAAAGACATTCATTAAACAGTGCTTGGGCCTAATGGTGTGACTAAAGTGGTATGACAAAATGACGAATGTAGAACTCATGGAGAGAACTAAATTAATTCCAATGAATCAGAAGGTGAGGAAAAGACACTGGCGTTGGATAGGACACCAGTGAAAAAACTTGAGGACAGTATAACTAGACATCCCCATAAATTAAAGACAGAGATGAATAATATAGGGAGAGACATAGAGTGAGCTGCGGGAGATGGCAAAAATAGGAAGGCTTGGCGAAAATTAGTTGAGAGCTTATACCCCAAGTGGGGGAATAAAAAGGGGGGGGGGGGAGAAAGAAGACATAAGTAATTCTAGTCACAGTAAGAATAGACTCGTTGAAAATAATGTGGATAGAGTCAAGAGTCAGTCAGCATAATAAAGGACTCCTCTCTCTCTCTCTCTCTCTCTCTCTCTCTCTCTCTCTCTCTCTCTCTCTCTCTCTCTCTCTCTCTCTCTCTCTCTCTCTCTCCTCTCTCTCCCCCCCCCTCTCTCTCTCCCTCTCTCTCTCCCCCCCCCCAGGCCTTGTGGCGTATTCGGTTTATGGCGCTATCCCCCATATATTTATAGACCAATCAGAACTCGATGGGTGTGATGGTCAGTATCACTCCTGCTGCCTTTACTTTCCAGAACATTTCCTGGTACCCATTTTGGACTGGCCTCTTGATTATTCGTGATCTGTATTCTCTCTCCAAGCTCCACATGAGTGACTCTGCCATCCCTTTTTTGTTTTTTGTTTTTTAAAAAGGTAAATGTGTCCGGAAGTAGTTTCCTATTGTGGGTCTGTCTTACGGCCTTTATATTTTGTAGGCCTGAATGCACGGATGAATAGATGGCCAATATTTCCCTCACTTAACAGGCGACGTGTCCAGACGTGAAACCTGGTCAGACGGCGCTCGTGACCTTATTATAGTATGTCCAGAAATGAATGCCGTCATTCACGATAAATTATTTTTAAAACTGTCTGTTGCATCGTTATGAAATTTTTCCTGCCGTCTTATATTTACCTCCACCCAAGGAATATGTCTTTGATAGGTCCAAAAGCAACTTAAATCATCGAAAGCGGCGACATTTCTTTGATGTTTTGGTGAAAAACTAGTGATTTCTCGCTAAAAAAAACTTGTTTTTACAGTAATGAAATCCCCGCCAATTCAGATGACTACACAAGGCGTATCCGGATTCGTATGGGAGTGGGTGCAGTAAAAGAAGTAGCTTAAAAGTCGACAGGGTCGACTGCATTGCACCGGGTTTTTATCCCATATGGCTCAGTCTCTTTCCGCAGCGTGGAAAGCGTCGCACAAAGCACGAACTCCGTAGCTCCAGCGACGACCCTCAGGAGTCTCCGAAAAAATGCACTCGTGAAATGAAGGACGCGGCCCGGAATCGAACATACAACCTTCGGAGCCTGAGTCAGACGGCTTGACAACTTCACCACGGAGAATCCCGAGAAGGGTGCACTGTGTAATATTAGTAAAGACTGAGAATTTACAGAGGCATGGGGTAAATAGTGTGTAAATTTACAGGAAAGTAGAAGGAATATATTTCTTACCTTATTTTTCATTTCCTTCTTGTTTCTTCACCTGCTGGTTAATAATGTGTACACAAGTATTCATGTTAGCTTTTTATAATGAGTTCGTTAAAGCTTCCAAATAGCTGTACCTTAATGTGCGTATAGAGTGACCAGAAATGATACCGCAATTTAGTCATCATTTTTCCATTTTTAAGGATCTGTTCAGGTGTCTGTGTAGCTTGTTCACACGTACACATGGGTGACAGACCCGCTTTGAGTCTTCGTGAAAGATTGTCTACTCTGCTGTTTACCGTTCAGAGACGGAACATGATTACCTGTTTTGCACTATGAAAATAGTTGTCAGTGTCTCTGTAGTGGACTTTCTCCTTAAAGACCAAGATGTTGGTCCTATTTTCATTGAAGTTTATAGATTGATTCGTATGCACATGTGTTGTCCCCTAATTTGACAACGTGTTTGCTCTCACGTTTCTTGTTATGCGTCAGTTTCCACCGCAATATTACTCTTCTATTGGTATTCAATGCGTTTAGTGTGTGTGTGTGTGTGTGTGTGTGTGTGTGTGTGTTTTTTTTTTTTAATACAGTTTATCACCGCTGAGGGCTTGCAGAATTGAAAATTCATCACTGTGGAATACAAACTGCTACCATTGACATTAAGATGATGATGCTGTAGTGTTTAGGGCCTGCAATTCGTCTGAATAGTTGGAGCAAAATATCCCAGTAAGTGTGCACGTAGATTAAGGTCTGCGATCTGCTCAGACCTTAATCTGTGTCGGACGATTCCAGTAGGTTGATGATTGCTCTCGGTTGCATAAAATTCAATCCATCCTTTCTCCAATAGTCCTCTTCCTCTTTCAACACATGGTCCTCACATTTTTCCCAGTAACTTTTATCAATATTTAATAGCGCGGACTGGGTTAGTATCTTGACGTCAGACAATTTGAATGTAGTATTGGCAGCTGCCACCTGCCCTTTAATTTTAGCCCACACAAGTTCTATAGGGTTTAAATGAGAATGATACGGCGGAAGTCTCAAGCACCTATGGCCATGCTCTTCTATCAACTTGTCGATGTTGTATTTCTTGCTTTTTTGCGCCTGTTTTACAAGGGACAACAACTGTAGCTTGAAATATGTTTCTGGAAATGGTATATTTTCTCTTCGGAGACATATCTTTATTCCTTCCTTTGTGCTCGATGCCGTAGGTATTTTGTCTTCTTGGGCAACAACATTGTGATATGATGCATTGTCCATGATTAGACAAGACGGTCTATCAAGGGATGGAAGTACTTTATTCTCGAGCCAATCTCTAAATACAATACCATTCATCTCATTATGATAATCCCTATTGCCTGTATGCTTTGATACGAACAAGAGCCCAGCATTCTGTAGTAAGCCATTATGAGTACTACCAGCATAGACTATGACCAAACGCTGTCCTTTACTACTGGGCACATAACGCTTTATCTTTCCATCCAATGATTGCCATTCCTTTTCACTTGTGTGGTGCGCATTGATCCACGTCTCATCCAAATACACTATGTCATAATTTTCTTTGCGCATTTCCCTTATTTCACGTAGGTATCTGCTTCTCATGGCTCCTAAATACGGTTGCTCGCAAAGAATATTTCTACCTCCCTTGTACTTTCTAAAAGTGAAGCCTAATGTCCTTATAATTTTCCACAAAGTTATTTTGGATAGCTCTATGTTGTTGTTCTTTCTCAACCAAACCCTCAGTTTTCTTTACAGTCACTGTTTCTTTGGCATCCATCATTTTTATAATAACTCGCCTGATGACATCCTTGTCAAAGCTGTCTACAATTGCCTTTCTACCTACCGTTTGTTTATCGCGTGTTGGTTTCTTTCCGGATTCTTGCACCCATCGACGAAATGACCGTTTACTCAAACCCAATGCATGCACTGTTCTTTTTTCGGGATTTGTAATAGTATGAAAACAGTTTCCTGCGATCAGCTTCTTGACAAAAATATGTGTACAACTTCATAGCGATGCTTTGAAGTGTACACAATTTCACATTCAATCCCATTGAACAATATTTACACATTCAAATATTAGCTATTAATATTATATTAATGGTAAGATTTATTTATATATTTATTTATATAATCACGTTTCATGAAAGAACCCACACTGAAGACACCTCTGAACAATCCATTTAACTGCGCGCAGTTTGTGCCAAAACGGAAACCACGAGACAATTTTTAAAAAAAAGCGCGGATGTGTCTTGGTGAAGCTGTAATACTTTTAAAACTATGGACTTAATCTCCGAGGCGTAAATTATATACCGCATATAAACAAACATTGAAATCTACTGTACAATCTCCAGAACAAACATTTTTTTGTTGGGTGGACATAATGATAAGGTTATATGCTAAATCTCATAATTTTCCCTCAGTTGGTTACTGAGATATGGAATTTTATATCGGGGCAGAAAAAAAATAAACAGACTATAGCACAATTTCCTATCAATTTTGTGAAGGCGCCCGCTGCCATTCAATTTTGGTCCTTATATTCTGCACACGCACTGGTTTATGAATGCATGCAGTTTATTTGTAATTGTTTTTCGTTGGCTGTGTTTCTGATCCTTACAGCAGTTCTGATCGGACGTTACAGTTAAATATTGTATTTATATAGTTTGGTACTAGTATTAATGTTGTTTGACTTCCATAAATTTCCTAGTGCTAGGAAAGCTCCTCTAGCCTACTATGTCTTTATTTTAATATCTTTATTCTATTTCCTCATCTTTGTCTACATTATTATGATTACATCTCTAAGAGTTGAGTTTTAGCCAGAGGAATCGGGTTATCATTTGCTTGATTTATTCACATTATATTTGTCTTTCCCCTTTTTATTTTGAACCTTATTGTTGTGACCTCCCATCAAGTGTGTTTAGTTTATCTTGTGTATTATTTCGTGCATGAGACAGTAGGGCAGTGTAGTCAGCAAAGCCCTGATCAACAAGCACCTTTGTCGGAGTCCTTCGAATTCCATGTCTGGAAGTAGTTATTGTCTTCTCAATCCAGTCTGTAGTCTGTAAGAATTCTAAAGGTGGAAAAAAGCAATCTGTATCACTTCTGTTTTTATTTCAAACGTATCTGTGTTCCCACTACGAATTCTTGTCTGTATATGTTGCTGTCATTCAGATTACTTCTGTTTGCCTACGACCGAAGTAGGTCTGGCTATGCAGCTAGAAAGATCAAGACTGAAATACGCATATTGTATAGAGTATGCTAGACAAAGACCGCGAATCAGATAGATAGATTGTATAGAGTATGCTAGACAAAGACTAAGCGTAAGATAGATTGTATAGAGTATGCTAGACAAAGACCGCGAATCAGATAGATAGATTGTATAGAGTATGCTAGACAAAGACTAAGCGTAAGATAGATTGTATAGAGTATGCTAGACAAAGATCAAGCGTAAGATAGATTGTATAGAGTATGCTAGACAAAGACCACGAATCAGTTAGAGTGTATAGAATATGCTAGACAAAGACCACGAATCAGTTAGATTGTATAGAGTATGCTAGACAAAGACCACGAATCAGTTAGAGTGTATAGAATATGCTAGACAAAGACCACGAATCAGTTAGATAGATTGAATAGAGTATGCCAGACAAAGACCACGAATCAGTTAGATAGATTGAATAGAGTATGCCAGACAAAGACCACGAATCAGTTAGATATGCTATAACTATACCAAGAATCAGATAGAATGTATTATGACATGCTACAAAAACATGAGGCATTCCAGGCGACATTCACATTAGATTGAAAACTTCAAACAGCCATCCTTCCGTTTACACCCCCCCCCCGCCTCCCCACCCCTTCACCTTTTTATATTCATTCTCTCCACCCGTCGGATCATTAATGTTAAACCGAAACGTGGATCAAAAGTCATCTCTCACAGGGAGAAAGATCATAGATGCACTCACTGTTCATTTCATTCTCAGTTACTTTCCCACACATGATAAATGACTATAGTGGGTTTGCTGTGTGTTGTATGGAAATGTTAGTTCCAAGCAACATGGCTATGGATTTTTGCGTTGTGCGACTTAACTGCCCTATAAGACTTTACTGCCTTATAGATATATGCTAGCTGTTATGTGAACATGTTATGTCAACACAGCCTTGCGATGGTTCTTACGTGGTAGTGTGGCTTGTGGAGTGTTTGTGTGCGAGTGATAGAAATAACGGCTTTGGTAATGTACATCAGACTTTTAAAGGGCGAGAGTTTTTGCCATATGTTTGATGCAAGCTCTCTCTCTCTCTCTCTCTCTCTCTCTCTCTCTCTCTCTCTCTCTCTCTCTCTCTCTCTCTCTCTCTCTCTCTCTCTCTCTCTCTCTCTCTCTTTCTCTCTCTCTTCCCTCTCCGCCCCCTATTTTCTCTTTTTATGTCGCTGAATATCTCTGTCTGTCTGTCTGTCTGTCTGTCTCTGTCTCTCTCTATGTGTTTGTGTGTGTGTGTGTGCGTGTGCGTGTGTGTGCGTGCGTGCGTGCGTGCGCGCGCGTGCTATTTTTGTTACTGGACTTAAAAATGTTTGGAAATATCGACCTCAGATACATACTGGACTTATACACAAATGGTTGGAAATATCGACTTCAGATACTGGACACGAACACAAATGGTTGGAAATTTCAACCTCAGATAGTGAGCTTATACACATCGACTTCAGATACTAGAATTACACACAAATGGTTGGAAATATCGACTTAAGATACTGGAATTACACACACATTATTGGAAATTTCTACCTCAGATAGTGGCCTTACACACAAATAGTTGGAGATATTGACCTCAGATACTGGGCATCAGAATCAAATCAATCAATCAATCATGTGCCATGCCGGAAAGCGTGGGCGGTCATGACTCGCCATTTCACTCGATCACCAGAGTCGTGGATCAGCTCAGTGTTCCTGTCTCGTCCATGCCATGTGGCCAAGCCATCCAGATATTTTCCTCTTGGTCTTCCTCTTGGTCTGTTCCCTTCGATCTTGCCAGTTGTCACTAAGTTCTCCAGTCCATTTCTTCTCATAACATGTCCAAAAAATTTTGACTGTCTACGTCTAATTTTTCTAATCAATCTACGATTTTCATTTGTCTCCTGCAGCACTTGGTCATTGGTTTTTCTATCTGTCCATGGTATTCTTTGCATTTTCCTCAGAAACCACATTTCTGCAGCCATCAGATGTTTTTCAGCTTGACTGCACATTGTCCAAGTTTCACATCCATACAAAAGAACAGGTTCTATGTATCCCCTCAACACTCTTTTTCTCGTTTCAATTGACATCTTTTTATTGGTCAGAATGTTTTTCATCTTGCTAAAGGCTACTTTCGCCATGGCGATTCTTGTTCTAATCTCTTCAAGGCATCTCCCATTAGATGTTATGACTGTTCCGAGATAATTGTACCGATCAAATAGCTGGAAATATTGACCTAATATACCGGACTTACACCACAAATGCTGCAAAATATCGACCTCATATGTCAAACCAGACAAGAACGCTATCCAGGAGACCAAAGAAACATAGTAAACCAACGCAGAACTGCTGTCCTCAGCCACTACAAGCTGAGGGTGAATTTGTGGAAGAGCTCAAAGCACTTATGAACTTAATAGCTCAGTGTGCAGTGATGGTAATCTGTCAGCTAACCTCTATTTTGTATTTTATTACCCAATAGAGTATAGGCTCCAACCATCTCATCTCAAGCCATCCTAGTTTCTATTATCTCTTCTAGTATTGTCCATGTCTTTCCTATATTGTTCATCTGTCCCTAATTCTTTTCAATGTGTCCTTTTTGGTCTTCATGCATTTTATTTTTCTTGTGGATTCCAGAGTAAGAACTTGATAGTTAGGCTACAAACAAGATTTCCCAGTGTGTGTCTGCTAGCATCTTTTCCTTGCATCATAGTTCCAACTCCTCTCATCTCATCTCATCATGTTCCTCTTGTACCTTGCAGTGTCAAGGTGAATTATAAACTTCGTGAGAGTGCTCGATTATGGGCTTCATGTATCGATATTCCCATGGACTCTGCTATTCCCTCCGTCCAACGTTTACGTGGTCGGCCTCGTCCTCTGTTTCCATCTGGTCTGTACATCATTGTTTGTTGTGGTATGCTGTTGAATAGTAACATACTTGCATGGCCAAACCATTTGACATGCTGCTTTCTAATAAAATCTAGTGCTGCTATAACCCTCACTTTAGTCCTGATTTCTTCATTTCTGATCTTATCTCTTCTTGATACATTTAGTATTCTTCTCAGGAATCTCATTTCTTTTGTTGTGATTTTTCTTTTCTCTTTTTCTGTCATTGTCCAGGTTTGGCATATGTAACATAGAGTTGGTAGGAAGATTGTGTTGTAAAGTGCTTTCTTAGTAGTTATTGAATACATGTTTGTTCTTTAGTAATGGTGCCATTTGTCCAATGAGTTGGTTTGCCTTATTGCATCTATTTTCGATCTCGTCTTCTGATCTGCCATTTGATGATATTATACTTCCCAGGTACTTGAAACTCTTCACTTGTTTCAGGGGATATTCGTTTAGGTGAATTATTGTTGTTTGTTCTTCTTTAGTTATAGTCATTACCTCTGTTTTGCTTGTGCTAATTTTCATGCTATGTTCCCTACACATTTCACTTAGACTATTCATGTCTTGTAATTCAGCTTCTGCAGGGTTAGGATCGGCTAGCCTCTCCCAGGATGGGTGAAAAGTGAAAATTAGTAGCTTGCCGATGACCCGCAGACTACACAAGGCAACCCCCACATCCACGTGGTGCAGACCGGGAAACCATGACTGCGAGGTCATGGGCTAACGTTGCTATGGCTCGCCATAGGGGATGGACTCCCTGTGGTCAGATTTGTGTCCTAAACCTGCGACTGGCCTAGCAAACCGGCAGGGGATCTTCATACTGCTCGTAGAAAAACTAAGAAGTATAGTTCCAACTCATTATTTTTATTTCATTATCATTATGTAGCAGATCCTTTGTAGATAGTCGCTTGAAAAGTTGTGATCTGTTTCAATTTCTCCCACCTCTTGCACTCTCACGTCACGGCCAAGGTTTCTGCAATGTCCTGTGTCATGTCCATCTTCGTGCTTGTCGATTCTAGCCTCTACTTCCAAGAACTATGGCTTCCATCTCTGTTCTTTCCATGCCACTGTGATGTTTCATATGGACAAAGTATTTTAGTTTCTGAGACACGATACTATTTATGAGCCAGTTTTCTTCAAAGTTCAGATGTATTTTATTTACTGTTCCCATTTCCCTCCCTACTTTTCTGTTTACAAAGAAATTATATGTATCTGCCTTGCCGGCAGGCTTAGGCGTTCATGACTCTCCACAGATCTCGGTCTTTGGTTTTCTGGATCAACTCCACTGTTGATATTCCTCCATGCCACTGTCTGAATCCATCCAGCATCATTTCTCTTGGTCTGCCTCTGCCTGTCTTCCCCTCGATCTTTCCAGTTGTCACGATGTTCTCCAATGCCTATCTTCTCATCACATTACCATATACAAGACATTTATATCTTCAGAGATTTCTTAGTACCTTAGTATTTTACAGTTATGGTACCTGCATGTTCATGAGTTATCTTCAAAGACTTACACTGCCGGCTGTGTGGCAAAGGAGTTACAAATGCAATTCATAATCCTGCATATCACATTCGAAATACAGCTGCTGGCGATTTTGAAGTAGACTGTCTTGCATTGGTTTCCATATAATGGTATGGGTGCCGGTCGTTTAGAAAGCAGTGACAAACTACTGAACGTGAACTTGCCCAGGAAACACAAATAGTCAAAATATGCTGGAGTTGACTGCTATGTCCTGTAAAGGGTACGCAACTAACTATATTATTTCTTCTGTTGCTTCTTCTTCTGTCTGGGACTTTGTGCTTTCTGGTTGAGATGTTTCTTTCTTTGATTTGAGCAGTTCTATTTGTTCTCTTTCTTGTTGGATCTGTTTAAAAATGTCTTCTGTCTTTTCTCTCTCTTCTTGTATTTTTGATAGATTTTCTTATGTCTCAGCTTTTATAGCAGCCATTCCAGCGACATCCTGCTCAATCTTCTGCTGAACGTGCTTCAGTTTGTCCAGGATGCGCTGAACGGCTGTCATCTGTATATCTTGCGTCTTGTCTCTTCTTCCTTCATGCTGTTGAACTTTGATCTTGGGTCCTTCAGTTGGCCTTCCAGTTGTGCTTTGTCACTTTTTGTAAGTCGATTGGTTGCCTCGTACTGCCTCCTAGCCTCTTTATATGGTAGGTTGGATTTGATCATGATCTTCATAGCTTCCTTGCTGTCTTGGCGGCAGGGGCAGTCGGGGTACCTGGCGACTTGATTGCTTAGGTAGTTGGCGCACTTTCTGTTAGGGTTAGGCCTCCTGAAGTCCTTGTTGACCTTTGCTTGCTGGCATTGACTGTATGGATGGGGTCCAGAGCAGTATCTGCATACCTTCACCTCACTTCTGCAGGTCGCACGGGTGTGCAAAAACTTTTGGCACTTAGAGCACTGCAGCAGTCTCGATATGTAGTACTCTTGTCCCATCTGATTGTTTGAGGGATCACTCGGACCTCCGATGTTACAATGACGACTGTGGATGGGATTTATTCTTGTCGATGATCCTCTCAGCACTGCTGATCTTGAGTGTCAAGCTTTCTCTCGACAGCATCTCCCTGATCTGATCGTTGGTGAGACGGGTCTTGACTCATTTGATGACCTGTCGTTTCATCGTGTGGTGTTGTGTGGTTTCTACTGTGATGCCATTGGGAAATTTGATGTCGGCTTTCTCATGTTGCGACATCTTCTGCATAAGCGTGGTGGTCTTGGAGTTCTTGTTGATGGAGATCACTACTCCATCAGGTGTCTTGTGCAGCAGGGTGACGATGTGTCTTCGCAGCTCGTTCTCCAACAGACCCTGTATCTTGTCTGTTGGTAGCGCCGATAGTTTGGCCTCTCCAACGCTTGTTTGTTTCAGCAGAATTTTTCAGACGAAGTCCTCTGTTGTGGTTTCCTCCGATGTGGAGGTCTTAGGTGAGCTACTTGGCTGCTTCTCGATAGTTATGGACTTCTCCACTGCTGCTGGCTTAAGTTGTAATCGATGTAATCTTTGGTGTCGGTGTAGCAACAGGAGAGGCTACAGCTGGTGTAGGAGTGGTAGCTTCCTTTAAGGTTGATTCAGGTTCTGGCGTTGCTGCAGCTCGCGGGCAGGCTCTCTTCTCGCATCTTCTTGATGGTCTTGGCGGCTTCCGCGCTGCTCATCTTGAATGTCGGGTGTCTTCTGGTGTTATTCTTGCCACGTGCCATTTTCTCATCCTCATCAGGTTTCTTGAACAGTTTAGGTAACTTGTTCGCGATAGAGCATGGAGTCGAAATGCAAAATATTATGAAGGCAGCTATTTATTGTCTGAGGCAGAGTTTCATTGTCTGAGGCAGAGAATCACTATCTGAGGCAGAGAATCACTATCAGAGGCAGAGAATCACTATCTGAAGCAGAGAATCACTATCTGAGGCAAAGATTAATTGTCTGAGGCGCAAGTTCACATTTTGAAGCAGAGATGTACTGCCTGATGTCTGAGTCAGATTCACTTTCTGGGGAAGAGATTAATTCTTTTAAGCAGAGGTTCAATGTTTGATTAGGCAGATGTTCACTGTCTGAGACAAATATTCACTATCTGAGGCAGAGATACATTATTTGACGCATAGATACACTGTCTGAGGCAGAGATTCTGTATCTGAGACAGACATTTACAATATGAGAATCACTGTCTGAGGCAGAGAAGCGCAATTTGAGGCTTGTATTCACTGTCTGAAGCAAAGATCCACTGCTTCAGGTGCAGCTTCATTGTTTGATGTGGTTTGTAAAGGACGACATTAATTGAGTTTGGATACCTCCATATGCTGCAGTCTCTTCCCACACATTACAAGGAGAGCTTCAACACAATACACAAACTCAGTAGCATAGGCGGATATCCGATTCTGTTTGTTACCTTTTTAGTCGTCAGATTATCCTTACTACTCATCAAACCAATCGGCCCATAAGTGCTTGAATTCCCTTTTCAGTGTCTTCCTCAGCATGGTGACACCAGTTCTGCTTTGGTTATTGGTTGAATATTTTTCTTAGCCCCCCCCCCCCCCCCCCCCCCCCCCCCCAGTTTGCAACAATGGTTAAATCTTAGTGTAAATTAATATTATCATGCATTACCTTGAAGCATTTCTTCTGTCCAGTTTATAATAGTTTGGTGCTTGCATATATGCTGCCCTTTATCCAGCATTGTCATTAAACGTGTTGCATTAACCGTGAAGCGTGAAAAACTCATAGTTACCATTTATCTACTTGTGCATATGCTGCTTTGAATTAATGTGGTGTCACACAAATGTTACTGTGTAGAATTAAAGAACATTATTTATTGTGTTTTCTATTTTGCTAAACATAAGTTATCAATGTATTCTGACTAACTAACAATTTATATACACTGTGGATTAAAAATTGGCATTTGATTCTGTGAGGTATTTGTCAGCAATGTATTGCTAGTGTTATATTTATGAGACATCCTTGTGCCTACCATTCCACTTTTCTGCTGCTCCATTTTATCCCCCCAGTGAAGACGAAGCCATCAACCAGCTCACGAAGCACTTATCTTTTACCATCTTCTGAAGCTGCTTCCATTTCCTTCCCATGTTATTCATTTCTGCTTCTAATTATCTTCTACATGTGGTTTTAGGTCTCTTCCATCTCTGTTGTCCTGTGGATTCCAGAGAAGGCAATTTGTAATTGTACTATTAGCAGGTTTTCTCTATTAGTGTCATATCTAGTGTCTTTTCCTCACTTCTTGATTTTCTGGAATTTCGTTAGTTCTCTCCTTAAGCTCTGCATTGGTGACTGTCATACTTTTAGTCCTATTCTTGCAGGCACCACTTAATGAATATTTGTAATTTATTAGTAATTGTTTTAGTTGTTCTTCATGTTTCTGGCCTAAACAGTTTTACTTATTTGACTTTAGAGTTAAATATTCTACTTTTGGTATTTGATTTAATTTATTTTGATGTCTACTGTAAAAAAAAAAAAAAAAAACTGTCATTTACTGCCAATATAGCACCTTGCGCTGTATGGGGGGGGGGGGGTGTCTTTGAGCCTGAGGAATTAAGGCCGCTTGGCTAGTGCAGTCGCCGAGAACTGTGCAGGTTAGAGTTTTCTTTTTTGCCACACCTTACCGAGGATTTGAACCTGGGTCTTCCGAAGGAGAATCCAGAATTCTAGCCACTCGGCAGGCCGATCTTCAAATTTCCTATTTCAATAAACGTCCTTCTTACCTTTTGTATTTTAATTTTAATATCTCTATCTCTCCCCCCCCCCCCCCCCCACCGTCAAGTGTGTTTAATTTATCTTGCATCTGATTTTGTGTGTGAGACAGAAGGGCAGTTTCATTAACGAAGTCCAGATCATCAAATTGCTCTGTCAGACTCCAATGAATTCCATTTCTGATGGTAGATAATGTTGTCTTTATAATCCTGTCTATAGTCTATAAAGGTGAAAAAGACATCTTTGTTGTATTCCAGGTTTTATTTCAAATTTATCTGTTTTCCCTCATGAATAACTGTGCATTTTATGCCTTTAACAAGTTAATGATCTTTGAGATCCCATACTGCCTTGTCAGTTTCAAAAGAGATTATCAATGAAATCATGGACCTTTCCTTAGTGCAACACCCAATATAAAGTGGTGAATTCATTCAGAGGGTGTGTGTATATGTGTATGTGTTTGGGTGGGTGGTGGTGGTGGTGGTGGTTTTGGGAGGGGGGTCTATTCATTCATAGACTAATGAAAGCATTTAACCCATCTGTTGATTTGATTGTTAATGTTGATGAGAACTTACTCATTACTATTGTTGATCCGTCCACTAGGTTGATTATATATTTTACTGCAATGTTCTATATTGTTCCATAAAGGTGTCTGAAGTTTCCTCTCTCTACTGAAACTCCTGCCTCTCCTGCTAGTAAGTCAGTAAATTACCCATTTTACAAGTCTTAAGGTGCATTGGACATATGGTGCTATCCCCCATATTTTTATAGACGAGTTGGCACACAGTGGGTGATGTGGTCAGTATTATAACGGCTGCCTTTATTCACAAGACATTTCCAGGTAACTATTTTAGGTTGGGTCAACCTTGCAGCC
Organism: Cepaea hortensis; assembly: GCA_963921405.1. Lineage (NCBI taxonomy): Eukaryota > Metazoa > Mollusca > Gastropoda > Stylommatophora > Helicidae > Cepaea > Cepaea hortensis. The sequence goes on along the minus strand of OY992877.1, from coordinate 143,965,120 downwards.
CATGTCAATTAAATATTTTAACCCACTCTGATGCAGATTAAACCTATGAACACCAGCCAGCAGCCGAGCATCTAACTACTATGCTACTGTTGCTCCTGCCTCTACTGCTAGGCCATCTGAATTTGTTATTTATTCACTTTCTAACTTCTTTAATAGCTTTTGTGTATTGTTCATATGCTTAGATTTTAATGTCTCTGGTGTTGCTGTTGTTTCACTCTACATTTTTTATTTTTTGTTTCATTTATATTTATATGGTTTTAGCACATTTTCTTTGCTTTATGTTTATGTTCACCTTTTCCTAGGACTTCAATACATTATTCGTTCCAGATGATTTTAACTTGCTGCCAACAGCCTTCCGTACTCACCTTTTCAGCTTTTGGAGAAATGTAGGTAAACCAAAAACACGTGGAGAAGAGAGTTAGAAAAAGATATTGATAATATGGGAAAGACATGGAAATAACTACAAGAGATAGCAAAGAGATAACAAGTTGGACTTAGCATGAGATATTTGAGAGTCAATGTTCCACTGGGGAGTAACACACAGAAGAAGATGAAAGATAATCATTGTAAATAAGTATGTACTTTACAACGACTATTAGCTCCTGTACTGGGATACATATGAGAATGTGTGGTGTACATCTAGGGATAAAAAATAAATAACAACAAAACAAAAAAAAACATTCACAGAAAATTGGAATTTATAAATGAAAGAAGAAACATCACATAGACAGTAAACATATGGGAAAGCAAAATAGAAAAGCATAACTGCTAAAATTGTATTGTGATGTTTCCAGAAAATTGAACAAAAATGCATTGGGTAAAATGAAAAATAATTTATGGAAAAACTAGCACAGAGACTGCTACAAAAATTGAGGCTTCAGAAATGATGTTCAAATATAACTACCTAGGAAAGCAAAACCAAATATACCAAGAAAACGGCACACAATTTTTAGTTGAGTTATAACAAAGGTCTGACATGTGGAATATATTAAGAAATATGTTTGACAGAATCAAGCAACATTGAGGGAAAAGGATATGTTGTCAATTTTCATAGTCTTGAGATATTGCAAGATGGAAATCTTTCAGACACTTTGACAGTGAACATTGAAATGTATGCTTTCACAAGCAGTAATGTATGCTTTCACTAGCAGTAATGTATGCTTTCACTAGCAGTAATGTATGCTTTCACTAGCAGTAATGTATGCTTACACTCAGCAAACACACAAAACTTAATATCTTCAACTCTTGTGTGATTCCAGTGTTAACGTATGGATGTGAAAGTTGGAAATCAACGGTAGCTTTAGATAAAAAATTAGACAATTTTGAGAACAAATGTCTTAGAAGACTTTTAAACATCCACTGGACAGACTTCAGAACCAATTCGCAAATAAGACAAGAGACTAAGCAAGATACAGTATCCAATTTCATAAGAAGACGCCGTTGGAACTACATCGGCCATGTACTCAGAATGGACAAGTCAAGACTCCCCTATCAAGCCCTCATATGGTCACCAGTAGGGAAAAGAAAACGGGGAAGACCAAGAGAGACCCTGCGTAGAACCATCATTAGAGAAGGCTCATTCAATGGCCAAGTAAATATCCAAGATCTACAACAGGTAGCAGTGAACCGCCAAGCATGGAGAGACAGGACTTCTGCCCTATGCGCTGCCTTAGGCTCAAGAGGAAAGACTAACTGACTAACTAATGTATGCTTTCACTAGCAGTAATGTATGCTTTCACTGGCAGTTTGTGTCATGATCATAGACTGGACCTTGAGACAGTGAGAGAAAGAAGGGAAGCTTGAATACACTAGATTTTTGGTAATCATCTTAAATAAGTTGGTTTTGATGACCAATGCCTTATAGTGTACCAGCAAAAGGATGTGCAGATAAAAGCAAGTGCGTAAGTGCACTTAACTGCATAGGGTATTACAACACAGATATCAAATTTGAATTCTGAATATAAATACATGCTAAACAGTTTATTAAATATTTGTACAAAACAGCTTGTGCACATGTTGTAATCATCTATGTTGGTCAAATGTCAGAAGTACAAAGCTTTATACAAAATGCTTCGAATATCTTAAAATAGCAGAAACAGAGAAGAGGAACCAAATTCTTAACGATAAAATAAAACAACAAAATGTCCTTTAGTATTCTCAGGTCAGTTTGCATCTGTCTGTAGAAGTAATAACAATTGTAAAAAAATGTAGTTAATGCAGCTCTGAGTAAATGTTATTCCAACACCTGCCATCAGATGCAGATTGAGGCACACACATTTATGTTTGCACACTGAAGTCCAGCTGTTGTAGCTGAACTTGGTGTAGGTGCAGTGTGAAAGTGACTATGCAGAGACAGATGTTGTACATACAGCATATGCTTATGACTGAGAGTAATTAACTATTTGTTCATGAATTGACTAGACCCTATGGTAAAGGTAGTCCCGTAGCAGATACTGCCATTGGAATGTGAAATGTTCTTCGACCTTCACATGTTCCAGGCCATAATATGTGAGGTGGAGTTTCATTGGCACCTTGCCGTCTTGACAGACGATAGTTTGTGCTTTAAAAAGGCATAATAACTTTTAACTATGGCGGTAGCGAGTGTGACTGATAAGGCCAATTTGCGCTGTAAATGTCCGTTCACAGTGGGTGCATCTGAACACGTGGTCATTTCCACCATCATGCACCATCTTACGTCTCAAACGCTTGGTGTGTGACTTTTCTTTTTTTGTTTGTACCTGGTGCATTGGTTTTACAGCCTGCGATTCAGATTTTGTCCTAGCCCCAAGCACCCATTGAAGCAGGCAGGCTGTGGTGGATCAGCACCCAATTGGCTGGGGGCTGCCCAGCTTGAGGCGGGCGGTAGCTGATCAGTGACACCTATAGGTGTCTCCCACCGTCAGAGGCAACACATGGCGCCCCATGTCTACGCCAACTGACAAGGACTTATAACCCGTAACAGTTGCCTCTCGCTTTGATTTCGAGACCAGTTAAGACCAGGGATGGAGTTATTGCCTCTCCATAGCACAAAGCCTGGGCTAAAATATAGAGATCATGTGTTGCCCATGCAGCATGATCCCTCTCTCGGCCTGCCTAGTTCACTCCAGAGGAAAGGTAACACCCCTACATCTGGAACAAGACAAGCTGCAGAAGCTGCCGTATCAGCAAAGCAATGCTCTAACTGTCCGCCTGTCGGAGCTTCGATCCTAGACCAGTCGCCAACCAAGGCTTAGGCCTGGTCTGCCCTGCCATGACAATTTTGTCTTTAGCTTGCATTTCCTCGCACCAGGGTAAGGCTTGTACCCTCCCAATTGCGCTCTTCCGCCCGTAGCCGTTGGCACAATGTGGGGTGTCGGGTTTGGTAAGCGCAGCCCAATGTTCGGCGCTAACAGAAACCAGGTAGTACCGTCTACTGTTATACGGTAGCTCAGTCATATCTGACTAAGAGGTGGAGTTACCATTTGCCTTAACCCTTTTACCGTGGAAAAAAAATTTTTTTTTTGTTATGCAAACTGTGTATTTTTTTTCTTTCATAATTTGATATGTTATGTTGTCCTGGCAAAATAAAATGTTTTTTTAAGTGAAAATGAGTTGTCTTTTAGAAATTGTGAGGAAAATAAGAAATGTTCTGTACTAAATGGTACTGTTCAATAACGAACTAAACTGATACGTATATTAGATGTCAATTGTTTTTAGTAATTATACTTGGTGTTCTCTCTTTTTTCTTTCGTAAGTGGACGTTTACGTCTTGTCATGGTGTTCTGTTTTATTCAAAAATTAGCATCTGAAAAAAAAAAAAAAAAAAAATGAAAACCCAGCCATGTTGTTCATGCACGTACTCTGTAGATTCCAAGCTTGCTAATAAAAACTATGCAAATACATGCCCATAGGATACATGTATGTACGCATACATCTACACAAGCTATACTATGCATAAATTATAATCATACTACAAAGTTATAAATTATAATCATAATAAAATCACAATAAAAAGTATTTTGTTCTTTCGTACCTTTTTTTTCTTGTTTACTGTCCACTTTCACTTTTGGCATCACGTGATGACCTACTTTTATCTTCCGCTGTTGAACTGGCTGTTGGATTAGCCGCCCTATGCATTTCCTATGCTATTTTTGTATTAACACAAGTTTACTCGGGACGCACGGCACACAGAAGACTTTTACATCTGATGACGAGTTAACTCGTGATGCACGGTTAAAGCCAACAATTTTTATGACGAGTTAACTCGTGACACACGGTAAAGGGGTTAATAATTACTGTTTCCGCTGTTTATACTTCACCTTGACACTGCAAGGTACAAAAGGAACATGATGAGATGAGATGATTATTGTTCCTTCCCTTGATGGTTCTGTCGCCCTGCTCTGAGTTGAGTGTGTGGAGCAACACTGTGAGTTGTGAATTTTGTGGGGAATGCTTTTACATCTCTCTGTGATAGTTTGTAGTGTGAACTGCATGTTCAGAAAAATGGTGGCCGGTCTGTTGCTGAACAGTTGCTGCCTTATGCAGTAATGTGTGGCTGCTGGTTTTCTACTGACTATTTTTCGGGGGGGGGGGGGGGGGGGGGGGGGCTTTTGTTTTGGAATTCTGGCAACGGCATTATAAATAGTATACCTTTGTGGGCAGTTGGTTTGTCGAGACTTGTCTGTTCCATTTTTCATATGGGGCAGTGAAGAGCATTTTGTGTGATATTCACTGGTACAGGAATGGAGCGACCCTTTACCGTGAAGTTGGACCTAAGACTAACTGACTAAGTAGCTGTTCCTTCCCAGACAATTGCCAGGAAATTCTGAAAAATTTTGCTACCAATTTTTATGGGGTAACCCCAAAGCTGTATCAGTTGAAGAAAATAACCCTATCCCTACTGGGGATTGAACATGGACCACTGCCGTTGCAGGCAAGCACACTAACCACTAACTATGCCATCATGACTCCTATATCAGAGCTATATGACTGCAGTAACTAGTGAGTCACAAGTCTTCAGCTTTAAATCGTTCGGTCTCAAATAGTGCACCATGTGTGATTGTAAGTCTTACATTTGGTCAGAGCATATTAAAATGGGTATGAGGAATGTCTTGGGAAGTAAAAGCGGCAGTTATGATACTGACTGCATCACGTACTGATTGGTCTATTTAAAGATGGATCTGGCACCATATGTGCAATGCACCTAAAGCATGTAAAAGAGTCCTTTACTTTTACTTACTTACACATTGTTTTTGTCTGTGTATATACACGTACCTGTTTGCTAGCTAGAAAAGTATCTATAGGTGAAAGCATTCGCAGTTTGGTCAGAGTATATGTTACACATAACTGTAATGCTTACATGTATTAATAACAGTAAGGATTTACTGACCAAAACTAAAGATATGTTTGCTTTCATAGATCATGCTGTTCTCATTGTATTTTAACATTGATCATGTTTTTAAAAACAATAATAATTCCCCCGAAGCAGTTTCTTGTTATGTGTCTGTGATGTGACAGCACTTTCACATTTTGTGGGCCAGAATGCTCGAAGGAATAGGTAGCCAATCTTTCCTTCGCTTTCACAGACGACAAGACCAGGCATTGTGCCTATGTCAGACCATGCTCATTACAATACCTGTTCAATTTGCTATTAGCTATGCTAGCACGCCGCTAATAATGTTTTATATGATATGAATCAACTGAGATTAATCTAACCTCTTAGGAAATATTTTCTTATTGCAAAATTTATTTTTAAATGACATTTTATTGGTATTTGTCTCTCTGTCTTTCTGGTTGCTTATTTGTGTGTACGAATGAATGAATGGATTGAAGGATGGATATATGAGGTAGCTTCAAAAAGTTCCTTAAATAGTTTACTCCTGTATGATTTATTGCCGCCATGAACATTTTACTTTTATAAGATGGTAGTGACATTGATGAAACATTTGCTGCTAAGTGACAACAGTTTTCTACATGCCTAACATGTAGTGGCATCAGAATTGAAAATGTTTTCGATTGAACAATGTATTAAAGTAAAAGTTTGTAGTTTGCTTGAGATGTGACCCTCAATAAGATTAACCTGCTCCAGAAATCATTTGGTGATACTGCCTTAAAATATCTTCCATTATTCTTCTGCCCAGACATTACTTTATTTTTTTTTGGTATTTGACGGGAACCACTGATTATAGACTCTGTCATATTCTTCTCGTAGGTGTGGCTAAGTGACAACAGTTTTCTACATGCCTAACACGTAGTGGCATCAGAATTGAAAATGTTTTCGATTGAACAATGTATTAATGTAAAAGTTTGTAGTTTGCTTGAAATGTGACCCTCAATAAGATTAACCTGCTCCAGAAATCATTTGGTGATACTGCCTTAAAATATCTTCCATTATTCTTCTGCCCAGACATTACTTTATTTTTTTTTCCCTTGCCTCAAAGAAAAAAGAACTGAAAGGGTCGTGATTTAAGGATGTTGAGGATGTTATCACTGATGCAACAATGCAGCTGAGAGAGGTTTCAAAGCTTGAGTTGTAGGAATATTTTCATTGGCTGTATGAACTATTATTGCACAAGTATGTTGTTGCCATGGAGAACTATTTTGAAGGGAATATTGCTTAAATTATTCTATCATTAAAATATTTTTTTTTACAATAAAATAATCTCAGGAATTAATTGAATACTTTGTATGTGTATGTTTGTGCACTCATTTTGTATGTTGTTATTGAGGTATGTTTGTGTATGAATGTTTATGTGCATGTTTATGTGTAGACATATGTACATATGTATATATACATACACACACACACACACATACATAATACATTTATATTTTTTTTCTTCAGGAAATGGATGAACTGAAAATAGAATTAGATGTTTGTCAGAAACGATTAGATGCAAAATATAAAGCAGTGGCTATACTCAAAGAACAGGTTGGATTTGTGTTGTTGCTGTTTCATGTTTGTATTTTGTTCAGGTAAATTGAAGAGTGCCTATATGAAGTTTTTAACCTTTTATGCTGGATTTTCTTTTTTCGTTCGATTGAAATATGTCTATACCTGCAATGTTGTCTCTTGTATGAATTTAACTGTCTTTTTTAGTTCACTCAGCTGTCCATAGAGTTTATCTTCCACTGTCGCCAGAAGGTTTGCCTAGATATTTTGTATTTTGGGCAGTCTTGGAGTATGTGATATGCTACCTTCGATGCCAGTCCACATGTGCACATGGCTGATCACCAATCTTAAATTTTGTATACATGTGGTTGCATAATCTATTGTGTCCTGTTCTGAGGCGCATAATAATGACTTTTTCTAGTCTGTCCATAATGTGGTAGTTGTCTTGAACTGGTTTTGATGGCTTTCTGACTGATGTGATCATTCTTTTCTTTTGGTGGTATGTAACGGGCACATCAGGTTATTCTTCTTTTGCTCCTTCCTTAGTTAATTAATCAGCTCTCTCATTTCCCGGTACTCCACAGTGGGATGGCATCCACTGGATGGTGACCTTATGCTGACTGCTAAGTTCAGAAATTAGTACTGGGAATTTCCCAGATAGGAGCGCCTTGAGTACTGATTTTGCATCTGTCAATAGCACCACAGATTGTGTACCGTGGCTGGTATTTAGTAATTTCTCTGTTGCTATCTTGATTGCCTCAATTTCAGCATCATAGTTATGGCAGTACTTTCCTGTTGGTACTCTGGCTGTGTCCCTAGTATTATTTGGATATTCTATGTACACTCCCGCCCTGCCATTTTGAACAGCATACCTGTCTGTGTAGACTCAGATCCAGAGGTCCTGTGGGTATTCTTCATCAAGGAAGCTTAGAGTGGCTGTTCTGCGCTGTACACTGTTCTGTTTTTCTTTGTCAAATATTCCTCTCACATTTGTCTGGATTTATAGTGATAGTCTATGTTCCTCTTTCCATGGGGTTCGCTCTGAAATAGTTTTCAGGGGGATATCAACAGTGAGCAGATCGGTGGTTTCTCTGCAGAGCCGTTTGGCCTGGTGAATAAAACTGCTTATTTTCATCCGCCCCAGGCTAAGTTTTCAAATCTGTTCTTCATAGGGTGGCCAGGCAAACTGAGGAACTTTTCTGCTTGTATTAGTGTTCTCGTATCTCTGTGCTCTCTGTGCTTGTGTCCTCCCCGCCTTCTCCATCCTTACTATAGGGGTTGATCTCATCCCTCCTGTGGTGACTCTGCTTCATTTCGCATTTTGTCCAGCTCTTGTAGTGTGGTTTTTTTTATGCTGAACACCACACAGTTGACCCATATTCCAGGTGTGGTCCTATTCGCTGTTGATAAACTTTGCTAAATATTTTCCCACTGACTCCCCCATGTTGTTCCACTTAGTTTTCTCAGGATGGCTATTTTCCTTCTGGCTTTTACTACTGCTTTGTTGATGTGCTTTCTCCATGTTAGTCTGTCATCAAATGTTACTCCAAGGTATGTTGGGTCTTTATCTTCTCTTAGGGGTATTTCATTTATCTGGATGATTCCTGCCTTTGTTTTGGAAAGAGGGTAAATAGAGTGGTGCTGCATTTGTTAGTGTTTATACTGACACACCATCTATTTGCCCATGCAACAAATCCATCTACAGCTCTTTGTAGCGATCTGATGGCCACTGATGCATGTTCATTTGTGCTCCATAGAACCAGGTCATCAGCTTACATTGCTGCTATAATTCCATTTGGTAGATTAGCAACAAGATCATTGATGATGATTAGAAAATGTGTGGGGGACAAGACTCTGCCCTGGGGAACACCGTGACACAGTAGTACTTTCTTGCTCTTGAGTCCATCTATCTGTACTCGGGCACTTCTGTTGTGCAAGTATGCTTTTGTCCATTTATACATTCTAACAGTTATTTTACAGTTTCTCAGTTTCTTCATCAGACCTTCTTTCCAGACTTTGTCAAAAGCTTTCTTCAGATCTATCCATGCTGCAAGCACCACTTGGAATGCAGCCTCAATTTCTTGAGAGAGGTAGGTTGTCTGATCTTCCGTAGAATAGCACTGCCTAAAGCCAGCCTGCTGTGGCACAAGGATGTTTTCACTTTCAATGTACCACTGCAGTCTGTGATTGATAATGCGCTCCAGTGTTTTGCAGAGACAGCTGTGAGGCTAACTGGTCTGTAGCTGGAGGCATTGAAATTGTCTTTCCCTGATTTTAGGAGGGGTATCATGATTGATTCTCTCCAGGCTTGTGGAACGCTACCTAAGGTCCGCTGTTACTGAAGATCTGCAACAGCTTTGCTTTGGCCTTTGTTCCTTGGTTCCTTGGTTCCTTGGTTCCTGATCATTTCATTGGAGATACCATCAGTAGCTGGTGACTTTCTCATTTTCAGTTTTGATATTGCTAGCTCCAGTTCGCTCATTGTGGTAGGTGTCTCCAGAACCTCATGTACTGTTTCTTTCTGTCCTGTATGTTGCCATTTCTCTCCAATCTCTTGTTGTTTCTCTGGACTAATTTCAATATTATCTTGTGCGATTGAGTCCGCAAAATGGTCGGCTGCTTGCTTTCCTGTTAAGATGTTTCCGTCTTTGTGTAGTGTAATTTTTGAGTTTCTCCCTATGCCCTCATCGTTAAGCTGTTTTATTAGTTTCCACAACTTCCTTGTGTCTCTTTCAAAGTTCAATGACTCTGTTTTCTCCTGCCAGCTTTTCCTTCTAGCCTGCAGCTTTGCCTTTTCAAATTTGGCTTTTGCGTGCTGATATTTATTGTGGTGCTCTTGGCTGGGTTTGGCCTCTGCATACTTTCTACAAACTTCCACATCATTATGAAACTGTTCCAGTTCACTACTCCAGTACGGTTTATATTGTTTACGAGCTCCTTTTGGTACTGTTTCTTGTGCTGCCTGTAGTATGCATGTCCCAAACACTTCAACTACCTTTTATGCTAGATAAACATGGCTAGGAAGGAAGATGCAAAAGTGCATCATCACACAGTAGGCCCTGTTCAGAACATTGCTCTCATGACTGCCTGCTGAAAAGATTCTCAGTCCTTTGCCAGTTCTCCTGCCTCATGCATGTTCATGCCCAAAGTTTTATCAGTGTCATGTGTCCATATTCATGCCAGTCGACCCCAGCCTCTTCTTCCAGAAATCATGCATCCATCACTGGTCTTTCCAGGCCACTACAACATTTAATATGTCTAAAGTGTTTCAGTTTCTGAGATGTGTTGCTGTTTATCAACCAGTTTTCTTTGGTGCTGAGATCTCAAAAGCTTTGAGTATTATCTGCAGAGTGTCTTTAAAGTGTTTCTTCTTGCCGCCTTGGGAGCTTTTACCACAATGCAATTCACCGTTAAAAATTTGTTTAGGGAGCCTGTGATCTGGTGACCAGCCCAGTGAATCTGATTCTTCATTAGCAGAGTGTAGATAATAGGCATGGACGCTCTTTCTAAGACTTCAGTGTCTGGGATCTTGTCTTGCCATTTGATCTTAAGTAGCTTCCTAAAGCAGACTGTGTGGAAGTGTTTTAATTTTCTAGCGTGTCACTGGTAAACAGTCTAGGCAGCATACCTGATAACAGCAAAGATATATTTTTTTTTTGGTGGAGGAATCCATAGAATGCAATGGATTGAAAGAAAAACAAAGCAGACAGTTGTTCAAGATGCAGACACACACTGCAAGTTGATTAGAGACATTTAGATGCAAACAGTCAAGATTCTTTTGGGCATGTGAAAAATAAAAACAAATGTGCACACTTAGTAACAATGGCAAACTTGATGAAAAATGATGGGAAAATGGCAAAGGGAAGACAAAATGATAAATACTTTGATAGCATATTTAAACTACGTAGAGGGAGAAAAATAAAATAGACATGATCCTAGACACGGGGGATCAAGTGAGATAATGAGCCATGATTGTGCACATTCATAAACGTGACTAATAATGGTGATAATGTGTTTGTGTGGGTAGTGGTTAATATGAAATAAAACAAGTTAGTTATGTGTGGTTCCTGTGTGTGTGTGTGTGTGTGTGAGAGAGAGAGGGGGGGGGGGAGAGAGAGAGGAGAGAGAGAGAGAGAGAGAGAGAGAGAGAGAGAGAGAGAGATAACAAACAAAGACATAGTGTACAAAAGAACTCAATCCTGGTAAACAGAAATCACAGTGATGAGATGGTTAGGGGAAATAAAACAATAATAATAATAAAGTAATAATAATGTGTAACAGTTAAGCTAAACCATATCACAAATATCCATTGTTGTGATCCTAGTGATTTTCTTCAGGAACAGCACAAACAGATCTAATGACACGAAATAAAATTAGTAAATAAAATCATACAGGGGTATAAACACAGAAACATGTAATTAAGTGTTTAATAACCTTCTAATCGTTTTCTTACAGGCAGATTTGGCTGGCATGGAATTGAAAAAAACTGAGTTAAAGGCCAATGAAACAAGCAAGAATTTAGAACAGGTCAGGCTATTTGCTCTCTTACTTATTCAGTAATGTACTTATTAATTCTCTATTTTTATTTTTTTATTAAGAAATACAGGTGTGAATTTTCTTAACTGCTTGTCATATGCTGATGTACAGAATCTAAAATACTGTAATTTGAACTTGTCCAGTTTTTTGTTACAATAATGAGCATGTTTAGACTGCAATAATATAAATGTTGTTGCATGCTATTTTCATTCCACTTTTCAGTGACTGCTGCAAGTGCCATAAACTCTTCACAAAAACTATACAAACATGCTATTACATGCTAAAAATTGCCTCTGGCCTACACCATTATGATCCTTCTTCTTATGATCGCTTCTACTATTTGTAAAGCATGATTCACCACTGCAGTCCTCTTTTTGACACAAGATTAATATCCTTCAATTTTCATATGTAATAAATAAATTTATATTGATTCTTATGTATTTAACAGAAGATGTATAAATTAGTGACACCCAACATAACGAAATATAATCAACTTCCTAATAATCTGCTTACAATATAATGAAGAAAGAGTGAACTTAACCAGATATTTCCAAAACTAAAATAAAGAAATGGCAATCACAGAACTACTACATGTAAACAGTGGGATAAAAAAAAAAGATACAAAGACTAGCCAAAAAATGTGTAAGTAAAACTGAAATAATAATCTATAACATTTGAAAGAAAATAATTTAGAATGACTAAACAGGTAGTGAAAGGAGAAATTAGTCACAGAAATGCTATAAGAGGACTTGAGAAAGAACAGTAAGAAGATTTAAGAAAGAACAACAAAATTAGGAATAGGAAGAACAACTAGGATAGGGATAATTAGGAATAGGAAGAACAACTAGGATAGGGATTACAGAAATACACTAGGTAAGAACTGTTTTTGTAAAATAAATATTTTAAATGGCACAGCAAGTGAAAAAAAAATTGTAGAAGAAAAAAGCAAAAGATAGTCTTAAAAATATATATTTGGAAAAAAGAATAAATAAATAAAGTAACTACTCCAGTTATACACTTTTTTAAGGTAGAACAGGGTAATCGGGTTTTAACAAATATAAGAAAAATACAGTTAGACAGATCAGAACTCTATCACTTTAATGTCATCAGAGTGCTGCCAAGAGGATGACATTTGTATCTTTCAATACCAGAGTGGGAGTTCCAGGGGTGGCTCAATAGACCTCTCTGAATGCAGAAATGCATGTTGTATTACAGTGAGGACAGAGAAGTGTTGACTGTTAGGTCACAAGAGGGTGTCACGATTTTTACCAATATAAAACTTCTCAACCAATTCACTCCAATCTCTATTTAGACTTGTTTGTGATTGGTTGGATTTTGCAGCCAGAGATAGTCATTAGAGTTCAATCTCCAGTAGTGGCAGAACAATTGATTTCTACTTCTGGGATCCACCCAGCCTTGATGAAATTTTAAGAAATTTCTGAGAATTGTCTGCGAAAGAAAGGTGGACAGAAAAGAGCTGCCCACCCCATCTCACACATTGACATAGAATATGTGAAGGCCTCGCACTATGCACCCCATTGCATTATCTGCCATAGGACTATCTTTACCTTGTAACTATTGGTGGAACTGTGAGAGGCTGGAGGATGGTGCACAGATCCATCAACAAGGCAGTTCAGCTTCAGTCTTGTGTTGTTGACAGCTGTCTTCCCTTTCACATATGGCACTGAAGTCATCCCTGCTTCTTACTATAGGTGCCAGAGATTTTTCTCAGGAAAAGAAAGGCAGTGTAGATGTTCACTGGTCACTTCATATTATAATGCCGTGACCTGTTATATGTAAACTTCCTGTTACTGCACACTCCATGTACAGAAGCAGCCATGAGGAGAATTCTGCTATTGATTGTCGAGATATCTCTCTCCATGTAAGGAGTTGCCTGGACCCTTAGACCAGTTCTGCATCTGTTTAATAGTTTTAGTAACATTTTATTTCTTGTCATTTTCCCTGCAGTACTTCTCTGGTTGTGTTGTTAGCTAAAGTCTGTTGATTATATTGTTGCTAAATCATTATGTATAGTTTCACATTTGGTGTTACTTGGAATTTCATGTCCTTTTTAAAAATGTATTGATAAAAACTTCTACTTAAACATTTTATTTTATTTGTGTCCAGTGTTTTGTTGAACTGCTGATATATATTATAGTATGTTAACCGTACAATTAACCTTATAAACCATATCACTAAGCTTCTACTCTGAATCATAATGAGAAGAACCAAAAATAAAATAAAAATGGAAATTAGTGAAGAACAGTATGGATTTGTGGAAGGAAAGGGCACAAACAATACAATTTATACATTACGGACACTAATAGAAAGGTTAATAGAGAAACAGAGAGACATATATTTGTGCTTCATAGATTATACTAAGGCATTTGATAAAGTAAAACATGATGAACTGATTAAAATGTTGGAAGATATCAACACTGATGGAAAAGATTTAAGAATAATAAAGAATATTTACTGGAACCAAGTAGCAGCAATTTAAATGGGAAATAAAGAGGGTAGTTACGAACAGATAAAGCTAGGAGTACGACAAGGGTGTGTCTTGTCACCAGATCTTTTCTCCCTGTATAGCGAAGTAATAATGAGAGAGATCAAAGAGATGCCAGGAATATACAGGTTATAATATAAATAATATACGCTATGCAGATGATACAGTATTGGTGGCTGATAATTCAACAGACCTACAACAATTATTAGACGTAGTAGTAACAGAGAGTGCAAGGAAAGGACTCTCCTTGAATATCAAGAAAACAGTAACAATGGTAATATCAAAGAAAATGGTGACACCAAAATGTGACATAGAAATAGAAGGGAAAATCCTTAACCAAGTTGATAATTTTAGATACCTAGGGGCATTTATAACAACAGATGGAAGATGTACAACAGAGATTAGGAGCAGAATAGGGCAGGCAAAAGCCGCATTTCAGAAAATGAAGAGTATCTTATGCAATAAGTCACTATCACTGAATGTAAGAAAGAGAGTGCTGAAATGCTATGTAGAACCAGTTTTGCTGTATGGCAGTGAATCTTGGAATGTAAATGAACAAATTAAGAAGAAATTAGAAGCAACAGAGATGTGGTTCCTGAGACGAATGTTGCGAATTCCTTGGACTGCCAGAGTAACTAACGACGACTGCCTGAAACAGGCTAACGAAACTAGAACATTATATACAACAATAAGACAGAGACAAACAGCTTTCCTCGGTCATGTGATGAGAAGAGAGGCATTGGAGAACATCGTAACAACTGGAAAGATCGAGGGGAAGAGAGGCAGAGGTAGACCAAGAGAAGTGATGCTGGATGGATTGAGAAGGTGGCATGGAGGAATATCAGCAGCAGAGTTGATCCAGAAAACCAAAGACCGAGATCTATGGAGAGCCATGAACGCCTACGCCAGCCGGCATGGCACTTGATGATGATGATGATGTTAACCTGGTTTAACTATCAACCTAAAATGCAGTCACCCTAAATTTAGTGATAGTGTTTTGAAGGCGGTATTAAATCTCTGCAGTAATAAACTCATATATGTGAAGCCAAATGGGCAAACACATGTTAAACTTATTTTAAGAAAGGAAAAACTATTCCTGGGGCTGTGGTAGCCTTAGTAGTTAGTGCACTTATTTACCAAGACTGTGGTCAGAGTTCAATCCCCAACTTTGGCATGATTTATTTCTGACTAGTATGACTGATGGGAGGTGGTCATGGTAGTGCACTGGCTAGCACATTTGCCAGCCAATGGTCATGTGTTCAAATCTCTATTGAGGCAGATTATTTAAAATTGATATGGACTCCCAGACTACCATAGTAGTTAGAAAAATATATCCTGCCACTTCTGGGGTGGAACATTTCATTGGTAAATCAGTGCCCTAACCACTGTGTTACCACAGCTCCATTCAAATTAACAAATTCCCTATTAAATTATTACTGACAATTTAAAATCATGTTAGGATGCAGTAATTACAATACTAAAATTAGTATTTTTCAAATCATTAAAACATGTTACCATAATAATGGTACAACTATTTTATAATGTCATTTATGTGATAGGAATGATAGTCTCTCATTATGGAGGACAGACCATCTCTGCAAGAGCAATTCATGTGTTTTGGATACAGCTTTGTGAAAGTGAAATTATTACATGGTGGGTCTTTTGTACTGAAGATCACCTAATCTGGAATTTTAATATAATTATAAAGCTATGTACAGTGTCCCTTAAGTCCAAAAAATAAATCAATGTTATTGGCTAATGGTCCAGCTGCACTCAATTAAACACGATTCTCTTTGATTTAAATGGCATTGAAAGTAGGGAATAGGGGTGATTGCTTCTGAATTATATTTTGTGTCTCTTTTACTTAATTGCTTATGAGTAGAAATATTTAGGATTGTTCTTCATTTCTGAGATGCACTGTAGTCTATACAATTGTACATAAACTCTTTGCATTGATCATATCAAAATCAATGTGTGAAAATTGTTCAGTTGTGTGTATTAGTTTTCATATTGCTTGTACTCGTTTTTTGTGTGTGTCTTTTTTTTTAAATTTAACAATTGGAATAACCGAATATATTATTTAAACATCCTGATTTCTCTTCTGTTTTCTTATCTTGTCATTTACAGTATGATACATTTTCTCACTTGTCTCAAAACAATAAACTGATATGCTGCATGTAGTTTTCCTCTCTTAGTTTTCTCTCATTTTAAACTAATCATTATTGAGTAAAAAGCTATATATGGAGAGAGTCAACTATATGCTGCTTAACTTTTGGGATACCCTGTAGAGTACAATGCCTGTGATTACTAGCAAACATATCTTCATCTAGATCTTTGCAGACTTGTATGAAAGAGTTAACCATACAGTGCTCAAATGTTGGGACATCCTTTAATGTACAATGACTGTGATTACTAGTAACAAAGCTTCATCTAGTTTTACTCAGACTGACACACTACTAATGAGAATGTACTACACACCTGTTGTCAGCATGCTGTGCTTTGAATCAACACGCATCCTAGAGACACTTACCAGCATGACAGATTTTTACTGCATGTTATAGGAAGTGAGCAAGCTACAGTTTGAGTTGGAGTGGCGTGAGTCTTCTTTTATGAATAGCCAGCAGACCTGGGCTGAGCGATTTGATAGGTAAGCGTGTTTTAATATATTAGAACTATTGTTTCTTTGGGGGTTGTTTTTTTTTTTTTGTTGCTTGCTTGTACATGAAAAGTAGATATACATAATTATGCAGACATTTCACCCCAGGGGAGGAGAGTAGTGGTTTTATTTCTGCTTGAAACAGAATTTTTGCACAGTTCTATTTGCCTAAGCACAACAATTGTTTTATGTTAACAAGTAGCATATGGCATAATGCTCAATATGTGTATGATTTCAGTATTGATTGTTTACAGTTATCAGTATTAATTAACCTCAGAAAATTGGTTTAACATGCCATTAAGACATATTCGGGATATGATATTAAACCCACATTTTCTGTGACTGAATGACACATGAAGAGTAATACGATTAGTGTTATGCCAACAGTTTTGTCAGACAAATCTGTGGTATAAATGTTAGGAGGCGGGGTTGACCTCTGGACCATAGAAGTTGGAGTAAATATCAAATTACTACTAGAAATTAACTATCCACTAAGTTCTCTTCATCTTCTGTTTTTCGTCTTCCAAATGGAGCAAAATGTGCAAGTGGCTGTCAATCAACACTGAATTGGTTCAGTCATTGTATGCTGATGATTTATTATGGAAGAGATTGGAGCACCTATGAACATATATGAGAGTCACAGAGAGCAGTGGCTAGCATGCTTGCCTGCTAGCCTGCTGGCCCAGTGGTCATTTGTTTGAACTCCAATCAATGTAGACTTTTTACATTTGACCTGGGATATTAGTTCAACCCAGCCTAAAATAGGTACCATGAAATGACCTAGAAAGTAAAGGCGGATGTTCATTGAAAAGACTGGTTGAAACTTTTGGCATATCTGTGTGTGATTTTCCTTCCATTGAGTTTCCTAGTCATATTTTGTGTTTTAATTTATCCTGTTTCTGTTTGCTCAGTAAACATGCAGCATAACATAGCTTCAAAACTGCTACCGTCTCAAAAACCACGACGGCTGTATATCTTTTTTAAGCAAAACTTGGCATTTAAAAATGAAATCAAATAAGTTTAATCCATCCAACATACACAAGGCATCTTAGAAAATGCATTTTAGAATACAATATTTCACATTCTATTTAGAATAAAATATGTTGTAATAACTGTAAAACTAATACAGTTTGAAAGATGTGTGGTTTCTTTAATCTCAGACATTCGAGCTTGCATTCTCATCTGTGTATACATATAATGTTGAATTATTTGTTATTTAACACATTTTATAATATATTAATCAGGATCCATATGCATTTATATTTTTGTATACCTTCTTATTTATCTTAATTTGGTATTAATTTGAATATACTTCTTATGATTTGCATTATTTATGCTGGCGTGGGCAACCATACTTCTCCATATCTTGCAATCTCCAACTTTTTGTGCCATGACATAAAGGCTGTCAAGGATTTTCTCTCTCTGTCTTCCTCTATGTCTCTTTCCATATATCTTTTCAACATGTTCCAGTATTTCTCTTCTCATAATGTGGTCTAAAAATAATGATGGTCTTTCTGATGTTTGCTATCAGTTATATTTGTATTTTAGCCTCTTTCATGACATTTAGAGTTCCAAGGAATTTCCAGTATTCTTTTGTAAAATCATGTCTCTTAGGCCTCGGAGAAGTTTTAAAATTTATATCCTGTCGCTTAATAGATACAAAACTTTGCAAAGAAAAAGTAAGAAAGTTCATTCAGTCCAATTGTTTTAAGAAAGGATATTTCAAAGGTGGTCCTTTATTTTGCATTGTTTTTAGCATGGATATCTCCGCATGATAAATGAAACATACATGTTTGCTTGCTGAGTGTACACAGTTTATGTTACATGTACACGGATCATAGGCATGGCATTTTAAAGATTGTTTCATAGTTTATTTAACTCTTTTTTTTTTAAACTCTGTCATTCTTGATTATTTTACCTCTTCCTGTTCCAAATAGTTGTTATTTTAACTCACTCTGTCCCAACTGTTTCTTTACCTCCTTTAATTCAAGACTGTTTATTTCTTATTTTGACCTACCCAGCTCTTTTGTAGAGCAATAAGAGCAAAGGGTTGAGAGATATCTAAATATTATGGCAATTTCTTCCTAAATCAGACATGGAACATTGAGTTTGTAGGAACATGGACATTCTGTTTACGGTCCTAAGAAAATCCTTCCCTTATTTCTTGGCTGGCCCTTTATATTTATAGTGTCGATCCTCGAATTCTGGCTATTTTATCTGATGAAATGTTACGTTGCTAAGTTGTGAAGTTTTTCTTCTAGATTACTCTTATTCTTGATCTGTTGTTTTACTTTCTCATTCCTTCTTCCCTCCTTTATTTCTGTCTATACTATTTAACTATACACTAAAGTATCCCAATATTCTCTATAAATAACATAACCCTTTCTTTTGGCTGTTAGAAAATTTATACTAATTACCTTTCTAAAATTGTCTATTAATTTATTCTCATAAGAGACATGAATCTAGTACATTTCATAGAAGAACAACAGAATGGTCATCTCTTTGGTTGATGGGTATCATTAGTCTGATACCATACGGAAGAGATTAATGTATCTCATCTTGTTTTTAGTTGACCTCTGTTATCTTTTTTTTTTGGTGTGACATCTTGAAATCTTTGTTTACTTTCCTTCATCTATTATGTGTCTGTATTTTGTTTGTTCGTTTGTTATTTCCCAGACAGTTGTCTGGCACCTTGCGGAGTCACTTATTTTCAAAAGGTCAAACTGACTTGTGTGGTGGCAGAATGGTTAGTGCACTAGTGGTCTGAGTTCAATCCCCAGCAGAGGCAGGATTATTTTTTCCAACTAATATGGCCGTGAGCTCAACACAGTCTCATAACAATCAGCACCAGGCTTTATTAAGAATTTTCTGCAAATTGCATGGGAAAGTTTAGTTAGCATGGGAAAGTTTAGTTAGCATGGGAAAGAAAGGTGACAAGGAACAGAAGTGGCCAAGCCCACCTCATATGTTATGGTCTATAATATGTGAAGACCTAATACTTCACACTCCAATGGCAGTGTCTGCTTTGGGACTACCTTTACTTTACCAGAGTGTCTGTCGTGAGTGTGAGTTGAGCAATGTCTTGTGAGATTAGTTTACTAAAATGCCCAGGGGTATTTAGACGACTGAGTGGCTTAGAGATCACGACATCCACCTGTGGCTCAGGCAGACCTGGTTTGATTCATGGTGTGGACTGGATTTTTATAAAATAAAAAAAGGATGGTATACACCCTCCTGATCCAGAGGTAGTGGATATGACATCTAGCCTTTTCAGATAAGGGTGTTAAACTCAGAGGACCCATGTGCATGTACAGCATATTAAAATACTTTAGCAGTTGGATACTGAAAATATCAGAACAAGTAAGCCGCTGTCAAGGCTAAATTTCAAAATTAGAAAACAAACCCACAAAAAGAATATTTATAGCATGTGTGACTGTGGTTAACACACTTTTGGATCCTCACCGAAACTGTGGAAATTGTGCACTGTACTGAAATTCTCATTGCTTCTTGAAGGAATACCTCTATCCATACATTATATTCTTTGTATTTTTCTATGATATTTCTGCTGCCTTCAGTTGATTCTGAAACTGAAACAGACCTGTCCTACAATATTTTTAGTTTACTAATCAAGCGATAATTATAAATCCACATCCGACAGTCAGTGAAAGTAATGAAATAAATACTGTAGTGGTGATCATAAAAATGGGTTTGGTATTTAGTTGACTTGTGCAGTGTAAAAAAAAAAATTAAAGGTCTATTTTCCACATATAAAGTACAATGGGCATATGGACTTACATTTTTATAGACCTAGTGACAACCGCCTTTACTTTTCAAGACATTTCCTGGTTCCCATTTTAGGCTGGGTCGATCTAGGAGCCCGGGTCAATTTAAAAAAAAATGAAACCCATTTATGTAGCTCAAACCCAAGACCACTGGTACGATAGTCAAGCGTCTGGCCACTAAGCTACCATGGCTCCCATTGTATAGTGTACTCGTATTTTATTTTCGCCACGTGTACAGTGTCACTGAGTAGGCCAGAATTTCTTGCATTTGTAGTTTAACTATCTTGTAGATATCTTATTGACCAGCTGCAGAGTTAAACTGCTGCGTGTTACTGGGGCCCAAAGGGAAGCAAAAAATAGTAACACTGTAGCCTATCATACTTGGTATAAGAGGCGACTAAAGAAGGTTGACATGGCACTGGCTACCTCATATCATAGAAAACTAGCTGCAAAATGCAACCAAGCATGAATATGTCTACAAAGGGTTTAGCGTACGTTGGTTGGTTGAGGACATATGCTCCATTGGAAGATGGAAGGCAGAAGATGAGACTGAGTTAGAAGGAGTCACTAGCATAATGGAGAGAGACCAGAGTATGAGATATTGGGGCATCAATAATTGGAGCATTTATGAAAACGTCTTGCAGAATATCTTGGATACAGAAAAGAACAAATGCATCCATACGACAAGAGCTGAATATTGAAAACTTTTTCTACTAAAGATGATAAAACAAAGACAACTGAAATATTTTGGTCACCTGAAGCGTCATGAAAATTTGGAGAGAACAATCATGGAGGGGTATTTGCCTGGGAAGAGAGGAAGAGGAAGGCCAAAGAGAAGATGGATGCAGAATGTGGCAGATGATCTCCAGATAGGTGTATCCAACGCGGGACATCTTGCTTATAACCGAGAAGTTTTCTGGAAGGTTATAGGAGTGAGGTTCTGCAAAGGACATGTTACTGAATTAAGGAATAAATGAACATGTCTGAAGTGTAATGATAAACTACACCACTTGAATTGAATGCTATCAGCTGTCTTGTACAGTCAACTATAGTGGAGAGATGATTTACTGTCTGTTGTGCATGCCATTGCCGTTTCTGTGGGCGAATGGGTTATGAATGCAATTCGTAATCCTGCAAAATGTAGTCAGAACACTTCGAGCGATTTGGAAGTGGACTGCCTTGCTTTGGTTTTAATATAATGGTATGAGTGCCAGTTGTTCAGAAAGCAATGGCAAACTATTGAATGTAAACCTGCCAAGAAATGACAAACAGCAAAAAAATGCTGGGGTTGACTGCAACATCCTGTAAAGAATATGCAACAAACTGTGCACTAGTTGCTTAGTCTGCACATTGTTTGATAAATAAATGATGTACTTTAAATATGTTTTGACAGAGATTGTGATAGTGGTAAGCATTCACATAAACAATATCACAGTATAATAAGGTGGGGGTTACCGACTTCCTTCCTCATCACATTTTCATTCAAGAAAATTATGTGGTGTCCATTTTAAGAGGCTGGGTCAACACTCGAGATGTGCTAGCTGGAAAACCACCCAGCTCTGCCACTTTCAGCAGTTGTTCCTCAGACCACTGTGCTGGTAAATAAACACATTAACCACTTTATTGTCAGGACTTCTTGGTAACTAAATCATATTTACTGTCTAAATGTTGAAATGTCTGAGGAAGTAATACCAAGCTCATGTTAAACTAACAGGAAACTAATTGTTACTGTACTACAGAATAATGTATATATGAACAGTATTAAGCAATTCAGACCCACCTTCACATATTTAGATTGCGAATTAATGTGGCACATCTTGTATGATGTGTTTTTTTCTTCAACATTTACCAAATTTAATTTGTCTTGCTAATATGATAACATCATCATACAGAGAGTTATCTTGCACGATTTCATAAAATCTGTCCCCAATTCATTCTGACATTTCTTTCAGTTTTATGAGGAGAAACACACTTGAAGCGTCAGTGAGAACTGACAAAATTGATGGAAAAAGAGCAAAGGGAAGGCAAAGAGATAAATACCCAGATGGCTTGACCAAAAGGAATATTCAGGTCAAGAAGATGGACTTGATCCAAAAACCTGGTGATTGTGTAAGATGGCAAACCATGACCACCCAAGCTTATCAGCATGGCATATGATGATGGTTGTTTGTTTTGCCTTCTCTAATCTTTGACTACCCACAGTCTACCTGCAAGGCAGGAGGTTTGTGTGTCCCACTTTAGTCCCTATCCCTTGGCCTGTCCAACTTGAGGGACCTAACCAGTGGCTATGCTGCCATCAGCATCACTTGTGGGGTCTTTAGGTCATGCAAGCCCCTTCTACTACACCCAGGTGAAGATAGAAAAGAGGGGTACCTTGCTTTTATATGTTTTCTTGCTGATAGTAAATGTATTGATAATATCAAATGTACTTGTTTTGTATATAACACTGAATTGTATGTATACATTTATTCATATATTTTTCACTGACTTGATTATGAACATGTTTGGCGCATTATGCCCCTTAGCATCCAATATGGGCTTTCTTATTTTGTTCCTTTCTTTTCTTCTTTTTCCGTACGTTCATAATTTGTAGCATGGTGATGGGATGGAAGCTTTGGGTGAGGCTTTAGATGATAAAGCAGATGGACACACTTCAGAGGACATGGATGATCTGGCAGTGGCCAGGTAATAACGTGCACTTGACACATTTGTAAACTTTTATACAGGAGATTCACTTTTATTTGTTAATGTAAGTGAGTACATGTAAGATGAAGGTAATGAACTAGCATTTATATTCTCTATCAATGCACTTTAGTTCTTGCAAAATTGTTTCTATTATTATAAAAACACAGTTCTTTCAGTACCATCTTTCAAAACTATACAGGCAAATGTTATTAATGTTTTAATAAAAATATTGTCGGAGCTAGAGTTATAGCATCGCCTAGAAAGCATTAAATTATGCAAAACACAGAAAGTGTTGTGGCATCTCAGAGAAACCATGAACATGTACAAAGCATAAAGAGGAACAGCATATATAATAAGCACCATGTTCAAGTAGCTGGCAATTTTATTCTGAAATCCATTACTTTCAGTTTGGATCACCTATTGCTTTTTAAAAAAAAATGATCATTTGTTTTTAAGTATGTGTGTGTGCACATGTGGTATGCATGTTTGTCACAGCTTGGAATATAAGAAGGTCTATGCACGAGATTCGGTAGCGGTTCACGCCGCGTTGGTTATTTACGAGGGTATGTGAGCCGGTCGCTCAGAAAGCAATGGCAAACTACTGAGTGTAATCTTGCCTAGTACATCAACAGCAACTGAAAGATGCTGGTGTTGACTGCAACGTCCTGTAAGGGATATGCTACATCTTCAAAAAAAACGCATATGACACCTCAATGGAAGAGTTTCCTTGTGTTAACCTTTACTTTTATTAAATGAGACTTGGTTGATTTTTGACGCAAGTAAGTTAAAAAGTAGAGTAGCCTTTCCCACATCTTGAGGTGTAATGGGTACGTGGTGCTAGCTCCAATTTTTTATAGCCCAACTGGCAATCAATGGGTCATGTGATCAATGTCACACTGGTCATCTTCACTGCCCGAGACAATTATCCATCTGAGGCTGGGTTGATCTGGTGATCACATAAATACCACCTGAAGAGATCTGAAGCCAGGAATTACAGGCTGGTAGATGAGAGTCCTAGCTTATGCTTGCCCCAGTCTGTTGTTTGGGAGTAGTTATGTCAAAATAAGACAAGATAACAATGTTATATCTACATCATATCTAAGAAGAGGAATGAATTTTTTTTAAAGTATAAAATATTAGGAAAAAGTAACAGCTATTTTAAGTATATCTTTGAAATTAAGAAATAGTTTGTTTCTTTACATAGTATTGCCAAAACAGAATGAGGTTAAGATCACAGTGGTATTCTTCTTATTCTTCTTCTTCTTCTGCTGTGTTCATCCAGAGGTTTTTTTTTTGGACGTGATTGCGTTGTGCCTTTTTACAGCAGAGCTGCGTTCTTGCGCCATTAGGCAGACACATCTGATTTCTGCGGGCATTTGTTGACCAGGTTAACATTCCCGGGGGTTTCTTAGGACGGTTGACTCTCACTGTTGTGGTGTTACCCCCATCCCAGCTGGCCCATTTAGAACAGCCAAAGACATCCTGGTCAGCCCTCAAGGGAAGGCAGGGGCAGACCATGGGCATTCCCCACCATCCAAGGAGGGTTCCATAATTGCAGAGCCGACACATAGCGCTCTGGTACTGGGCTCACCCAAGGAATCGTCACGTCCTGCACATGGCTGCTTAGCCTCACTTCCGTATATTAGGCCTTCCAGTCACCACAGGCTGTTCCTCCGGAAACCAGAAGAATGCAGTCTGCAGATGACATCCACACAGTGAGCTTTTGATTCAGACTTTCCATGTAATGGATTTGGTATCCAAGCAATATTCCATTTCGTGCCACTAGGACACTTTTTCCACCTTTGATGACGCCCACACAGTGAGCTTTTGATTCGGACTTTCCACTTTATGGATTTGCTATCCAAGCAATATTCATTATGCTGTTTCCACCTTTGATGACGCCAGCACAATGAGCTTTTGATTCGTACTTTCCACGTAATGGATTTGCTATCCAAGCAATATTCCATTTCATGCCTCTGGGACGCTTTTGCTACCGACATACCTGTGGTATGAAGTGTGGCAGTCTAAGTACTTCTTCATGCACCTTTAGATGTCAGCCTGAATGTAGTTAAAGTAAGCTGCAGTCAACTTGAGCTTGTTGATATCTCCATAGAGCGTGTCCTCAAATAAAGCAGGCATGGGCCAAAATATCTTTCTCTGTTCTGCATATATTGGGCACTCCTGCAGCAAATATTTAGCTGTCATTTTACCAGTTCCACAATTACATTGATCACTATCTCCTATCTTTAGTTTATTGAACAAGTGGTATTTCAGCCTGTTATGTCCTGTGCAGAGTCTGAAGATTGCCACTTGTTCACTTCGGTCGAGTTTGTAATATGCATAATCTTTCCGGTGGCCTGGATGCTCTGATTCCCATTTGGTTTTATAAGTGCTTTTTATAAACCTCTTTGCCTCATTATAGGTTACGTCTATGTCGGGCTGTGGTAGTCGTCCGCCCTCTTTTGCTAGTCTGTCAGCCTCTTCATTTCCAGGTATACTGCAATGTGATGGGATCCACTGTATTACAACGTTTTCGGATTTCTGACATAGTCCACGGAGTGCTGCTCTTAGGTCTGCTAGTTCTGTGCTGTTTTTGCTCTTCAATATTGAGACAGCTGACTTTGCATCTGTGAAGATAGCTATTTGCTTCTCTTTATTTTTCTCCATCAAGAGCATTTCTGCTGCAGTTTTCAAAGCCTCTACCTCTGCTTTGAAGTTACTTGAAAATTTTCCAGTTGCCACTGACTGTGTTTTTTTCACTTAATTTTTTAAATTTAGGTAAATTCCTCCTCCATTTTCTATTGAAATTATTGGCTGATCCATCCATGTATACTTGGGTCCAATTGCTACTTGGATAATGTTCTTTCATGTAGTTTATGGCTATTTTTCTTCTTTCTGTTGCATTCTTTTTCTCAATACCAAGAATATTTTCTATCATCTCAGGCAGTTGCTGCTGTCTCCAAGCTGGGAACATGTGTGCATTGTAAATAGGTTTGACTGGTGATATGTTAAGTATAGGATCTGCCCTAATCTTTTGTTTTGCGGTTTCTACAAAGTTTCTACACTTCAGTTTTCCCTTTCCAAAACCATTAAACCTTTTATACATGGGGTGGTCTGTCAATCTTCTAAGTTTTTCTGCTTGTTGTTGTGTTCTACTATATCTTCTATCCTGCATTGGTGTAAACAAGTGATCTTTTCTAGTTAGTTAATAGGCGTTGTCTTCAGGCTTACACTTATGATCCGCATTCCTTGATTTTGGACTCTACTTATTTTGTTAAAGTTTGACTTAGCTGCTGTTGCTCAAGCTGCAATGCTATATTCCAGTACTGGTCTCATCCAGTGTATAACTTCTTGAGAACTTTCTCATCTGCCCCCCCCCCCACCCCCACCCCACCCCACGTTGTACTAGCAAGCTTTTTCATGATTGCCATTCTTTGCCCTACTCTTGTTCTATTTTTCTCAACCTGTGTCTTCCATGTCAGACAATGATCAAAGGTAACTCCTAGATAGTTTGGATTTTCTTCATGGCACAATATTTTTCCAAATCAGTACCAGCTTAGGTTGCTGAGTTTTATTTGAAAGGGAGAACACTGCATGTTGTTTTCTCCTCACTTATCTTCACTAGCCATGATTTTGACCAGTCTTCTAGCGTAATAAGGCTTGCTGTATTCTGCTGTTAGCTGTACTAATATATTCTTCAGATGTCCATATGGTTAGGTCATCTGCAAAGGAGGATGTGTGTACTCTGACTGGAAAATTTTTCTGTGATGTCATTTATATATGCTAGGAATAATGTTGGTGAAAGAACTTCTCCTGGGGGACACCTTGCTCCAAAAGCATCTTTTTGCTGGTTTGTCCTTGTACTTTTGTCCTCGCAGTTCTGTTCTCAAGGTAGTGGCTGATCTATTTGTACATTTTCCCTCAAACATGAATTTTTTTGCAGTTTTACTTTCAGTCCTTCCTTCCATATTTGATCAAATGCTTTTTCTAAATCTATCCAGACCACAAGTGTGTGCTTTTTCTCTTGGAAGGCATCCTCTATTTCCTGAGCTATATAGGTTATTTGATTTTCAGTGGATCTGTACTTTGTGAATCCTGCTTGGTGTGGTATTAAGCGTTGGTTTTCTTCCAGATACCATGTTAGTCTGCCATTGATAATGCATTCCATTAATTTTCCTACACAGCTAAGTAGACTGATAAGTCCATAGCCATTTGGTTCTTCCAGGTCTTTTCCTTTCTTTGGGACTGGTATTAGTATAGCTTCCTTCCATGCCTGTGGGACTATTCCTCTCTTCCAGCTGTAAGTTAGGACTGCTAGTAGTTTCTTTCTTGCTTTAGTGCCTAGTCCTATTAGCATTTCATTTGTGATACCATCTTTTCCTGGTGATTTCTTCTGTTTTAGGGTATTCATTACCTGTTCCATTTCTTCCATTTTTAGATTTGCCATCATATATTCTGCTGCTGTCTCTGTATTACTATGATGTGTCTGTTTATCTTTGATTGCTTTCTTCTTTTCGGTTGTAATATCAATGTGGTTTGCACTAGCATAGTGTTCCATTAGTGCATTTGCAGCCTTCCTGTAAGCAAGGTATTTCCTTGTTTAATTGTTATCTGTTTGTTTCTCTGTCCTTCATTGTTCATGGCTTTCACTAATTTCCATAGTTTGTTTCCATCCCTGTCAAAGTTCAGGTTTTCTGTTTTTTCCCTCCAATAATCTCTTGTTGTTTGATGTACTGTTCTTTTATATTTTACTGAGATGGCTTTGAGAGAGATGTTTGCTTCAGTTGTTTGTTCTCTCTCTGCTGTCTTCCTGGCATCTTCGACTTTGTCCTCCAAAATTTGTAGTTCTTCAGTCCAATAAGGTTTGTAATTTTTCCTCGCTTCTCTTGGAATGGACTCAGTGGCCGCCTGTATTATTGCTTTGTTTAGACTTTCCATCATTTGTTTCATGTTGCTATGCCGTGTATTTATGTTTTCACAATATTTGTCTATTGGTATGGCAAATCTGTCCCAATCAGCTCGTTTGTAATTCCAGTGAGGCAAAGGCTTTTGCTCCTGTGGAACATACTTCATATTCATTACAAGTAATCTGGCGCTCACTACAGTGTGTAGATGGAGTGTCCTAGCGACCACCACCCTTGCAGCATATTGGTGGAGAAAGGCAGAACCAGGCAGCACAAGTTAACGGTCAAGACTTTCCAGTATGACAGTACAGGGCAAGATGTGGTGAGTAAAATAAGACATGACAAGCGCAGAAAGCAGGAAAAAAAGCTGGGAGCAGCCACCGTGGTGGAATCTTGAGGTGGAGAAGGCGTGGTTGGATAAACCTGGTGCTGTAAGGAGATGGCAAGATGCCAAGAAGAACAGAGCTGGCCATCCCAGTCCCTGCATGCACTTAGAAAGAGAAATGCACACAAAAGTAAGCTATTTAAAAAAACTGGTCAAGGTGGTTAAAAGTGAAAAATGGGCAGAGGTGTGTCAAAGAGTAAGCACAGACAAGTCACTGAAATTGTTCTGGCGATTATATAAAAGCATGAGCGGGATAGTCAAGAATAAGAGCATTTCTGACTTCCAAGGTGCTGACCTCATCTGGCAGAGGACTGACGAGGACAAGGGCAAAACCCTCTTCGAACGCTATCTAGAGCAGAGCAACCAGACAGACATGAGAGGCCGGAATCTTGCCAAGGAGGTCACGTCAGACAGGTGCAAGGCCCAGAACACTTCGGATGAAGACACAGTGACAGTGAAAGAAATCAAGGCTGTGCTTCGATGATCAAAAAACAGCGCTCCAGGGTCAGATGGCATAAGGTACAACAACATCAATAGGTGTACCGATAACGAGCTAGAGGAACTAGCAGACATGTACAACAACAGTATAGGGTGTGCTAGCATCAAGGAGGAGTGGTTTGCACAGCTATCTGATTCCCTTGCCAAAGCCTGGCAAAGACCACACAAAAATTCAGGGATATCGAGTTATAACCATGCAGAATACAGTAAGCAAGCTGCTGGAGAAGTTAATTGCTAGGAAAATATCAAGCCAGCTAGAGAAGCAAGGTGTTTTCCCACCTACCCTGAGTGGATACCGTCCAAAATGAGAAACCTGGACCAATGCAGCAGTTTTTGCCCATGATGTCTATGAAGGTTTCCACTCAGGCATTGAAACCTTTGCTGCAGCGATTGATCTTGAGGACGTGTACAACAGAGTATCATTGGATTTTTTTAATGTTTCAGCTTCTTGAACTCAAAATAAGTCCATTCCTCCTTAGTTGGATCGCTGCAGCCCTCTTCTAAAGGAAAGCAGTTTTTAGATGTAGCAGACGTCGGAACCAACAACAATATATCCTGGCCTACCACAGGGATCACCATTATCTCCGGTACTGTTCAACGCCTACACTGTGAGAATCACCAGTGAGCAGATCACTGGACCTGGCAGGACATTGTCATATGCCGACGATATTTTAGTGTATCGCCAGGGTAAGGATAGAGACCAGGTTGCTGTGGAACTACAAACCGAACTCAATCGCATAAGTACTTGGTGTGATGAGGCTGGGGCGATGGTCAACCGAACAAAGGCAACAGTGACTTGGTTCTCGTTGAATAATCATATTGTCAACACTCCAACACCAACTGTAAATCTGTGTTCAGAGACTGTGGAAAGAACGCAGGCAATGTATTACCTGGGGATACGGTTTGATCGAAGCCTTGCTTATAATGAGCACCAGGTGATAACAAAGGCTAAGCAGGGATTGGCTGTGATGCGGGTGATGGCGGCAGCAAACTGTGAGCAGCGCCATCTATGTCTTCTATACGAAGGGCTGGTCATGTCTGTTCTTGAGTATGCGATGGCAATCCTGACTCTCAACCGTAAGCAGATAGAAAGGATGGAAAGGATACAGAATGAAGCTATGCGCATTATTCTTGGATGTACAAGAGATACAGCATGCAGGGCGATGCGCTACCTTCTTGATTTTCCAACCATTGAAGACAGAATACAAGTCTGCAGAGCTCGCGCCTACCTCAGAGTTAACGCAAACACACAACATCCACTGCATAGTGAAATTATGAAGGTGAAGGGCAGCAGGTTAAAAAGAGGATGGTCGTGGATGGGTCAAGCCGAAGACATTCTTCAACAGGTGTGTTCACTTGAGGACTTAGAACCTGGCGAGGAGTAGGTACAAGTGCCAACATATTTCTGCACATTCTTTTCAGTTTGCACCCAACTAGACAGAAAATGCAGACAAGAAAACCCGGCAGCTGTGGAGGCAGAAGTACAAGCGTTGATTTTCGAGAATTTGCTAGACAGTGATGCTGTCATTTACACAGATGGGTTGGTCGTCCGACATGTGAGAAGCTCATGGGCCTTTACGGCTCGGGCCGGAGAGAGAATTGTGAAGGAGGACTCTGGTGCTTTTGCTGAGACGACACGTAGCCTGACTATGGAAGTCATGGCAGTAAGTAAAGCAATAACATGGCTCGAGACACAGACATTCACTAGGGCATGTTTCCTTAGCGACTCAATGAACATGCTCCAGAGGATAGAGATGGCGGAGATCCGAAGAGAATGGTTGCTGTCTCTGGAGCGGTCTCGGCTGGCAAAGATTAGTTTCATCTTCGTGCCAGGGCATGCGGGAGTACAAGGGAATGAGCGGGCTGACAAGCTTGCAGGTAACGCTACTGTGGAAGGCGGATGCGCCATGGACCAGGCTGACATTCTGAATGCTCTACGAGAAGTAAGACTTTTGCGAGAACCAAGTGATGACTATGAATCTACAACCATGGCCAGACTGTGAGAACAGCAAATTAAAAGAGGGGTGGCCAAACAAGAACACTACGCAGGAAGCCAAAGAAGACTGATAAACCAACACAGAACTGGTGTTGTTAGCCGCTACACGCTGCGGGATTTGCTGAGGAGGGGATCCGAGCACTTATGGACTGAATGGTTCGATGTGCAATGAGGATGATCTGTCGACTAACTAACTAACTAACTAACTAATTCATTAAAAGCTTGACTTGTCGATGGTCACTACCTGCTAATTGGTCAAGCACATGGGGATCGATTTTGTGGAGGATGTCTCCAGTGCAGAAAGCTAAGTCTGGAGTAGAAGTGGTAAACCATCTTATAGAGTAGAAGCTCGGTGTGTCATCCGCTTTGTTGAGTAGATGGAGATTTGAGTCTATTTCCCAGTCCTCCACTTCATCTCCTCTGTTGTCAGTATTTGAGTATCCCCATCTTTCTGAACGGCTATTAAAGTCTCTGACAATAATGTAGTTTGTGTCAGTTATTTTCATGTTTGAAAGTGTAAGGTCCTTATCTGCTGGGCTATACATATTGTAAATTCTTATTTTCACGTCCTTTATCATTATATTAACACCTATAATTTCCGTTTGGTTGTCAGAAGTCACAAATACTTCACTGCAAGGTATTGTGTTTTGTGTAAGTATTAGAACTACTCCTTTGTGTCCTTCGCTGTCAAAACGTGTGGCCTGATATCCTTTGACTGAGAATCTGCCATTAGCGTTGAGGTGTGTCTCTTGAATGCATGCCACATCTATTCTATCTTTATGAAGACGATATGTTGAGGGGACTTTCTTGTTAGAAACTCCTTCAGCATTCCACTGAAGTATGTTGAGTGTCCGGGGTGTTTGGTCAATAGTTCTTAACCTACTCCTCTGTGCCTTGACTCCACAGCACAGGGGAAGGTGACCACCAGTAGTCATGGGTGGACTCCCTCGAGGCAGGGGGCCCGGCACTATCACCGCCTGATGGGACTTCACAGGATTAGCACCATACTGATTAATTTTAATCTGTGGCATCATGAATTGGTTAAGTTACGTTGCACTGCTTTGTCAAGCCTGTGGCTCAGTACATCTGATTTCGACGCATTTTTCGGGTGTGCTTTCCCTAGCCTTTGACTGTCCCCAGTCTACCTACAAGGCAGCAGGTTTGTGTGTCTCTTGGTCTGGTTCCTCTCCCTTGACCTATCCGACATGGGTGACCCTACCAGTAGCTGTGCTACCATCGGCATAGCTCTTGTGGTCATTGGAACACGCAAGCCCCTCTACCTCGTCACGGTGGACACACGGCAGAGGGGGCAGTGGTATTACTTCATCATGTGGTAGAAAAGTAATGAACAAACTAAAAGTAAAAAGTCATGAAAAGGACACAATGTTATTTATGTTTATGGGGGAAATTAATGTGTAGTTTATTTTCTTATAAAAGTTTCACATTTCTATTGAAAAAACAACACATATTTCTGTTTGTATTTTTTAATGTGAAATTATTAAAAATAATCTTATGCTAGACATCAAATTTGTAATATATGAAATTAACGTAATAGGAGCTATATTTGTTCTGTGATGTTTATTTTTGAGCCACCATGAAATGTCTAGAAGGTACACTTTAATGGCTAAAATTTGAGGTAAGACAAATGCAAACAAGAGAGGTAATTTGTATAACGTTTTCAGTTTTGTATTAAAATAATACTTAAAAGTTAATTGAAGCCACAAAAGACAAATACAAATCTCACCATTTATTATTTATTTGCTGTCAACAACTTATATTCCAAGCTGTCTGGTTGTGGTTTGTCACATTGGTATCTATCATTAATTGTTTTTGTCAAACATCACAGCTTCCAGATGTGTAAGTGTAATTTGTCTTATGAATATCTATCGTTTGCTGTCAGACAATACAGCTTCCAAATTGGCTGTATGTGATTTGTTTTATTAATATGTGATGACAGAATGGCTTATGGGCACAGCATCCGCCTCTAACTTCTTTTTTTTTCGTTCACTTGAAATATGTCTATAACTGCAATGCTGTCTCTTGTATAAATTGAACTGTCTTTTTCAGTTCACACAGCGGTCCATATAGTGTATCTTCCACTGTCGTCTCTCTAGGCCAGAAGGTTTGCCTAGATATGTTATATTTTGGGCAGTCTTGGAGTATGTGCTCTGCTGTCTGCGAGGCCAATCCACATGTACACATGGCTGTTTCACCAATCTTGAATTTTGAATACATGTGGTTGCGTAATCTATTGTGCCCTGTTCTGAGGCACAGAATAATGACTTGTTCTGGTCTGTCCATAATGTGGTAGTCATCTTGAGCAGGTTTTGGTGGCTTTCTGACTGATTTGATCATTCTTTTCTTTTGGTGGTATGTAACGGGCACATCAGGCTGTTCTTCTTTGGCTCCTTCCTTAGCCAATTGATCAGCTCTGTCGTTTCCGGGTACTCTACAGTGGGATGGTATCCACTGTATGGTGACCTTATGTTGACTGCTAAGTTCAGAAAGTAGTGTCCTTAGTACTGGCAATTTCCCAGACAGGAGCGCCTCGAGTACTGATTTTGCATCTGTCAATAGCACCACAGATTGTGTACCATTGCTGGTATTTAGTAATTTCTCTGTTGCTATCTTGATTGCCTCAATTTCAGCATCGTAGTTATGGCAGTACTTTCCTGTCGGTACTCTAGCTGTATCCCTAGTATTATTTGGGTATTCTATGTACACTCCCGCTCCTCCATTTCAAACAGCATTTTGTGCTGACCCATCTGTGTAGACTCAGATCCAGAGGTCCTGTGGGTATTCTTCATCAAGGAAGCTGAGAGTGGCTGTTCTGCGCTGCACACTGTTCTGTTCTTCCTTGTCAAATATTCCTCTCACTTTTGTCTGGATTTGTAATGATAGTCTATGCTCATCTTTCCATGGAGTTCGCTCTGGAATAGTTGTTAGGGGAATACCAGCTGTGGGCAGATCGGTGGTTTCTCTGCAGAGTCGTTTGTCCTGGTGGATAAAACTACTTCTTTTCAACCGCCCCATATCTAGGTTTTCAAATCTGTTCTTCATAGGGTGGCCTGGCAAGCTGAGGAACTTTTCTGCTTGTATTAGCGTTTTCGTATCTCTGCGCTCACTCAGTGCTTGTGTCCTCTCCATCTTCTCCATTTCCACTATAGGGGTTGATCTCATCCCTCCTGTGGTGACTCTAAGTGCTTGATTTTGCACTTTGTCCAGCTCTTGTAGTGTGGTTTTTGATGCCAAACACCACGCAGTTTACCCGTATTCCAGGTGTGGTCGTTTGCTCTGTTGATAAACTTTGCTAAGTATTTTCCCACTGGCTCCCCATGTGGTTCCACTTAGCTTTCTCAGGATGGCTATTTTCCTTCTGGCTTTTTCTACTGCTTTGTTGATGTGCTTTCTCCATGTCAGCCTGCCATCAAATGTTACTCCAAGGTATGTTGGTTCTTTATCTTCTCTTAGGGGTGTTCCATTTATCTGGATGGTCCCTGCCTTTTGTTTTGGAGAGAGGGTAAATAGAGTGGTGCTGCACTTGTCAGTGTTTATGTTGACACACCATCTATTTGCCCATGCAACAAATGTATCTACAGCTCTTTGTAATAATCTGGTGGCCACTGATGCATGTTAATTTGTGCTCCATAGAACCAGGTCACCGGCGTACATTGCCACTTTAATTTCATGCGGTAGATTAGCAACGAGATCATTGATGAAGATTAGAAAAAGTGTGGGGGACAAGACTCCACCCTGGGGAACACCGTGACGCAGTAGTACTTTCTTGCTCTTTAGTCCGTCTATCTGTACTTGGGCTCTTCTGTTGTGCAAGTATGCTTTCACCCATTTGTACATTCTTCCATTGACTTTGCAGTTTCTCAGTTTATTCATCAGACCTTCTTTCCAGACTTTGTCAAAGGCTTTCTTCAAATCTATCCATGCCGCAAGCACCAGCTTCTTCTCTTGGAATGCATCCTCAATTTCTTGAGAGAGGTAGGTTGTCTGATCTTCCGTAGAGTAGCACTGCCTAAAGCCAGCCTGCTGTGGCACAAGGATGTTTTTACTTTCAATGTACCACTGCAGTCTGTGATTGATGATGCGCTCCAGTATTTTGCAGAGACAGCTGGTGAGGCTAATTGGTCTGTAGCTAGAGGCAATGGAACTATCTTTCCCTGATTTTAGGAGGGTTATCATGATTGCTTCTCTCCAGGCTTGTGGAACACTGCCTAAGGTCCAACTGTTATTGAAGATCTGCAACAGCTTTGCTTTGACCTCTGTTCCTAGGTTCCTGATCATTTCATTGGAGATACCATCAGGTCCTGGTGACTTTCTCATTTTCAGTTTTGATATGGCTAGTTCCAGTTCGCTGATTGTGATGGGTGCCTCCAGAACCTCATGTACTATTTCCTTCTGTCCTGTATGTTGCCGTTTCTCTTGAATCGCTTGTTGTTTCTCTGGGCTAATTTTGATATTGTTATCTTGTGCGAATGAGTCCGCAAAATGGTCAGCTGCTTGCTTTCTTGTTAAGATGTTTCCATCTTTATGTAGTGCAATTCTTGAGTTTCTCCCTGTGCCCTCATTGTTAAGTTGTTTTATTAGCTTCCACAATTTCCTTGTGTCTCTTTCAAAGTTCAGAGACTGTATTTTCCTGCCAACTTTTCTGTCTAGCCTGCAGCTTGGCCCTTTGAAATTTGGCTTTTGCGTGCTGGAATTTATTGTAGTGCTCTTGGCTGGGTGTGGCCTCTGCTTGCTTTCTACACACTTCCACATCATTATGCAACTGTTCCAGTTCACTACTCCAGTAGGGTTTATATTGGTTACGGGCTCCTCTTGGTACTGTTTCTCACGCTGCCTGTAGTATGCATTTCCCAAACTCTTCAACTACTTTATTTATTTATTTCTCAGTGTTCAGGTTTCTAACCAGTAAGCTGGTGTGATTCTTGTACATTGCCCAGTTTGCTTTCTTGTAGTTCCACCTCGAGAGGGTGCTGCTTTCACTTACAAGCTCATTTTCTACAGTTAGAAAGACTGGCCGATGGTCACTGCCACCAAGTTGTTTCCCAACAATTCGTGTAATGTTCCACTCCAGGTCTGGTGAATGAAAAGCCAGGTCAGGTGTAGTTGTAGTGTGCCATGATCTCGAGTAGAAAGTATGTGGGTCGGACAGCTTGTTAACCAAGATGAATCTATTCTCATCCTGCCAGTCTTCCAGTCTCTCTTCTCTCTGGTCCATGTGATCATAGCCCCAACTCTGCGAGTGGCTGTTGAAATCGCCACACACAATCATTTTTTCTGTTAATGGTAGTGTGTCCAGTGCCTGTGGGCGGTCAATTGGACAGTAGTAATTGATCAGTTGTAGGTCTGTATAGCCTGTCTTAAGTTTAAGTGTCTGATACTCAGCCCCTTCCATGTAGACTTCGATTTGGGAAGCAGTGATGTTATTTTTTACAAGGGTAAGTATCCCACCTTTTCGCCTGTCCTTTCGGTCAGATCGGTAACACTGGTAGCCTCTGATTTTGAAGGCTATATTTTCGTTGAGGTGAGTTTCTTGTAAGCAACATATGCTTACTTTTTCTTGGTCCAGGATGATTTCTAATTCTATTTTTTTGTTGCTGACTCCCTCCGCATTCCAGTGCATTATTTTAAGTCTTTGTTTAGTATGGCCAGCCGTTCTACTCTCATGTCCCCTGGCTCCACAGGACATCTGAGAAGGATCTCCAGTAGTTGGGGTTGGACCCTTTTGAGACATAGGGCCCGGCACTAAGGATGTTGTTCGCCCTGATCCTAGGGTAGTGAATAAAATTCCAAGCCCACTCAGATAAGGACCAAAAGCATGTTAAAACTCCTCTCTAATGAGAGTGAAACTCGAGTCTAGTGCTTCTAGTCTGTCGTACCAGAATATGATCAGCGTAGCCAGGGTTGTGCTCAATCTTTAAACAAAAAATATACCAGAATTCACAATTATTGGTTTTTACGTAAAAAACAGACATGCTAAATTTGAAGAAAAAACAAGCTTGAATGTTATTGCACACTGACCATCAAAATCCAAAAACACTGACTAAAAAAGGAGGATTAAAGATATAATTGTCAAATGCAGAGGCTTCTGTTATTCTTCTTCTGCTGCTGCCCTCTAACCCCATTCGGGCATAGGTCCTCAACCAAACCATGCCAAGCAGTTCTATCTTTTGCTATCTTCTGGTATTACTGGGCCAAATATGTGCTATTTGAAATTGATGTTATAAATTACAAGTTTAGCAAAGATTTATCCCACTTGCCTGTTAACATGACAATTGTGTATTTAAGTGGTTCTTGTAACCAGAAGTGATTAAACCATTGACACTTTTCATGTTTGAGCTCTTCTTTTCATTGATGCAGAGTTTGTCAAGAAAATGCATTGCTCATGTCTAAACTGGAAACTAGAAATGAAGAACTGAGGAGAGCCAATGCACACAAATTAGGTATGTAAGTTTATACAGGGTGTTTGTAAAGTCTCACTACATTATGTATATACAACAAATTTGAAAAATTAAGTACATGATATCATCAAAATATGTGCTCCACAGTCCATCGTGAAGCAATATGCAGTGAATGGCTATCATCTGCTGGAGTAATTCTTTGCACTCCAAACAGAATGGCGTTATCAATGGAAGAACAAATTTTAAAAAATTTTGTTCTACATACAAATTGTTGTGAGACTGGTAGATCATTTATATTGGATTGAACTCCAGGCCACTTTGTCTGTGTGTACTGGCTTACTACAACAACAACAACAACTACTACTACTACTACTACTACTACTACTACTACTACTACTACTACTACTACTACTACTGCTGCTGCTGCTGCTGCTACTACTACTACTACTACTACTACTACTACTACTACTACTACTACTACTACTACTACTACTACTACTACTACTACTTCTACTACTACTACTACTACTACTACTACTACTACTACTACTACTACTACTACTACTACTACTACTACTACTATTATTGCTACCACTATTATTGCTATCACTACTATTATTACTACTATCATTACAACCACCACCTCCTCCTCCTACCCTGTCTTGCACTTCCTCTTCTTCTTGATCAATTTCTTATGCTTATCATTATAAAGACAGATAAAATACATCCATGAATCTAGTTTTCAGTTGGAAGTTGTCACAAATGCCCCTCAGTTTCTTTTCCACTATCCACTCCTGAGGCCAGGTTTGAACTATTAACTGAAACTGGTGGAGTATTTTCACAAGAAAACTGGTCAGTTTGGACGGCTTTCATTTTGTATAGATGGGCTTGTGGTCTACAGTGTCCTGCATGGAGTCTTCTTCTTCTTCTGCGTTCATCCGGAGTGATTTTTTCAGACGTAATTGCATTGTGCCTGTTTAGTTGCACCTTTAGGCCGACACATCCGACTTCTGCAGGCATTTGTTGACTGGGTTGACCTTCCCAGGTGTTTTGAAGGACATTCCACTCTCATTCTGACTTTTTTGCATTGTTCTTGTTTATTTGCGCCCTTAGTCTGACACATCCGACTTCTGCGGTTGCTTGGAGTCTAAAAATTGTGGTTTGTTAGGTCTAGTATTGTAATATATCTTATGGGAGTAATAGCTTTCTGTTTTCTGGCACCTTGCATTTTTGCACCTTCTCTTGAAAAACAAAATTTTATCACATAGTGTTATACTCCAGAACTTGAAATACTCATCCTCAAGCAATGACTGCACATCACTCATAACATTGTAGTACAGTCAATACTTGAAGAAAGAGACAACTCTTAAGATTATATCAAGACATTCGTACAGTTGTCCCTCACTGATCTTTGCTTCTTTCACTGTGGTAAAGTAAAAAATAAAGGACCACTTTAGCATGCCTTGAGGTATATTGGGCATATAGTCCTGGCTTCATAATTTTATAGACCAGCTGGCGACACTCGAGGGCTGATGTGGTTAATATCACACCGGCTGGCCGCCTTTACTTCCCAGCACATTTCATGGCACCCATTTTAGGCTGGGTTGATCTGGAAGCCCAGGTCAATTTTTACAATCTGAATGAATGTAAATTTGAACTTATGACCACCCTCTGTTCATTGAGTTACTGGCTTAGAAACATTGGTTCAGGATTCAAACTCCAATAGTGGTAAGACTATATTTCTTTCCTGCACGGTTCCAGGGTCAACCGTGTCTCACAAATTGGGCACCAAAGATTTTTCCAGGAAAGGAAAAGCAAGCAATAAGATACTGGTTTGTGCTGTTCACTCAAAAAGAATATGGTCCTGACATCCCATTAGCAGTAACACTGAAATCTCTCCAAAAGATTGCAAACTCACAATGAGACCAAAACAACAACTACAGTCCTGTGCCGACCTGGGAACCAACCGACCATGGAAGAACAAGGCACCCAAACTGGGGCACTACAGAGGGGTGGAAACACCACAATGTGACAATCACCCGGACTGGAAATGTCATAAAAAGTCAAATCTCTGCAGCCAAGCGCCAGCAATGACCCCTTGTGAAGGAATAGTACTCTTGCAAGGACCACGCCCCTCAGCGATAGCGAGGGTTAGGGGGGAGGGCCAAGCCTTAATAGAATTAGCCCAGAGGAAGAGCTGGCTTCTGCTGGGAGCGTGCAGGAGGGTAGATCCACAAGCTGTGAATGGGGTATGAAGAAGGCAACACGGCAGCAATGATGTATACTGACTGGGTCATAGCTAGCCACCAAGGCAGAGGTGAAGACTGGCCAACTGCTGGGGGAAGAAGCTGGCTTTCTCACTGTCAGTTATGGTGCAGTGTCAACGCTGGTAGATGCCATGGGTGTCAAATGTTCGCCCCCGAGGATGGGATGGCTTCTGGGCAGACACACTTAATGATGTTGATAAGGGAATAAATGTCTTGATGAATACACATGACAGGAGAAAAACACCCGAGTCATAACCCAGATGGGCCTGCCCCCTGAGAGTGTAAAGAAGGTAAAGGGGCCAAAACATTTGTCGAGGGGGACTGCCTGTTGTGCTTGCTTCCCGGCAGAGTTTTTACTGCAAGCAGTGTACATGCAAATGGAATTATATCGGAGATAAAGACAAATGTGAAAATGTGTGCTTGCAATACGGAGCCTTAAATGCTCAGAAGAATGGAAAGAAGCATAAAGAAAGCAAATTGTCCATCCATGCACTGAATCATGTTAGCTAGATGCTGGTAATGGTTTCTGCCACTGTCTGCATAGGCATTGTGTGATACTTGTAGTATCTTCTTGTTATAGCGATCTCAAGAGAGAGAGATGAGCTTCTTGCACTCTTGGATGTTACTGAAAGACTTAAATATGAACAAGGGAAAAGCAGAGTCGCAGAAGATGAGTACAGCACTTTTACATCATCAGAGGTATATGCTTAAACTTCTGCCTCTCTCTCTCTCTCTCTCTCTCTCTCTCTCTCTCTCTCTCTTTCTCTCTCTCTCTCTCTCTCTCTCTCTCTCTCTCTCTCGCTCTCTCTCTCTCTCTCTCTCGCTCTCTCTCTCTCTCTCTCACACACACACATACATACACTCTGTCCCTCTCTCTCACTCTCACACTCATACATTCACCACCACCACCCCACCACACACACACACCCACCCACCTACCCACCTACCTACCCACCCACCTACCCACCTACCTACCTACCTATCCTGTTATAGTGTCTTTTGCATGTTAATATACCTAAATTTGTCACATGGACACTTTTATCAGTTTAACTTGTTGGAAAGGTCTTTTACTAATACTTTATTGTTTTTTTTTAAATTATTATAAAGAAGTCTACTTAAGGTTTTTGTCCATTATTTTGAGTTTAGGAATTTTTTATTTGTAATTTACATCTATAGATTTCACCTTATTTAATTAGTTCATTCTGTATCTTTTGTTATTTGTGTATTGTCGTTATACGATGTATTCTTCCTATGCATAACCAACTTATTTTGTTTACCAGCTGGCAGTTCTTGGTGCCTGTAAATGCAGAGTAACCAGTCCTGAGCCATGTGGTTGTGCCCACGCAGCAGCAAACTTAAGGAAGGAGGTGGCAAAGCTCAGAGAAGAAGTAATCAATTTTTCCAGGTTATGTACTTTGTGGACATGCTCTTCCATGAAATAATAGAATGAGGTTATCTGATTGTAAAAGTTTGTTGACTTCATTCATGATGGCCTTACTGTTTTATAAAATCAGTAGCTATTTGGAGTTTACATAATAATTATATAGCAAATACAGTTTACAATTGCATCTGTGACCTCCGGTTATTATTTTGTGGCTCCCCAGTTGGTTGAGAGCCCCTATAGTGCTAGTTCTAGATGCTTGCCTTCTGTCCTGGTGGTTTTGGGTTCAAATCTGCATCAGGGCAAATTGTTTTAATTGACCTGAACTCCCATGTTGACCCAATCTAAGATTGGTACCAAGAAATGTCTTGGCAAGTAAAGGCAGCAGGCGTGACACAGACATCACCCACTGAATGCTGATTGGTCTATACAAATATAGATCCAGCGCCATATGCCCTGTGCATTTAACACGTGCAAAAGGATGCTTTTACCCCAGCAGCTAGCGACCCTTGTTTATTTTGTGTACTGTGCTCACATGAGTACCATTGTACATTCAGTGTATTTCACTTATATAAGTAGCGTTGCTCTTCTTCTTTACAGTTAAAACCGCAGATGTTCAGTGTGCCTATTATTTTTTTTTTTGGAATCGCTGATCTGTCTCGCAGTTCTTTAACATTGCCAGATCTATATTCATTTGGGTCAGTCCTATTATACTTCTTAGTTTTTCTATGTGCGGTATGAAAATCCCCTGCCGACTTACTAGGCCACTTGCAGGTTTAGGACAGAAAAATCTGACCAAGGGAGCCCCTCCGCCCTGGCAAGCCAGAGCTCCGTTGGCCCATGACCATATGGTCATGGTTTCCCAGTCTACACCACAGACTAAACTGGGGGTTATATATGCTTGATTTTATCAGAAGGCAGCAAGTTAAATGGTTTGGCCATGTAATTAGATTACCAACTAACAGTATACCACAACAAGCAATGATGTACAGACCAAATGGAAGCAGAGGAAGAGGCTGGCCATGTAAACGATGGACAGAGGTAATGGCAAGGAGGCTTTCATAATTGCTCTGGTTTTGGCCTCACCCAAGGAATCATCATATCCATTACAGCTAAGCCTCACTTCTTTATACTGGGCTGCTCATACATCATAGGCTGCACGTTAGGGACTGGTAGGATGTAGTCTGTAGACTCATTGAGACTAATGACTTGACCACAATGATCAGTTTGGTTTCTTAATATACCATCCCTCACCAGGCACAGTGGGTGTTTGTTTGAGAATCAGGGCCTAGATTAGTGACTTTGCATTGGTTTTAACAAAGAGTAGCTTGTTCCAGACAAAGCACCAACCCTAGAAAATATGCAGATCAGTTCTTTTTCCTTTGTTTTCTCCACAAGGTGGACTTCTTTTCTTTTGTCCTTTATCTGCCATTGAAGCGTCAGCCCTCAACCAGCCACTCCAAACCATCCTATCTTTTGCTGTCTCCTACAGGTCCGTCCATATACTGCCCATATTATTCATTTTTATCTTTAATTCTCTTCTCCATTTGTATTTAGATCTTCCACTGTTTCATTCATGTTTGGTGGACTTGCTTTGAACAAATACCTTGCAAACCACAATAATGCGGTGGTGAAGGAATTGTCACCTCAAAAGTTTTCTAGAGCAGCCCTTTTCTGTTGAGTAAATAAGGAATAAGACATTATTTGCCACTTAAATGCCTTAGAGTTTTCAGTGCAACAAATTTGGGACTGTCAAGTCCTTTCCTCATATTTTTAGAAATGTTTACGAACTGCAAGATTTCCTCTCAAAACAACAATTTGTCATTTAGCAAGATACTCTTTCAATGGACATTAGCTGTAAGATGAGCCAAAGAAGAATAGTCAGCCAACACAGAACTCTGGTCATCAGCCACTACAAGCTGAGGGGGATACTGAGGAGGGGATCTGAGCATTTATGAACTAATAGTTTGATGTGCAGTGAGGATGATCTGTAGACTAACTAACTAGCAATGATAGATCAAAGAACTAATGGCTGCAGCAGGATGATCTGTAGACTAACTAACTAGCAATGATAGACCAGGGAACTAACCTCTGCAGCAGGATATAACAGTAGAAAATAAAAATAATTAGGCACGCGTAACTCCTGCAAAAAATGAATTGTCGTTTAGTAAGTCACACATTCACTGGACATTATTCACTCGCTGCAAGGTAGCTGCAAGAGAAATGTCAGGAACAGAACTCCTAAATGTTCTCCACTTTCATTGATCTTACCAAGGCTTTTTGATACAGTCAGCAGAGAAGGACTGTGGAAGATTATGGCGAAATATGGCTGTCCACAAAAGTTTGTCCAAATAGTGCGACTATTTCATGATGGTATGCAGGCAAAAGTACAGGAAAATGGTGAGCTGTCTGAGCCCTTTCTTGTTACCAGTGGAGTGAAGCAAGGCTGTGTCGTGGCACCAACACTGTTCAGCATCATGTTTTCAGCTATGCTGACGAATGCCTTCGAGAACAATGACATTGGAATAGACATCAACTACTGCATGGATGGAAAGTTGTTCAATCTCAGAAGGCTGACAGCTAGAGCCAAAACTAACATGACACTGCCAGAGAGCTCCTGTTTGCTGATGATTGCACTCTATATGCCAACTCAGAGGCAGGCATGCAACACAATGTTTCAGCTTTCTCATATACCTGTGCCAACTTTGGGCTCAATATCAACTTGGAAAAGGCTGTAGTTATGTACCAGCCAGCTCCAGGGATTAATCACACCGTGTCGAATATCAAAGTGAACGGTCGTAGACTAAGTGTTGTGGACAAATTCACCTCTCTTGGCAGCACTGTGTCACAAGCTGCTACAATTTATGACAGAGTGAATGTAAGAATCTTCAAGGCCAGTGCAGCTTTTGTGGGACAGAAATTGAATAAACCTGCAAACAAAGCTGAAAGTCTACAAAGCAGTCGTATTATCAATGCTGCTATATGCTTGTGAAACCTGGACTGTTTATCAGCGACACGCTAGGAAATTAAACCACTTCCACAGTCTGCCTTAGGAAGCTATTGAAGATTAAATGCAAGACAAGATCCCAGACACTGAAGTCTTAGAAAGAGCATCCATGCCCAGTATCCACACTCTACTAATGAAGAATCAGATTCGCTGGGCTGGTCACTTGACTCGCATGACAGACCACAGGCTCCCTAAACAAATTTTTTACGGTGAGCTGCATTGTGGTAAATGCTCCCAAGGTGGCCATAGGAAACGCTTTAAAGACACTCTGAAGATCTCACTAAAAGCTTTTAGAATTCATCATCCAACTTGGGAGACTACTGTCAAAGACCAAAATTTGTGGCATACATGATTATGCAAGGGTGTAGTCTATGTCAGGGTG
The DNA here is from genome assembly GCA_963921405.1 of Cepaea hortensis. Classification (NCBI taxonomy): domain Eukaryota; kingdom Metazoa; phylum Mollusca; class Gastropoda; order Stylommatophora; family Helicidae; genus Cepaea; species Cepaea hortensis. The sequence goes on along the minus strand of OY992877.1, from coordinate 143,920,848 downwards.
AAGCAAACAGAACTGCAAGAGCTGCGAAAAGAAAGGCTGGACAGAAAAACCACTGAAGGAGATCCTCCTCCTGGAACATCAAGCATTCTTTGCCCACATTGTCAAGCCAAAACAGGCCTTATCAGCCATCTTAGAACTCACGGCTCCATACTTTCAACCCCACTGTGGATGAAATGAATGGTCATCATCATTCATGATGGACAAACAACTTTACTCATGATGTGGAAGTGGGTTCGTGTTGAGGTTTTCCACTTCCTTGTTTCTGGTCAATACATTTCTGGAGATCCATTAACATAGAGATCCCCACGTTCGGTATAGGCTGTGATGGGGATTCATCTGTTGCATACAATGTAGTCTTGCATGCAGTAAAGTATGCAGTAAGGATTTCTTTTCATTCCGCGTGGAATAAATCATATCATGATACATGTTTTGTATTGGGTGCTAGTGCCATATTTGTAAACCAATTAGCACTCAATAAGTGATGCAGCCAGTATCATCCTGGCTACATTTACTTCCAAGAACATTTCCTGGTACACATGTTAGGCTGGGTTGACCTGACAGCCCAGGTCATTTAAAACAAAACATAACAATTCCAAATATTGATTGGGATTCAAACACTGGGCTAGCAAGCAAGCATGCTGACCATTGTACTACAGCAACTCCCATGGCTGGCTTTGCTTTCCAGAAAATGTCCTGGTACTAATTGTTAAGTTTAGTTGACACCAGTGAAAAGTGTGGTAGCCACTGCCCTAGTTCTGTAAAACCAGCACAAGCTCAGGTATCACCTGCAGTGTTATTAGAGGGTATCCTGTTATACATAACAAGACTGCCTTAACTTTTCCTCATGTCTGTGATTGCAGTCACAGCACTACCAGTTAGTATCTTATCTCATTAGCATCCTCAAGTGTCTTACCAATAGTGTGGAAAATCATGCCTTTTCTCAACTCCCATTCTAATGCACTATGAGTCAGTATATATGCTGATCATTAATTAGTCTTCCCAGTTTTAAAAGAAAAACAATATATTCCAGTTTTTCTCATGATATGGCCAACAAATGTTGACTAATCTGATCAACTTGCTGTTATAATCATGTCCTTACTATTTTCTCAGCTTGAGCAAAACCAGAAGAGACGGGAGGAGAGTAACCTAACTGTGGATGCATACCGTTTAGCTTTTGAAGAGCAGCTGGCAAAGAATAGAAAAATGAGTATACAGTTATCACAGATTGCCACTTTGTCTTCAAGAACAGCCAAAGCCAAAGCCGCTCTTAAATGGCTGGTACAGGTTCTTAATGATGGTATGTAGTCCAGTGAATGTTTTGTCAGTTCATGAACGTATTTACTTGTATGTGTTAAGTAACCTGGTTCACAGACAGCATTATGTCTTGGAAATTGAAAAACTCTGGTCATATTAAACGTGACAGTGGCTTAGAAAGAACAGTAATGGAAGGCGTGGTTCCTGGAAGTAAAGACAGCAGTCATCAACACTGAGGTGGGCACAGGACATTGATGACAGGCAGAGGAATTGATGAACAATATAGTCTTTCTGGCGATCTGTGATGAGATTGACGCTCTGTAAAGCACCTACTACCTAATGATGTTCCATAAATTAGGGATGTGTAAAATATATTTAACATAATTATATATGAATTGAGCCGGCCTCCCTAGCATAGGGGTTAAGGACATTGTTCGTAATCCCGTATACTCTCATACAAAAAATAGCTGCGCGAGATTCGGCAGTGGATCGCATCGCACTGGTTACTTACGGAGGTATGTGAGCCAGTCATTCAAAAAGCAAGGGCAAACTACTGAACGTAAAGCTTGCCAAGTCATCAACAACAGCTGAAAAATGCTGGTGTTGACTGCAATGTCCTGTAAAGAATATGCGGAAAAAAAATATATATATGAAATGTACAGCATTGGTAATAAATGAGTCTACTGACCCATGTATTTTGTTGTTGTTGTTGTTTTCCAGCAGACGAGGGTTTTATTTTGTACATTCACTATGAATCCAAAATCAAACCAGTCTCCCAAAATATGTACCGGATATTTCTCTTGGCAAGTAAAGGCAGCTGGTGTGATGCTAACCTTATCATACCTCTTGTGTGTCATTTAATAACTTAGAGGTCAGTGTGGATGAGTGGATAAGATCACTCATTCTTACATTTCCGGTGTGCTGATGCCAAGGTAGTGGGTGCAACCCCTTACACCTGGTCAGTTGGACTAAAGTGTTAAGTTCTTGTCCTTGACATGGGGACGTAAATTACAAGTATCTCAGAAGTCAGAGTGAGTTTGCCTGATCGTGAGGAATACTGGTAATAGGGAAAGCTAATCCATACACAAAAATAAGTCCAGTGCACAAGAAGTAGTATCATGTGTATGGGCTACGCTTGTGTGCAAAACAAGCAAACACAAACCCTCCCCCCAAAAAATAACAGTTAATAAGTTTAACTTGGGTCTGACAGTAAATTCTCAGTATGCCTTAATAGCTTTCAAATATAGTTACTCTGAGTTTAGTGTGGGGGAAAAATTGTATTTGCAATATTAAAGTCAACCAGCTAGATTACATCCACATTGCTTTCTCACCAGTGTTCATGTATCTCCACAGATCTCAGTCCTTAGTGTGGTTCAACCAAGGTTGAACTGTGGTAAAGTTGTAAAGATGCAATGAATAAATCAACAAACACGGAAAGTGAAAAGAGTTAGCTGTACAAGAACACAATCACAAGTGATGGAATGAGTCGTGTCATTAGATGGCCTTCATCAGCAAACAAAAACAAAAAGATACTAATACAACTACATAAAAACTGCAAAATTATACTACAAAAATGTTCTTAGAAAACCTATGTTTATTTTAAAAACTATAACTTGGCAGGTTTGGTAAGGAGACTAAGAAGGAATAGAGCCACAATTCCATATTGTGATAAGTGACTAATCTAAAGAACTCAAGCGTAGTCCATATACATGTTACTACTTCTAGTGCACTGGACTGATATTTGCTTGTGGATTAGCTTTCCTGTTACCAGTGTCTCTTGCCATCAGGCGAGCCCACTCTCGCTTCTGAGCTACTTGTAATGTACACTCCTAAGTCAAGAACACGAAGTCAACACTTTACTCCATCTGACCGGTGTAGGGGTTGAATCCGCTGGAGGGTTTGATGTCAGCTGTGGACATTGGAGAGTTTGATGTCAGCTGTGGACGTTGAAAGGTTTGATGTCAACTGTGGACGTTGGAAGGTTTGATGTCAGCTGTTGACGTTGGAAGGTTTGATGTCAGCTGTGGACGTTGGAAGGTTTGATGTCAGATGTGGACGTTGGAAGGTTTGATGTCAGCTGTGGATGTTGGATGGTTTGATGTCAGCTGTGGACATTGGAGGGTTTGACGTCAGCTGTGGATGTTCAAGGGTTTGACATCAGCTGTGGACATTGGAGGGTTTGACGTCAGCTGTGGATGTTCAAGGGTTTGACATCAGCTGTGGACGTTGGAGGGTTTGATGTCAGCTGCGGACATTGGAAGGTTTGATGTCAGCTGTGGACGTTGGAAGGTTTGATGTCAGCTGTGGACATTGGAGGGATTGATGTCATCTGTGGACATTGGATGGTTTGATGTCAGCTGTGGACGTTGGAAGGTTTGATGTCAGCTGTGGACGTTGGATGGTTTGATGTCAGCTGTGGACATTGGAAGGTTTGATGTCAGCTGTGGACGTTGGAAGGTTTGATGTCAGCTGTGGATGTTGGATGGTTTGATGTCAGCTGTGGACATTGGAGGGTTTGACGTCAGCTGTGAATGTTCAAGGGTTTGACATCAGCTGTGGACATTGGAGGGATTGACGTTATCTGTGGACATTGGATGGTTTGACGTCAGCTGTGGACATTGGAAGGTTTGATGTCAGCTGTGGACGTTGGATGGTTTGATGTCAGCTGTGGACATTGGAAGGTTTGATGTCAGCTGTGGACGTTGGAAGGTTTGATGTCAGCTGTGGACATTGGAAGGTTTGATGTCAGCTGTGGACATTGGAGGGTTTGATGTCAGCTGTGGACGTTGGATGGTTTGATGTCAGCTGTGGACATTGGAAGGTTTGATGTCAGCTGTGGACATTGGAGGGTTTGATGTCAGCTGTGGACATTGGAAGGTTTGATGTCAGCTGTGGACATTGGAGGGTTTGATGTCAGCTGTGGACATTGGAGGGATTGATGTCAGCTGTGGACATTGTAGGGTTTGACGTCAGCTGTAGACATTGGAGGGTTTGATGTCAGCTGTGGACATTGGAGGGTTTGATCTCAGCTGTAGAGATTGGAGAGTTTGATGTCAGCTGTGGACATTGGAGGGTTTGATGTCAGCTGTGGACATTGGAGAGTTTGATGTCAGCTGTAGACATTGGAGTGTTTGATGTCAGCTGTGGATGTTGGTGGTTGTGGGAGGGAAAGACTGGCCACCTATGAGTTTGTGCACACAGATCTACAAAATGCAATGATTCTAACAATTCACATACCCACAACAAGTTCCTGCTATGAAACTTGTTTGTTTTATTTATTTTGTTTTGCTAATTAATATAAGATTGTGTTAATGTTGGTAATAGTAGCAAATGGTGGCTACTAATGGTTGTGTTGGGTTGGTTATAGTATGAAATGAGGATTAACATGAAATTGTGTTGGTGTTTATAACTCCTTTAAGTATGACACATATGAAGAGGAAAGAGAGGCAAATATCCTTCCTCCACGATTGGAAAAACCTCATGTTCTTCTAGAGTTAAAAATATTATACTGCAGACTAAATGTATGGCTGGTTGTTTTATCCACACAGATGACTATGTACCACCAAAACCCACAGAGCAAGGAATGGAAGCAGAGAAAGGAAACACTTTATCCAACATGAGTCTTCAAGAGCTTGTCACAGTTCTTACTGAAATGGTAATTGTTTCTTGAAATATTTCTCTTAAGTAACTTAGATTTTTAAGAGCATGCATCTTTCCCATTGCAACAAAAAAAAAAGTCGCTTAAAATTCGACAGGGTTGACTTCATTGCACCGGGTTTTATCCCATATGGCTCGGTCTCTTTCCGCAGCATGGAAAGTGTTGCACAAAGCACGAACTCCGTAGCTTTTAGCGACGACCCACAGGAGTCTCCGAAACATTTAACTCTTAAACCGAAGTACCCAGCCCGGAATCGAACCCACAATCTTTGGAGCACGAGTCAAATGGCTTGACCACTTCGCCACAGAGACTCCCTTTCCATTGCAACATATGCCTGTGAGACCTGGACACTTACTAAACAAGCTGAACAGCGCATAAATACCTTTGAATTTAAATGTTATAGACAGGTTCTAAGAATATCTTGGATACAGACAAGAACAAATACATCCATATGACAAGATCTGAATAATGAAGAAGGTTGGCTACTAAAGGCGATAACACAAAGAAAATAGAAATATTTTGGTCACTTGAAATGTCATGAAAGTTTGGAGAGAACAGTCATGGAGAGGTATATGCCGGGAAGAGAGGAAGAGGAAGGCCAAAGAGTAGATGGGTGCAGAATGTGGCAGATGATTTCCAGATGGGTGTATCGGATGCGGGACATCTTGCTTATGACCGAAAAGTTTTCCAGAAGGTTATGGGAGCGAGGTTCTGCAAAGGACATGCTGCTGAATGAATGAAGTAACTTATTGCTGTCCTTCTCTCTGAGCTCAGAGGTATATAGAATGTAACCAGACCATAATTTGACACATCACATACAGACTTCCTGAGGTAAGACCTGAGTTGGTCATATTTCCTCCACAGGTGTTGGCTATTTCATTGTCAACGGTTGTAATACAGTGCCCAGAGGGAGGTGAACAGTATAAAGTGTTATACATTTTATCTCCAGTTGACCATAATTATATTGATTAGATTACTTCCTCACAATTTTTCCTTAGTAATTGCCATATGGCGAGCACGCCAAAGCAGGATACAGAAAGAGGATAAAGGGATTTTTCCTAAAGATGCACTAAAGTGGATAGTGAATAGTGAACCAACGAAGCTAAGGGATACAAGAGACGTCACAGGACAACAAAGAAACAGACGCTGTGGTGCCATCTTCAAGGTTAGATGTGTTTTTCCGATTGAGGACCCGAATTGGATATTTGGATGCAAGCAAGTGTATTTGAGCTTCGAGTGGATAATAACCGGAGGCAATTGTTGGAAAGCAACTATGGAACTAAATGAATCTGTCAAGAAATGCAACGGCCAGGAGCACAGGATAGTAGAATAGAAATAGGCTAGGTGGCAAGGTGAATAATGATGCAGGTATAAACGTAATTAATTGTGGACTGGTACCAATATCTAGGACACTATATTATATTGTTTAATCTGTGACACCACATTAAAAATGGTGTTAAACTTTCACTGGAGCCACGTCCTCATTCTTATTATCAAGTTCGCTCTTTGTTGGTGTTGCAGTTTTCTACGAGCTAATTTAAAATGCTGGCTGTAGGTTATCAATAACTTATAGGATGGATCAACAGCCCAGCAGTAATGTGGTTCATAAATATACATACCTAGTATTGTTTGGCTCTAATAGAAGTGAGAGGAAGGAGGAAGTAGAGACTAGAGAACACACTAGACAACATAAAAATTGAAAGCTATAGTTACTGACCGTGATTCGAACCTGCCACCTCCAAATGACGACAGTATCTCGCTTCAGGAATAAGTAGACACCCCTAAAAAGGTGTCTTCAGCCGGTCTATAATACACATAAAAACATCCTTAGTAATGTGACATTGCAGACCATGTAAGTATACACTTATAAATATAGATATGATCATACATAAAATCTCTTTCTTCATTACCAGGTTCATGAAAAGAATGAAGCTCTTGCCCATCAGAAACTGGCTGCCCAGGTTTTACACAACAAACTGTACATGTATGAAAAGCTGCAAGGAAGAAAATTGGAGGGATCAGAAATGGGCACAGATTCAAGACCAAACAGACATAAGAAGAAACGAAACAGAGTAAACCAGCGCTCACAGGATGGTGGCAATTTACACCATGCAAATACAGTAAACACTGAAATAAATTCTACATCTATTTCTTATAATAAACTGACAAATTCTAATGAGGTTTCTAGTTATCAAAGACAGCAGAGTATGGACTATTTATCAGACAGTGTTAATACTGAGGAAGATAATTATGAAACCTGTGTGGATACATTGAACTTGTCCAAAATCTGCACTGAAACTCAGTAGGTAAATGAAACATCTATATCTGCACCGTACAGTGAAAAGGCTTCTGTCAAAGGCCTTTGAATATGCCTTTATGACACTGGTGTAGTCAATCCAGATTCTGTTTGCGTGATATGAGAAGAGACACATTAGAAAACTTAGTAACAGCTGACAAGCTATGTAGCAAAAGAAAAGCAGAAACAGATACCTGAATGACTTAACCAAGTGTCAGAAGAAAAAGATTGCAGAACTAAACCTAGACTGGGGAACGTGTGAAAATTTGAACCGAGAGAACCCATGCTTACTGGTGCACAGGATACTGATGATGAATATTAATACATGAATGTTGAGGAAAGCTACTTAAATCTGCATCAGTTTATACAGTAATGTGAGTATACTGGCAGTCACGAAGAAAAGATATGTCACAGTGCAATATTAACAGTAATACTCATATTGTCGCTGGCAGTAGACTAAATAGAACCGGAGGTCAGGAGTAATGAAGGCATGATGGCAACTGAATATGTCTCCTTCCTTCTGAGATCAGGAATTAAAGAAGAGAAAACGAGTCTATGATGTGTATAATAACAAATTGTTAAATATTGCTTGATTCACTTAGCATGGCTTGTGTATCCTGATGTATATGTGTATTCAAAGTTGGCATATTTTGTCTTGCAAAGAAACAGATAACATGCTTAATCAAAGAATATAGATATAAATATTATTTTTGTAAAATACTGTTTCATTATAAAACACAGATTTTAGTGGCATTATCACATCACAGACCCTTAGCAGTAAACTGCATGGAGACTTAAGTTTTTATATTTATCAGAATAAACTGTTGCCACTTCTGCAGACAACCTGAAGATAGCCATATAGATACTGCGTTTGGAACTTAGTTTAATCTACAATCTGTGTGCTCTTCTGGATTTGGCCCCTGAGAGTTGAATATCATTTAGTGCTGTGATTTCTCCTCACATTGAAGTGTGTGGTTGGACTGTTTTGTGGTATGGTATACTTTTATATAGTTATGATTTGGTTTGTAAAGGACCACTCTCATTTCACATGGATGCCTCTATAAATGCTCCAGCCGACTCTGTGGCGAAGAGATTACGGGCACAGTTCGTAATTCCACATACCACGTTTGAAACATGGCTGTGGGCGATTTGACTGCAGAGCGTTGGTTTTTTATGGGTATGGGTGTCGGTTGTTTAGAAAGCAATGGCAAACTACTGAACGTAAATGTGCCCAAGAATCACAAACAGCCAAAAATTGCTGAGGTTGACTGCTACTCCTATAAATGATATGCAGCTAACTTTTTTAAACTCATCCCATAGATCATACAAGGAAACTTGCAGCATAGTGCACAAACTCCTTAGCACCAGCAAGAATCCAAAATGTATGTGCAACCAGAATCACACATGCTACAAATGTTTTACATGGGTAGGTTATGTGTAATGAAACAATAGTATATTTGGTGCCTAATTTTGTGACACTGAGTATGAATGTATCCTACACTTCTTGTAGCAGCCGCTGTATTGCAGTGGATAGTATGCTTACCTGATGGCCATGTGTTCAATCCCCATTGAGACAAAGATCGTATACAAATTTATGTAACTACCAGGTTGATCTGGCCTAAAAAGGGTACCATGAAATATTCTCGGAAGTAAAGGCGGCTTGCATTTTGACCACTTCACCCATCGTGTGCCAGCTGGCATACAGAAATGTTAAGCTAGCACCAAATACCCAATATGCCTCAGGACATGGAAAGGGGTCCTTTACTTTTTACTTACACTTCCAATATTTTTAACTTCATTTTTGCATGCTCATACACTGCATCAGTGTGGGATTGCTGTCCCTCTGAAAGCTATTTTAAGGGACCGAACAAATGAAAGTCTCATGGCAACAGATCTGGACTGTAGGTTGGGTGTGGCAAAAAACCCCACTTCTCCCGTGGTCCATGGCTCACTGCACTATGTCTGTGACATACTGATGAGCAATGCAGACTTTATGACAGCAGTGACCAAATGGTTTAGTGAGAAACCAAAATCCTTTTACACAGATGGGATCCGGCATCTCCTTAGTAGTGAGATGCATGTCTGGATGCCTACGATGACTTCTGACAAGCCCAGGTGCATGCTTGCTTTCTGATAGTTGCTTTATTTAATTCTGCCATATCTGCTATTGGAACGGATGTCATTTGATGACATCGTGTATGTCAAAGTGCAAATGTAATCCCATAGTAAGCCATACTGTTGACATTTTTTTTTGTCTTCGCTCGCTTTGAACTCAAGTGTAATCCATATACGTCCTACTACTTCTAGTGCACTGGGCTGATTTTTGCATGTGGATTCGTTTTCCATATTACCAGTGTCCCTCCCCATCAGGTGAACCTGCTCCAACTTCTGAGGTACTTGTTGACATATGAAATATGAAGAGTTTCATGTCTGATGGGTTACAGTTGTTTTGAGGTGTGGTAACTAGTTGTAGAAACAGCCTGACACATCAGGGAACTGCTACCTGATTTCAGATGGATCATTAATTCTTCATGTAGCAGGTCTTTTGCAGAATGTTGCCCTCATTTTGTCCCACTGGAAAGATTCTTGATCCCTACCTCATATATTTTCATACCCAAGGTGTCTTCTTCTGTTTCGTAACCAGAGAGACGAATGGACACAGATTGTATCTGCAGCAAAGAATCTCAATGGCTCGGAACGCTGAAGAAGGTGTCTTCTTCTTTCCCTACCTCATATATTTTCATACCCAAGGTGTTTTCTTGTTTCCCTACCTCATATATTTTCATGCCAAAGGTGTCTTCAGTGTCCTGTTTCTATATTATTGCTAGTTGACCCCAGCCTCTTCTTCCAGGAAACATGCCTTCCATCACTGTTCTTTCCAAACCAATGTGACTTTTCAGTTTCTGAGACATGATACTAGATATGTGCCAGTTCTCTTTGATGGTCAGATCTTGTGGAATGTCAGTATTTTTCTTCTTCTTGGTCCATGATATTTTAAGAATTTGTGTGTAACATTTCTGTTCAAAAGCTCTGATTTTCTTCATTAGTGATTGTGAAAGGGTCCATGATTCAAATCTATGTTGCCATCGAAAAGATGCATGCTCTCAAACATTTTGTTTTCATTTACTTGATGGGCCAGCTCTGTGGTGAAGGGGTTACAAATGCAATTCGTAATCCTGCATACTGTGTTCAAACCACAGCTGCTGGTGATTTGGATGCAGACACCTTGCGTTGGTTTCCCATACAAAGGTATGAGTGCTGGTCATTCAGAAAGCAATGGCAAACTACTGAACGTAAACTTGCCAAGAAATCATGAATAGCCAATAAATGCTGAGTTTACTGTGACATCCTGTAAAGGATATGCAACTAACTTTAACTTTACTTGCTAGTGTTATGCCATAGTTTCTTAATATTATTTAACATCTGCATTACTATGGCCATTCAATGAAGAACATTAAGTACACGAGTTATATGACTTGGAATCTGAGTTGCCAGCATGCCATCAATTTTGTGCACATTAATAAGAATGGACAGTGTTTATTTCCTAACAATGTTAATTAGTATCAGTTATATTCTGTGAGAATATACTTGTTAACTGTTTTTCCTTTCCAGTGCAGCACTCATTGTTATCCCATTATAACCTTTGCAGTTGTAATCATCAGTATTCCAATTGTATATACCTGTACATTGATTTTTGTTAGTGCTTTTGTTTCCCAGGGGATCATGACAACTTCCCTACATCCTTATATAAGCAGATTTATTGTTTAGTGTTAATGGAACCATCTTTTGCAAGATGGAGAACCTATATACATTTAACAGTTTTTAGTTGCAGTGAGAGAAAAAAAAAAAAGAATGGTAAAGTTCTAAGTAGAGCCTAAGAGGAAAATGCAAAGAATACCATGGACAGACAGAAAAACCAATGAGCAAGTCCAACGAGAAACAAATGAAAACCGTAAACTGATCAGATAAATTAGACCTGATAGTCAAGATTGATGGAAAAAGAACAAGGGGAAGACAGAGAGGTAAATATTTAGATGGCTTGGCCACATGGCCTAATTGAGACAAAAACACAGAGGTGATCCATGACACTGGTGATCATGGGAGATGGTGAAACATGACCACTAGAGCTGATCCATGACACTGGTGATCATGGGAGATGGTGAAACATGACCACTAGAGCTGATCCATGACACTAGTGATCATGGGAGATGGCGAAACATGATCGCTAGAGCTGATCCATGACACTAGTGATCATGGGAGATGGCGAAACATGATCGCTAGAGCTGATCCATGACACTAGTGATCATGGGAGATGGCGAAACATGACCACTAGAGCTGATCCATGACACTAGTGATCATGGGAGATGGCGAAACATGACCACTAGAGCTGATCCATGACATAGGTGATCATGGGAGATGGCAAAACATGACCACTAGAGCTGATCCATGACATAGGTGATCATGGGAGATGGCAAAACATGACCACTAGAGCTGATCCATGACATAGGTGATCATGGGAGATGGCAAAACATGACCACTAGAGCTGATCCATGACATAGGTGATCATGGGAGATGGCAAAACATGACCACTAGAGCTGATCCATGACACAGGTGATCATGGGAGATGGCGAAACATGACCACTAGAGCTGATCCATGACACTGGTGATCATGGGAGATGGCGAAACATGACCGCTAGAGCTGATCCATGACACTGGTGATCATGGGAGATGGTGAAACATGTCCACTAGAGCTGATCCATGACACTGGTGATCATGGGAGATAGTGAAACATGACCACTAGTGCTGATCCATGACACAGGTGATCATGGGAAATGGTGAAACATGACCACTAGAGCTGATCCATGACACTGGTGATCATGGGAGAGGGCGAAACATGACCGCTAGAGCTGATCCATGACACTGGTGATTATGGGAGATGGCAAAACATGACCACTAGAGCTGATCCATGACACAGGTGATCATGGGAGATGGCAAAACATGACCACTAGAGCTGATCCATGACACAGGTGATCATGGGAGATGGCAAAACATGACCACTAGAGCTGATCCATGACACAGGTGATCATTGGAGATGGAAAAACATGACCACTAGAGCTGATCCATGACACTGGTGATCATGGGAGATGGTGAAACATGACCGCTAGAGCTGATCCATGACACTGGTGATCATGGGAGAAGGCGAAACATGACCGCTAGAGCTGATCCATGACACTGGTGATCATGGGAGATGGCAAAATATGACCACTAGAGCTGATCCATGACACAGGTGATCATGAGAGATGGCAAAACATGACCACTAGAGCTGATCCGTGACACTGGTGATCATGGGAGATGGCAAAACATGACCGCTAGAGCTGATCCATGACACTGGTGATCATGGGAGATGGTGAAACATGACCGCTAGAGCTGATCCATGACACTGGTGATCATGGGAGATGGTGAAACATGACCGCTAGAGCTGATCCATGACACTGGTGATCATGGGAGATGGCGAAACATGACCGCTAGAGCTGATCCATGACACTGGTGATCATGAGAGATGGCGAAACATGACCACTAAAGCTGATCCATGAAACTGGTGATCATGGGAGATGGCGAAACATGACCACTAGAGATGATCCATGACATTGGTGATCATGGGAGATGGTGAAACATGACCACTAGGCTTATTGGCCTGGCACATGATGATGAGAGCCTATAAACACAGAGCTGATCCATGACACTGGTGATCATGGGAGTTGGCGAAACATGACCACTAGGCTTATTGGCCTGGCACATGATGATCATGGGAGATTAGTGAAACATAACCACTATGCTTATCGGCCTGGCACATGATGATGAGAACCTATACTATTGTATGTATGTAAGCATGAGAAATAAGCAGGCAAGCTTAGAAACATCTAATGGCAATGGAAATGTGCAACCAAAAAATACCATAAATGGACAGGAAATCAAAAAGAGGCAGTCCATCAAGAAACAGATGAAAAGCATAAACTGATTAAAGACATTAGATGTAGACAGTTCAGATTTGTTGAGCTGTCATGAGGAGAAATAAACTATGAGACATGGACGTGGAAGATGAAATCCAGCTTTTCAGTCACTGAAGAGTAGCACAGCATGAAATGTGTTTGTAGCAGACTCGGAGAGCATGCTTTGTAAAATAGAAACTGATATGATCCGGGGAAAGTGGCTTACATCTCTTGACAAGACAAAGGTCAAGAGCATATCATGGATTTTCTGCCCAGGACATGTGGATGTGTGAGTAAATGGACAGGCCTTTCGGACGCAAGCTACTTTATGTCAAGACTGACGTGGTGAAATCTCTCTGGGGCCGAGTGGAGAGTGCAATAAAACATGCAGAATCCACATCCAGGGAGGCTGATTCAGCAGGAAGTGAGACGAGGATCTGGATGACACTCATCATGCAGGGGAAAATGCTGGCAGGCTTTTAATCAGGCTGTCACTGGTACCACCATAGGGGAACTCTGTTGGCTCCTGAAGATGAGGACCGATCACATGTGGAAATTTCCTGAGTACAGTGATATTGATTCTTCAACTCATAAAATGGAGAACAGAATAATTTTTTATTTGTATTATTCAAATACAATAGCAGACTCACTTGCTACCAACTATTTCTAGCCAGGGTTTTGATCCTCCATTAGGTGTAGTGGTCTCAGTGTGCCAGATCAAGACTGCATATATATATTTCTAATATGATCCTAAACTATAAAAGGGACAGAGGATATTGAGGAATAGAGACAGAGAGGTGATATCAGTCTCTTACCTCTGCAGAGTTCAACTTCCTGGTAAGGCAAATGATTTTCATCTTATAAAAGAAAAACTTTAAAATCCTAAGCCTGTACACTGTGTGGTGACCGCTGTGGCAAGGGGTCTTACAATCCATGCAGAAAACACAATGTGGTGAAATGCTATAGTGATAACTGAAAGATAATCAAGGCATGTCTGCATGCAATGTTAAAATAGGAAAGATGAAAAATTAAAAATTAAAATCACATGTGCATCATTTAATATGACAATTGTTTTGTGATTCAGTGTGTTAAAGTTACTGTCTCGGTACCTGGTTTATGTATGTTACATACACTGTTACGTCAGAGAAATGTGATGTTTTCTATGGTTATTAGTTTTCTGGTCACAGGTTTATTATATTTGTCCTCATGGTATACATAAACAGAGCTTGTGCAATATTTTAACTTGATAAACATTTGCTAGCTTTGGTGTAGAAACAGTGTACCATTGTAAATGTATTCATACTCAAGCGTCTGCATATGTTATATTTTAAAAATCCATAGAGAAATATGATTATTTTGACACAAGTAATAACTATCTGTGTGTTTATTGTATTATATATTGAATATAATCGAGAAATTCAAGACAGCTTATATACATTATAACTTTAAATGAATAAAGACAGCATATAAAGACATGAAATGCAGAGTTCTTCGTGATAGAAAACTAACAGATATGTTTGAAATAACAGTAACGTGGCAGGGATGCCTTTTTGTCACCGTTGTTATTCATACTAACTCTAGACTGGATTATGAAGAAAACATTAACTAACATCAAAAATGGAATTCAGTGGATTCTGATAGAACACTTCCATAATCTGGACTTCTCTGACAACATTGTCCTCTTATGTTGCACATGAAATCAGAATCAAGATAAATGAATTCGTTCAGTGCCAAACAAAAAGTTGGTTTGAACCAAATATGGTACACAATCAAATGAACAAGTATTCTAATGTAATTTACATTCTCTGAGCATTGAAATTGTGGAAGGTACCACAAAACAAAACAAATAACAAGATGATCCAAGTATGGAGATAAATTATCCTTCTGCCCAAATAGAAGGTCACATGTAGTGATATATTATCCTTCGGCTCTGAATCAGTTAAACACAGTAGATTGGGGGGCCACAATGCCCTAATGGTCTAAAATTTCAAAGAGGAAAGACAAAGATAATAGAACAAATCAAGGAAATGATCTTCCTTGGTGAAACCTCACTTCAAGATGTGGAATAATACACCTGGTTAGTTAGCAATGTAGACAAAGATGGAGGAACAGATAGAGATATGAAAATAAGAATACAAAAGGCAAGAGGAGATTTCATGGCACTGGGACATTTGTGGAAGTCAACAGAAACTAAATCTAGTACCAGATTAAAATATTTAACTCTAATATCAAATCAATACTAGAAGTTGGCATGGCAGAGAGTTTTAGCATGCTTAAGTCACTGTGCAATAAGAACCAGAATCCTGGACATTTAGTGAAAAGGCAAAAACATCCCTGGAAGCCTTGGAGATGTGATATAGAAGAATTGATTATTTGGTTGTTTCGGGATTTGAAATTTAAACATTGAGCACGACCCACTACTGGCAACGCTGATCGTATTCCGGTATGAACACAAGGCCTATCCACGTCAATATGGAAGCACTATACTCGAGTTTCGCTCTCGTTTGAGCTCGTCAGGAGTGCATATCCCTGACGGGATCCGGAAACAAGCCCCGGATCACTGGCATGTGAAGCGGGTGTGTAACCACGCAGCACACACTGGACACACCAAATTATCATAACAGAATACCACACGCTACCCATCGCAGGCCATGCTCAAGATTACCCAATCGCCGCGACTGACGTCCGTCAATCGATGTGGGCCCGAACGATCAGGACTTCTCACTGGCAAGGAACACCAGGCCTCCTAAAATCCAGTGAGCAATAATCAAATTGATTATTTGGTTGTTTCGGGATTTGAAATTTAAACATTGAGCACAACTCACTACTGGCAACGCTGGTGGTATATAGAAGAATGCTTAAAATTAATTGGACAGCCAAAATGAGCAATCGGAACGTTTTAAGGGAAGCTGAGTCGCAAAGACAACTTATCACAAACATCAGAAAGAGGAAGTTATCACTTTTTGGCCACTTCTTCTTTTTCTTCTTCTTTCGTTCGCTTGAAATATGTCTATAACTGTAATGTTGTCTCTTGTATGAATTTAACTGTCTTTTTTAGTTCACTCAGCGGTCCATAGAGTTTCTTCCACTGTTGTCTCTCTAGGCCAGAAGGTTTGTCTAGGTGTGTTGTATTTTGGGCAGTCTTGGAGTATGTGCTCTGCTGTCTGTGACGCCAATCCACACATGCACATGGAGATGAATAAAAAAATTATTATTAATCTTTTTTTTTTTAAGCATATCCTATTTACAGGACATCGCTGTCCACACCAGCATTTTACTGCTGTTGTTGATGTCTTAGCAAGTTTACGTTCAGTAGTTTGCCTTTGCTTTCTGAGCGACCGGCTCCCGTATGAACTCGTTAAAACCCAGCGCAACGCGTTCTGCTGCCAAATCGGTCGAATTTGTACGTCCTTAGCCACGGAGGCCGGTATTAATATTCTACAAACTTTTATTAATTGGTGACTGCACCTGAGCCAATCCCTTTGTATGGAAGTGAGTCATGGACAATCAACAGATGAGTGAGGAACTATGTGGAAGCTACAGAAATGTCCAAAAAGGATTGATAACACCACTCACAGATAAAACGCGCAGGTCAGCATGGTCGAATGGGTAAGAACTTAAACATCCGGTGTACTGATGCTAAGGTTAGTGGTTCAAACCTTACACCGAACAGCTGGACTAAAATGTTGACCTTTCGTTCTTGACTTGGGGACGTAAATTACAAGTACCTCTGAAGACGGAGTGCTTTCGCCTGTTGGCGAGGGACAGAGTTAATAGGGAAAGCTAATCCACACGCAAAATTCAGTCCATCACTACTATAAAATAGTGGACTGAAAAAAATAGGACTACGCTTGAATTCAAAGCATGTGAGAGCAAAAAAAAAAGAGATAAAAAGCATAATAAAGATATCTTGAAAGAAATTAACTCACAAAGAGACCTGGTACTTACATCAGAAAAAATTAAAATTTTTTTTTTGGGCACACCATTAAATGGGAACATTGGAGGGAACATACTAGACAGTTTGACATCATGGAAGAACATCACTATCAGAAATTATGACAGTACATGCGACAGAAAGATGTGGAAAGACATGGCGTCCAATGCCACATGACCTCGGCTATAGGAAGAAAAAGATGTTTAAGAAACGTTTGTTGCAATATGAAAAATAATTAGAAATAATGACGTTAGAAACATAATTAAGGCACTTCCTCCAATAATTTGTAGAGACATGACAAATACAGGGTTGACACCCTATGAGTGATGCCCAGTCCATTGGCATTACTGCACCAAAGAAGTTTTTGACTATAATGCTAAGGGCGGATCAATAATTAGATGAACTGGTCTTAAACTTCCTGTCTGCTGATGCCGAAGTAGCGGGTTCAACCCCTACACTTGTCATTTAGACTAAAATTTTGACTTCTCATCCTTGACTTTTTTTTAAAATTCGCATATCCTTTACAGGACATCGCTGTCAACAGCAGCATCTTTCAGCTGTCTGTTGATTTCTTGGCAAGATTACGCTCAGTAGTTTGCCATTGCTTTCTGAGCGGCCGGCTCAGTTATCCCGCAAGTCACGAGCGGGGGTCAAACCGCCTCCAGCTCTCACCCGCTACGAGACTCTGCGTGTTAAGTGGGATTACGGAGAAAGTGTTGTAACCCCTCGGCCAGAGAGACCGGCCATCCTTGACTTGGGAACGAAAATGACAAGCATCTCAGATGTCAGGGTGGGTTCCCCTGATGACGAAGAACACTGGTAATCATCGTCATCATCCAGTGCCTTGCCAGCTGGCGTATGCTATCATGCCTCTCCACAAATTACGATCTTTAACGGTATGGATCAATTTGTGTGTTGATTCCCTTCTGTGCCATGACACAAGACTCAATTTTCTCACGTTGTCTTCCTTTATCTCTCTTTCTGTAAATCTTTCCGGTCGTCACAACATGTTCCAGTTCTTGGTATCCCATAACGTGGCCAAAAACGATGGCTGCCTCTTTCTGATGTTTGTGATAAGTTGTTTTTTGCGACTCAGCTTCCCTTAAAACGTTCTGATTGCTCATTTTGGCTGTCCAGTTAATTTTCAGCATTCTTCTGTAAAACCACATCTCCAAGGCTTCCATGGATTTATTTTTCGCCTGTTTACTAATTGTCCGGGATTCGCAGTCATATGTTAAAACTAGTCCTGTGTAATATGCAAGAACTCGTTTTCTAACTTTCAAGGACAGTGACCTATTGCACAAAACGTCCTTCATTTGATAGAATGCAGTTTTTGCTTGTCATTTTCTGTTATACACTGGTATTATGGAAAGCTAATCCCACGCAAACATCAGCCCAGTGCACTAGAAGTAGTA
The DNA here is from genome assembly GCA_963921405.1 of Cepaea hortensis. NCBI lineage: Eukaryota > Metazoa > Mollusca > Gastropoda > Stylommatophora > Helicidae > Cepaea > Cepaea hortensis. The sequence goes on along the minus strand of OY992877.1, from coordinate 143,902,301 downwards.
ACATTGACTACGCTTGAGTTCAAAGCAAGCCGAAAAAAAAAGATGAACTGATGCTTTAGGGGTTGGTTAACTGTTAACTATAAATGTTGATAAAGGTTTACTTTTGCAAGATGGAAAATATTTCTACCATTAAAAAGCTGTAAAGTGCATTTAGAAAAAAATGATGTTACGTGTTATGTAGAACCTACATTGATGTATGCATGTGAAACACGAACTAATAGACAAGCTGAGAACCATCTAATGACAATGAAAATTAAAAGTTATACTTGAAACAAATGCAAACTTATACATTGATTACAGAAATTAAACGTGGGCAGTCGAGCTATTTTGGGCCATTGATTACAGAAATTAAACGTAGTCAGTCAAGCTATTTTGGGCACATTATCAAGAGAAATAAACTTGGAATTGTCATGAAAACTGACAAGCTTGGTGTAAAATGAGCAAGGGGAAGACAAAGAGACAAATGTATAGATGACTTGGCCACATGGCATATTATTAAGGACAAGAGCACAGACCAGATCATATGAGGTGGCGAACCGTTACTGCCCACACCTATCGGCATGGCTCATGTTGGTCATATTTAGGAATCTACATATTGTTATCTATAGATAATTAGGAATATAAAGCTGCTGACGCACCAGGTTCAGACATCATGCTCATTAAAGTCGTATAATCTCTCTGCGTGGTGTCCTGGTAACGCACATTATTCTGGATAACGAGGGGAGTATTGATTAGTCTCCACTATGATGAAGCCTGCTGAGTACCGTAAACTATGGATACTATAAAATAGCAAGAAAGTCACTGCAAGTTACTATATTGATGGAGACAAACAAGACCCATGTGTTGCAGGGAGATCTTATATAATTGTCTCAGAATGATTGTTTTGCTGGCCTAGCAAGGCAGAAGCAAGCTAGTCTTCTCCTTTTTCCCAATTATACCTTATTGCGGAATAAGCCCTCAACCAACTCACCACACACCATCCTCACACTCATCCCCACACATTAGCTACCCCATGCAGCTTTGTCCATTCCCCCACCCCCGTATTATAAATCTATGACTTTGTTTCGCTTCTCCGTGTGTTTTTAAGTCTTCTTCTATTTCTTTTGCCATGTGGCTTCCAGACAAAGGTCTTTCTAGTTGTGCTTGTCTGACCTGCCACGGCAGTTGGAAATTGTAAAGAGCAGGTCTGTATGCTACTGCCCTGGCAAAATTATTAAGAAAAAAATGCAGTATGATGCAGTATCATTATCCTTTACTTCTCAGATTATTTCCTAGTATCCATTTTAGACTGGATCAACCGGGCGTTCAGGTCAATTTCATAAGTCTGGGCTAATTAAGATTTGAACCTATGATCACCGGGCTGGCAGGCAATCGCCTAGCCATTATGTTACTAGAGATCCTGTTGCCAAAGTTCCTCTGTAGAAGTGGACTTTTACCAGGTGTGACGAAATTGCCTGGCAGTCTCTCTCCACTTTCCCTAAATTAAAGCGTGAAGCAAAATAGTAAGCGGGATTGGTCCTAGCTTCTCAATACTCACTGGGTGAACTTTACTGGTAACCAACAATTAGGTACAGAAAATGCACGGGAACCAAATGAATTTACAAATTCAGGGAAATCCTGGACGAGCCGAGATTGTCTGAGCTCCACATCCCCGTAGCCATTGTGTGGACCGGTTGGCGGTGTGAGTGTCAGGTTGTGCTTCAATTCGGACGGTTTGGAACCAAAATCTGAAAGTTAGATGATATGCGTCATTCGTATGAAGAGCTCCTTCCTTCTTTCAATGAGGGAATTAAGTTTTAAACGGAAGGTAATTGTGATCATTGGTTTAGTAGTAAAGCTTTACCGCACTACTCACAGATCGTTCTAACAGCTAGACCGAAGTAAGCAAGCGCAGATGACGTCACGACCAGATGTGCGTTAGCATGCCCGTGACCCATTATAATTAAACTACACCATAGCTGAATCTGAGACCATCCTAGAGCATAACCATTAAAGAATGAGCTGACAACGGGATTAATCGAAGGAGAATATAGGAAACGAGCTTCCTAATTCCATAAGCGGTACTTTTGCCTTTATTCACCCCAAACAAAAGGGAATCCCAGGGTATGACGTCACATCCAGGGGTTCCCTGTGTTGCGCCGAACATCCAGGGTTACCCTGTGTTGCGCCGTAGTTCGGTGCGCAATTCTATGCGGCGGTGGTACGCTATTCTTGCGGTGGCCAGAATCCAACAATTACCGCAAGAATGGTGTTGAACACATCTAGACCAGCGCATTTAGTCTGTCGGCGCCACATGAATTCGCACATGTAGGACTCTAGTAGATGCCTGTGTGTTCCAATCTGCATATTGTTTCTCTCCTTGGCCGTTCTCCACATGCGCTCGATGCATTGAGTATGTGCACCAGTGGTTGGGTCCCCCCAAAAGTTGTAGGGGTGGTTGACTGTGAGATGCGTCAATTCGGGAATACTTCCAATTCCGTCGTCGTACGCACGCCCAGAGGTCGGAGACTACAGTTGTGCCAGGCCGAATGTGTGTCCTGATCAGCGGCAGAAGCGTTGCTGCTGTTTTGTCTGGAACACAGAACATGAAGCAGTCGGCTGTTTCACGACAGATGCCACCAAATACCCCCACTGTTGTGGCAACACTCGTCCCACATGATGTTTGCGCCTTGTAAATAGGCTCTCATCTATCTCGACAGTGGTATTTGGTCCTCCGATTACTACCGAATTGACTAACAGTTTGTAGGCACAAACCTCTCGTAGGTAATTACTCCAGTCAACAGTTGCTCTCGGCGACATCCCCAACTGTAACTGGCAAAATGAAATGCTTGTCAACTCTTGAGACCAGCAGTATATGAAAAGAATGATCTATCTGTACGGCAGACTCGAGTCTTGCAGCCATGTGCCTTGTCTCAGCGGGATGTCCTGCCGACATGATGAATGTCGTCGGCATCTCCATCTGTCCTGACGCTCAGTCAGCGATAGCACCACGACATGATTATGAGAACAGCGTCTTGCAGAATGTAAGATGCCATGATGCTGCAGAAAAGCCACGCTACTCTGCTTGTCGTGGACAGCTGCTGCCAGTTCCAGAAAACTCATGATGAGACATACACTCACACAGAAACGGTTGCCACCCGCCACAGCCAAAGAAACACTGTGGTGTGGGGCAATTGAAACGCACTGACACGCACTCCACCCGAACACAGGGAGATCACCGTCGGCGCTAAATATAACGAAGTTTGTTTGGGGTGAATAAAGGCAAAAGAACCCCATAAGCTTCAAAATAAAACAAAACTCTGCATAATTTGCTGACTTGCCACTTTCAACATCAGGTGCCAGATTGTGTGACGCACTGAGGCTATGAAGCACGCTCCCGACCTTATAGACCTACAATACAAGACCTACTCGTATATAGAAAGATAGGGAACTCTACTTCTATATACTGAAGACCTACACTAGAGTAATCATATAACTTCCTAGCTAATAATGGAAGGATCTAGGGTAACTATCTGTATTCTTTAAGGGATGGGAATCAAAAACCTCGCATTAATTAACTAACTTAATGAAGAAGGCAAAGGTAAAATATGGGGGTAAACCTTACTTATTCTGAACGATAAAAGGGTGCAAGAACATAACACCAGACCAGGGTACAGCCTATAACTCTTGATGACAATCAGCTCTGCTTCTCCTATCCAGATCAAAGACTCAAAAGGGACATATCTTGGTCCCAGTTAAGTTCTTGTCCAGACAACCAGAATCTTTGGGTCTAATGATAATTATGCCAATTATCAATAACAATCTGAGAATATAAAAGGGGGGAAGGTGATACTGTCATGTTAAGGCTGAGCTGATACATATACTACCCTGATGTTCTGTATATATTCACAGGTCCCCTAAGTGAAGATTATGGTTAGACAACTATCAAGAATGGTACTTTCATGAAGAATATATATTCACAAAAGTTACTGGACGCTAACCCGCCATTCTATAAAAAGGTTGGACACGGAAGATATGAAGTTGATCAATACTTATTCCATGTGTGGACGTCAAAAGTCTTTAAGTCCAATGTCATGCACTCCTGATAATCCTGAATTTCCAATGAAGGACTGCTTTAGAGACTTTAGGATACATTCATAGATTCTAATTATCCCCAAGTGACTGTGAGGCAAGAGCATTATCAGAGACAATTGCCAAATCCCTCCTGCCTCCTTGCACAGACTGGTACAGCCATTGTGATTCGTGGCTGAATTTTTAATCCAATTCATCGACTTTGGAATAGGACTACTGGCATTCCATAAGATTGAACTAAAGTCGATCAGTTAACGAATATCACTAGGACCTGAGAAAATGGCTTAATAGCAAGAGCAGTGATAGTGAATATCTGTACGAACTGCTGAATGCTCAAGATCCCTGGTGGAATCAATATCCAGCTGAGCACCAAAAGAGGAGAAACCAGAAAGCTAGCCAGAACCCAGTGGAGTGCAGAACTGTCGATAGGCTGGAGGATTCCTGGAAAGACTATCATCGAACCAGGTGAAGTGTGTGGAACCGACTTGACGGACAGATACACTGAAATCCCCGTCTTTGACGAACCTGCTAAGACCCTTCTGAGCTTTTGCACAATTCTACTTGTAGTGCTGGTAGCCTACATTATCTGTACAAAGACTCTATTCTAGGTTGTGTGTTGTGTGGTGTGTTGTTTTGAGTTAATTAAAGTAACAAAAAGAGAAATGAGTTATGTTTTTGAGAAACAACCTAGGGTGACTGCCCTGTGCATGTCTTGTAATCCTTGGGTCCAAGGGGTCTGCAGAATCACCAGTTGAGGACTTTTAAGATAGATGGATGATATTCTTGGTCAATTCTAAATCCAACCCCAATAGAGTTGCTACACCAGGATGGGCTATGTATCAGTGGTTCAGATGACAGACCATCCACACACAGTGATTTTGGTACACTCAAGTATTATCACTGGTGAAGACGAGGCAGGAGATAGAGCTTACGGAGAAGCTTTAAGGAAATGCCTTCTTCCTTAGCACTAGCGCCAAGTTGTACCCACGCATCTGGTGGTTGTTATTCAGTTAGTTTAGATGGCTTGTATCCCCTTGGCAAGTTCGCTTCTTATTCCCATCCTTGTCATCTTCAACAAGACTCTCCAGATCCTGCTGGAGAAAATTGTCTGGTTCCTATTTTATGAGGTCAAACCCTGAGACATCCGGGGACATTGAATTATCTCCTGGATGGGTGTAAGGGATAATATATATCCACAACCATCTGCATTCTGTGTTCTTCTTAGGTTAAACAGATCGTTTCCCAGGACCTCTTTGTCAAACTATTCAGCATTTTCTAACTTTGTCAACCCCTGTCTCTAGCGACTTCAATCTTTCCGATGATCATAACGTTCAGCGTTCTTCATCTCCGCGCTACTCGTGTGAAAACAATGAGAATTTTAAATAACGAAGACACAAACCATAGAATGTACGATTTATTGCCTGTCATATTTCACTGCATCTTGTCAGGTACATACTGCAGATGTCACACAACGTAGAGTAACATAATTAGATACATCGTCCAAGCTGAAATATACACATGTTCGCACAGTAATATCAATTGTTTACCATGGTAATTTTAAATTGACAACCATGTCTTTCTGTTTGCACAAAATTGACCTATGCAGATGGATCATTAGGGCTTCTGCAAACTGTAAAATACGACTATTTTGTGTATGAAACAACACGCGAAAAGCGCTGTCTCTATCAATTACACGACCGGTTTCCAAGACATGACGTGCAATGGACGACGCCGAAAGTTTATAATTGTGGTGTATCAGCCTTCCCATGATCCCATCGCCTGTGTGTAATATCTTTTCAACCCAGTTTGGTATGTGTTCAACGACCCTGCTGTGTAACTGCCGCTCTGTTCTGCCGATGTAGGTAGACTCAAACCTGAATGTAAATTAGTAAATGCAATTTGATGCGGCGTACAGAGGGGTAGATTCTTTTACTGCTATGGTGGGAATAAGTGTGGTTATGTACCTAATAACTGGAGTTGCAGCACAGAATGTTCGGCGGACTGCTGTAATGAGACGGTGCCGTAGACGTTGCATTACGTCATCCCCTCGAAAAGTTAGCTGGATAAAAACCTTGAACTTAGGGACTGTAGTTTCGTCTGATTTTGGTTTCGGTTGTTGGCAGTGGCGCTTTATAAATCCTGTGGAATACCCATTCAGGTGTAAGACATTTTGTCTTTATGCAAGCCGTGCGCTTGTGAATTTTCTCCTGCGTTTCTTGGATGTTGGTTTTCTTACCTGCCTGTGAGATACTTACTTTACATGAAGGAACCACGCTTCAGCGAGCGCTTGTTTCTGGGTAATCCTGTTATTCAATGTCCAGGATTGAAAGATATAAAATAGCATGTGCAATATTTCATATCCCAATACTTCGTTTCTGGCTTTCAAAACGGAGTAAAGACACATGATGCCGCAAGATGTTTCGGGGGGGGGGGGGGGGGAGAGAAAATTGAAAAACAAATTATTTTGACTTCCCTTAATCAATCAAAGAGTGCAAAGAAAAGACTCTCCTTGAATATCAAGAAAACAGTAACAATGTTGATATCAAAGAAAATGGTGACACCAAAATGTGACATAGAAATAGAAGGAAAAATTCTTACCCAAGTGGATAGTTTTAAATACCTATTTGGGGGGGGGGGGGGCCGCAGGGGTGTTTCCAAGGCATCAGGGCCAGGTTCCTTACTGGCCAAGACCTACTAACATGTCCTAGTCGTGCGTCCTGGGCAACAGGCCCCTTCGGGGTCCTGGCTAACGTAGTAGGATCACTGATTCTTCCGAAGCCGGAGAGTATCTGCCTGCACGGCGAGGAACCACCAGTCTGCACACCAATAAGCCAGACATGGGACAACGGATACTCACGCAAACCTCAGTCTGGTATGGTATCACATTGATGTTGGACAACAAGATGCCTTCATCCGACATACAGGACTTCGGGCTGGAGTTCACAGCCACCGAACGTAAGCAAGCAAATACCTAGGGGCATTTATAACATCAGATGGAAGATGTATAACAGAGATTAAGAGCAGAATAAGGCAAGCAAAAGCCGCATTTCAGAAAACGAAGAATATATACCGCCGTCGTCGTAGTAGTAGTAGTAGTAGTAGCAGCAGCAGTAGTAGTAGTAGTAGTAGCAGCAGCAGCAGTAGGTTTGTGCACGCACTACGACCATGTTCAAAGCGAGCGAATACAACAACAAAAGAGACCAAATAAACACGTGACTTTAAGAGGAAGAAACGTGAAGGACTAAAAGGTTACGTTCATTGTATTTAATACTGGCAGAACAGAACAAAAGAAACGGCGTACTGTACCAGGATCACCCCAATAGAGCCATGGGATTACAAACACACCACTGGCCAGGAAATGATATCACCGAAATCGGAAACAAGCTGGCGAAAGTCGCTAATAGCAGCACTTGAAGCAGGTACTTGAACTAGCTTTCTAACATTAGCATCAAAAGAAAAATGTAACGTTCGCCAAAACATAACATATGCTAGTGCTGGAAAGAAGAATATGAATATGAGGAGAATGAATAGCGCATGGATTTTGTATGCGTTGGTTCTACCCTGCCATATTTTTGTTATATTCTTTTACAAGACATCACTGTCAACACCAGCATTTTACTGCTGTTGTTGATGTCTTGGAAAGTTTACATTCTGAAGTTTGCCATTGCTTTCGGAACGACCGGCTCCCATACCAACTCGTTAAAACCCAGTTCAACGCGGTCTGTTGCCAAATCGGTCGCAGCTGTGTTTCGAACGCGGGTAAGCCGACTTAAGAATCACGTCCGAAAGTCTTTACCTTGGCAACCGGCACCCTGCCATATATAGGGTGTATTTTTAATGACTGTGCAGTGTTTGAAAATATTGCCGGTCCAAGTTTTGTATTCACCCTCTGTAAAGTTCATACAACATAATAGATAAATACAAAACTTGGACCGGCAATATTTTCAAACACTTCACAGTCATTAAAAATACACCCTGTAAAAGTGAAGAGTAAAGGTTCTTTTTACACGCATTTGATATGCTGTTAGACCCATAGTTGTAGAGATCTATCGGCACTCGGTGGGTGATATGGTCAGTGACACGCCTTTCCAAGACATACCCTGGTATTTATGCTAGACTAGGTCACCCTTGGTGCCCATCTCAATTATTTCTTTTTAAATCTTCACCTTGACGGGGGATTCGAATACATGACCATCAAGCCGGCATGCAAGCGATCTAGCCACTGCGCTACCGCGGTTTTCTCGAGCGAAGTAAAGATGACCAATACTCTGCTCCATCGCTAAGTGATTGTGCTGAAAACATGCTGCATCAGTGCCGTCTGGCCCAGACAGTAGAATTAAACAAGGACAGGCAAACAACACTCACGTTGTGCTGGAGTCGGATGTGTCAGTCAAAAAGTGCAGACATTGCAATTTCGTGGTGAATGAGCGGAATGAATACAATGTAAAGATAACGTACATTTCAGGCAAAACCAAGACGAAAGAGAAGGTGGTAGTGATGTTGTAGATGATGATGATGACCTCGACGATAATGATGACGATGAGTCGATGAGTAGTGACAGAATAAAGATATAAGCACATTAAGTTTTAACCCGACAAAAGAAACAACACCAATACCGCAGACACACCAGTTGTGATAGCACAGTAGTTGGCATATTCGCCTATCAACTCAATAGCCGTATAATATATTCCATCTCCAGTGGAAGGAAGGTTGCATTTGTTTTCCCGGTCAGTACTACTTAGGAGTCGACTCAGCCTTGTGAAATGAGCATCAGAGATCTGGGAAAGTAAGGATCCCGGGTAACAATGTGTATTTTTAATGACTGTGCAGTTTTTGAAAATACTGCCTGTCCAAGTTTTGTATTTACCTGTTATGTTGCATTGTGTTGCATGAACGCCACAGTACAAAACTTGGAACGGCAATATTTTCAGAAACTTCACAGTCATTAAAAATACACCATATACTAAACTTATTCATTCGATACGCGTGGAGGGTTATGGTTCGCCATCTCACACCATCACCAGTCTTAGACCAGCTCTGTGTTCATTCTCGATTTAGCCATCTGCCCAAGCTATCCAGGTATTTATCAAACTGCCCCCTCCCCCAACTCTTTTCCAGTGGCGTGCAGAGGTTCTTTGATGCCCGGGGCCAACTCCTTGATTGGATGCCCTTAAATTGTTCTTTACCTCATTCATTCCTCCTCTCCTCCGACTGCACTGTGTTGCCCCCTCTCCCTAACTGGATGCCCCCCTCCCGGCTGGATGCCCGAGGTCATCGCACCCCCCTCTGCGCGCCACTGCTCTTTTCCCATCAATGTTGCCAGTTGTCACTAAGTTTTCTAGTTTATTTCTCTCCAAAACATGCTCTAAAAACTTGACAGTCCACGCTAACATATTTACATTGGCACCTTTCCGTCTTGACAGACGATAGTTTGGTACATTGTGCTTCAAAAAGGCTTAATAACTACGATCCATGGCGGTGGCGAGTGTGGCTGGTAAGGCCAATTCTTGCTGCAAATGTTTGCCCACAGTAGGTGCATGTGAAAACATGGTCACTTCCACCATTTTGCACCATCTTACGTCTCTCACGCTCTATGTGTGCTTTATCTGCAATCATTTTCTCCTTTGTCTTTATTCCATTTCTGATAGTTGCCCTCCACGCAACACGTTCAGCGGCGACGTGATCCCAATGTGCATTATCAATGCCTGTATCAATCATGTCCCGCTTACACACATCTTTGTATCGTAGTAGAGGCCGACCCTGAGATCTCCTACCCGTCTGTAATTCCCCCAAAAAGATGTCCTTTGGTATTCTACCATCATCCATCCTCCTAACGTGTCCTATCCATCTAAGTCTACGAAGACTGAGCATGGAATACACCGTCACACAACCTGATCTTTCCAATACTTCAGTATTTGTGATTTTGTCTTGCCACTTAATACCAAGTATTCTTCGCAGACACCGCATATGAAAGCTGTTTAAACGTTTCTCTTGGCGTGAGTAAGTTGTCCAGGTTTCACTGCCATAAAGAAGAGTAATAAGGACACAGGCTTGGTAGACGAGGACTTTTGTTTTGGCAGTAAGCTTCCTGTTCTCCCAGACTCTTTTTGCTAACATGTTCATTGTTGTTGCTGCCTTGCCAATCCTGATGTTGATTTCCTGATCGAGGGATAATTTGCTATTTACCTCTGATCCTAGATATGTAAAATGGTCTACTATCTCCAGTTCGGCGTCGTCAATAAAGATTGATGGTACACCATGTGCACCTTGTGACATAATCTGTGTCTTCTTTTTGTTAATTGTTAAACCAAATTCAGAACAAGCATTGGAGAATGCAGATAGTAGATGTTGTAATTCTTCCTCAGAGTGGGTCGTAATCGCAGCATCATCCGCAAAAAGCAACTCTCTGATTAGTACCCTGCTAATTTTGGTCTTGGCCTTCAATCTCTGAGCATTATAGAGGCCACCATCTGAGAGTGAGTGAATGTATATACCGTCATCCTGATCACGAAAGGCATATTTCAGTAGAAGTGAAAAGTATATCCCAAAGAGGGTGGGGGATAGTACACAACCTTGCTTAACTCCACTCTTGATTTCAAACTCTTCTGAAGTTGAGCCATCAAACTTGATTATACCCTTCATGCCTGTGTGGAACGATTCCACAATGGACAGAAGAGTTGGTGGGCAGCCAATCTTCTTTAGTGCTTTGAACAGACCCTCACGACTGACCAAATCGAATGCCTTTGTGAGGTCGATGAAGGCAATAAACAGTGGCTGATTTTGTTCCCTGCATTTTTCTTGCATCTGTCGCAATGAGAATATCATATCAATGGTAGACCGGTTCTGACGGAAGCCGCACAGTGATTCGGGGTAGACTTGATCTCCCAGGACTTGAAGTCTGTGCAGGACAATTCTGGCAAATACTTTCCCAACAATACACAGTAGTGAGATACCCCTATAGTTGTTACAGTCGCTCCGATCTCCCTTGTTCTTGTACAGCGTTATGATGTTTGAATCTTTGAAATCCTGTGGGACTTTTCCTTCTCGCCAGCATAGCTCTATTAGCTGGTGGATCTGTAGAGCGAGTGTGTCTTGCCCACTCCTGATCACCTCTATTGGAATCCCATCCTTACCTGGAGCCTTGCCAGATGCAAGCTCATTTATAGCACACTTAACTTCTGTTATAGTGGGAAGTGTGTCCAGGTGGTCAAGAATTGGCAGCGCCTCTATGGCGTTGAGGGCATCATCCGCTAGCTTGGTCTCACTTGAGTAAAGCTCTAAATAGTGCTCGACCCATCTATCCATCTGCTGTTTCTTATCAGTGATGATTTCTCCAGTCAAGGTTTTCAGCGGTGCACTTCTTTTGATCATTGGACCACAGGCTTTCTTTATCCCTTCATACATGCTTCTGATGTTTCCCTTATCACTTGCGATTTGAATGGACTCACATAACTTGATCCAATAGTCATTCGCACACTGCCTGGCAGCCTTTTGTACATCCTTCCTCGCTTGCTTCAGCTCACTCAGAGTGTTACGCGTTGGTCTTTCCTTGTTTCTTAAGAGGCTATCTTCTTTTTATCAATCAAGGGCTGCAGTATCTGGCTGTTTGCCGCAAACCAGTCCTGCCTCTTATGATCCACAGTGCCGTAAACCCCTACCGCTGTTTTATAAATAGTTTCCTTAAGTTTACTCCATTTATCATTTACTATACAATTTTCTGATGTACCATTGAAAGCGTCTTCAAGTTGCTGTTGAAATTCAAAGCACTTTCCAGGATCGTGAGTGTTAGTAATATTAATCCTGGGGCTAGACTTGTGTTTAGCTGTGTAGATTCTCTTTGGTCTCAGTCTAACCCTTGCAACAACCAAAGAATGATCTGTATCACAGTCAGCACTGTGGTAACTTCGAGTTAATGATGTATGGTTCAGATGTTGTCTCCGTGTGATAATGAAGTCCAGCTGATGCCAATGGCCGGATCTTGGATGTTTCCATGTGACCTTATGCATCTCTTTTGTTTTAAAAAAGGAGTTTGTAATACATAGGTCATTTCTAGTGCAATGCTCCAGCAGCCTTTGCCCATTATCATTCATGCGACCGATGTTGTATTTTCCAAGGCACACTGGCCATGAACTCGAGTCTCTGCCCACACGAGCATTAAAATCACCGAGCATATAAATTTAATCGGATTTTGGAACTGCCTTGATCGCAGAGTCTAGCTGCTCATAGAACGTATCCTTTACATCATCAGAGGAAGCGAGTGTCGGTGCATATGCAGTGATAATGGTGGCAAATCCACAAGAGGTTGCCAAGCGCAGTGATGATAATCTTGCATTACCTCCAGCTGGGATATCAATCATTCCCAGTAGCGAATTCTTCACTGCAAAGCCCACACCATGTTGCCTTTTTTCTGCCTGCCCTCTTCCCTTCCAAAAAAAGGTGTAATTGTTTTCCCTGAGTGACCCTTCCTCAGCGAGGCGAGCCTCCTGCAGGCCAGCAATATCAATGTTAAGACGATTGAGTTCAGCATCAATCACAGCCGTTTTTCTCACATCGTCAATATTTGTCAAGTCAGTGGAAAATCCTGGACACATGGTTCTCACGTTCCAGGTTGCAAGCCGTAGCTTGAGGTTTCTATTCTTTTTATTAGTACCTGGTGCATTGGTTTTACAGCCTGCGATTCAGATTTTGTCCTAGCCCCAAGCACCCATTGAAGCAGGCAGGCTGTGGCAGATCAGCACCCAATTGGCTGGGGGCTGCCCAGCTTGAGGCGGGCGGTAGCTGATCAGTGACACCTGTAGGTGTCTCCCACCGTCAGAGGCAACGCGTGGCGCCCCATGTCTACGCCAACTGACAAGGACTTATAACCCGTAACAGTTGCCTCTCGCTTTGATTCCGAGACCGGTTAAGACCAGGGATGGAGTTATTGCCTCTCCATAGCACAAAGCCTGGGCATGATCCCTCTCTCGGCCTGCCTAGTTCACTCCAGAGGAAACATATTATCCCGTTGTTTTTTCGGTCAGGGGAAAATCTGATTTAATACCATACCCCAATGTCCCTTGGAGCTGTCATTTTCCATTGAAGGAAAAAGTGCACTTTGACGCCCGACAAACTGGACATCCTACGTTTTCTGCTTCTCCATTCCCTTATATCCTACACGTGCAAGTCAATACCTCTACATAAATTAGTCCACGGCTATCGCACTTGATGATGAAGGGCAAGAAAATGGCTCTAATTGTTGTAAATAATTAGCTATTTTTCACTAAGTTAGCGAGGGGCGAGATCTCCAGATAGTGTCAACAAACAAGTTAGTGTCAAGCAACTTTGGCGGGTAGTATAGGGGAATGGACGTTATTTTGGTGTACTTACTGGTAAGTCAAATAACGGTAACAAATACAACACTTTAGAAGTGCCTCCTACAAACAAACACACGAGATCTCTCAAAAGACATGCACGCAGTTCAACACCGGTCGCATTCGTGACTCGCTGAAAACGCGAGGCTAAAGCGGGCGTCTTCGTGGTGTTGATTTGTTTACATGACTTCAGATTTGCAAACTTTTAGTGAGGACAAACTGCATCGATGTCTGTTGCGACAAAAACGTCAGTGTATTAGAGTTTGTGGTCAATGAACATTTGTTGTTCGAGTATTTGTTTTAGACTTAAAACAGCGCATTTAACTGTTGGGGGGATAGCATATTACCGTTGTGTTTTCTATCGCAACGATGTCACACTGTGAAGTTATTTATACAATATCTAGAAAATGTATTTTTAACATAGTATCTATCAATCAATATCTCGGCTATGCTTTTTGGTCCACTTGTGTCGCTAAGCCTAACACTAGACAGGTAGGTAGGTAGGCAGGCCAGCAGACAGACAGACAGACAGACAGACAGACAAATATAGATAGATAGATAGATAGATAGATAGATAGATAGATAGATAGATAGATAGATAGATAGATAGATAGATAGATAGATAGATAGATACAGACAGACAGACAGACAGACAGACAGACAGACACGAGGAGATAATTGAAAATCATAAGCCACATATGCACCCTAGATTGTATTAAGTTTGTTTAGTATACATTTGATAGTCTGTCGAGTTGTTTCTTGGTCTTTAGAAAACTCTGAAACAACCACAAACAGCTTCGATGTTAAAACACAAAGCATTAGCTGTTAAGATTTCATTTTCACAGGATATGCGTGCCACTTTATTCATTGTCTCTACGCATTTAACACAGGGAGTGACACGTGCGAAATTTATAGTATCAACACTGTACATTCTATTTATTTTAGCAACGCAGATAGCTTTTCTCAAGTATTTCATTTCGAATGTAATGAGTATCTTGTCTTGCGATTTAGATGTTGTCCATGTTCGCCATAGGCGGTATAATATGTTATTTCGAAAATATTAAATAGTGTATGTGTGTGCGTGTGTGGTTTTGACAAAACTGGGTTACACCGCACATTATCATCAAAGGTAAGTATTAACTAATAGTAGTATGTAGCTGTTATAGTTACGGGAATGGCATAAACAAACAGAAGTCTGATAATTTCATCACCATGTAGCAAGACCTTTGCAGAACGTCGCTCTGATCATAGCCCGCGTGAAAAACTTTCAGTCCTTCGCCAGTTTCCCTGCTTTGTGCAATTTCATGCACAGACTATCTTCGACTCATTGCCCACCGAATCTGTTAAGAAAAAAAGTATACGATGGCAGAATTAAATTTCAATTCGAGGCATGACTATCATTTCAATTGTATTTTGGCAACTTAGCAAAACATATTTTCTGATGGTATTTGGGTGAAGCGGGATAACTGAGCCGGCCGCTCAGAAAGCAATGGCAAACTACTGAGCGTAATCTTGCCAAGAGATCAACAGACAGCTGAAAGATGCTGCTGTTGACAGCGATTTCCTGTAAAGGATATGCGAATTTAAAAAAAAAAAAAATTGGGGGGAAACAATATGGATAAGTTACCGTGTATTTTAATTCTTTATCAAACTGTATGCAATTTAGTGCTGTCCCGGCTTGTGGTAGTTAACGAGTAATAACAACGTCCCGCGGCAGTCGTCACGATGGCAGATTCTGTCTGGTCTT
Source organism: Cepaea hortensis (assembly GCA_963921405.1). Classification (NCBI taxonomy): domain Eukaryota; kingdom Metazoa; phylum Mollusca; class Gastropoda; order Stylommatophora; family Helicidae; genus Cepaea; species Cepaea hortensis. Next base: position 143,887,133 of record OY992877.1, on the reverse strand, counting down.
CCAGGTAGACTGTCTTCCATTACTGTCTAATCCACTGTGTATCCATCAGTTCGCAAGATAAACCATTATCAGGGTTGCCACTATCGTCTCAGCGATTTTACCATAGAGATTGTGTATGTTGTTGCTGTTGCTGTTGGCGTTGCTGTTGTTGCACGAACCCAGTTGCAGTGTTAATTTTCATACGACGTGAAGAATGAAGGGATTCATGATCATCCCGGTAGACAACCAAAATACTCATACATGTGAGGCCTCTGGGCGTGAGTGCAATGCTTGGGTGTTGATCTATCATCGGGGAATCTACAGCGACTCTCTTTAGGTCTCGTAGTGTGCAAGGTACGTAGTTCTCGGTTGGCTCCATCAAAGCGGAGACCGTGAACTCCAGGGAGGTGAGGAGAAATAATTCAATCTCGAAGCCTTTTTGTTACCTAACAGGGCGTGAAGGACGCCGGGACGTCATGCGCCCACTACCTTTCAATGGGAGGAAAGACTCTTTTACAAGTTACAGGAAACATCATAAGCAGCTTTTCAAGACAGCGATGATCTGCAAAGGCTGATTCTTCTTTGATGTTTTAACAGCAGTCCCGTCTTCTCACCAGAAGGTGCAGAGTTAGTCACAAATTAAAAATTGCTTGGTTTTCTTAAAATGCAACGGTCGTTAAACTGGAGGAAATATGTAAGAGATGAGAGACAGAAAAATGTGGCATGGAAACACAAACTATATTTTGGATAGCCTTAGTCCAGAGAGGGTCGATTTTATATAGCATCTGGTTTTACCTCATCTGGCGCGGTGGCTTCCACCTCGACAAGCGGCTTGGCGAGAGAATCGCACGAAGCACAAACTCCGTAGCTCCAGCGATGACACCAGGAGTCTCCGAGAAAGGTGCATATGTGGTCTGAACGACGCCGTCCAGGAAACTAATCCACGACTTTCAAGTCTAATAAAACGCACATGGACAAGCGTCCTAGTCAACAGAAAACAGACTCCAGGACTTCCACGAATACGACGTACATAGGCAGTCTGGCTTTTTAAAGGCTACACTATACTATACAGCCTTTAGAAAGGTTATAATTGGGGTGGTTCGTTAGTTGGTATTTCTGGTCTATTTAATCACTTATTGAGCCAAATAAGGTAGTGAGGTCTATATAAGAGACAACATTGCAGATATAGACAATCTATTTCAATCTAACGAAAGAAGACGAGAAGATGAAGGCGGTATTTTAAGAACAAAATGTAGAATCTGATCACCCGCGTCCGTTGACAAGACGAGAGAAGAACAGCACACTACACTACACCGTTATTAAGAAGAAGGGGAAAAACGAGCCAGCGATTTGTGTACGACTACATTTGCCTTCATTCTAGCCTTAGTTCGGCAGTTAATTTTCTGCTGTATTCAGCCGAGTTATTAACTGTGAGCAGCAGATTGATTCTGTTCGGCTTGTTCTTGTTGTTAGTGATTAGTATAGTATAGTAATTTAGCGAGTTAGTAGATTTTGAAGCGGAATTCCGTGTTTTTGTTTGACATCACCTGTTGCAGACTTCTGCTAGACCAGGGAGAGCTCACCCAGCGCTAGCTAGACGGTCTAGCCTAGACCAGGTATCGGATTTCGTGATTCTTCTTGTATCTGTAAACATGCGTTTGATTGCACACTTGTAAGCCCTGATAATAGTACTGATATTGATATACATAATTTATATATTAATAAGCAATGCAATAGTTAATATTTTCTCTGAAACATGGCATCTGCATCGGGGGGGGGGGGGGGGGGGAAGTTCATTGAATTGTAATGAAATGTACGAACTAAGAAATCCATAAAAAATATTAAATATAATATAAATATAGTTGATTATAGATTGTAGTAATATTGTGAAAATAGCCTTTATAAAAAATATGCATATTTGGACAGATCTGGAAAAATGTAATCCAAGGATATATTATATATATATATCATTCAAGTTTCTACTCTCTTAGCGAAGGTATAGTTAGTTAGTTAGTTAGTGGACAGATCATCCTCATTGCACATCAAACCATTCAGTCCATAAGTGCTCGGATCCCCTCCTCAGCAAATCCCGCAGCGTGTAGCGGCTAATGACACCAGTTCTGTGTTGGTTTATCAATCTTCTTTGGCTTCCTGCGTAGTGTTCTTGTTTGGCCACCCCTCTTTTAATTTGCTGTTCTTGCAGTCTGGCCATGGTTGTAGATTCACAATCATCACTTGGTTCTCGCAAAAGTCTTACTTCTCGTAGAGCATTCAGAATGTCAGCCTGGTCCATGGCGCGTCCGTCCTCCACAGTAATGTTACCTGTGAGCTTGTCAGCCCTTGCGAGCTTGTCAGCTTGTCTTAGCGAAGGTATGAAATTATGAATTGTTCAGAGGCAACTTCATGTTGCATGCATGAACCTTACAAAAAAAAACAAACTGAAATATAGTTTTGCCTATGCAAACTTGTGTTGTTATTTTGTAACAGCCAAATTATTATTATTATTATTTGCTTTAATTCACTGGGCTTTGATATGTGACACTGCTACATTTTTTTCTCTAAGGAAAAACTAATTAATGATACTTGTAGTAGTAGTAACAGTAACATTTGATAATGTAATTGTATTAATGAAGGTAGAACTATTTTTATGAACTAAACTGATGATGATAAACAATATAATGATGGTAATAAAGGTTATGCCGGTCTCCCTGGTCTAGGAGTTACACGCCTTTCTCCGTAATACCGTATACTCTCGTGAGTAACGTGACGTACGCGAGAATCGTTAGCGATTCTATCCGCGTCGGTAACTTACGGGGTATGTGAGCTGGTCGCTCAGAAAGCAATGGCAAACTACTGAGCGTGGTCTTGCCAAGAAATCAACAATCAGCTGAAAGATGTTGATGTTGACAGCGATGTCCTGTAAAGGATATGCGAACAAAAACAAAAAAAGATTGAGACATCATGTAGCAGATCCTTTACAGAAAACCGCTCACCAAAAATGCCTGCTGAAAAGATTGTTGATCCTTTGCCAGTCCCCCAGCCTCATGAATTTCATGCCCAAGGTGTCTTCAATGTCCTGTGTCTATCTTATTGTAGGTTAACCCCTGCCACGTCTGAGGAGCTATCCCTTCCATCACTGTTCTTCCACAAACGCTGTGAGGTTTATTATGTCCAAAGTATTTCAGTTTCTGAGAGGTGATGCGGTTTATGAATCAGTTTTCTTCGATATTCAGATTGTTTTGAGTGACATAGTTTTTCTTATTGGTCCACATAATTCTATGAATTCTTTTGCTGTATTAAACACCAAAAGTTCAAATTGTCTTCTTTAATGGTTGCGAGAAGGTCCATGACTCACATTCACATATTGCCACAGGAAAGATGACTGCTCTAAAAAATGTTCCTTTAGTTTGCTGAAGTTGTGCATGAGCTATTATGGCAGTTCTAAATGTTAGACTCGGAAAAGTTATTAAAGAACCTAAACCAGTCCGCTAGGACACCATCAAGAAGAATATGCAGTAGAAGTGAAGAGCTGGTTCAGAATATTGGCAGTCCAAGAAGGGATGACACTGGATGGACTAGCCATGCTTGCTTGAGATATCTAAATAACATTAGCCAAAGATATTGTACTATATGAAAACACTGGAAAGAACAACTAGACTACAAATGATACATAGAGCTGATGAGACATAGAAGAGAGCAAAAGAAATGTCAAATGATGAGAAACGGAAAGCCTAAAAAGTGAAATAAGAGAGACGGTAAGAAGCGACATGAAGCAGTTCCTACAAGGCCAGTGTGCACCAATGGAAGTACAGTCAAGCCTCAGTTTTCGTTGCCTTCAGTTTTCAGCGGCGTCTGTTTTTGTCAATTTTTTTCCGTTAAAAATTTGTCTCGGATTTCGTCAATGTGCCCACGTGACCTTGCTGCTAATTTCGCGAAAACAAAGGGACCCATGCGCTCTTCTGCTCAGTTTGGCGTTGTTTTTCGTTGTGTGAGCATCGCTTGCTAATAATAAAATATGAGAGCGGTATTAAGATTGCTGAGATCTGCCGCATGTACAGGAATTCGCCATCCACTATAAGTTCCATTGTGGTGACAAAGGAAGCAATACAGGAGGCTAATGTAGTGAAAGGCATGAATGTGCTAATGAAACAAGATTGCAAAAAATTGAAGATGTCGAATAGTTATTATTAATTTGGATAAATCAAAAACAGTTAGATGGCGATTCTGTTTCGGTGGCAATCGTATGTGAAAAGGTCAGACTGTTGTATGGTGATCTCATTAAGAAAATGCCTGGGACGAGTGCTAGTATATTTAGTGATTTTAAGCCAGCAGAAAGGGTTTGAAAAATTCAACAGGCACACTGGCATCATGTGTTACTAGGCACGGCAAAGTTGCGAGTTCGACAAGTTTGAGGCAGAAAGATAGTATTAAACACTATATTTATTCTCTATAAAATGTGTTTTTGGTATATATTTTTGGAGTGTCTAGAACAAATTAATTGGATTTACATTCCTTGCTTGTGTTCGCTGGCTGTGAACTTCAGCGCGAAGTCCCGTATACCGGATGAAAACATCCTGTTGTCCAACATCAGTGTGATGTCATACAGGACTTGAGGTTTCCGTGATTATCCGTTGTCCCATGTCTGGCTTATTGGTGTGCAGACTGGTGGTTCCTCGCCGTACAGGCAGACACTCTCCAACTTCAGAGGAATCAACGATCCTACTGACTTTAGCCAGGACCCCAAAGGGAACTGTTGCCCAGGACGCTCGGCGAAGATGCGTCAATAGGTCTTGACCAGTATAGAACCCAGCCCTGGTGCCTTGGAAACACTCTGCGTCCCGGATTTACATTGATTCATATGGAAATAATTGCCTGTTTTCATCAGTTTCGGATTTTGCCGATTGTTTCAGGCGGATTATCGACGAAAACTGAGGTTTGACTGTATATGGAGGAATAGGTGAGATTATGAAATGTTCAAAGAGCTAAACATAATGACAAGAAACTTTAGGACTAAGGCAGATATCATAAAGGACATGATCGGATGAACTCTAGCAGAACTATATTCTTAAATGATGGAAAGAATACTGCAGGGAATTATATAAAAATAAAGATGGTAAAATCTAAAATGTAAACAATGAAATGCCAACAGAGAAAGAGCCAACAATCCAACAACACTAAATAATGTCCAGTGGGCAATGATAACTGTTAATCTCCAACACCGAATTAGAGGGGGGAACATGGAGTTCTGCATGAATAGATGGACACATTGCATTGATAAATCATGTGAACAACATGTTGTTAAAATAACAATAAGACTTAAAAATATCATAAACTTAGAGCCAGAATAACAATAGCAATGGGGGGGGGGGGGTAGGTTGATTTAGAAGCTTGTTAAACACAGAAAACCTTACACATTAAGGACTAAAATGGCAGTATATGCCAACGTTTTCTAACATGTCCATAGTATTTTTTTTTTTGGGGGGGGGGGGGGGGGGGGGGGAAAGGAGATACGTTTTTGCTGTATTATGCACTGTTCATCACTTACACTTGACAGGACTGCAGCAGATGTTTGGCTTTTGGAGGGCATATGCCACAAGTGCAGCATTCCTTTATCATTGGTATAGTTCAGTGGTCCTCTACATTTGTGCACAAAAGGGCTACATTGATGAGTGAAATGTATTTCTGTTGGAATTGTCATTATTACATATTGTATCATTATCAATGGCTTAACTTGTGTCTGGCCATTTGCAATGTTAGAGGTTAGATGTTAAAAAAGATGCAAGTAAATAATACAAATTGAAATATTATTCCTTTACAGGGCACAGGTTTTTCCTATTTCTAACTCTAAACGGGCAAGATTTTTGAATGGATTTTAGTAAAATAAAGAGCAAAATAAAGAGGAATGCATGCAGATTAATAATTGTACTCACATGTCATATGAATAATCCAGTCTTGTTGGTATAATCCACACATGAACACAAATATTTACAAAATACAACACATTGTGATTGTCAGTCATATATACACTATGTACAAACACTGCCTACTGCTCACTGGCCTCACATTTTTCACTCCCAACCTATCATCTGTCGACCAGTGCAATTCCAAATGAGGAAGATTGTGGATCCCCAATAATATGAGCAGACCAAAATAGGCCTGCATTTCGATTGCGTTCGTTGGAACCCAGCTGGCATGAGGTTACTCCATCCATATTAAATGTGGATTGAACATCAATTATAAACTCGTTAACAGAATACGCTGAACTCACCTCGAACAGTCACAAGTGTGAAAATAGACTGACACCAATCCAGTGAACGATCTCAAACTTTAATATCATGTTGAGTGAAAACAATAGTTGATATTTTCGTATACTATAAAACTGCCCCTGGATGTGGGGGCGGCGTTTATCATCCAGTATCTATGAAAACTCCCTACTCTATTCAATAGTTCACCTTGAGGCGCAAACCCGCTATTTCGCCGTTATGAATTCAGGCATGTCTAGGCTTGGTTCCTTCATTGTATATCCTTGCCAATCGATCGTTCCTGCTGTTATCTATTTGCCGAAGCTCGGAATAATCGCATCCAGCTCTTCACCAACATGGGCTCCTCGAAGATACATCCTTTCCTAATAAGAATCACACCACGTCTCCTTATCTTGTCCTGTGACGTGTTGGGTATCCCCTGGTTTTCATGTTAGTCGTTCGGTTTGGTGTTTGCTTTGGGAAAACCCTTTTCCTCTTTTCTTGTATCATCTTTAAGGGGTGCCTCGTCATATGGCACCAGCCTCGATCATCTATCTGTTCGATCTTTTGTCTAGCATACACATTTGTTTGATCGGCAATCATTTGAAAAGTTTGTTCCTCGAAAAGTTGAAGAAAGAATGCACACTGAGAATGATCGTCAGTTGTTATGTTGATGCCAGTTTCTTCAGTAAATTCTTCGATTTTCAATGTTGTTGTTTTGTTGCTCCAACTGTTTGCGTCGCGAGACTGCCCCGCCCGACTTTCTTCAGCCACATTTTCTGAATCAGATTCACTTTCTTCATAGTCCAAAAGATCTGAAGTGTGCACGCTGCACACGCTGATATCACTTAGATCCAGCTCCGATTCATCATCATTTTCGTGCACTTCAGTGTCACTTAAATTGAACCCAGCAAAATCGCTGCTATCGCTTGAAGAATTGAGGAAATCCATTTTGAATAACAACACACAAAAACCTCGAAAACTATTGAAAAATCTGATCAAATTTAAAGAAAACACTTGCAAATGTCACCCACGCTTTCACTCCATCAGCAAGACTGGTAGAAAGGATCAGGAAGTCTCGGAAATTCACGAGATCAAATTTTTAAAAGGCTTAGTATTCAATGACGGAATCGGACGTTTCGCCCGTTTACGAGTAAGGACGGAATCGGACGTTTTGCCCGCTAAAGGGTTAAAAGAAAGAAAATATATTAACTTTAATTAGATATTTCAGTTTTCTCAGCTGTTCGGTAGTAAGCATTGAATTCAGTATGAATGTACCCTGAGCTGTGAAAATGTTTGCAAGCACTACAGAAGCTTTTCTCCTGCTGGCCTGGTGCTCCTAGGTTCATATTCACATCAGGGCAAGTGTTTAAATGTGACCTGAGCTGACAGATCTAAAATGGATACCAGGAAATGTCTTGTGGGGCAAGGTGGCTGGCCTGATGCTGACATCACCCACTAAGCACTGATTGGTTTGTGAACATGTGGATCTAGCACAACATGCCCAGTGCTCCTTGAGGAGTGTACAAGGCTCCTTTACTTACCACCGAAGGTTAAAACACATCAGCTGCTAACCTTTACTATGCACTTGCTCCTCAGACAGACATTCATATAACTTCATATTATTTTAAAATGTTGTTTTAGGTTGATGATTGGCTTGTAGATCTATAATCAAGTAAGAGATTTGACAAGAGATTTGTTTTTGATGGTTGCAAAATAACCAGATGGATTGTAATACCGCAAATATATGAATTCTTCTACACATATGCTTTAATTGCCGGTCTCCCTGGTCGAGGGGTTAGCAGCTTTCTCCGTAACCCCAAATACTCTCATGGTTGACGTGAGCGCATGAGAATTGGAAGTGCTTTGAGTCGCGCCAGTGACTTATGAGAGTATGGAGCCGGTCGCTCAGAAAGCAATGGCAAACTACTGAGTGTAATCTTGCCAAGAAATCAACAATCAGCTGAAAGATGCTGATGTTGACAGCGATGTCCTGTAAAGATATGCAAAAACATTTATATGCTTTTATTATTATGTATTTGTTGGTATAGTGAATTCCCCACGAGAATATTGGTACATTTTTAACTGCATTCACTGATTTTCTATAAGAACATTGGCTAATAATTAAAAGTAAAAGCATTCATTGTTAGAGTGGATTTTCTAAAAGAATACTGACTAAAGTTTAACTGAATGCAACTTATCAAAATGCCTCTTGTGGTTTGTGGGCCTCTAATTTGAGACCTCTTGCACAATAAATGGTATATTAGTCTATTGTGTCCTGTGCGCAACTAGAAAATAACTCTCCTGTATAGCCAGTGATATGCATTATTTCTTTCCTAGTTTTTTTTTTTTTTTTTTGCTCTGAGTGTTCTCTTTTCAAGTTTGACTTCTTGGTGGATTTTATGTTTCCCGTTTCATGTTTCTGTTTCCCATTTCATGTTTCTGTATCTTTTTTTTCGCTCTCTTCATGGTGAGTCTGTCAATTACTTGCCCAGGATACTTCCTGGCTGCTAAGAATAAATCTGTAAAAATGTATCATCTAGGATGTTTTGTGCAGAAGACTTAATTTTATGTCAGATGCCTGCCTTGTTCATTCTCGTATTCAAAGTTCTGTAAATGCCATGTGTTCATGATTGTCTTAGACAGCCTGTGTCTTCTCTTCCAGGTATCATGTCATCCATTATTGCTTCCTGTTACGTTTAATGTGGTCACAGTACTATAGTTTCAGAAACTTGTTTGTTAGCCAATTTTCCTTAATGTTCAAACTTTGTAGGATGTTTGTTTTTCCTCTACTTGATCCAAGGTATTCTAAGAATCCTTCTAGGATATCAGCATGGCCAAATGGATAGAGCGCTCATTCTTAAACATCAAGTATGTTGATGCTGAGGTAGTGGATTCAATCCCTACACCGCTTAGTTGCAATAAAATGTTGACTTCTCATCCTTGACTTGGGGATGTAAATTACAAGTTCTTCTGATTCTGAAGTTGGAGTGGATTCGCCTGAGGGTGAGGGACACTGGTAATAGGGAAAGCTAATACACACGCAAAAATCAGTCTAGTGCACTAGAAGTGGTAGCAGAGGTATGGATTACTCTTGAGTTCAAAGTGAGCAAATACCCCAGAAAAAGAATCCTTCTATGGCACATTAGCTTGAGAGCTTTGATGTTTTCATTAGCATTTGTTTAATGGTCCATGATCCTTGATACTTTTAAGATTACAATTTGTGTTTCTGCTTGTGATTGATGTGTGTTGTGTTTCATTTAATTGTAGTTTGATCTGGAATGGGCATACTGATTAAAAAAGAGAAGCCAAACTAAAGTGAAGCTTTAATAACTGAGAGGTCACAGGCAGTTTAATGAGCAATCGAAAAGTTGGATGGATCCACCCAGATGGACAGCTGTCACCAAGCGCTGGCATCTGTTATGGTGTCAGGGTAGGTCATGCTTGAAGATGTCATTGTTGTAACATAATTCCCGTGCTATGCTTTAGGTTTTGTCATTGTTGTAACATAATTCCCATGCTATGCTTTACGTTTTGTCATTGTTGTAACATATTTCCCATGCTACACTTTAGGTTTTGTCATTGTTGTAACATATTTCCCATGCTACACTTTAGGTTTTGTCATTGTTGTAACATATTTCCCATGCTACACTTTAGGTTTTGTCATTGTTGTAACATATTTCCCATGCTACACTTTAGGTTTTGTCATTGTTGTAACATATTTCCCATGCTACACTTTAGGTTTTGTCATTGTTGTAACATATTTCCCATGCTACACTTTAGGTTTTGTCATTGTTGTAACATATTTCCCATGCTACACTTTAGGTTTTGTCATTGTTGTAACATATTTCCCATGCTACACTTTAGGTTTTGTCATTGTTGTAACATATTTCCCATGCTACACTTTAGGTTTTGTCATTGTTGTAACATATTTCCCATGCTACACTTTAGGTTTTGTCATTGTTGTAACATAATTCCCATGCTACACTTTAGGTTTTGTCATTGTTGTAACATAATTCCCATGCTACACTTTAGGTTTTGTCATTGTTGTAACATAATTCCCATGCTACACTTTAGGTTTTGTCATTGTTGTAACATATTTCCCATGCTACACTTTAGGTTTTGTCATTGTTGTAACATATTTCCCATGCTACACTTTAGGTTTTGTCATTGTTGTAACATATTTCCCATGCTACACTTTACGTTTTGTCATTGTTGTAACATATTTCCCATGCTACACTTTAGGTTTTGTGTATTTATAATGTTATGTGTCTGTGGAAGTGTTAGAACATTTCTTTACTGTTGTGGATGGCGAAGGTTTTGATCCCTTTGTAAGGCGCCACGTTGGCTTTTGTTCAGCACAATAAGACGGTTGGCTGTATTTCTTGCTGGAATTATCATACTTTCTTGTCTATGTGAGTTAGAAGAGGAAAGGCAAAGAAAAACAGTTATTTGTGATGCCAATTTTTACTAATTAAATCTGCTCACAGCTTTCATTGTCAGTAATTTCTACACAAAAGTGAAAATAAAATACACAGGGACCAATGTTTACATGCCATGGTGACTAATTGAGGAGGACATGGTGCTAGATACATATTTTCTTCACTTAGTGGAATTTGTTGCATGATATTTGTATGATGCCATGTCAGCTGTGATTTGTATCATGCCACATCAGTTGTAATTTGTATCATGCCACACCAGCTGTGATTTGTATCATGCCACATCAGCTGTGATTTGTATCATGCCACACCAGCTGTGATTTCTATCATGCCACACCAGCTGTGATTTGTATCATGCCACACCAGCTGTGATTTGTATCATGCCACACCAGCTGTGATTTGTATCATGCCACACCAGCTGTGATTTGTATCATGCCACACCAGCTGTGATTTGTATCATGCCATACTAGTTGCTTGACCTTCAGACCCATGACAAAATTGTCTGTGGATTTGAACTCTGGACCAATAGGCTGCCAGGCAAGTGCACTAGCCTCTGTTACGTCAGCTCCCTTTACACAGAGCAGTAATTGAAAGTACAGAATTCAGTGACACATACTTATCTATATGTTTGTTTACCTAAGACCAAAATTAGGAGGGTACTGATCAGAGAGTTGCTTTTTGCAGATGATGCTGCAGTTACGACCCACTCTGAGGAAGAATTGCAATGTCTACTATCTGCATTCTCCAATGCTTGTTCTGAATTTGGTCTAACAATTAGCAAAAAGAAGACACAGATTATGTCACAAGGTGCACATGGGGTACCATCAATCTTTATTGACGACGCCGAACTAGAGATAGTAGACCATTTTACATATCTAGGATCGGTGGTAAATAGCAAATTATCCCTAGATCAGGAAATCAACATCCGGATTGGTAAGGCAGCAACAACAATGAACAGGTTAAGAAAAAGAGTCTGGGAGAACAGGAAGCTTACTGCCAAAACAAAAGTCCTTGTCTATCAAGCCTGTGTCCTTAGTACTCTTCTCTATGGCAGTGAAACCTGGACAACTTACTCACACCAAGAGAACAATTTAAACAGCTTTCATATGCGGTGTCTGCGAAGAATTCTTGGTATTAAGTGGCAAGACAAAATCACAAATACTGAAGTATTGGAAAGATCAGGTTGTGTAACAGTTTATTCCATGCTCAGTCTTCGTAGACTTAGATGGATAGGACATCTTAGGCGGATGGATGATGGTAGAATACCAAAGGATATCTTTTTTGGTGAATTACAGATGGGTAAGAGATCTCAGGGTCGGCCTCTACTACGATACAAAGATGTGTGTAAGCGGGACATGATTGATACAGGCATTGATAATGCACATTGGGAGCAAGTCGCCGCTGAACGTGTTGCATGGAGGGCAAATATCAGAAATGGAATAAAGTCAAAGGAGAAAATTATTGCAGAAAAGTCACACACCAAGCGTTTGAGATGTAAGATGGTGCATGATGGTGGAAATGACCACGTGTTCACATGCACCCACTGTGAACGGACATTTACAGCGCAAATTGGCCTTATCAGTCACACTCGCTACCGCCATAGTTAAAAGTTATTATGCCTTTTTAAAGCACAAACTATCGTCTGTCAAGACGGCAAGGTGCCAATGTGTGTTTACCTAGTTTAGAAGGATGGTTGTCCCGGCTATACACGAGCACATTGCAAGTGAGTGCTGAAATGTTGGCACTTTAATGACTTCACTGACATGGATGTGGGAGGAGATGAGGGTGAATAAGTTACATTTTATGTGTGGATATAATAGTTGATGAGAGGTCAGCATGGCTGAATAGATAAGAACGCATATTCTTAAACATCCGGTGTGCTGATGCCGAGGTAAGGGGTTCAGCCCCTACACCAGTAGTTGGACTAAAATGTTGATCTCTCGTCCTTAACTTGGGGACATAAATTACAAGTACCTCTGAAGTCGGAGTGGGTTCGCCTAATGACGAGGGACACTGTTAATAGGGAAAGCTAATCCTTACGCAAAATTCAGTCCAACACTACTAAAAGTAGTGTGTATGGACTACACTTGAGTTCAAAGCAAGCGAGCGCAAAAAAAAAGTAGTTGATGAAATATGAATCAGATGTATCTAAAAGTAAAAGATTCTTTTATATACCTTGATACATATTGGTCATATCGGGCTAGTCCCATACTTTTTAGATTAATCAGCACTTCATGGTTGATGTGGTCAGTGTTACCAGCCTCCTTTACTTTCCAGGACATTTTCTGGCACTCATTTTAGGTTGGGCTGACAAGGGAGTCCATGCCAATTGTAAAAATCTGCTTTGGTGGGGATTTGAACTCGTGACAACCGAGCCAGCAGGCAATTGTGCTGGCAATTGCAATAACATAGCTTCCTGAATCAGTTGTATCATTGACAAAAATGTATTTTAGAGATCAGAATAGACATGCCAGAGTGCTATGAGCCTTGGTAGTGTAGTGGTTAGTGTGCTTGCTTGCCAAGTCAGAGATCCATGTTCAATACCCTGCAGTGACAGTATGGCTCAAGGGTACCGGATAATTTTCAGAATTGTCTGATAAGAAGAGGCAGTGAGGAAAGGAATATCCACCCTACCTCATGCCATGATCTAGAATATAAGAAGACCTAAGACTTCACGACTCAGTGACAGTTTCTACTGTGGGACTACCTTCATCTTTGAACCATTGTGTTACAGGAGCAAAACAGCATAAATATCCTTTGACCAAGTCTAACTACATGTTTAGCTTAATAAATTATGAGGAAGACATATTGGTGTAGAACTAAAAAAAACACATGTGTAATAGGTGCATTTAACTTCTAATTCATGTCTTCGTGAGAGTAAACATAACATTTTGAAACTGAACTTTTGCTTAAAAAGTCTTCATATATGAACTAAATTATGTTACATCTGAAATGTGTGTGTATTTGTTTTTGTGTGGTGGTAATTTCAGTTCTTTAGATTTATCATTTTAAATTGTTGTAGCATCAAAGCTTTAAAATCCACGTGGGTAATGTTGAAATGCATGGTTTTTTTTAACATGGTTAATATTATAGCATTTCTTAGAAACAGGCATTTTAAAAAGTTTTTTAGTTATGATTATATTTCAGTACTCCCTCAACAATTTAGCAAAAGTTGCTCAAATAATTGTGTATAATTTGATATAGTAACTAAATAGCTTGAGTCCTTTATATGAGAAATACCATCATGGTTTCAGGAAAACTCCTGGCCCAGTGGTAGAGACGAGTGAATGCACAGAAGTGTGGGAAATGCACTTCAATGGAAAACCAATGTGAATAAGTGGGCAACTGAACAGAGAAGAGTTTTCACTTATCTTGAAAATTTGAAATTGCTATCAAAGGAAAAGATAACAAAATACACATGTGGATGTGAAAGGCAAGTAGAAATCAGTTAGTGCGAAATTATATGAAAAATACCATCATGGTCTCAGTGCGATGAGAAAACACTCCAAACTGCCCATCCTAGTGTTAGAGGATAGACAATATACAGAATTGTGGGAAACATTTCAATGGACAGAGTATCCACTTGAGTAAGTGTACAACTCTGCACCTGAGCACAGCAGGGTACTTGTCCTGAAAGCCAGAAGTACTGTCAAAGGTGAAGGTCACATAACCACCAAAATAGAAGTTGAAGATAAGAAGAAACCACTACTTAATCTTTTTAATAATCTGTTTATGAACACGTCATAAATAATGGAATGGAGGAGTGATATAATTTTTGGGTGCTGAATAATCTTGACATTTGATGATGTGTTTATGACTGTAATATTTAGCAGTATAACATTATTTGTATTGTCTCCTCTAGTATGTAGGCTGCCTAGAGATCAAGGAATCCATGAAGGCATTAGATTTTGAAACAAGAACAGCTGTTGCCAGGCGAGTAAATTTTAAAGTATTATTTGTTTTGTTTTTTTAGGCATGGGCATTCATTTGGCAAATGCCACTGTTGTGGTGTGAAGTGCGTGTAGGTCTTCACATACACTAGGTTTTGACATAAAAAGATGCAGTGTTCATTTTCATTCCTTGCCCGTCTTTCTTTTGAAATAGTTTTCAGAAAATTGACAATTACCTGATAAGGCTTGGTTGACTCTAGAGACATACAATTAGGACAGGACTATTTTACACCTGGAGTTATATTGGGTATATGGTGCTAGCCCCATATTTGTGTAGACTAATCAACACTCAGTGGGTGTTGTGGTTAGTATCACATTGGTCGCATTTACTTCACAGACCATGTATGCTGGGTCAGACTGAGAGTCCAGGTCGGTTTTTGACAAATCTGTCTCGATTGGAATTCAAACACATGACCACAGAGCCGGTAGGCGAGCAAGCTAGCTACTGTGCTACTGTGGCTCACAATGTGGAAAGGACCAATATACCTGATGTTTGTAAAGTCTCACTATACTTTGCATGTAGCACAAATTTGAGAACATTATTTCTTCCGTTAACACTTTTCTGTTTGGAGTGCAAAGAATTACTCCAGCAGACGGCAGCCATTCACTGCATATTGCTTCTTGATGGTTTGTGGAGCACATTTTTTGATGACATCATGTACTTCATTTTTCAGATTTGTTTTACATACAAACATACAAAGTGTAGTGTGTGTGCACATGCACGCAAGAGTGAGAGAGAGAGAGAAAGAGCACAGTACTAAGTTTTAACAGAGTAAAGAAAAGGTAGTCTCATTGGTGTGTGAATTGCTGGCCTTCCTTTAAATATTCTATACCACGACAGCGGGATATTCTATACCACGACAGCGGGATATTCTATACCATGACAGTGGGATGTTCTATACCACGACAGTGGGATATTCTATACCATGACAGTGGGATGTTCTATACCACGACAGTGGGATATTCTATACCATGACAGTGGGATGTTCTATACCACGACAGTGGGATGTTCTATACCACGACAGTGGGATATTCTATACCATGACAGTGGGATGTTCTATACCACGACAATGGGATGTTCTATACCACGACAGTGGGATGTTCTATACCACGACAGTGGGATGTTCTATACCACGACAGTGGGATGTTCTATACCATGACAGTGGAATGTTCTATACCACGACAGTGGGATGTTCTATACCACGACAGTGGGATGTTCTATACCACGACAGTGGGATGTTCTATACCACGACAGTGGGATGTTCTATACCACGACAGTGGGATGTTCTATACCACGACAGCGCGATGGCCACTTCTCTTCTATACCATGACAGTGGGATATTCTATACCACGACAGCGCGATATTCTACATCACGACAGCAGGATATTATATACCACGACAGCAGGATATTCTATACTTTGACAGTGCGATGGCCACTTCTCTTCCTGGCCTTTCCTTCCCAGGCAGTTATCCAGTACCAATTTATGGGGCTGTGTCAAACCCAGAGCCGTTCAGGTTGTAAAAATGAATCCTGTTACTGCTGGGGATTGAACCCTTACAACTCTCTTGGTAAGCAAGTGCATTAACCAAAATGCCAAGGTGACTAATAGTATAGATACTAGATTTTAATGTTAAGATAAAGAACCAGCAATGATGCGTATATTACAATTTTGGATGCTTACAAAAATTTACCAATTAAAATGTACATACTCATTAGGGAGTCCATCAGCAGAGTGGCAGAGGCAGCAGGCTTGAAAACTGCATCCAAGAAGAAGAAGGTATTCTCATATAATTCTTAGATTCACTTTATTTTACACTCTAATTTTTAGGAAAAGTGACATCTTTTTGTGTTTATTATTGTTCACAGTGTATAGGTAAAACAAAGATAAGGTGGTATCACTGACATTTACTTGAGAGGGCTTGAGTATTTGGTGTATATTTTCTTACTTTTGTGTGATGTGCAGAAGATCTTAATACCAGTGCAGGCATTCTGTTTTTTTAAATTCATTTGCACATAGAATGTGGTCTTTCAAAAGAAAAGAAACATCTGCAGTCATTATCATAGTTATTTTCTTCATACGTGTAGTAAAAATTATGCAAATGTTACACAAAGTTGCACAAAGTAAAGCCAGAAATTATCACTGGTTATAAGGGCAGAACAGACTTAAATTCATATTGTTTTTGTATAACCATTTAAAAAAATTTAATTTCACAGATTAGCTGTTGAACTAACATCATTTTGAAAAAAGGAATTCATCGCTCTCAGTTTATCTGTGAATTCTCCACTTGACCTTGTAAGCACGGCTAATTGACCAAAGTCTATTTTTTTATAGCCTTGATTTCCAAATACATTTCCTGTTTCAGTTCGTAAATGCTGATCATGTGTTACCTGATTAAGAGCATAGAGACTGCATAACTCATATTTGGTTTAAAAATGGTCAAAAGAAAGCAAACCACATGCTGAAGTTGTTAGCAGCAAATATAATAACAAAGATAAAGAAAGCAGTGCTTTTAACAATCACAGTGGTCTGAATAAGATTAGTGAAACTACAGTAAAGCTGTGGAAATGTAAACAATATTAAATAACACAATTATGGAAAACACAGGATGTTGCAGCGACTAGCCTTCATCAGCAAATAAATACATACACAAAACACAACATATAATCACGGCGTAGACCTTCCGGTGACTACATTCAGGCAAAAGAATGGGATGAGAAGAATAAAACTATGAGAACAATGAAGAGAAAATGATTTGAAAATAAAAATGTGCTACTTATCTCAGAATCACAGCCTTGCTTGCTTGCGTTCGCTGGCTGTGAACTCCAGCGTGAAGTCCTGTATGTCGGATGGAGACATCTTGTTGTCCAACATCAGTGTCATGGCATACCAGACTGAAGTTTGCGTGAGTATCCATTGTCCAATGTCTGGCTTATTGGTGTGCAGACTGGTGGTTCCTCGCCATGCAGGCAGATACTCTCCGACTTCGGAAGAATCAGTTATCCTACTACGTTAGCCAGGACCCCGAAGAGACCTGTTGCCCAGGACGCACAACTGGGACGTGTTAGTAGGTCTTGGCCAGTATAAAAACCTGGCCCTGGTGCCTTGGGAACACCTCTGCGTCCCATCACAGCCTTGTATTCTGATAAGTAGCAAATTTCTTTTCAAATTTTCATTTTCTCTTCATTGTTCTCAATTTTTCATCTTTTCATTCTTCTGATCCTGGTCTTATGCCTTAATGTAGTCACTAGAGGGTCTTCTCCGTGATTATACTGTATGTTGTATTTTGAGTATGTTCATATTTGTTTGCTGAAGAAGGCTAGTCGCCGCAACATCCTATGTTTTCCTTAACCCTTTACCGGGCAGACGCTTGTCCGATTTTTAGCCCTGAACGGGCAAGATTTTTTCAGGTTCTGTAAAATTTCTGGTTGCGTTAGTAAAAACATCACAAATAAGGTGTTAGTCAACCAATTTTAGTTAAATAAACAACACCGTCCACCGGGAACGCAAATTATTCCTCCCCACGACGCTTGACGGCAGAAGTGGAAGATGATGATGATGATGATGATGAAACAACATAATGAAGGAAAAAGCATGCAGAATATGTTACTCACATGATTGTTGCCGGTTATCCATATATGAACACAAATATTTACGAAATACAGTTATTGTTTGTGATTTTCAGTCTTCTATACGGCAATTTACAAACACATTTTCAGAATCATAATCACTTTCTTTAAAGTCCGACTCACGACTGCTAATGCAAAGTAACGCTTTTCACTGATATCTAGCTCCAATTAGTAGTCAACTTCGTGCCCTTTAATGTCACTTAAATTGAACCTAGCGAAATCTCGGCTATCACTTGAAGAATCGTCGAAATCCATTTTGAAAAACTAAGCGTAAAAACCCCGAAAACTATCGAAAAAATCCATTCAAATTCATAGTAGGTGCTTGCAAATGGCGGCCACGTTGTCAAGCTATCTGCAAAAGCGAAAGTAGCCATCAGAAGTATAAGAAAGCCGAGAGATCGCGTTTTTACAATGCATAATAGTATCGGGCGTGTTCGGGCGGTCTGCACGTTTAAGTGATCGGACGGAAATGGACGGTCCACCCGGTAAAGGGTTAATTGTTTTAAACAATTAAGAAGGTAATTATATGAAATACTCCTAAACAGCACACCTAGGAGTAACACAGATCAAACTTATAGCGTTGTATTTGAGGATTCCTTTATCCCACAAGAACTAGAAATAGCAATGCAGAAATTAATGTTAAATAAAGAGTCTGAAGAAGTCACAATACAATTTGACATTATTTGTAAATTTATAGAAAGGGTAAAGGAGACCGGTTTGTAGTTCATCAATAGAGTATGGAATGAGAGACACCTACAATCAGCAGTGCTAACAGTTATTATACCCATTTTGAAGAACGGAACCAGCCAAAGAAAACTAGCCACTTCCTCAAAATTCGAGGAGGCTTCAATTAAAACCCTTAAAAGTGTGATAGAAATTACAATAACCATACCATTGTCTGTTTGTTAAGGATGAAAATGAGTGTTAACGCGTGACATAATAAGGACAGTTTAGAGAAGACTGCGCCACTTTTGACATGCACCAACTTTTAAATGAAAATCTTTATTCTGAACAAGTAAAGAATAAATGTATCATTTTTCGATATAGTCACCACTGCTTTCAATGTAAGTCCTCCAGCACTGATAAAGTGCTTATATTCTTGTAGGAAAAAGATCTCTTGGTCGCGTGTGTAACCAATCATACACCACCTGCTGTACTTCTTTATCGACCAAAAAGTCTTACCACCCAATGACTCTTTGAGTTGTCCAAACAGGTGAAAATAACTTTGAGGCTAGTTCTTGATGCATCAATGCGTCATTGTTTCAATTCTGGAGTAAGCTGTCGTGGCACCCATCTTGCAGACACTTTGCGGCACTTAATGCACATAATGAAAGACGTGGTGTGCTGAACAGTCTGTCACAGAAGTCATGCCATTTTGAAACTTCCTACTCCCCTCATACACTTGCTGGACTGACAGACATACATCACCTTACCTGACCTTCATTCACTGATGAATTTCTATAGGTTTCACTCTTTCATTGATCAAAAAATGGACAACAGAATGCTGCTCCATTTTTATGTATGTCAAAAGTGGGACAGCCATCGTTAAACTGTCTTTGTGATGTCACAATTTCGTCTGCACTGTGATGTCACGTGTTAACACTCTTGACATCCTTAACAATATTGATAGATTACAAGACGATGGCATGGTTATTGTAATTTCTATCACACTTTTAAGGTTTTTATTTAAAGCCTTCTTGTAATGTACTGCCAAGAGATAACTTTGTAGCTTTAGCATAACAATAGCAATCTTTTAAACCTCAACCAGCGATGTAAACAATGATTGGTACATAGAAACAGTGTTTAAATATTGGCTTATGTTTCAGATTGATCGTAACCTTGGAAGCATGTTGGGTGAGGCTCCACACATGCGGTACACTGGCTCTAATGTAAATATGACAATCACAACTGACTGTATTAACTTAACGATAATGGAGACAGGAGAGGTAAGTTTGCAGATGCTTTCATTGCCTGTGGCTTTATTAGTTTGGCTATTCTGTTCTGAGTTTTAAATATGCTTCTTTGGCAACAACAACAAATAAGTGAGCATGCTATGTGACTTGGTAGTTGGACAAAATTAGAGACAAAAATTGTGTAACGATAGTTGCAATGAAATATAATAAACATTTGCTTCTTATAATCATCATCATCATGTGCCATACCGATAAGTGTAAGCGGCCATGTTTCGCCATCTCACACGATCACCAGAGTCATGGATCAGCGCTGTGTTTCTTTAATAATGATACATAAATAATAAAACCTCAAAATAGACACTAGAATATCTGGGGAAGTAAAAGCGGTAATTGTAAACATAATAGAGAGATTTGATAAAGTAATCTGCCAGTAGTGTATTACAAACATTGGGAGGAAGCAATCAGATTTCTTTGTCCATGTTGAAAGGAGGAGTAGAGTTCATGCAAAAGCTTGTAAGCTTAATGAAAAATAAAGAAATATGTTTCAAAGTAAAAAGTTGCAAAATGGTCTAGTATATAAATACGAAGGTAATTTTGTGGCAGGGAATGTAAAATGTCAACACAGTTTATAAACAATATAGGAGACAGAGAGTATGCAGAGACATAATTGTCACAACCAGTCAGGGTGGTTGTCAGGAGTGAAAAGATGGTTTACAGTGTTTCTTCTCCTTTTCTTCTGCGTTCATCCAGAGTGTTTTTTCGGACGTAGTTGCATTGTGCCGGTCTCTCTGGCCGAGGGGTTACACCACTTTCTCCGTAATCCTGTTTATCACGCAGAGTCTCGTAGCGGGTGAGAACTGGGAGCGGTTCGTCCCCCGCTGATGACTTGCAGGATAACTGAGCCGGTCGCTCAGAAAGCAATGGCAAACTACTGAGCGTAATCTTGCCAAGAAATCAACAGACAGCTGAAAGATGCTGCTGTTGACAGCGATGTCCTGTAAAAGGATATGCGAATTTAAAAAAAAAAAAAGTTGCACTGTGCCTGTTCACAGCGGAGCTGCGATACTTGTGCCTTTCAGCCGACACATCCGACTTCTGCGGGCATTTGTTGACTGTGTTAACCTTCCCATGTTTACAGTGTTTGAAGTTGTTATCGTTGTTGAGCAGTGTCCCAGCCATGTTCAACCATGTCTGGCCATTGCTGGGCCGTGCTCAGATACTATTATATTGTTTGTTGTGAGTTCATTTTGGAGTTTGTTCTGATGCATGACTTGAATCCTTCAACCGTCAACCAAACTCTTCTCTTTCGTTGTCTAAGTATTTGAGTTTCTGCTAGCCTTCTAAAGTTAAATCTATTATTTGTTGCTGTTCTAAGTACAATTACTTTCATATGCCAGAACCATGAATAACACTAAACACACTAACTATAAGCACTTAAGAGGATGATGTACAATTTCAGTCATCAATTAACTCATTGGCAATCACATTAAAATAGCTATCTTACATTAATTAAAACAATATTATATATGGTGGCACTCTAACTATTGACCATCACCTACCATGAGTCTGAGCTGTCTGTTCCCTACCACGGCCTCAGCTCAAAAGTCCGGTTTTTCAAAAGACCATTCTCTCTTGGACTCAGTCGAAAGCGTGCTTCTCGCTCAAGGTGATCTGCACTTTCAACCGTGATGAGTGTGATTAAAGCTTACACTCCCAGTCATGACAGTGGCTTAAATAAAACACAATTATTTGGTTCCTAAATTGTGCTTGTTTCTATTTCTTGATTTATGTAGTGTTTGACATACTTATGTTAATTTTGAAGCATTAGTTATATACACATACACACACATTGGCACCTTGCCGTCTTGACAGACGATAGTTTGTGCTTTAAAAAGGCATAATAACTTTTAACTATGGCGGTAGCGAGTGTGACTGATAAGGCCAATTTGCGCTGTAAATGTCCGTTCACAGTGGGTGCATCCGAACACGTGGTCATTTCCACCATCATGCACCATCTTACGTCTCAAACGCTTGGTGTGTGACTTTTCTGCAATAATTTTCTCCTTTGACTTTATTCCATTTCTGATATTTGCCCTCCATGCAACACGTTCAGCGGCGACTTGCTCCCAATGTGCATTATCAATGCCTGTATCAATCATGTCCCGCTTACACACATCTTTGTATCGTAGTAGAGGCCGACCCTGAGATCTCTTACCCATCTGTAATTCACCAAAAAAGATATCCTTTGGTATTCTACCATCATCCATCCGCCTAAGATGTCCTATCCATCTAAGTCTACGAAGACTGAGCATGGAATAAACTGTCACACAACCTGATCTTTCCAATACTTCAGTATTTGTGATTTTGTCTTGCCACTTAATACCAAGAATTCTTCGCAGACACCGCATATGAAAGCTGTTTAAATTGTTCTCTTGGCTTGAGTAAGTTGTCCAGGTTTCACTGCCATAGAGAAGAGTACTAAGGACACAGGCTTGATAGACAAGGACTTTTGTTTTGGCAGTAAGCTTCCTGTTCTCCCAGACTCTTTTTCTTAACCTGTTCATTGTTGTTGCTGCCTTACCAATCCGGATGTTGATTTCCTGATCTAGGGATAATTTGCTATTTACCACCGATCCTAGATATGTAAAATGGTCTACTATCTCTAGTTCGGCGTCGTCAATAAAGATTGATGGTACCCCATGTGCACCTTGTGACATAATCTGTGTCTTCTTTTTGCTAATTGTTAAACCAAATTCAGAACAAGCATTGGAGAATGCAGATAGTAGACATTGCAATTCTTCCTCAGAGTGGGTCGTAACTGCAGCATCATCTGCAAAAAGCAACTCTCTGATCAGTACCCTCCTAATTTTGGTCTTAGCCTTCAATCTCTGAGCATTGTAGAGGCCGCCATCTGAGCGTGAGTGAATGTATATACCACCATCCTGATCACGAAATGCATATTTCAGTAGAAGTGAAAAGTATATTCCAAAGAGGGTGGGAGCTAGTACACAACCTTGCTTAACTCCACTCTTGATTTCAAATTCTTCAGAAGTTGCACCATCAAACTTGATTATACCCTTCATGCCTGTGTGGAACGATTCCACAATGGACAGAAGAGTTGGTGGGCAGCCAATCTTCTTTAGTGCCTTGAACAGACCCTCACGACTGACCAAATCAAATGCCTTTGTGAGGTCGATGAAGGCAATAAACAGTGGTTGATTCTGTTCACGGCATTTTTCTTGCATTTGTCGCAATGAGAATATCATATCAGTGGTAGACCGGTTCTGTCGAAAGCCACACTGTGATTCGGGGTAGACTTGATCTCCTAGGACTTGAAGTCTGCGCAGAACAATTCTGGCAAATACTTTTCCAACAATACACAGAAGTGAGATACCCCTATAGCTGTTGCAGTCGCTCCGATCGCCCTTGTTCTTGTACAGTGTTATGATGCTTGAATCTTTGAAATCCTGTGGGACTTGTCCTTCACGCCAGCATAGCTCTATTAGCTGGTGGATCTGTATAGTGAGTGTGTCTTGCCCACTCCTGATAACCTCTATTGGAATCCCATCCTTACCTGGAGCCTTGCCAGATGCAAGTTCATTTATAGCACACTTAACTTCTGTTATGGTGGGAAGTGTGTCCAGGTGGTCAAGAGTTGGTAGAGCCTCTATGGCGTTGAGGGCATTATCCGCTAGTTTGGTCTCACTTGAGTAAAGCTCCAAATAGTGCTCTACCCATCTGTCCATCTGCTGTTTCTTATCGTTATATACAAATATGTTGTTATTATGTTATCTTTACATACATATTGGTCATTGAAACATTTCCACACTCTTGTTGCAGATTATAGCAAATCATGAATTGCATGTTGTTTCCTTTGCATCTGGAGGTGATGTGGTAAGTCTGCTTGTTGTATTTAAAGTTGTTAGTATGTGTAGAATATGATGGAATATTCTGCATGTGTGAATTTGATTACTGCTTATTTAAGATTATACATGTCTGTGGTTTGCTTCTCGCATTATTTTTCTTTGTTCTGTTGTAATTTTGTCTGCATTAAAATTACCTAATCCGTCTTAGTATGCCTTTATTATGTGACTGTTGTCATAATATACATTTTATGTTAATTTAAAGTAAAGTAACCCCATTTAATTCCATTAAGGCATTTTGGGGGATATGGTTTTAGACTCACGGTTTAGTGATCAGACAACACATGACGGTTGATTTGGACAGAATTATGCTAATCTTTAACACAACAGGTATGGTACTTATGGTTTCATTTCTCAGACTTTCAGAAAATGGTTGCATTATCTCCCAGAACATTTTCTCGCACTCATTTATTTTTAGGTTGAATCAATCCCATTGCCATATGACCATTTTAAAAACAATCTTGTCTTGAGGAATTTGGGAAGCCTTGATCAGCAACTGGTCTAGGATGGAAGCTCTGACAGGTGGACAGTTAGGATATTTCTTTGCTTCTCCGGCAGCTTCTGCAGCTTGTCTTGTTCCAGATGTATTGGTGTTACATTTCTTGTTTAGTAAACTAGCCAGGCCGAGAGAGGAATCGTGCTGCATGGGCAACACATGGTCTCTAAGTTCAGCCCAGGCTTTGTGTTATGGAGAGGCATAACTCCATTTTACAAATTATTGTCTGTCAAGACGGCAAGTTGCCACTCAGTCATTGTGTGAAATAACAACACAGAACATGTAACTGGCAAAACATTAGACATCAAATTCATTGAGAGACAGCTACAGTTGGTTAAACAGTTTATGAGAACAAAATCTAACTGAATCATTGTCTGTTTTTACTGTTATGAAGCCTGATTTAAGTGGTATATTTGCATTACAGGACACTGTTGACTTTGTATCATATGTTGCCAAAGACCCTGAATATGGCCGTGCTTGCCATGTACTGGAGTGTGGTGGTGGCTTGGCAGAAGATGTAGTTTCAACCATAGGGCAAGCATTTGAGCTTCGATTCAAGCAGTATTTGAAGAAACAACCCCAGGCAGTTGAATTGCCTGATAGGTGAGTTGTCTTTGCATACAGTTAGAAACTCAGAGATGTATGGTTAAAAGATCATCTGTGGTTTCATGTTCATCAATAGGTTAGCCTTTTGACATTGTGGTGGATTCAACCCCTGACAACTCAGTATAGAAGGTTGGCAGGTGAACTGTGGTCCGACTCTAAACTGACAGTCTGAGACACAATAACTATTTAGACATAGGTTGTCAGTGACCGATCGAACGTAAGTCAAGGAATAACCTGGCTATGCTACAATAGTTTTTGATGTCATTACTAGGTCAGAAATTAATTTTCTGCTATGCTACAATTGTTTTTGATGTTTACTACTCCCAGACCACCTCATTTACATAAAACATTTTAGACAATAGCCCACATAATGCTGATATTGCTATGTATGAATTAGCATATATATATATATATATATATATATATAGACTGGCAGGCATGCTATGGAAGTTGATTGCAAGCTATGATGGTAATGTTGTAAGCATGCTCGGATGTGGGTTCGACACCTGGACTTGTCGCTTGCCAAGGTGAGGGAAAGATTGATCACCTATTCCTCCCTGATCTCAGCCTACAAAATGTGATAGATCCATAGACGAAAACTGCTTCAGGACAATTAATAATAATAATAATTATAGTATCTTCCGCTGCAATTTTTTGTGTGAAAAATAATGATTATTATTTTTGGATGGACAACTGTTAATTCATGTCATGTATAAAATTACCCTTTTTAGCTTGTGTTATTTAATCAGATGGTTTCATTAATATCAGTATGTTTCTCCTCCCGCTTGCCTTATTATGTTTTTATTAGAGGACTGAAGATCTAATGCCAAAAGCTGATTCCAACACAGTAATAGAGCACATTTTGCTTATAGATTTTTACATTTAGTACGGGGCTGAAGAAAAAAAATATAAACTTGTGCTAGAAATATGTAATATTGTAACAGTTGATAAAAATTAATTGAAACAAAAAATAGTTGATAAAACTACAGAAGTGTTTACATTTCGTAATAATGTTTGTGCTAATGACCAGTTTATGCTGTTATTACTGTTGAAAAAAAAAACAGAACAGATAAGCCTGGTTTTGAAGATGAGTGCTGGGGAAATAAGGATGACTATTACAATGACAATCCTGATGCTGTCCCTCCTGAATTTGGTTTACCTGCTTCAGAAAAGGCTCCAGAAATACCTCCACTTCCTCAGTATCATCCACCAAATAAGGTAAGAAGAAACCATGGCATCACTGGTCACATCTGTCATCTAACTGAACAAGAAGTTAGTTGCATTTCCTTTACAGGACATAGCAGTCAACTCCAGCATTGTTTGGCTGTTTGTGATTCCTGGGCAAGATTACATTTAATAGTTTGCCATGGCTTTCTGAATGACTGACACCGATACCATTGTATGGAAACCATAATCAAGGCAGTCTGCTTCCAAATCCCCTTCATCTGTTTCAAACGCAGTATTCAGGATTATGAATTGCATTTGTAACCTCATCGCCACAGATCCTGCACAAGCAGCTATGAAATTGGGTTGTACTAAACTGCAACAATTTCTTTAGCACTGTTTTATCTGGACATTGGGTTGGAGTCTGTAGACAATGAAATACCTACAACCTGTGGAAAACACATTACCGACATAGACCTAATCTCAGCATAGTTGATATGTGTTGTGGTAAACTATGACCTACAAGTCAGTCAGACGCTGTTTCTACAGTCATCGCTGGCTGCAATAGATCTCCAACACTTGTCTCTCACCTTGATTGTACATTCTGTCAGACTTCTGTTAATCTCTTGATGTTATCTTACCACGTGTTTCATTGTCTACCTCTTTCTCTCTTGACTTCAACCTTACCCTCCAGTATGGTTTTTATGACTGTTATGTCTTTTAACAAGGCTGAAATATTTCACTTGCTTCTTGTTTATTTCTTTCAACTCTCTTTTCACTCGCAGTTTTTCTAGAATTTCTGTATTTGATTGATTTTGTTTCCATGAAATATGACATATTCTTCTGTATATCGTGTATATCCACATCTCCAGGACCTCTATTTGACTTCCTAATTGCTTGTTCACTGTCCAGGCTACTGTGCCATATAATGACCTACAAGTAGTTACATGCAAATATTTCTCCAGAGATCAATTCTGGTACATCTTGCTGGTTTCTGAGGAGGGGGGGGGGTTGTGGGAGGGAGGGTGGTGGGGGGGGGGGGGAGAAGAAGAGCTTTGAAAGAGTCTCCATGAAGTTGGTACTTCCTGGAGGGAAAAGTCTGTATATCTGCCTCATAGGAGATAGGTGCAAGCCTTTGTCAGGACTCAAATTACCTGAACGCCAATATCTCAGGCTTGAGTTAAAATTCAGTCTTCCAGAGGATTCACCAATTGTAACTTTACCCTAGCATTTATCAAAACCAATTTAGAATATTCTTCTGTCAAGTATACACTGAAAGAAGTTCGCAACAACTCAAGACATTTATTGAAATCCTGTAGGTATATTGTAATGATCTTATGATTTTCTAGTGACCTGGGGTTGGTGTTGATCACAATGTCCTGCAAAAGATGTGCAAAATATTTTAATGGCAGAGATATCAAGAGAATTGTGAAGTTGCCAATTAGGGCAGTATTTGGCCTTCTAATTCAAAATATGCAACAGAAACCATAGTTATCCTCAATGTTTAATAAATAAGTGTAATTTATGTTGCATCTATTAACTTGGTAGAAACACGGATCAGAATCTTCAATCTTGGAACAGGACATTGTAGACTGAGAGTACACCTCCACTGAATGGGTCTCACTGACTCTGCTTCTTGCTATTTTGGCATGTTCTACAAGACTGCTTTGACTTTGCCAAATAGGTGAAATCTGGCCCACAAGAGCAACCATTTGAGACACTGTGAGATCTTTGTCGTCTTGTTCGTGATCCATGGTGGATAAAACACATTGCAAACATTGATCTAGCCACTTTAGTAACATTTTCTAAATTGCTTTTTAATTATGCAACCTGCATAGTTGGATACCTCTTGAAACAAGAAATCGAACGGTACCTTGTTCAAGTCTGTAGGTGAATTATAAGCCGAGATGTTAATGTTTGTGTGTCAGTTTATCACTTAATATGAACAAAGAGAAAAATACTCTTTTCCTATTTTGAGAAATTGTGACCAAAACACATAAGCTAAGGGCAGATAACTTCTCTTGATTTTTCCTCACTAAGGAGGGATAACTCGTGTTGTTAATTTGAGGGCCACCGTGAGAAAGCAAAATTCAAATGAAAACCTTAAACTCCCTCTTCCTCCACTCCAGTCCCCTCCTCCGCCTCCTCCTTCTCATTCCTCCTTTCTCCTAAAGCCATTTTAATAATATGTTGCATTTTCCCAAATGCAGAAATAGAGCACCATGACTATCACGTAATAATAATTATTGTGAATGATGTAATAAACCCTAAAGATTTATGGTGGCTTTCAACTTTTATAAAATGCCAAATCATGCACTTTAGATAAAGTAAATAACCAAACCATGAGTTATTTAGTTTGCATATTTTTTAGTTGCATGTCCTTCACTGGACGTAGCAGTCAACCCCAGCATTTTTGGTTGTTTGTGACTCTTGGGCAAATCTTATGTTCAGTAGTTTGCCATTGCTTTCTGAACGACCGGCACCTATACCTCTTTTAAAAAAAACCAGCACCTCTGTGTTTTGAACTCGGGTATACGGGATTACGAATCGTGTAACGCCTTCGCCACGGAGACTGGTAGTCTGCATGTACAAAAATATTTTTCTGAGCGATATTAATTGAGTAATTGTTATTAATCAACTACATTATTAAAGCCAGCTCCCTGGCGAAGAGGTTATGGATGCAGTTCGTAATCCTGCATACCCACATCTGTGGGCAGTTTGGTAGCAGACTGCCTTGCGTTGGTTTTTTCAAAATGGTATGGGGGCCGGTCATTCAGAAAGCAATGACAGCTATTGAACGTAAACTTGCCAAGAGATCACAACAGTAAAATATGCTGGTGTTGACTGCGACATCCAGTAAAGGGTATGCAACTAACTAACATTATTAAATTAAATATTATAATATTTAATAATACATTATTACATTTTTCACCGATTCAAATCATGTGATATTAATAAAATAGTGACACCATCTATTTTGTTTTCTTGTCTCATAGATATCAATATATATGGTTTATGAGGGCTTTATTAATACAATGTATTATGATTTACTTTAGAAGCTGGCTGCTGGGTTTAATATGAGGCCATTTCAATTATTTCATTAGGTCAGATCTTGCAATAATAAATCATTACACCAATCTATTTTATTTGCTTTGCCGTCCCACAATACAATTATAGTGCCAGTGTCTATAATAAGCATGCCAAAAATGTGTGCATACATTTACATTGAAAGCTGCATATTTTACTATCCATTTAAAATTGTTAATTAGGTCAAAGCATGTGTTAAAGAATAATAATGAAGTGTACATGTTTCTCACTTTTAATAAGAGAAACAGCAGTATACGGCACATATTTGTGTTGTTGCATATCCTATATACAGGACATCACTTTCAACACCAGCATTTTACTACTGTTGTTTATGTCTTTGCAAGTTTCACGTTCAGTAGTTTGCATTTATTTCTGAATGACTGGCTCCCATACCAACACGTTAAAATCCCAGTGCGACACAGCCTGCTGCCAAATCTGTCGCTACAGCGTTCCAAATGCATGGTAAGCGGCTCTTGAATCACGTTCGCAAGCCTTTAGGTCACAGAGACTGGTGGTATATATATATATATATATATATATATATATATATATATATATATATATATATATATATAATATATGCCGGTCTCCCTGCGTGGCGAAGGGTTAAGGATGCTGTTCGTAATCTTGTATACCCAGGTACAAAACACAGCTACGCGGGATTCAGCAGCGGATCGCGTTGCGTTGGTTTCTTACGGAAAGAAAGGTATATGAGCCAGTCGTTCAGAAAGCAATGGCAAACTTCTTAACTTAAAACTTGTCAAGACATCAACAGCAGCTGAAAAATGCTAGTGTTGACTGCAGTGTCTTTTAAATAGGATATGCAAAAAAAAAAAAAAAAAAAATATATATATATATATATATGCCAGTCTCCCTGGCGAAGGGGTTAAGGACGCTGTTCGTAATCCCGTATACCCAGGTACAAAACACAGCTGCGCAAGATTCTGTAGCGGATCGCGCCGCATTGGTTTCTTACCGAAAGGTATATGAGACGGTCATTCAGACAGCAACGGCAAACTACTTAATATAAAACCCATACAAACACACACATTCATATATACACGCAGGCACACACGCATGCACAAACACACCAATATCTATATACCCATAGATATATACACATATCACGTCATGCTGTGATGACGTTAGTCTGCTTGCCCTGTCTACGACCTACCGGCGCGCGTATATATGAGTTAAGTCGTGATGAAAAGTTACCCAAAATTAAACTATCCTGACCGTGTAGCCTGATGAAAAATTACACAAAAATACTACAATTGATGTTGAATGCAAACATGCATTCATTAGCATGCAAATCGCTGTGAATATTCCATAACAATATTAAATAGTCATAGCTGGAGTGTGACAAAAAAGCCGCTATTTCCCACTACTGAAATAACATCAGATCATGCAATCTTCATCATTTTAGTTTGGGATGACCCGCTCGACTTTAATAGTTGAAAATGACAAGATTTACGTAAAAATGGATGATACATCTAATAACACATACCAGAACAAACAAATACATCTACATAAAACGTGATTTGCGGGTCTACATACGTCTGAAAAAGTCTGTCTGTATCTCTGTGTAGGAAACGAATTTCAGAAGCATGAGAAATGCACAAGGTAAACTAAGGAGGGAGAAGCTACATAAAGTAATCGGTCCCTTTTTTAACGCGATCTTGAGATAATCATGGAATTTAACATCACGAATACTCTAAGCATCCTTACATCGGAGACACAAGAACATGAAAACAAAAGTCACCGCAAATAAATCTCCAGTAAAGTTCGGTAACCGAAAACGTAGTGCCTACATTGATCGCTGAAGAAGAAGAAAAAATGATTTCTCCTGACATTTGTTTATGTTTATTGTGTGTTCATGTGTTATACTTTCTTGCTTTTAAGGAAAGAAAACAATGAACCTGTGACCCCAAAGACCACTTTGAATTTCAAACAGTTAAATAAAACCTCTACAAACTATACATTCTTTGAAAGATTGAATATTATTCTATAATACCCCTAGGGGGGAAAACCATACAGTTTTTGTTTTTGTTGTCTAGATGGTCTCTAACTTTTAATTTTATATCTAAAATGATGACCATATTGACTGTTTTAGCTCAAATGATCTTACTAGTGTCAATAAACACATTAACATGCTTCCAACAACCGGAGCTGCCCTAGTGAAGTTTCTTGCACATTTACCAGCTGGCCTGATAGTCATGTGTTCAAATCCCTTCTAAGCCGGGAATTTAAAAACATTTTCCTCCAGGTCAACCCAGCCAAAAATGGGTGCCAGGCAATGTTCTAGGAAGTAAAGGAGGCTGGCGTAATACTGATCACATCATCCTTCTAGTGCCAATCTTATATATAAAAGGCAATCTCCGTCTGTATCTCTGTCTGTATGTCTGTCCTTTATGCGTTCGCGAACGGTCCATCCGATTGAGATGAAATTTTCTACACGTCTTCCTCTCATTCCCGCGCTGCCAACTGTGATATTTTTTTAGTGTAAAATCGGCTGCTTACTTAATATTATTTAATTTTTCATTTTTCATTATAATTTCTATATATCAAGGGGACTTAACTCTAGAAAAGTTATTTCAAGGGGCATAACTTTTAATAACTTTTCTGTATACCTTATAGTCATATTGTTGCATCGTTTTCAAAGATTTATAAACTCTTTGTTTATAGTTATATACAGGCATATAAGTTATAATAAATGATACAATCTTTAAGGCATTTTCAAAGTTTTCATAAAAATAATGCATAATGCATAACATTGTAACTCATCTTTTTATGCTTAAGAAGTTATCTACAGTCATGTAGGTGATTAGAAACAGTTTTCATTAAAAATAATGGATGGTGTGTGGAAGGACATTCTTTTAAGTCACTTTTTGTTGTTGTATGAATTTAATGAGACGCTACCCGCCAGGAGCTGGGTCAGATAGATAGACAGACCCACCTTTTCGCTGCAGTTATCTACAGGCATATGCGTTATAATCCTCCTCCTCCTCCTCTCCCCTAATCCTCCTCCTCCTACCCTCTTCCTCTTCCCCTCCCCTCCTCCCTCTCCCTCCTCCATCCTCCTCCTCCCTCTTTCTCCGCCTCCTCCCTCCTCCTCCCTCTTCCTCCTCCTTCCTCCTCCTCCTTCCTCCTCCTCCCTCTTCCTACTATCACAGTGTGAACATGGCCTAGCCGTGGATCGTTAGTGGTTGACATCAATACAGATGACAAACTCCGCGTTGTATAGTATAAAAGGTTTATTGAGTCAATCCATTACATTTTCATGCTATCGATGTACAAGCAGACATGTTTGTTGATCTTCTCATGGCTGAATCCCCAGTGACGTGTGTGCAACCCCTGGATACTTAAACCCATTTGTGCTCACACGTTCACTAACTATGATTTCCCCATTAGTTAATGAATGCGCAGCATTCATTAACTCTCTAACTACTAAGCTAACTCCCTTACTGTTATACTACTCCTACCTCCTCGCCCTCCTCCCTCCTCCTAATCACTCCTCTTCCTTCCTCCTCCCTTCTCCTCCTCTCTCCTGCTACTCCCTCCTCCTCCCTCCTCCTCCCTCCTCCTCCTCCTCCTATGTCCTCCCCCTCATCCCTCCTCCTCCCTCCTCCTCCTTCCTCCTCCTCCTCCCTCCTCATCCCTCCTCATCCTCTCTCCTCCTCCTCCCTCTACCTCCTCCCTCCTCATCCCTCCTCATCCTCTCTCCTCCTCCTCCCTCTACCTCCTCCTCCCTCCACATCCCTCCTCCTCCCTCCTTCTCCTCCCTCCTCCTTCTCCCTCCTCCTCCCTCCTCCTCCTTCTCCCTTCTCCTCCTTCTCCCTCCTCCTCCCTCCTCCTCCCTCTCCTCCTCCTCCTCCTCCCCTCCTCCTCCTGTGTTCTTCTCCTCCCTCCTTCTCCCTCTCCTTCCTCCTCCCTCTTCATCCTCCCTCTTCCTCCTCCCTCTTCCTCCTCCCCCTCCTCCCTCCTCCTCCTTCTTCCTCCTCCTCCCTACTCCTCCTCCTCCTGCCTCCTCCCTCCTCCTCCTTTCTCCTCCCTCCTCCCTCATCCTCCCTCCTCCTCCTCCCTCCTCCTCCTCTCTCCTCCTCCTAATCCCTCCTCCTCCCTCCTATTCCTCCCTACTCCTCCTCCTCCTTCCTCCTCCCTCCTCTTCCCTCCTCCTCCTCTCTCCGCCTATCTCTTCCTCCCTCCTACTCCTCCTCCCTCCTCCACCTCCCTCTTCCTCCTCCCAGCTCCTACTCCTCCTTTTTCTTCTTTTGCTGCTGCTGCTGCCGCCGCCGCTCCATTTACCCAAGTTAATTGTTGGGGAAGATGTAAAGATCTTTCAAGTGCTCTTTCTAATGCTTTTTGTAAGTTGGTCTTCGTTTATCTAAGGTTGTTCTAACTGCAACCAATAAATGATTAGACAGACAGACAGTCGGGAACGGGAACTTATATGACTACTTATATGAATTAAATGAGATGCTCCCCACCAGGGACTGGGCGAAGCCGGGCCCGGTCGGCTAGTTGGTTATAAAAATATGGGGTCAGCACCATATATCCAATGCATGGGAAAGGGTGCTTTACTCTTTTACTGGTTATTTTGTAAAAAAAAAAACTTGGGTGCTTTCAATTTTCGTTTCAAATTTCATCATTATTTTACTGATATTTTAGCATTGTGTTTTGCAATATGTTTTATTAACCTTGCACCGTTGTAGATATTTGTAATATTTTATATATTGAACGGTTTAGTTTAGTCTATGAATGAACTTTGTTTTCCTTTGTTACTGGCACATAGACACATGACTCTAGGCATGACAGGTCACTGAATGATGTAACTGCTGGAAGTCAGGTTCTGGAACAGATAGGTAAATATAATTTATGGATCTGTGGTGTTGTTCTTTAGACATGTGTACACTATGGTTGTCATTAGTGTGCTTGGCTGCCAAGATGGTGGTCCAGGGTGAATGTCTAGGAGATGAAGGATTTATTTTCCTGACCGGCACAGTTCTGGGGTCGATGCAACTCATTAAAATGGGGAACATGCAGTTTTCAAAACTTTCTGAGAAGGCAAGATGACGAAGTGAGTGATGAGGAAGGGAAGTGGCCAACTCACATTTGCCAAGGCTTAGAATATATGAGTTTTACAATCCTGCAGCCATGATACTACTACCTTTTAGATCATGGTTATTTGGAAGTTAGTGATTTCAGAGAAAGAGGTATGCTGCTGAAAATACTGGAAAGCAAAGTCCAGGGGGAAACAAATAAGATGATGCCCAAGAAACAATATGTCATACAAGCATGCAGGGACATTGAAGTTCAAACTTGCACAGACCTGAAGAGACAAGAAGATATTGGAGTGACATGACCAGACAACTTCAACACCAGTCCTTGGCACTAATTCACCTAAGGATGATGCATGATTAGTAGTGTGTTTATTTAGTGTTTATAACAGCAGTTAGTATACTTTTATTGGAATATGTGGACTTGCATAAAGTCTCATTTAGTTTAATGGTAATGGTATAGTTTGGGTGGAAAGGAGGTAGGGGACGGGAGTGATTTGATTCTTTGATTCTACAATTGCTTGTTTTCTTGATGTTCATGCTAAGAATTTCTACAAATTTGCTGTCATAACTGCATCAATTATTTTTATGTTATTTTGACTATTTGCCATCAAGGCAATTTCAAGGCGACTAAGGAGGCTTTGGGCTGAGATTTAGTCTACAGTCTATTGGGACTTCCAGTCCCCAACATGGCGGATAGGCATTTAAACCGATAAGGCCTCTGTAGTGTTTACGCTTGTGGCTATGGTTTGCATTCACATTTTCCTAATGTTGGACTGGTAGTGCATGGTTCCGTCGCCCTGTTACTGAGTGAGTGCGTGGCGTGACACTGTAAGCTGTGAATTTTGTGTGGAATGCTTTTACATCTGTCCGCGCGGTTGTTTGTAGCGTAAACTGCATGTTCGGAATTATGGCGGCCGGCTGTTGCTGAATTGACTGGTTTGCCTTTTCAGTTCACGGGTGCATTTTTCAGGAGACTCCTGCGAGTCGTCGCTGGAACTACGGAGTTCGTGCTTTGTGCTGCGTTTTTGGCAGGTCGCCCTGCGGA
Organism: Cepaea hortensis; assembly: GCA_963921405.1. Lineage (NCBI taxonomy): Eukaryota > Metazoa > Mollusca > Gastropoda > Stylommatophora > Helicidae > Cepaea > Cepaea hortensis. The sequence continues at coordinate 143,851,600 of OY992877.1, read as the reverse complement.
AAGAGACCGAGCCATATGGGATAAAACCCGGGTCAATGAAATCTTTCTGGTGACTGCCGATTCCATCGATGATGAACTGTATTTTTCATGGAGGACTTTTGTTTTGACATTCTGGCGGCGGCATTATGCACAGTGTACCTGTATGGGCTGTTGGCTTGCCGATACTCCTGCCTATTCCATTGTTCACACAGGGCACTGAGGAGCATTTTGTGTGATATTCACTGGCACAGGAACGGAGCATAATGGGGACGACCCGTTGCCGTTAAGTTGGAACCACGACTAACTAACTAACTAAGGCAATTTGATCAGCATGTTAATAATTGTATATTTTATATGTCCACCAACAAAAATTCAAAACATTTTACATTTACTCCCTCACTGTATAACGCCAGTCTCGGGATAGTTCATATTCTTTTCTGATGCCTTGCTTTATATGCTGGTGTTCCTAAATGGTTGCAGACTCTTACAAGTACTGCAAGCATATTAATTATTCTCTAATATTTGCCATCATTTGTACAAATTCTAATATGATTATTTTTCTAAAGTTTCACTATGTCAAATGCTTTTGTGTAATATGTTAAGCTTAAATATATTTCTATGTTTACTTACGTATTTCTGAATTTTCCTTTCATATACAAACGTTTCTTATCGGGTGTGTCCTCTAAAATCTATCTCTTGTTATTCCTTTCTGTGAGTGCTAGTCATTACCTACAAATATATTTCTCGTTTTGGCGGCCTCTGTTTGGAGATAAGATCTGAAGTAAGACTAGAGTATGCAAAGAATAATATTTTACCCTATCATGCATGTTGTAGAGGTGATTATGGAAGGTTGCCGTGTGGTTGACTACCTCATCTCGTAGAAGAGTATTGTCTGCAAGTTCCACCCATCTGTGAACTCTAAAGATCAGAAAACCCTGATAACAGTATAACTAGAGGGTCCTTTTGGAGCACACAGTGTCTTGGGAAGTGAAGGCAAAGAATAATAATAATTTACCCTGAAGGTGGCCGAAGTCATACTGACCACATCACCCATGCAGTGCTGATTAGTCCATAAAACTCTGGGTCTAGCACCATATGCCCAATGATCCTTATAGCGTGTAAAATTTTCTTTTACATCATTTTACTTAATTAGTTTCAATATTACTCTTCCATGCAGAGTCACTTAAATAAATAAAGTAAAAATAAATTTTAAAACGTAAAATTTTCCTTTACATTATTTTACTTAATTACTTTCAATATTACTCTTCTACGCAGTCACTTAAATAAACAAATAAAGTACAAATCAATTTTAAAAAGTAAAATTTTCCTTTACTTTATTTTACTCAATTACTTTCAATATTACTCTTCCATGCAGAGTCACTTAAATAAATAAATAAAGTAAAAATAATTTTTAAAAAGTAAAATGTTCCTTTATTTTACTTAATTAGTTTCACTATTACTCTTCCATGCAGAGTCACTTATTGTGGATCTCCCGCCAGCACCAGACCTACCATCAGCATCTTCATTTAAAGCATCTCACAAAGAAGGGGAAACAGATTTGCGAGCAGTGAAATCAGCCGTGTCTACAGGGATCCTTGAGCCAGTGTTTGAGGAGTGGTACCACGGGGATCTGTCACGCAAACTGGTAAGCGGTTTCTTTCATGACTTGTGTATAATACCTTAAGTCAAGTATGATTGAGAAGACCGTCTTAGACATGGATAAATATATAAACAATTTGGTATTGATTAACATTGGTAAAATTGGAATGGAGTAACTATTGGGTGACTCATAACTACGAGGTGACTATTCAACAACAGAGTAACTATTGGGGGACTCATTTAACTACATATTTGAAGAAGACATATTGAATAGTTGCTGTGTCCTTCAGACAGAACCACTCATTGACAACTTGATTATAATTACATGTTAATTATATCACATTGGACTCTCCTGATTCTTTTATTTCTATCTTCCTTAGATATGCTTATTTTTCACTAGTTTAATCAGTTTTCATGGGCATATTTTATTTCATCATTTAATTTGGCATTATTTAATAGATTATTAGTGATGCTCAGGATATTTTTATGGTTTAGCAATTTTAATCTCTCTAGCAACATTGTCAGTCATCAGAGTTAGGCATAAGTCCTGCCTTTAACCCTTTACAGGGCATAGCGGCCATTACCGGCCGATCGCTTAAAACGAGCGTAGCGGCCGATACTATTATGCATTGTAAAAACGCGATCTCTCGGCTTTCCGACACTTCCGACGGCTACTTTCACTTTCGCCAATAGCTTGACAACGTAGGCCGCCATTTGTAAACGCGCCACAATGAATTTGAACGGACTTTTTTTGATAGTTTTCGGGATTTTTACGCTATTTTTCAAAATGGATTTCGCGCGATTCTTCAAGTGATAGCCGAGATTTCGCTCTGTTCAATTTAAATGACATTAAAGGGCACGAAGTTGATTATTAATCGGAGCTAGATATCAGTGCAAAGCGTTACTTTGCATTAGCAGTCGTGAGTCGGACTTTAAAGAAAGTATTATGATTCTGAAAATGTGTTTGTAAATTGCCGTATAGGTGACGGAAAATCACAAACAACATGCCGTATTTCGTAAATATTTGTGTTCATATATGGATTACCGGCAACAATCACACGAGTAACATATTCTGCATGCTTTTCCCTTCGTTGTGTTGTTTATTTAACTAAAATCGGTTGACTAACACCTTATTTGTGATGTTTTTACTAACGTGACCCGAAATTTTACAGAACCTGAAAAAATCTTGCCCGTTCAGGGCTACAAAACGGACAAGCGTCTGCCCTGTAAAGGGTTAATAATAAAAACCTGGTCTGAGACTCTGGTAATCATGTGAAATGGTGAATTTAGGTCAGTAGTGATTATTGGCATGGCACATCATGATGATGAGATAAAATCTTCCTTTGTAACTTGGTGTTAATTACCTCTGAAGTCAGAGTGGGTTTACCTGATGGCGTGGCACATTGGTAATCGGGATAGCTAATCTACACACAAAAATCAGTCCAGTGCACTAGAAGTAGTATAGCACATGTTTGGGCTACACTTGAGCTCAAAGCGAGCAGACAAAAAAAAATGGTGTAAACATTTAGACTCTATACATTTCCCTTTGTTAATATATTTTTGTTAATGTTTATAAAATCTTGTTTTTATCTATTTATACTTATAGCTTGGAGCTGTTGTGGCATGGTGGTTAGTGCACTCGCCTGCCAAGACAGTGGTCTGGGTTCAATCCCTAGCAGAGACAGGATTATTTGTTCTGACAACTACAGCTCTGGGTTCAACCCAGCTTCATACAAATGAATATTCAGACCTACAAAATGTGATGGCTCTCTCACCTCACAGACCCATGGCAGGCAACTGCTTTGGGACAATTATTGTTAACACTGGACATCACATCAGCATTATCTGCCATTGCACTATCTTTCTTTACTTTATAGTTTGAGTTCAGCCTTTTATCAATGTTCTGCAAATTCTTATTTTGTGAACATTTGTCTTCTTTGTTGCATTGCTTTTACTCTTCCAAGTATTAGCTTCGTTGTTCAGCTGTGTGTATTCTTTTTTTCCATATGTTTTCCTGAAGTATTGTCAGTTTTTATCTTTAATCTTGTATATATTATTTGACACCTTAGAATTTTTAATGCCGTTTGAAATTGAAATTGATCTTATTGATGAGCTATATTGATATTTGTATGAGAGTCATCCAATTAGTGTCCAGACAGGTGTAATCTCTAGATAACTATGAGAGATGAATTGAAATTACTTACACTATTTTTTTAAAAACTAGTCACCTGCCACTCTAACATATTTTCCCCATCGGGCTATGAGCTTCTATAATCTGGCAGCATAAAATTATTTTGGCCGGTCCTTGACTCATTATAGAGCTACTGGACGCACTTTGCTACTCTTGCCATTGTTCATCCAAATTCAGTTGTTTTAGCACGCTTCAGCAGGAAACTTTATGAAAATTGAGGTGATCCCTGATGATAATGTCTACAGAAGTTTTCCTTATGCCAGTAGCCATCATAACTTCGCGTACAGTAATTAGCATATCATCCAAAACTCTTTTTGGTCAACCTTCACGGAGCTTATCCTCGATGGATTCATGACTGAAAGCATTTGCACTTTTCAGACACTGATGAATGTAGTACAGTCTGTTCTCAAAACACATCACAGTTGACAATGAATTTTAGTGGGATTTAAACCATCTTTCACCAAAACATTTCTTCACAACTCACTGCTCCCACCCAGGAGTCAAATGGTCTGACACAAAGCATGGGAAAACTGCTGATACTTTCCCATTCCACCACCAATGTCAAATGTACACTGTTCACTTTCGAGTGGTTACTAAACTTAATAATCATCGTATTTGAGTTAACCTGACAAAATTCAGATACTGAACGACCCTCATATGTTTACATGTGTGTAATTTTTGTTTGTTTTTAAATTATGTGTAGTGGGTTCTTGTTTAGCTTGTTGGTGCTCAGTATATTACTTTCGGTCATAGTCAGATATGACTTGGCTGCTGTATATCAGTAGACAGTACTACCTGCTTCTGTTAGCGCCGAATGTTGGTCGGCACTTAAAAAATTTGACACCCCACAGCTTCAGGTGGAGGAGCGCAATTGGGAGGATACAAGCCTTAACCTAGTGTGAGGAAATGCAATCTAAAGAATGAATGTCATGGCAGGGCAGACCAGGCCTTAAGCCTTGGATGGCAACTGGTTTAGGATTGAAGCTCCGACAGGCAGACAAGTTAGAGCATTGCTTTGCTGATCCAGCAGCTTCTGCAGCTTGTCTTGTCCCAGACATATTGGTGTTAGCTTTCCTCTGAAGTAAACTAGACAGGCCGAGAGAGGGATCATGCTGCATGGGCAACACATGATCTCTAAATTCAGCCCAGGCTTTGTGTTGTGGAAAGGTATAACTGCATTTTACAAACTTTAGTCTGTCAAGACGGCCAGGTGCCAGTCATATTACTTTAGACTACTGATCCTGCTGGTGTGAAGTCAACTCCTCCTTAATGTTGTTATCTGGCAACTGTCTTTGTTTGTATAACTTTTGGAGTTACCAAGCAGATTGCATTGTTTGGAATTACATGAAATATCCTCCTTGGATTGTACTTATCAGGCCGAGTCACTACTTGAATTTGACGGGGATTTTCTAGTGAGAAAAAGCAGCAACAGCCCAGGTCAGTTTGTGCTTAGTGGGAAGCAGGCTGGAGCACCAAGGCATTTACTACTCGTGGACCCAGAGGGCATTGTAAGTGGTTTAACTTCTCCAGCATGTCACTTTCATCTAATCAGGCATTTTGTCATTTCCAAATTCTGTCATTCCTCTCTCGCATTAATTCATTTATATCTTATTTCCATAGCCAGATTTGTTTTACTCGTGTTGTTTTCTTGCTTCACAATGTTGTAGTATTTATTGTCTTTCATTTTCAATGTCTTTTCATCATTACTGATAAAACCTAATTGGTTATATACAGGCAGTCCTCAGTTGAGTGCTAAGACTAGATTATGGGTGAGGTAACACTACTAAAGTCCACTATAAATTGTGGGTGGTGGAGCCATTGACTTTTGGATACACCCTGATCCTCATTGGGACTTGTCCAGGGAGCACACCCTAGCCCAGAAAGTAAACAGAAAACCATGAATTAAACGTTCCCAAGCTCAAGGGGATCCGTGTACATGAACTTTGGCCAACTGGTCTGCATACAGGGCAGCGCCAGTCAGAAGGACTGCATTTCGGAAATCCATTGCCATTTTCTTGTCATGGTGTGTCTGCCAGAACGACAATGTACATATCCACTACAGATTTTAGATGGAAAATATTCTTTTACCAAACTATCGCAGGAGAAAAAGAGTCCATACTCTGTTGTCAATACTTTTGGGAGATAGATGAATTCATGGATATAAAGGCAAGAAACGATAAGAATAGAGGTGGAAAGAGAAAAATATGAAAAACAGTGCGGTACCTGTATATCAGTTACTTGAATTGCTGCAGTGCTAGTCAGCGAGAACTAATCGTACATAAAATCATGTATAATTTTGATGTCCTCGTGCTGCAGCAGACTACACAAGTGGAAGATGATGATTTCAAATTCAGTCCACCGGACCAGAATGAATTCTAGTATATGGTGGTAATGACCTCATTTATAGAACTGGCTCCTACAGACAAGAAATGAACAGAGGAATACAGGAGACCATATATAAATCTCTCAATGATGTGAGGAGATCATCTCACAGATGAATTCTGACAAGACATGTGTGATGTGGTACTCCTTGGACAATGCCATAGTCAAAGCCAAACTCACTTATGTGCACTTCAGTGGGGAAACTGTTGATAGACATGATATGCTGAAATATCTGGAGATAACCTTTGACTGCAGCCTATCATACAAATACCATGTTAATAACACTATACAGTGTGGCAAATGCCAGTTGGCAACACTGGGAACTGAAAGCCGCTCACATGGAACAGAGATTGTGATATCTTCTGTACCACCATCTTGTTCTGTCCGTGCTCATGCTGTTGACAACACAGGGCAAAAGATTGGAGCATCCAAAATGAAGGGATGCAAATAATCCTGATATGACAGTCCAGGTATGCATTGACCCAAGTTTATAATGACGCACCTTTTAACTGTGGCACTCCATTCCCAGCCATGATCAAAGTCGTATGGATCCCATTAATGATAGGCTCTGCTTTACAAGAATTTATTCATTGTATATTTTTGGAGCACAGTCTCTTTCTCTTCCTACTGTTACTGGCTTAGTTCTGCAATCAACTCTCTAAAGCATGCATTTGAAAGAGTCTCAGCATGACTTTCCATAATCTCAGTTGTTCATCTGTAACTTCTAATCTTGTCTTGTGATGCCACATTAAATAATTGTATGTATTTCTTTTATAGGTAAGGACACGAGACTTCATTTTTGACAGCGTAAGTCATTTGGTTAACTACCACAGGCAGAACAATCTTCCTATTATCACACAGGGTAGCGAATTGCAACTTGTGAGACCAATCAAAAAATGTACGCCTGCAACATGAACCATTTGACAAAACAGCATTTGGCAGATTATGGTTTCTTGACTTAAGATAATGCATGTAGTCAAAATGTGTATTATATATTTGTTGCTGTGGTGCATTAATTTTCATGTGCGGTTTTGAAGACTAGTGTAATATTCCTTTATTTTATGCTTGTTGCATAGACCACAAGTGTTTAGCACTGCCAGCCATTGAATGCTTTACTTGTCAGTAAGCTATCATTGTTGTAACTAACTAGTCTCTTTTGATCTCACATTATGAACATGCATTGACTGTATGGATCATCATCGTCATCATCATCAAGGTGATCAGCACTTGGCCTGGTTTTATAACTTCTTAACCATGATTCGACCAATGGTATCTCCTGCAACTCCCTTCACATCTTCAGTGACACTTCTCTACACACCTGGGCATTGAAGTTATCCCTTAGTTTATCCCTTCAATCTTTGTCAAGAATTTTGCCTACCAGGGCTCTATTGATAAGTCTTTCATTTCAAGCTGTGGCCAAGCAAGGTCAGCCATTCCTTCTGGTTGCAATGAACTGTTTTCTATGTTAATTTCTTTCTTTCACGTTTCTTTCAGTTTACATTATTATTTTCCTTTTATTATAGCTCTACATATTGAATGTGGTTCTAGATGTTTCTTATAAATGTTTTGCCCAAATTTCAAAACTTTAAAGCACTTTTATGTCACTATGTTCTGCTTATCTCTATAGCTGTTTTTTTGCTATTTCCATTCTAATTTTGTTGTCATTATCGCAGTATGTATCTTCAATAATACGTTGGTCTATATTGGAAAATTTGGAAACTTATTTGATGCTTTGTTTCTCCATGATCAGTTGCCAAGTACTTCATACCATATATTGTAATTCAAGTAGTTAATTTCTGGAGTGCTTGTGCCATTTCCACAACAGCTTGATCATCTGCAATCCAGTTGAGGAGAATATTCTCAACCGGATGATGCATCATCCCCCATGTTTTCTGGATAGAAGATTGGGTGCTTATCCATATCAGTCTAGGGATAAATAAAATAGGAGGACCATTGTGTACATTGTATATATTAAAAATTACTTAGCAGTTGGAAATTGTCAAGAGTAGGCCATGCATGCTGCTGTTCTGACAAAATGTCATATTTAGAAATCCTATTCACAATACAAACTACTGAGCGTAATCTTGCCAAGAAATCAACATACAGCTGAAAGATGCTGATGTTGACAGCGATGTCCTGTAAAGGATAGGCAAAACATTTATTTATTTATTCACAAGATAATTTGTATATGTCTTCACACACTGGGAACCTCACCAGTACTACATTGCTAGTGCACTCAGCTGAGATCCTCCTAGTGTGATGTAAAGGAGAAGATGGAACATTGGGACTGCGTGGTCTTGAGGTATGGTGTCTGCCTCGAGTACTGGAGGTCCCGGGTTCATTCCTCGGTGAGGACCGGGATTTTTTTCACATGGACTTCAGGTAATAAAATTTCCCCTGGTCTTTGGGTAGTGAGATCGGACGCCCGTGTGTATTGTTGCACACGTACAAAATCCCCTGGCAGTTGGAAATCGAAAAAGAGTAGCCTAACGGCGTTGTCCGGGCAACATTTTGAGTTAAAAATCTACCCAAAGTGTTTCAGGATCCTCGCCAAAGCTGCGGAGTTCATGCACTGAGCTGAGTTTCTCCAGACTCAAGTTTGAGTTTGGAGGAGAACGGAGAACTTATGGGTTACACCCGTGTGCCGTGATGTTGATCCATCAACTAAACTCAACTAACTAAATTAAACTATGGGAACAGTGGTGGATAGTCTCACAGTGCGATGATGATGGTCTTTAGCATGCAATGAATCAGTTGAATGCACATTGAAAAATCAGTCTAAATATCAGTTTTCCTATTGATCTTGACAATTCTTTATTACACTGAAGCAACATGATCCATTCCTCTACTTTGCAAACATTGGTTGACATATTTATCTTGAGAATTACATAGAACATTCATTGTATTCACTTACTTTTTGAAACTGTTTACACCCATTGTGTAACATGTCACTTAAAAGTCGACAGGGTTGACTTCATTGCACCAGGTTTGCATCCCATATGGCTCAGTCTCTTTCCACAGTAAACTGCCAAAAGCGTCACACAAAGCATGAACTCCGTATCTCCAGCAACGACCAACAGGAGTCTCTGAAAAAATTCACTCGTGAACCGAAGGACGCGGCCCGGAATCAAACCCACAACCTTCGGAGCCCGAGTCAGGTGGCTTGACCACTTCGCCATGGAGACTCCCTGTGTAACATGTATTATGGTCTAACCCTACAAGTGCTGCAGGAAACATGTCCGATTGCTAAGCAGTTTTCATATTTTGACCATGCGATTTTCTATCTGTAATACCATGCTTGTATACTGCCAGATACCCAATAAACAACACAGATATACCTTATAAACAACACAGATATACCTTATAAACAACCCAGATATACTCCATAAACAACACAGATTGCCATGTAGCGTCCGAGGCAAAGGATAGTGAGCTAGAATAAGATACGGAAATTGTGGCAAACAGAACAAGAAAAGTTAACCAAGAAGCGACATAATACCCAAGTTGCTAAATGACGTCACAGCGTACTATGTCACTAAAATTAGTTAGTTTTTGGGATGATCATGGAGACGGGCGGACAAATAACAACACTGAAATATGAACGCAAATATCCAGCTTTAAGATGTAGTCAACATGCCATCTAGTACTCCAGGAAGATAAGGAAACAAGAGCACAGTCTGCATTATGGAGAACGATCGGAAGATGAAGGTTTAACACAAAGTGAGGAAAGTATACTGCATCAAAACTTGTCGATTGATTGTCAAACAGAGGTCATGGCGTCAGCACATACATAGCTCGGCGTAAGTAGTTACTCGTCATTGATCAAAATAAAAGGATGGAATCGGACTCAACAGTGAACATTGAATATTTACCAATGATTATTTATTATATTTCACCGGCCCTCCCATTAACATGGGAACTGTGACGTTGTTCTACTGTTTGGACGATTGCCACCAATAAAGTTATATTCGACGTGGAAAACCAGTGTTGCTGAAATCATTTTCGTTACAAATGATTCTGGCTTCTGTTGATCTGCGATGTTGTTTGACTGGGCGGCGAGCATAATATAAGAGGGAAACATCATAGCACAGATATACCCCATAAACAACACATACCCCATAAACAACACAGATATACCCCATAAACAACACACACGCACACCCCATAAACAACACAGATATACCCCATAAACAACACATATTTGGAAAGAAAATTCAACTGGTGGTTGCAAGAAGCTACTATCTGTGTCTTTATTGACACCAGCAAGGGCATTTGATCTACTTTTAAAAAAATGTAAATATGGCCAATATTTCAAATGTAAAGTAACAATTGAAATGCCACCCATAGACAGCATAGACAATGTTATGGCTTTTCTACCATGTTAGCATTATAGAAAAGCATTCATCATTTCAGAAAACATAAAGTTTATGAATGTTTTATTGAGTTACTTGCAAGTTAAAGGGGCCATTTTGGTCAAGGGTACATTTTCTTCACTCAAGGTCATGAGAACTTGTCACTGGGACCATGTGATAAACATACACAATGTTGAGGGAAAAACAAACTTGTGATTTTCAGTAGTTATATTTATTTACAATGATTTCCAATTATATTTTGTTGCTTTTTTAAAATAGAAGGCCTAAAACTTTCCCAAAGCATCAGCTTCATAAATCCCTTGATCATCTCTGCCATCACCGTTATTGTTACCACAAACTAGACCTACTGTGTAAACTGTAAGCTTTCTCAGACTGGCTGTCAGCCTCACTATCATCTTCTTTACTCAAAATATGACTAGAATGGACAGTTCCATTACTAACCAATTTATCTAACACAATTTTGCCGTTACAGTCAAGTTTAAACACTTCAAGAACCCCGCTTTCATTGAGATTTTGTTATTTCCTGGTAAACTGATTTCAATCACTCTTTCCTTCAGAGTGAATCTTTATCGCCTAAAATGTATTTAAAATCATTTAATCGAATGCTGTTGATGAACACTCCATCCTTTGAAATTTATGAAAACATACATTGCTGAGCAAGTGTTGCCATAAGGTGCCACATATCAGCTTAATTAATCAGCTCCCATGCTTCTGCGAAACTGCATAAGCTTATTTACTTGACTTTCCAAATTTATAGGGTTAACATACTATGTTTGATAGAGTTACATATACCACACACACTGTCCCACACATACACACCATAAAAAATTATATACATAGATGATCTTTGTTAATAAAGAATGCAAAGACAGTATTATTCTCAAGCATGTGGCCCTTAGCAGTTCCCTTAGCAGTTTTGGCCTCAGAAGCATTCCTTGGGCCATAAAGAATCTCAAGAGCAGAAGTTTTTTTTTTTATTATTACTCCTAATACTAGGTATTTGTTTCGGTCTCCTGTCTCCCTGGCCTAGGGGTTAACGTCTTTCTCCATAATCCCGTATATTCTCGTGAGTAACGTAACCTGTGTGAGAATTGGTAGTGGTTCTCACCGCATTGGTAACTTACGGGGTATGTGAGCCGGCCGCTCAGAAAGCAATGGCAAACTACTGAGCATAATCTTGCCTAGTACATCAACAGCAGCTGGAGGATGCTGATGTTGACTGCAATGTCCTGTAGGGGATATGCAAAAAAAAAAAATACTAGGTACTACTGCCATTAAATAGTGTCCTACAATTATCAATTATTGATAGAACCTGTGCTTTTGTATGGATGTGAAGTATGGACAATGAGCAGTCAAGCTGAAAAACATCTGATGGCTATGGAAATGTGGTTTCTGAGGAGAATGCAAAGAATACCACGGACAGACAGAAAAACCAATGACCAAGTCCAACAAGAAACATATGAAAACCGTAGACTGATCAGAGAAATTAGACGTAGACAGTAAGATATTTTTGAGCACGTTATGAGAAGAAATGAATTGGAGAACTTGGTGACAACTGGCAAGATCGAGGGAAAGAGAACATTGGGAGGACAGAAGTTAATACTCGGATGGTTTGGCCACGTTTTATGGTCAAGACAAGAACACTGAGCTAATCTCCGATTCTGGTGATCGAGTGAGATGGCAAAGCAAAACATGACTGCCCACACTTCCGGCACATGATGATGACAATTATTGACAGACCTGGTATTATGTTAGTCAGCTGCAAATATAATCAGCATAAATAACTTGTACATTGACAGCGCATTGGCCACAATACTTCTCATTTGAAATAATCAACCGAACAAAATATATGCATATATTATTTATAGATTTCTGTATGTTACAATAATAGTTTTTGCATTAAAAATTGTGTTTGAAATGTACATAAATGTGTCATGTATTATTTTTGTGCGTTTATTACTTTGCTGCTTTTTCATTCAGATATGTCCAGGTCTTCCTTTCTCTTTTGTGTTTCATTGTGTGGTATACTATAAATAAATCTGTTACCACAAAAAGTGACTAGAGGGAACAATTCCCTTACATTCATTCAATAAAATGATTAAAAGTTTGATTAGAAGTGTTTCTGATGTGAAAAAAAGATAGGCTGGATGGGGAGAAAAAATACAAACAATAATATCCCAAAAGAAATATCACAAATAAAACAATACAGAAGTGAAGGCTTTTAGGACAATCCATGAATTGTGGTATGAACTTTCACTAAAGAATATTTGAAGGTGGAATCGTAGGCACACGCACAAAAAGAAGTAATTCTAAGAAATTTATTGCAGCTCAATAATGCATAGATGTCAGTACTGACGTGGCATTACAGAGCGCAGCAGAAGATGGGAAATGGTGAGACATGGGAAAACCAGCCCAAAGGCTGATTAGCTTGATGACTCTGTAAAACACCATAGTTGTGTTGGAAACAAAGTGTAAAGATAAATTCATGCTGGATATTGTTACGATGGTTTCAATTGCTAAGGATTTTGTATTGTTAGACTTAAAGTCTCAGAAAGCAATGGCAAACTACTGAGCGTAATCTTGCCAAGAAATCAACAACAGTGGTAAAATGCTGGTGTTGACAGCGATGTCCTGTAATAGGATATGCAGGGGGGGGGGGGGAGACTTAAAAGTGCTGGAGAGTTTGAGCAATGGCATCAGGTCTCATAACTCTAGAAAAAGAAAATCCCAGCTGCATCTCCACATGGTAGAGAGTGGGAAGCACACAGTGTAGCAAACACAGCACTGGGGACCACTTATCCATCAGGATAAGTGGGGAAAATCTGCTACTGGGGAGAGAAGGGGCACTCACTTAACCTGACAGTCGGGAATAGCTGTCAAAGACAAAGGTAAAAGACCCACATATGGATGTGGAAGGCAAGGAGAAACTACCATGTTTTTGTCCCAAGAAATCATGCAGAGACATTTCCAAAGTCAAGAAACCGCTGTATAAACTCTATGGACCACTGAACTAAAAGAGACAGCTAAATTTATATAGACAAATTTCAAGCGAATGAAAAGAGAAGAGAACATCGTGAATGGCTGTCCTAGAACAGCCTCTACCAGTAAGGAAAATGGTTGCTGACTATGGTTTAGGAATAAGAGGAGAAAAGCTGATGGAATGGGATAACATAAATGTTATTTTGATTGGAGACACTTGGTTTAAATAACATAAGGGATGACTGTACTCATGGAAAGGCCCTGTTGAGAAACGTTCAAATTAATTACATAATCTATATATATAAAAGACAATGTATGTATGTATGTTGTTTATGCGTTCACGAACGGTCCATCTGATTGAGATGAAATTTTCTACACGTCTTCTTCTCATTCCGGTGCTGCCAACTGTCATAGTTTGTTAGTGTACAAACAGTTATTTCCTTAATATTATTTAATATTTTAATTACATTATAATTTATATATAGCGAGGGGACATAACTTTTAATAGCATTGCTATATATGTAAAATTGTTGCATATTTCTCAAATAGGTGGACCTTTTCGCTACAGTTATCTACAGGCATATGCGTTATAATCCTCTTCCTCCTCCTCCCCCTCCCTCCTCCTCCTACCCCTCCTACTCCCCCTACTCCCCCTCCCCTTCTTCCTCCTTCTCCTCCTCCTAGATAGATCGACCGACAGACAGACAGACATAGATAGATAGATTGATCGATCGATCCCTGCCAGGGACTGGGCGAAGTCGGGCCGGGTCCTATGGATGGATGGATAGATAGATAGACAGCTGGGCCGGGTCGTCATACAGACAGACAGACAGACAGATAGATATATCCCCGCCAGGGACTGGTCGAAGCCAGGCCGGGTCAGCTAGTGATTAATAAAATGCATTGATAAATAATGGCAATGTCTGGCACTGACTGTAACGGTTAACTAATTCCACTACGAGGACAACAACAACAACAAAACTTTATTTTGAAAGGGTTAAGAATTGGGCACGCAGGCCCGTCTAACATTCTGCCCTTTTATCACTCTCTTTCATACATTATACCATTCACACATCATTCAAGGCTAACTGAAAACAGCAACAATATAAAATATATGCATTATAAAGGCATGTAGAAAAATTAAAAATCAATACTACACGACTCAGTAATAGTAATAACTGGTGTGGTGCTTGTTATTAGCTATGTGGCATATACTGGCCTACCAAATGGGGACTGGCTGTCATACTAGGGTTTTATTATTATTATTACTTCTATTATTAAGGGGGAAGGTAATCCGTACTGAGGTAGTGTTCAAATAATTTGCGATTATATGTATAGGGATTGGTGATGTCTTTTATTTCATGTGGAAGATTGTTCCACAGCTGAGCTGCAGAGTAAGTTAAGCTTGTTATGTATAAGTCTATCCTAGGCTTCGGAATGTGTAATATATTTAATTGTTTACTGTGTCTAGCATTATATTCAAACAATGGCCAACGGTAATTTGGGGCATTCCGATGTAGGATTTTGTGAATTAGTTTGGCCTTATTGAAAAGCAGATCCCCTCTGCTGTGTGTCCACCGTGACGAGGTAGAGGGGCTTGTGCGTCCCAATGACCCCAAGAGCTATGCCGACGGTAGCACAGCTACTGGTAGGGCCACCCATGTCGGACAGGTCAAGGGAGAGGGACCAGACGAAGAGACACACAAACCTGCTGCCTTGTAGGTAGACTGGGGACAGTCAAAGGCTAGGGAAAGCACCCCGAATACATGCTTGTCGAAATCGGATGTACTGAGCCACAGGCTTGACAAAGCAGTGCAGCGTAAAACCTGCTGCCTTGTAGGTAGGCTGGGGACAGTCAAAGGCTAGGGAAAACATCCCGAATAAATGCTTGTCGAAATCGGATGTACTGAGCCATAGGCTTGAGAAAGCAGTGCAACGTAACTTAATTCATGATGTCACAAATCAAAATTAATCGTTATGGTGCTAATCCCGTGAAGTCCCATCAGGCGGCGATAGTGCCGGGCCCCCTGCCTCGAGGGGGTCCACCCATGACTACTGGTGGTCACCTTCCCCTGTGCTGTGGAGTCAAGGCACAGAAGAGTAGGTTAAGAGCTATTGACCAAATACCCCGGACACTCAACATACTACAGTGGAATGCCGAAGGAGTTTACAAGAAGAAAGACTCCCTAACACAGCGTCTTCATAAAGATAGAATAGATGTGGCATGCATTCAAGAGACACACCTCAACGCCAATCACAAATTCTCAGTCAGAGGATATCAGGTCACACGTTTCGACCGCGAAGGACACAAAGGAGGAGTTCTAATACTTACACGAAATACAATACCTTGCAGCGAAGTATCTGTGATCTCTGACAACCAAACGGAAATTATAGGTGTTGATATAATGATAAAGGACGTGAAAATAAGAATCTACAATCTGTATAGCCCAGCAGATAAGGACCTTACACTCTCAAACATGAAAATAACTGACACAAACTGCATTATTGTCGGAGACTTTAATAGCCGTTCAGAAAGATGGGGATACCCAGATACTGACAAAAGAGGAGATGAATTGGAGGACTGGGAAATAGACTCAAATCTCCATCTACTCAACAAAGCGGATGACACACTGAGCTTCTACTCCAGAAGATGGCTTACCTCTTCTACTCCAGACTTAGCTTTCTGCACAGGAGACATCCTCCACAAAATCGATCGCCATGTGCTGGACCAATTAGCAGGTAGTGACCACAAACCAATCAAGCTTGTAATGAATATGGACTATGTTCCACAGGAGCAAAAGCCCTTGCCCCGATGGAATTACAAACGAGCAGATTGGGACAGATTTGCCATACTAGCAGACAAATATTGTGAAAACATAAATACACGATATGGCAACATAAAGCAAATGGTGGAAAGTCTAAACAGAGCGGTAATACAGGCAGCCACTGAGTCCATTCCAAGAGAAGCGAGGAAAAATTACAAACCATACTGGACTGAAGAACTACAGAGTTTGGAGGACAAAGTTGAAGATGCCAGGAAGACAGCAGAGAGAGAGAACAAACAATTGAAGCGAACATCTCTCTCAAAGCCATCTCAGCAAAATATAAAAGAACAGTAAATCAAACAACAAGAGATTGTTGGAGGGAAAAAACAGAAAACCTGAATTTTGACAGGGATGGAAACAAACTATGGAAACTAGTGAAAGCCATGAACAATGAAGGACCTAGAAACAAACAAATAACAATTAAACAAGGAAATGCCTTGCTTACAGGAAAAAAGGCTGCAAATGCACTAATGGAACACTATGCAAATGCAAACCACATTGATATTACAACCGAACAGAAGAAAGCAATCAAAGACAAACAGATACATCATAGAAATACAGAGACAGCAGCAGAATATATGATGGCAAATCTAACAATGGAAGAAATGGAACAGGCAATGAATACCCTAAAAAAGAAGAAATCACCAGGAAAGGATGAAATCACAAATGAAATGCTAATAGGACTAGGCACCAAGGCAAAAAAGAAACTACTAGCAGTCCTAAATTACAACTGGAAGAGGGGAATAGTCCCACAGGCATGGAAGGAAGCTATACTAATACCAGTCCCAAAGAAAGGAAAAGACCTGGAAGAACCAAATGGCTATCGACCTATCAGTCTACTTAGCTGTGTAGGAAAATTAATGGAACGCATTATCAATGGCAGGCTAACATGGCATCTGGAAGAAAACAAACTCTTAACACCACACCAAGCAGGATTCAGAAAGTACAGATCCACTGAAGATCAAATAACCTATATAGCTCAGGAAATAGAGGATGCCTTCCAAGAGAAAAAGCACACACTAGCAGTCTGGATAGATTTAGAAAAAGCATTTGATAAAGTATGGAAGGAAGGACTGAAAGTAAAACTGCAAAACATGCATGTTTGTGGAAAAATGTATAAATGGATCAGCCACTACCTTGAGAACAGAACTGCCAGGACAAAAGTACAAGGACAAACCAGCAAAATGATGCTGTTGGAGCAAGGTGTCCCCCAAGGAGGAGTTCTTTCACCAACATTATTCCTAGCATATATAAATGACATCACAGAAAATTTCCAGCCATAGTACACACATCCTCCTTTGCAGATGACCTAGCCATATGGACATCTGAAGAATATATTAGTACAGCTAACAGCAGAATACAGCAAGCCTTATTAGCGCTAGAGGACTGGTCAAAATCATGGCTAGTGAAGATAAGTGAGGAGAAAACAACATGCACAGTGTTCTCCCTCTCAAATAAAACTCAGCAACCTAAGCTGGTATTGAATGGAAAAATATTGCACCATGAAGAAAATCCAAACTATCTAGGAGTCACCTTTGATCGTCGCCTGACATGGAAGACACAGGTTGAGAAAAATCGAACAAGAGCAAGGCAGAGAATGGCAATCATGAAAAAGCTTGCTGGTACAACGTGGGGAGCAGATGAGAAAGTTCTCAAGAAGTTATATACTGGCCGGGTGAGGCCAGTACTGGAATATGGCATTGCAGCTTGGGCAACAGCAGCTAAGTCAAACTTTAACAAAATAAGTAGAGTCCAAAACCAAGGAATGCGAATCATAACTGGAAGCCTGAAGACAACGCCTATTAATGAACTAGAAAAGATCACTTGTTTACAACTGTCAAGGTCTTAAACCTGGCTAGTTTTCCCTAACACATGTGAGACAAGTACAAGTACAACATGATTGGACTTGAGACACAACGACACGAAGTTCAATGGATTTATTTACCGATCACATGTAATACGATCTAGTTTGACATGTGATGATCATTACAATGCATAGATTATACATCAATACACTTACAGACAACCCACAGCTTACAGTCTTTCTCACAAGATGTACAAGCACTCGACTTTCGGGCACAGAACTACACAAAGCCTTTCTCTCTCTATACGTCCTGTCTGGTCCGAGTCCCGAAGCTGTCTGTTGGTTTCTCGCAAAGCGCTTGCCCTCTGTGGATTGGCTTCACGAGGCCTGCGTGCGCCTTGCTTTGTCCTTGCCTGACCGCTGGCTATCGCGTCAGCCAGCAACCCACGGGCAGGTAACTAATACTCGCCTGGCGGGCGTAACGATGTTACTGCATCCCGGTTGGGGACTATTCGCCTGGCGAGCGTAACGATGTTCCTGCATCTCGGTTGAAGGCATTCGAGATTCTGACACGCTCCCCCGGGCTTCTTAATGAAAGATGTCATCTTTCATGTACACTCTATATACATACGGGGTTAATATTTTAACCATGTCAGAATCGACCTTTCTGTTGTTATATACATTGGTATAGAAATACATAATAATCCATATATTGGCATAGAAATACATAAGAAATGCAAGTTGTATTTTAAGACATGTGGTGTTCAATTTTTACCACTTGCCAAGTTTCATCCTCTCGATGGATGATTACCTAAGTTGCAATATTGACCCAGTCAGATCGGTAGCACCAGCTTTCCAAGCAACTACCTCGCAACCTCTAAATAAAAAGGAATAATATGCTCTTTGTAACAAAGAACATCTGGTAAGACCGTAATACGACTTGTTCTAAGCCGTATTCAACGTTCGAGTTCCGACCTCATTTGGCCATGAGCTCTTCCGTCGGTCTACAACGTCGGTAACCCTATACCATGCCCAGTTGATGACTTCCTGGCCGTGTTAACAATCTGGCAACACTATGGATATTTATATACAACACATATTCGAATACATTTCAATTTACTGAACTTGGTGTCATAATGTAACAACAATTAAATGAAAGGGACATAATTTTAAACAATCTTAAATATAATAATTTACAATTATTCTTCTATTTCTCAGCGTCATAGCTTGATGCTTTCCCATACTAGCGAAAAAATGTCGATAGTATGAATAAGTTAATCAAGATATGAATCTAAGATTACACTAGTTGAAAAAATATTAATACACAATTCGTGTATTCGACATTGATGATTCCTAAATATTTTAAAAGCGTCATACCTTTTTAAGGTTTTGTTTGTCGTCTGCTAATTTTGGACTAAATTTATAAATTATCCGGAAGTACACACGAACAGCTGATGTTGAAAAATTCTATCACACACTTGTTCCGGTCTGATGTAGCAATTCGGAATGTAATTGTTCTGATAGTTCATGTGTTAGATGTTTCGCTGGAAAACTTCTGGATTTCGATTGACTGCAGTGGTGTAAATGTCAAAGTTCAGTTCACTCTTTCATACACGGATTTAAAATATCACTGGATATGTTCCACTCGTAGATACCACTGATAAATTGGATAGTTCGCTTGCGGTAAGTTCAGAGCGAACGTGGCACTGTTCTTGTTTCGTAATATATGTACAATTAATATCGTTCGCTTTCTACCACACGCTACACAATTATTCAAGACACTTACTACAATAATAATAAGATAAGAAAACTATATATAGTGGGAATGAACCCTATCACATCACATAGTAGACATACACAGCTTTCGTGGAAAAAAAAAACTTCACTGATGGCTGTGTTGGTCTGAGTGTATTTGACACACTGCACTCAGACATTAGTGCTTACTGGGTCGGTCGGACAACGGGACAAAAGCTCGGCAATCGTGTTGGTTCTGCCTGCGATATGTCGAACTTCAAAGCTGTAATCTTGGAGCTTAAGAGACCAGCGCGCTATCATTTGGTTGGTAGGTACCCCTGAAGTAATAAATTTTAAAGGGCTATTGTCGGACTCCACAATGAAATGACGTCCCAGAAGGAATCTGGAAAATTTAGTTATACCTTCTACTAGAGCAAGGGCTTCCAACTGCGGTGTCGACCAAGCGCGTTCTCTAGGTTTTAATTTCCTCGAGAAGTAGTATACAGGATGTAGAATGTTATCATGTTCCTGTAACAGAACTGCCCCAATCGCCACGGAGCCCGCGTCTGTGCGCAATCTGAAAGGAATAAGAAAATTTGGCAATTTGAGAATGGGATTCTTTAAACTATTCTCAGAAAAATAAGATAACACTTTCTGGAATGCAAATTTTAGGCATTCATTGTTTACAATATTTTCAGGTTGGTCTTTCGTTAGTAGGTTAGTAAATTTTTCAGTCAGTTCAGCAAAATCAGGTATGAACTGTCTATAATAATTTAGTAGTCCTAACACACTTCTGACTTGCTTTTTCGTAGTCGGAAGTGAGAGATTCAGTATTTTGGACACGATGTTATCGTCTGTCGTGACAAAGCCATTAGATATTTTGTACCCCAAGAAGGATATTTCCTGATAGGCTATGTCTACTTTTGTAGGCTTAACCGTCAGTCCGTGCTGTCTAATGCGTTCAAATGTGTGCTGTAATGTCTTTATATGGTCTGTCATTGTCTTTGTGTGAACACAAATGTCGTCCATGTAACAGATAATGTTCGGTATGTCTACTAGTAACAGTCGTGTCATACGTACGAATGTCGCTGGGGCATTGACCAGCCCAAATGGAAGTTTGCACCATCCGTACAGTCCCCAAGGTGTGGCAAATGCTGTCAGGTGTCTGCTTTGTTCGTCTACCGTTATCTGCCAGTAACCTTTCGTCATGTCTACCTTCGTAAAGAATCTAGAGTCTGTCAGTTCTGTCAGTAGATCTTCAGAGTTGGACATTGGTTCTAGATCTAGAAGTGTTATTTTATTTAATTTCCTATAGTCGATACAGAGTCTTATCGTATTGTCCTTTATGCGTACCATGACCATTGGAGATGAGAAATGTGATTGGGATCGTCTAATGATGTTGTTTTTCTCTAAGCTAATGATTTCCTGATGTAAGTTTTCTTTGTAATGCACTGGAATGGTGTAAGGTCTGCATCTTATGGGTGTGTTTGAAGTGAGTGTGATGTGATGCTGTACTAATTCTGTTTGTCCTGGTTGTTGGAGAAGATGGTGTTGTACTGTTGTATGAGATGTTTGCAGCTGTCTGTTTCTGCTTGAGTTAAGTTTGGGTTTATTTTGATTTCTTTCAAGCAGTTTGTCGTGTCTAATGCAGGTGTTGGAATTTCGTCACTATCTTCGTCATCTTCATGGTCTATTATTACTGTACAAGCTATTGTATCGTCTTGTTCGTTATCTCTGTTGTAATATGGTCTTAGCATATTGATGTGGGATATATTTTGTGTTTGTCTTTTATTTGAATCTCATAGTCTACAGCTGAAATCTGTCTTATTACTTTAAATGGTCCTTGCCAAGACTCAGTCAATAAATGTCTGTCACTAGGTAAGAGAAGAAGTACGTCCTGTTCAGGTGTCAACGTTATTGTCCTGTTACCTTTGTCTGCATATTGTCTATATGTAGCACCAGATAATTTTAGTGCTTCTTTTGCAATTATACAAGATTTGATGATTCTTTCACGCAATGATGTAACGTATACGTATGATGATATGGGTTTAAGTAAAGGAGTGGTTTCAGTTAACATTTGATGATAGATACTCAATGGGCCACGTGGTTTGGCACCATAGATAAGTTCAAAAGGAGAGAATCCAGTACTAGAATGTGGCACTTCGCGATAAGCAAAAAGTATAGCAGGCAAATATAAGTCCCAGTTGTTGGGATGTTCTTGCGTGACTTTAGCAAGCATATGTTTTAAATCACCGTTAAACTTTTCTATGATACCAGTTGAGTGAGGGTGATATGGAGAATTGAAACATTGCTTCACACCTAACATTTTGGTGAAAGCTTGAGTAGCTGCGGCAATGAACTGACTTCCCTTATCTGATTGGATAGTGTCTGGAAATCCTATCCGTGAAAATATATGGAAGAAAACTTCCATTATATCATTGGCAGTTATGTTCTTTAACGGAAACGCTTCAGGCCAGCGACTACATAGATCAATAAAGGTAATAATATATTTATTCCCTCTGGTTGTTATCTGATTAAGAGGGCCCACTATGTCGACAGATATTTCTCAAAAGGCCGACTGGCTAAGTCAGTGATTTGTAATTTTGCCTGTGGGTGTTTACCTTTCTTTACTAATTTTTGGCAGATGTCACAACTTCTGCAATATTGCTTAATGTCATTGCAGAATTTGGGCCAATAAAACTGTGTTAGTAATCTTGATCTGGTCTTAGAGTATGCCATATGCCCTGCAAGAGGTATATCATGGGCAAGATGTAAGGCTTGCTTACGGTATTCAACTGGCAAAACAGTTTGCTCTGTTGTGCTGTCACCTCTGGTATAGTACCTGGTGAGGATGCAATTTTTCAAAGCAAAATGCCATCTTGCATTTTTGGTTACCTTTGGCTTTTGGCCGATCAGATTAAAATATTTAGACAATGAAGGATCAGCTTTTTGGGCTGTTACAAAAGTCTCCTTCATAGTTTTAGGAGGTAGTGCCACTGGGCTAAGCATTTCTATAGCCTCAGTTTGATTAATTTCATCTTGCACTCTAGCAGTAGATCTAGTTACTGCGTTCACACATTCAATGATATCAGATGGTGATGAAACAGTTTGATCAATGATGTCATGAGATCTTAGTGCTACATTAGCTACCATACATTCATTTGGTGATACAACATTATCAATGATGATATGTGATGGTGATGATGTTATGTTCTCATCAATGCAAACAGATGTTATATCATGAGGCATATCATTCACCTCTGGTAAATTTCCAATGATAATATCACAAACAGGGTTAGATAATGCTGCGCATTTTACTTTCCCAGTGAGGAAAGGTGTCTGAATATATGCCCATGCTAATGGGTACTTTTCAATATTTCCAGAGAATGTTCTACATGTTACGTGCCTGCCTGTATAGTCTGTAGGCATTATGAACGTTCTCTTTAGTCCAATAAGTGAACTGCCGGTGTCCCGAAGGACTGTAGCAGGCTTGCCATTCACATATCCCTGATGGATGTTTATTCTGCCTTTGGAATCTATTACCAAATTAGCTTCTTCATTGGCAATAGGAATGGAGTGGCCGCATGTCAAAACGCCATCTTCATAAAAGGTATTACAAACAGTGCATTTATTTGCATTAAACATGTCAAAAGCCTGTGCTGAGTTCACAGGGTGTTTCTCTGATTGTTCTTCATCTGATGATGAACTATCAAATAAGGCGGCATTTGCTTTCTTGGTCATTTGCCTTCCTTTACAAGCATGACGCCAATGCCCGTACGCCTTACAGAGGAAACATTTACGTGCATTTTTGAAGGATTTACGTTCCTTATCTTGGCTATTTATGATGTTTTGTAGATATGTAAGATATTCTGGGTTCTGGTCACACATCTCACCTTGGTGGTGTGAAATGTTACAATATCTACAGTGATTGTATTTCTCAGAAGTAGGCTTATATGGTTTTCGCCTATTATAGGGTTCTGATCGAGGTTTTTCATAGTTAGCCGATGCTACAAAGTTTGTATCAATAGCTTCACTAGCAAAACAATGTTTATTGGCTGTATAATAAGCCGAACCATGTCTCTCAATCTGATCTACACTCGTACATTCATTCTCTTGCAAAAATTTTGAAAATGCTGATGGAAGGGATGAGATAACTTTATCCCTGATGATTAGATCTTCTAATTTCTGATAATTTTTATCTATTTTAGCTGCTGAAGTCCATTTGGTAAATATGTCTCGGACTAAGCAGAGGTAGTCAGAGAACGTTTGAGTTGGTTTTGGACTCAACTTGCTGAATTGTTCTCTGTAACCTGCTTCATCTAACATAAAATGTGCCATAATCTTTGATTTTAGATAATGGTAATCTTTCCTGAGGTCTTTGGGGATAGTCTCTATGACTTTCAGAGGCTCCCCTGACAAACTCCTCATATAAATAATATTCCATTCAGAAAGTGGAATCTGGTAATGGTCCATTTAGGTCTCAAAATTTTGGGTGAAGGCTGCAATGCAGTCACCTGAGGTATAATTTCTTACAATACCTTGATACTTTTTATACTGGTTTTCTTTTTCCAGTCTTTGAGCTTTCTTAGACTCTTTGTCTATGGCAGTATCAGTTTCAAGTTGTTTAATTTTTAGTTGTAACTCAAGCTCTTCTCTTTTACTCTGAGCTGAGGTTTCTGCCTTCCTCAATTCATTATCTAACTCAGCTTGCTTTGTTTTTGCAGATAATTCAAGCTCTGCCTGCTTTAATGCTGTTGCTGCCTCTGACTGCTTTAAGGCTGTTTCTGCCTGTATTTGCTTGGCAGCTCTTTCAGTCTCTGCTTGCTTTAATGCTGTTTCTGCCTCTATTTGCTTGGCAGCTCTTTCAGCCGCTCTCTCTTCGCGTTCGTGCGCTTTCTCTCGCAAGTGTTCAGAATACTTAGATTCACTCCACTTTGTCAGCTCGTCACCAGTTAACTTCAGCTTTAAACCCATCTCGATGAAGTCGTTTAATGAAGACATGATGGAAAATTTAAATGCAAATGAGTTGTCAGACACACAATTAGTTACAAGGTGTTAGTAATGTGAAAAATTTACAATTTTGTTCAACTTACAATTGTGCCCAAATTTGCATCCGAAAGTATATAGAAAGAAAAATATACTCAAGTGTACTGGATACGGTGGAGAACGGTTCACACTAGGGCTAGGAACTGTAGGGTCGCTAGTTGAAAACACAAATGACCTCTACGGGCAAGGGTTTCAGATGGCACAGAAAACCTGCTTTGTTTTTGGAGGAAATAAATTAGCGTCTATCTGATGTGGTGTGTGTGCTTGTCACTAAGTTTTGATTAGGTTTGTATGGCGTTGAGTGTAATTGTAGGTCGTAATGTCGTCAATCACCAAACTTTTTTTCAAAAACACAAGTCACTTTCTTTCCGAAACTTTTTGCTTTACACAACCAATTTCACAAAGACAATCTAAATATATCTCAACACTCTACAACACTGATGACACATCACTTACATCAAGTTGACATTCAGTAAGGACATAGACATCAAGTTTACAAGATGGCGACAAGGTTACAATGGCGACGATTTCACAATGTCGACAAGGTCAAAATGGCGACAAGTTACACAATCACTGATGTTTTACACGTTTACAAGATCAAACAAATGTATGTACTTTACGTTCACATCTAGCCTCCATATTCAAACAATCTAATATAATACTATATGAGAATGAGCTTTCACGTTGACATTTAAATGTACATTACAGATGGACAACAGTCACGTTCACAAATCTAAGTTCAAATCTTAAATAACCACGTTCAATGAGGACGAGCCCCCACGTTCACACATGTCAAGGTCTTAAACCTGGCTCGTTTTCCCTAACACATGTGAGACAAGTACAAGTACAACATGATTGGACTTGAGACACAACGACACGAAGTTCAATGGATTTATTTACCGATCACATATAATACGATCTAGTTTGACATGTGATGATCATTACAATGCATAGATTATACATCAATACACTTACAGACAACCCACAGCTTAAGTCTTTCTCACAAGATGTACAAGCACTCGACTTTCGGGCACAGAACTACGCAAAGCCTTTCTCTCTCTATACGTCCTGTCTGGTCCGAGTCCCGAAGCTGTCTGTTGGTTTCTCGCAAAGCGCTTGCCCTCTGTGGATTGGCTTCACGAGGCCTGCGTGCGCCTTGCTTTGTCCTTGCCTGACCGCTGGCTATCGCGTCAGCCAGCAACCCACGGGCAGGTAACTAATACTCGCCTGGCGGGCGTAACGATGTTACTGCATCCCGGTTGGGGACTATTCGCCTGGCGGACGTAACGATGTTCCTGCATCTCGGTTGAAGGCATTCGAGATTCTGACAACAACCAATGCAAGATAGAAGAGATAGCAGAGCCCAGCAACAAGCAGAAAAAGTTAGAAGATTGACAGACCACCCTATGTACAACAGATTTAATGGTTTTGGAAAGGGAAGACTGAAGCGTAGCAACTTTGTAGAAACTGCAAAACGAAGGATTAGGGCAGATCCTATACTTAACATATCAACAGTCAAGCCCATTTACAATGCACACAAGTTCCCAGCTTGGAGACAGCAGCAACTGCCTGAGATGATAGAAAACATTCCTGGTATTGAGAAAAAGAACACTCAGCATGAAACCGAAAGAAGAGAAATAACCCTAAACTACATAAAAGAACATTACCCAAGCAGGAATTGGACCCATGCATATACAGATGGATCAGCCAAAAATTCAATAGAGAATGGAGGAGGAGGAATTCTCCTAAATTTAAAAAATGGAGTGAAAAAAAACACATCCAATGGCAACTGGAAAATTTTCAAGTAACTTCAAAGCGGAGGTAGAGGCTCTGAAAACTGCAGCAGAAATGCTCCTGATGGAGGAAAATAAAGAGAGGCAAATAGCTGTCTTCACAGATGCAAAGTCAGCTGTCTCAATACTGAAGAGCAATAACAGCACAGAACTAGCTGACCTAAGAGCAACACTCCATGGTCTATGCCAGAAATCCAAAAAAGTTGTAATACAGTGGATCCCATCACATTGCAGTATACCTGGAAACGAAGAGGCTGACAGACTGGCAAAAGAGGGCGGACGACTACCACGGCCTGACATAGACATAACCTATAATGAGGCAAAGAGGTTGATAAAAAGCACTTATAGAACCAAATGGGAATCAGAGCATCCAGGCCATCAGAAGGATGATGCATATTACAAACTCGACCGAAGAGAACAAGTAGCAATCTTCAGACTCCGCACAGGACATAACAGGCTGAAATATCACTTGTTCAATAAACTAAAGATAGGAGATACCGATGAATGTAATTGTAGAACTGGAAAAATGACAGCAAATCATTTGCTGCAGGATTGCCCAACGTATGCAGAACAGAGAAAGATATTTTGGCCCACACCTGCTTCATTTGAGGACAAGCTATGGAGATATCAACAAGCTCAAGTTGACCGCAGCTTACTTTAACTACATACAGGTTGACATTTAAAGGTGCATGAAGACAAAGAGGCATGAAATGGAATATTGCTTGGATAGCAAATCCATTATGTGGAAAGTCCAAATCGAAAGCTCGCTGTGTTGGCTTCATAAAAGGTGGAAAAGTGTCCTAGTGGCACGAAATGGAATATTGCTTGGATAGCAAATCCATTACGTGGAAAGTCTGAATCAAAAGCCCACTATGTGGGCTTCATAAAAGGTGGAAAAGTGTCCTAGTGGCACGAAATGGAATATTGCTTGGATAGCAAATCCATTACATGGAAAGTCCGAATCGAAAGCTCACTGTGTGGATGTCATCTGCAGACTGCATACTTCTGGTTTCCGGAAGAACAGCCTATGGTGAACGGAAGGCCCAATATACGGAAGTGAGGCTAAGCAGCCATGTGCAGGACGTGACGATTCCTTGGGTGAGCCCAGTACTAGAGCGCTATGTATCGGCTCTGCAAGTATGGAAGCCTCCTTGGATGGCGGGGAATGCCCATGGTCTGCCCCTGCCTTCCCTTGAGGGCTGACCAGGATCTTTGGCTGTTCTTTATGGGCCAGCTGGGATGGGGGATAACACCACAACAGTGAGAGTCAAACATCCTAAGAAACCCCCGGGAAGGTTAACCCGGTCAACAAATGCCCGCAGAAGTCGGATGTGTCGGCCTAACGGCGCAAGAACGCAGCTCTGCTGTAAACAGGCACAACGCAATCACATCCGGAAAAGAAAAAAACAACAACTCCGGATGAACGCAGAAGAAGAAGAAGAAAGCAGACGTTTGCGGAGTGGTAGTAACTGAAGGCGTTTATGCAGGCTAGGATTGTCAGTTAAATGTTTGCTATAAATTAAACTCATGGCCCGTTTCTGGAGTGAGTAAAGTCGCTTGGTGCTTGAATTGGAACAACCGTCCCAGATTGTAGAGCAGTAGTCAAAATGTGTCTGTATGTGAGACGTATAAAATATTTTCCTTGTGTCCTCATCAAGGACATTTTTTATTTTGGCGAGTTGGTAGACTTTTTTAGCTGTTTGTTTAGTGAGCGCTTGAACGTGAGGATTAAAGGTTAGGTTTCTATCAATGATGAGGCCTAATGTTTTGTGCTCAATTACACTTTCTACTGGCATGTTATCGATGTGAAGTTGAAGTGATCTGTGTGAATTTAGAGTCTGAAGTCTTTGTCTGGTTGTTAATAACATAGATTTTGTTTTAGTGATGTTAATTTGCATACGGTTTGCATAGCTCCACCTAACTACATTATTTAATTCTTGTTGCAAGGGCGACTCCAGCAAATTACCGCTTTCAGCGTTTGTATACACTGTACAGTCGTCTGCAAATAGATCGCAGGACGACGAAAGATGCGAAGGTAGATCATTAATATATATGGCGAATAACAGAGGGCCAAGAATAGAGCCTTGCGGTACTCCAGTATTGAAGGTAGTGGTTTGGGACAGAGATTTATTGTTTTCTGTTTGACAGAAAAGATGTTATTAGCGACACAAAATTAGGGCCAATTTTCATTGTCTCTAGATTTTTAATTAAAATGGCATGGTCTATCATATCCAATGCTTTTCTGAAATCGATAAACACAGCTCCACATAGATTGTTATTTATATTCTGGTGCCAATTTTCTATCATGTTTGTTAGGGCCGTATGGCAAGAATATTTTGGTCGAAATCCTGATTGACTGTCAACTATAAGCTTGTTGCGATCTAAATACTGTAATGTTACCTTATGGATGTGTTTTTCTAGTGGTTTAGATAGTGATGATAGTAAAGAGATGGGTCTATAATTGTTCGGGAGACCATGGTCCAATGAACCAGATTTAAGGAGAGGATACACTTTAGCGATTTTGAGAGCTGATGGAAAGTAACCTTATATACATAGGTTAGTGAAAAGTAAGATTCATCATCATCATCATCATCATCATCATCTTCCACTTCTGCCGTCAAGCGTCGTGGGGAGGAATAATTTGCGTTCCAGCGCCCGGTGGACGGCACTGGATAGTGTCATTCCGTGAGGTTGTACAATGTCTCTGATGTCGTCAATCCATTTTCTTCTTGGACGTCCTCGTGGTCTCGTCGCAGATGATCTTTGATGTAAGGCCAGTGATGGTAGTTGTTGATGTTGCATTCTAATGACATGGCCAAACCACTTGATCTTCTGTCTGTCAATAAATGTGGCACAAGGTGTTGATCCCACAGTCTGTCTGATAGTAGCATTTCTTACTCGGTCTCGGATTGTTAAGTTGGCAGCTCTCCTCAGGCATCTCATTTCGCAGGTGTTGATTTTGCGAAGGTGTAATTTGGATAAAGTCCAGGTTTGAGATTGGTAGCATAGGGTTGGTGTGAATATGCTGTTTATTATCTGTCGTTTTGCGGATATGGGTATGTTTGGATGTTTCAGTAAGGGTGATAGTTGATATGTAAGTAAGATTGAAAAGAGAAAAACAAAGATTCAGAACATTAGACTTAACAAAGATACAAGATCAGATAAAGAATTCAAGAATTATACAGAGTGATTGTAAGAAACAGATGCAAAGCAATATATAAAATGCAAAGCATTAATGGGAAATGGTGAAAAACTTATCAATGAAACAAGCAAAGAGATATTACCGGAAAGAAGAAAAAAGCTAGGAAGAAATGAACAAATGCAAAAATCTTAACGTAGATGAACAAAACACACACACAAAAAAGCAAGTAAACCCGACAAAGAAGAATATGAATTATGATAATATAAGATACATGCAGAAATAAGAGATATGAAAATAAAATGAAAGAATCAAGTTCTGAAGCAGCAACCTGATGTGGTTCTGTGAAGTGTTAGGACCATCATATGTTGTAGGTTGAATGCAATGTAGGCTGAATCGGTGGCCAGTTATACCCTCTGTTAGAGGACGATGAGCACAGATATCAAACACTCATCCTACTGCACTCACGACATTATTAGCGTAGCCTCCTAATTAATGCATTAACACACCCTATCAAGAGATAAAGACGAAAGAAAATTAGTTAAACAAAGTTGCACATCCTTACAGGACGTCACAATCAACCTCAGAAGTTTTTGACTGTGATTTCTTGGCAAGTTTACGTTCAGTAGTTTGCTATTGCTTTATGAACAACCGGCACTCATACCATTTTATAAAAACGAATGCAATGCGGTCTGCTGCCAAATTGCCCGCAGCTGTATTTTGAACGTGGTTTGCAGAATTATTTTCTCCGTAATCCCGTATATCCACGTAGGGTAACGCAGCTGTGCGAGGTTCGGTAGCCGCGTTGGTTACTTATGGGGGTATGTGAACCGGTCGCTCAGAAAGCAATGGCAAACTACTGAGCGTAATCTTGCCAAGACATCAACAACAGCGGTAAAATGCTGGTGTTATGCGACCCAAAAAAAAAGTGTAGAATTATGAACTGCGTCCTTAACCCCTTCACCACAGAGCCGGCTAAACAAACAGTGCAGCAAAATTGAATTAAATTATCATAAATGTGCAGAAAATGTGCATACAAAATTGAACAGGCAGAAAAATATTAAACACATGTTTGAAAAAAAAAAACACAACATGAAAGGAATTAACGGAAGTAAATGCTGTGGTAAAGTGGCGGAATTGATACATAAGAGAGTTTTGATTTTCATAATCATCATCATCATCAAGTGCCATGCCAGCTGGCGTAGGCGTTCATGGTGTCGTGTCCTCCTTTAAAATGTCGTCCCTGGAGTGAGGAGAGTCAACACCCACATTATAATATTTTTTCCCTTCAATATCCTGGAGAATCCACCAGCTTCCGTCCAACACACTCCACCAGCCTATGGACACCTTTTCCTATCACTCTCTCACTGTCGTACTATGCCCCCTCTCATACTTCACCAACGCAACATACTCAACAACTCTTGCTTCTAAAAATTAATAAAGATTAATTTATTAAAAGAAAAGTGTAACGTATATGAGAAGTGTATGCGAAGAAAATGTGTGTCGTGTATTCTAATGTAAATGTATAGGTCAGACCACATAGTTCATGTTCAGAGTCCCCTCATCATGGCAAGGATCACACGACATCACAAGACTCATCACAATAGACCTCACCGAAGTCGTGTCCTTCTCTCCAGACATGTCCTCCTCCAGGAGCTCTGATGACCATGAGAACTGAATCCCATGTAAATATAATCCGTGAAAAAATACTATTATTGTTCCTAACACCACGGTTCCTAATAGTTTATAGAAACTCAAGCTTCCTAATTCCGGCGCAGTGAATAAAACATGGAACACTGTCCTATGAACCTGCCGTTTTCTTCTAGCGAAATGTTCTATATTTTCACTCTTAAACAGTCATAGTCTCGACTAAAATGGCTTGCTTTATTTACTAGATATTGTTTGACAGTTCTGATCTCCTTGATACGTGGTACAACTACACTTCAATGTTTGGTTTCATCTAATGTGACCATCAGTTCTTACTGATCTAGTTCCACGTGGGCTGAACATCCACCCCTTCAGGCGTGTTAACAATTGGTATGCACTCATGTAGGATACTTATACCATTCAGCTCCACCGAGCCATGGGTATCAGCTTCTTCTAGCACCGACCCATTTAGAAAGAGGCTGGCCAATCTTTCTGCATCATAATTTATCCGGGATCGGATTTTTCATTGGTTCCGGGTTCTTCATTCCAACCTGAGGAACCTGTAAAATAGATCATACAACTGGTGAAAGCCTCCCCGTCACTGATCTCTATTAGATGATCGCGGCCCTTGGCCCTTGCTCAGTAAAATACAATGAACCTACTCTGTCAGGGACAGATGACTCAACCCATTGGTTATCATCAGGCCAAGACAAGAAAAAAAAATCAACAAACAGAATGCGGAACCCCGCCCACCAGGGACACCTACGGGAATATCCCAATTATCGCTCATTACTCAATTCTCCACTAGTAAAAATTATCAACACTTCACTAATCTATTTTCAACTAACAGAGCCAAGTATCACACTCTAGTTTTAACAAGACTACTGTCTATATTAATTAGAACTAATTATAATAGGTTCTACCTTAGGCAACACCGCAGTTAGATCCAATTACATCTACTCTTGCCATGACAGGCACGTGTAAAATTAAATTAACTCAATTCGCACACGGTAGACATTTTTCCAATCAGAACCGCAGTGCCGAAGCACGTCCGCTAAAATCCAAGGTTTGAGTTCAACTGTCCTCTCCAATCATGGTTTTCTGGCAAACCCCTAAAATTGGTCACGTGACATGGTTGATGTCCTGCAGGTGTTATTTGGGCATATCATCCATTGTCAAGAATCTATTTTCCCTGGCTTAGTCACTGTCAGAGTTGTCATCACTTGTTTTGACATCCCCAACAAGCTAGCGAGTTACTGTATGATCCCCACAACAGTAGTCAATAGCAATCTGTCAATCTGCGTGATGTCCGGAAACTCTATATGACAGATGGACTGTTTTCTTCCGAGCTGAGTACTACCGCTCTCAATCCAACCTGTTTATGAACTGTCAAAGCGATGTATGATTCAGCTCACCCACTTCCCCTACACATCTGCAGCTGTTAACTTTGCCCGACCTGTGATGGTTGACATCCGATTGCAACCAGGATCCGACGGGTTCCATCTGTATTCGAATGTTGACAAACTGTCAAAGCGATGCCGGGACCCGTCTCCCTCACCACCGAGTGTTCCCAATCCGTCGACCAGATGTACACGTGCAGCTACAAATATTGTCCTGGGATTTTGACATCCGATTTGTTTTTACTGTTAGTTAAAATAGTTGTCGCTGGCAGATAGTCCGTTTAATCAGAAAGCCTCTATAATAATCAACTGGTTAAACGCAAGGTTTTATTTTGTGACACATGGCTCTCCACAGATCTCGGTCTGTGGTTTTCTGGATCAACTCTGCTGCTGATATTCCTCCGTGCCACCGTCTCAATCCATCCAGCATCATTTCTCTTGGTCTGCCTATGCCTCTCTTCCCCTCGATCTTTCCAGTTGTCACGATGTTCTCCAATGCCCCTCTTCTCATTACATGACCAAAGAAAGCTGTTTGTCTCTTTCTTATTGTTGTATATAGTGTTCTAGTTTCATTAGCCTGTTTCAGGCAGTCGTTGTTAGTTACTCTGGCAGTCCAAGGAATTCGCAACATTCGTCTCAGGAACCACATCTCTGTTGCTTCTAATTTCTTCTTAATTTGTTCATTTACATTCCAAGATTCACTGCCATACAGCAAAACTGGTTCTACATAGCATTTCAGCACTCTCTTTCTTACATTCAGTGATAGTGGCTTATTGCATAAGATACTCTTCATTTTCTGAAATGCGGCGTTTGCTTGCCCTATTCTGCTCTTAATCTCTGTAGTACATCTTCCATCTGATGTTATAAGTGCCACTTGGTTAAGAATGTTTCCTTCTATTTCTTTGTCACATTTTGGTGTCACTATTTTCTTTGATATCACCATTGTTACTGTTTTCTTGATATTCAAAGAGAGTCCTTTCCTTGCACTCTCTGTTACTACAGTGTCCAACAATTGTTGTAGGTCTGTTGATTTATCCGCCACCAATACTGTGTCATCTGCATAGCGTATATTATTTATATTATAACCTCCAACTAGTATTCCTGGTATCTCTTTGATCTCTCTCATTATTACTACGCTATATAGGGAGAAGAGATCTGGTGACAAGACACACCCCTGTCGTACTCCTAGCTTTATGTGTTCGTAACAACCCTCTTTATTTCCCATTTTAATTGCTGCTACTTGGTTCCAGTAAATATTCTTTACTATTCTTAAATCTTTCCCATCATTGTTGATATCTTCCAACATTTTAATCAGTTCATCATGGTTTACTTTATCAAATGCCTTAGTATAACCTATGAAGCATAAATATGTCTTTCTGTTTCTCTATTGACCTTTCTATTAGTGTCCGTAATGTATATATTGCATTGTTTGTGCCCTTTCCCTCCACAAATCCATACTGTTCTTCACCAATTTCCATTTTTATTTTCTTTCTGGTTCTTCTTATTATGATTCTGAGTAGAAGCTTAGTGATATGGTTTATGAGGTTAATTGTACGAAAATCTTCAAATTCAATTGCTCCTGGTCTTTTTGGTATAGCTATAAATACAGATTTCAGCATATCACTGGGTAAATATCCACTGCTATAAATATCATTTAACATTTTTTAATATATCTACTCCAAATTCCCCCAGTACTTCTAATTCTTCTACTGTGATTTCATCTGGTCCAGCTGTTTTTCCTTTCTTCACATATTTCATAGCGTCAGCGACTTCTTCTTTTAGAATAGGTGGACCTTCTAAGTTACTTTCTTCTGTTAATTCTTCCCTTTCCCCGTTTTGATTTTATGATTAAAAATGAAAAAAACAAAACAAAAACAGAATGGACAGAAGAAAGTAACTTAGAAGGGCCACCTACACAAAATAAAAAAGTCACTGATGCTACCAAGCACACGAAGAAAGGATGAACGGCTGAATCACATAAATAACAGTAGAGGAGCTTGAAAAAGTGGAAGAATTTGGAATAGAAATACTAACTTAACTGTTTAGAACAGATATTTAGAACAATGGGTACATACTGCTTGTATTATGCTGAAATATGTACATTTTAAAACTGTATTCTGTAGCATGAGTCTGCTGTAGGTATGTGAAGTGTTAGGACCATCACATGGCATGGAGGAATAGGTGGCCTACCCTACCCTCCCGTAGTGAGCGTTGAGTGTGGGCATCAAACCGTCACCCAGCCACACTCTTGTCATTGTCAGTGTCGCAGAACGCCGTGTCAACCTCCCAGAATACTTTCTCGGTACATCTCATGGCCCATTCAGAGAAAATACAGAAGAATGCACTGCATTCTCTACAAGCATTGTACAAGACCGTCTAGCCTTGATGTAAGATTACTCCCAAAAAGCCTGCAAGGAAACAACCACTACGGTCCGCTGCTACATGGAAACACTCTTCAATTTTACGCCAGGGCTCATCTGTCAGAATACAGGTGAAACGTTCTGCTTGATAAGACACCCTGGGTTACCAACAGAGTCATACTAATGGGGCCATCATGCTACCCAGCCAGTCCAGCTTCAAGGTGTTACGTTTCAAACTGACAAGGTAATTATACAGACGTGAAACTGACCCACGGCTGGCAGTTAAAACCGCCCCGGCATGAAATGGACAGTGTGAAAGCAGTCATTCACCCATGAAGGCTGGGGATGAAACCTTGACCTAGGAAAACCACTCAACTGTTGGGTGTCTGATGGAGGCAAATAAAACTGTGAATTGTGATTTGAAACAGACAGGGAGGAGCCAAAGAGATTAAGGGCGTTTGTCGTACTTAGTATAAATAGGCTTGCTAGACCTGTTAACTTTACGTCGTCGCAGGACGTGCGTCGTCGTCATTCGCACTACGAGAGCTACCAAGTCAAGTCGCCTTATTCTGTCAAGAAGCCTGATACGCGGGAAAATGTCACGTTGAAAGTCCAACAACAAGAAACACGCGGTAGCCAAGATGTGCAGCGTGGGAGCTGACAAGAAAAAGAAGAACGTGGAGAGCCTACCTGCTAACTGCATCAAAGAGCCTGATACTACAGCTATTACTGAAGCTACCAAGAGGGAGAAGAACGACAGCCCAACACAGACAAGAATCAAGACAACAGAGAAGAAGGAGGAGAAAGACACCAGAGCCGGGAACACCGACTCAAAAACAGCCCGATGGGTTGTCAAGCGGATACAAGTGGAGCTGACAGGCGAAGAAATCCTGAAACAGCTACGAGAAGAGAATCCTCACATCCGATTCACGAAGGCGGAGTGGCTCCTCACCTACTCCAAGATACCTACAACCCTGGCGGTGGTGATATCGGAGGGCAGCGAGATGCCGATAACAGTATCAATCAACAACAGAATGCAGCAGCCAGAGAGATTCATCCCAACAGTCAATCAATGTTCAAGATGCCAGAGGGCCGGCCACAGCAGAGCAACATGTCGCAGTAAGACGGAAATCTGTTGATACTGCGCCGATCACCACGCTTTCAAGAAGTGTCCGCTGGCCAAGCTGGACACGGACTTCCGAGCACCCAACAACAAAAGAAAATGCGCCAACTGCCTGGGCAAACATGGAGCAAGATACCTGGGCTGTCCGTACCTGCAAAGACACAGAGACGTCTTAAATATCGCCATCACCACAAAGACACCATACAACGAAGCAATGCGGAGGTGCGAGCCAGCAACATGCATCTCACAAGCCGAGAAAGAGCAACTGCAAAGCCAGATCGAGGAGCTAAAAAAGCAAGTCAAGTTACTGCAAACATCGGCACCAACCAGCGACAATGGGAAACTTCTTGCCGAAATAAAGGAGATCCAGCGGGACATCAAACAAGAGGTGGAGAATATGGGGCAGATGACAAAGATAAATGAAGAGATTCTGCGAGACATCAAAGCGGTAAGAGAAATTCTAACAACTGAAAGGGAGCCATCCCAAACCAAATCAGCACAAGAAACAGAAAAGCACACAGAGAAACCGCAAGATCACATCCAACAAGAGGACGAGTCGGAACCGCTAGACAAAGTCAGCAACCCAGCCACGACAATATCCCGCCAGACATCCGAAGAAAACCAAGACGAGCACTCTGAGAACGACACGGAGAGGCCCCGGTGGCCTACCTTGGAGGAGCTACGAGAGTCGGCAAGGATTGAGAAACTCAGACACCAGGAATTCAAAAGGTGCTGGATTGAAAGAGAAAAGAAGAAACCAAAAAAAAAAAAAAACTCAGGAGACCGGTAGAATACCCAACTAGACACTTGGAACAGGATACGACTACTAGTACTACATAGAAGACGGAGAGAGAAAAACATGGCTGAGCGCGGAGGAAAAACTCGAATGGCAGAAGCTAAAACTCGAAGATGAAAAAAAGTACAAGAAGGAAAATAGAAACGTCGAAAAGCTCCTACAGAAAATACACAAAAAGGAGACTAAAAGACCTAATAAAAAGTTCTTATAAGGACTACAGCCAGTCAAGCCAGACGAGCCACGAACCTACACCAACAAAGAAACCACAAGAACAGACGAGCAAAAAGGATAGCCGCTGACGTCACAGACACAAACCAACATAATCAGTCCGAGATAGGACTCACAAGACAAGAATTAAGGTGAACAAACCCACAAAAACCACGGACCTCAACAATAACCGAATGAGGAAGCAGACTGAATGAGGCCGAATTTGGAATTTTTGGTTTTGAAAATTGGAATTGGAATTGGAATTGTTCACTTTAGATAGGCAAATGTTTGAAACAGAGAGTAAATGTATATTTCGGTAGTAACTATTCAGTAAAGATGCGGATTTTCATCCTTCTGTCTGAGCTATGTTATTTCACTGAGACTATCAATGTCTCTTGATACTGATCTGTGAACTCATATTCCTCAATTTGTGTGTATATATCATATTGCATAGATTGGTTATTCTTCTGACAAGTAAACTTATGTTAGGCAGATCTCGGCTATATTCTAGATAGACTTTTGACTTTCATGCATCTTAGCAGATGCTTGTCACTCCTATGTAAACTAACCTAGTCGCCTTTTATTGTGTGCATTGGTTGTACAGAATATAGTCAACTGACTATATTTCTTTTATTCTTACCACGACAGTGGCTAAGTAGTGACTAACCCGGGCAGATCAGCAATGTGGCTTTTCTGTGTGGTCACTTCAATGAGACTTGTTGATATGCCTCATTTTGTATGTATATAATAATTCAATATTGTTACTAATTCATGCATTATGCTATTATGTTGAATATCATTATATGTCTATTTTGAATTTGTATACTCTATGTGTATTTGATGTGCGTGATTTATTTGTCATATGCAAACCTACCAATAGGAATAGTGGTTTGCTATTTTGTTCTCATGCGCAGCGCGCATTGGCATAGGGCCTATTGATTGTGTTTGAAGCAGCGGTGTAATGGTAGAGACATTACCCACAATTGGTATAGAGTATATGGTGCTTAGCCCTTTCAGTGTGTTGTGAATGAATGTTCACGGTAACTGAAAGAGGCCTTTTACAGAGGCTGATCACGGCGTGTAAGCCCGGAGATCAGGTACTATTATGATATCACTACCAACCCTGTGATCTGCTAAACCAACTTTGGACGGAGCGGCTGTGAGGAGCTATCGGTCTACCTGAATTAGTGACATTAACTTAGAACATTGCATTCCTCATGACGGGACGTTATAAGGGATGTCAGAAATATAATAATTACAGGCATGTTCGACTACTGGAAAAGTCTTTCCTAGACACGACAGTAGGAGACAGATATAGAGGGAGGAGAGTTAACGCAGTAGAGCTGAAAGAGACTCAGCCAGACTGGTCATTGTATAAGTATGACTATAAGGTGGGGGAGGAGGGTGATAGAATGTATGTATTATTTAGGACTGTTCTGATGTAGAACTAGATAATACACATTCTTGATTATCTCTTCCAAGCCCTCAACAGGAGCCCAGTTTTTCCCGTGCTGTGATAACGGAGGAACTAGGAACGACAGTACGGAACACTACTGTTCTGAACACCATCCGGCTGTTCGCTAATCTGAACATAGCTGTTGTTAGCGGACCTCTAGTGTAAAAACAAGTCCGGGGAAGCCAGACAATAGCCTCACGCGAGGAGTCAAAGGAGAATTATCAAGCAACAGAGAAGCGGTGTCGTCAGTCACTACATGCTAAGGGAGATACAGAGGAGGGTATCTGAGCACTTACGGATTAATAATTTGATGTGCAATGAGGATGGTCGGCTGACTAACTAACCAATGATCTAAACATACCTATCTGTTTCATTTGATGAAGAAAAAGTTTCTGTATATGGTGCGAAGACTACCAGAAGAGTATTTTTTATATTGTTGCTGCGAGAAAACATTATCCTGTATAATTCTTGTGCGTTAATTATTACACGAGCTATCAGATTTTGCTGCTGTGAAGAAAAAGAAACACATGCGAGAACACATTTAGAAAAGAAATGGCTATGAAATATTTACTGGAAATTTTTAGCAGAAAGTTGTCAGTGTTAAATGACAAACTGGCACTTTGTTCAGCGGGAGAAATGAAAACAAACATGGATGTCAACAAACCAGACGCAGAGTGTGCAGTAGACAACCTTAAATTGCAGGGACCTTCCGCGAGAGGCTGTCAAGCAGAAAGTGACAATAGCTCGTCACACTCAGTGGAAGAAGGCAACGCAGCCGCCTCGTTTAATAAGCTGCAGCATGCTGTAGAAAAATGTGTGAAGAGAATAACTGCGCAACGCAGGTGAACAAAGTTAAACTTTAAACTAATCAAACTTAATAATAATAATATTGACTTAATAATTTAATTTAATTATTTTCATTTCAATCATCATTCATTCATTATTCATTCATTCAGTAGCACGTCCCTTGAAGAACTTCGCTCCCATAACAACCGTTCGGAAAACTTCTCGCTCATAAGCAAAATGTCCCACGCCCGACACACCCATCTGGAGATCTGATTCTGCCACATCCTGCACCCATCTATTCTTCTCTTTGACCTTTCTCTTCTTCTCTTCCAGGGCATCATGACGTTTCAAGTGACCAGAATGTTTCAGTTTTCTTTTTTTTTTTATCATCTTTAGTAGCCAACCTTCTTCAATATTCAGTTTTTGTATGGATTCATTTGTTCTTTTCTGTATGATCCATAATATTCTTAGAACCCGTCTATTGATTTATGTAGTAAGTGTCCTCCATGTCTCACAGGCTTATTTTGCAATGGGAAAGATGCAGGCTCTTCTTAAAAATACACTTTGTGTAGTTCTATCTATCTCCCTCCACAATTTATTCAGGTTTAATGTCTGAAGAGCAATAGATATTCGTCTTTTAATTTCCTTCATTGTGTGTCGTATCAACATCTGTTGGAGTTTGTTTTGTTGCGTGATCTACATTTCGGAAAAAAATGGCGTGATAACTAGAAAACATCTAGAAACAGAACAATATCTAGAGACATCGAGACTGTAGGTGAACATCTGGTTGGGAAAGTGACTGCCAATTCTATAAGGGGTGAACTATACTGTTCGTAGAGGACTTTTTTGGTGACATTCTGGCGGTGGCATTTTGCACAGTGTGCCTGAGCGGGCCGTTGTTTGTTGAGACTCCTGCCTTTTCCACTTTTCACATGGGGCTGTGAGGAACATTTCATGTGATATTCACAGGCACGGGAAAGGAGCATAATGAGGACGACCCTTTCCTGTGATGTTGGAACCACAACTAATGACTGTGTCACCATTGTTGGTAAATA
This sequence comes from Cepaea hortensis, assembly GCA_963921405.1. NCBI lineage: Eukaryota > Metazoa > Mollusca > Gastropoda > Stylommatophora > Helicidae > Cepaea > Cepaea hortensis. The sequence goes on along the minus strand of OY992877.1, from coordinate 143,810,926 downwards.
ATGACCCAAGGTATAATCAAAATTGTCCACCACCTACAATTTTTCTTCATTAATATATATTTCTTTCTCCATATTAGTATTCAATCATCAGTGAATGATAATCACAATTATAACCTTTATCATGTCATCAGTAAATCATCGCTGCAGTGCGATTGATCTTGAGGATGCGTACAACAGAGTACCATTGAATATTTTTTAATGTTTCAGCTTCTTGAACTCAAGATAAGTCCATTCCTCCTTATTTGGATCGCCGCAGCCCTTTTCCAACGGAAAGTAGTTTTTAGATGTGGCAGTTGGACTTCTGAACCAACAACAATATATCCTGGCCTGCCACAGTGATCACCATTCTCTCTGGTGCTGTTTAATGCCTGCACTGTGATAATCACCACTGAGAAGATCACAGGACCGGGGAGGACATTTTCATGTGCCGATGTGTTAGTGTATTGTCAGGGTAAGGATAGAGATCGAGTTGCTGTAGAACTACAAACAGAACTAAATCGCATAAGCACTTGGTGTGTGGAATCTGGGGCAGTGGTCAACCCAACGAAGGCAGCAGTGACATGGTTCTCTTTGTATAACCATATTGTCAACACCAACTGTAAATCTGTGTTCAGAGACTGTGGAAAGAACGCAGGCAACGAATTACCTGGGGGTACGTTTTGATCGAAGCCTTGCTTATAATGAGCACATAGACCAGGTGATAACAAAAGCCAAGCAGGATTTGGCAGTGGTGCAGGTGATGGCGGAGGCAAACTGTGTGCAGCGCCATCTATGACTTTGTTACGAGGGTCTGGTCCTTCCTGTTTTTGAATATGTGATGGAGATCCTCCATGCCATAAGTAGATGGAAAGGATACAGAACGAATCTGTGCGTTTTATTCTTGGATGCACAAGAGATACAGCACGCAGGGCGATACGCTACCGTCTTGATATTCCAACCATGGGGGACAGAATACAAATTTGCCGAGCACGTGCCTACCTCAGAATCAACGCAAACACACATCATCCACTGCATAGTGAAATTAAGAAGATAAAGGGCAGCAGGTTAAACAGAGGAAATTCGTTGATGGGTCAAGCCAAAGACATTCTTCAACAGGTATGTTCACTTGAGGACTTAGAACCTGCGAGGAGTGGGTACAAGTGCCAACAGAGTTCTGTACGTCTTTTTCAGTTTGCATCCAACTAGACAGAAAATGCAGACAAGAAAATCCGGCTGCTGTGGAGGCGGGAATACAGACTTTGATCTTCGACAATTCTTTAAAGAGAGTTCTTTAAAGCTGTCATTTACACAGATGGGTCAGTCGTTTGACAAATGAGAAGTTCAAAAGTCTTTATGGCTCAGGCCGGAGGAAGAATTGTGAAGGAAGATTCTGGTGCTTTTGGTTTGATCACAAGTAGCCTGACTATGGAAGTCATGGCAGTAAATAAAGCAATAACATGGCTTGAGACACAGACATTCAATCGGGCATGTTTCTTTAGTGACTCAATGAGTATGCTGAAGAAGATAGAGGTGGTGTGGATCCAAAGAGAGTGGTTTCTGTCTCTCGAGTGGAGAGAGTGGTTTCTGTCTCTCGAGTGGTCTAGGCTGGCAAAGATTAGTTTCATTTTCGTGCCAGGGCATACAGGTGTACAAGAAAATGAGCAGGCTTGCAGGTAAGGCTCCTGTGGAAGGCGGATGAGCCATAGACCAGGCTGATATTCTGAATGCTCTATGAGAAGTAAGTCATTTGTGAGAACTAAGTGATAACTGTGAATCTGCAACCATGGTCAGGATGCGAGAACAGCAAATTAAAAGAGATGTGGCCAAACAAGAACGCAGGAAGCCATAGAAGATTCATAAACCAACACAAAACTGGTGTGGTTAGACGCTACACGCGGCAGGATTTACTGAGGAAGGAATCCTAGCACTTATAGACTGAATGTTTTGATGTGCAATGAGGATGATCTTTCGACTAACTAACTAACTAACTAACTAATGCATATAGATAAAACTACTTTTTAGAAAGAAATATATGTTAATGAGGAAAAATTGGAGGTGGTGGAAAATTTTGAATATCTTGGGTCATTGATTACCAACAATGGTGACACAATGAAAGAAATTAAACGACGACTGTCAATTGCTCTTCAAAGACTAAAACAACTGAATAAATTATGAAGTGGGACAGACAGAACTACAAAAATTAGATTTTTAAGAGCAAGCATCTTTTCCATTGCAACATATGCCTGTGAGACCTGGACACTTACTAAACAAGCTGAACAGCCTTTGAATATAAATGTTATAGATGAGTTCTAAGAATATCTTGGGTAAAGAAAAGAACAAATGCATCCATACTTCAAGAGTTGAATATTGAAGAAGGTTGGCTATTAAAGACGATAAAACAAAGAAAATTGAAATATTTTGGTCACTTGAAACGTCATGAAAGTTTGGAGAGAACAATAATGGAGGGGTATATGCCTGGGAAGAGAGGAAGAGGAAGGCCAAAGAGAAGATTGGTGCAGGATGTGGCGGTTGATCTCCAGATGGGTATATAGGACGCGGGACATCTTGCTTATGATCGAGAGGTTTTCCGGAAGGTTGTTATGGGAACGAGGTTCTGCAAAGGACATGCTACTGAATGAACTAACTAACTAACAGTAAATCATAATCACAGTTGTAACCATTATCATGACATCAGTAAATCATCTCCAATCAGCACATGGTGGGTAATGTGCTCAGTATCATACCAACCTCCTTTACTTTCCATATATATTCTGGTACCCAGTTTACGCTTGGAGGCCTGGTCCGTAAACAAATCCCCTCCTCCATGGGAATTCAAACACATGACCATCAGATGTGTCTAGCCACTGCGAAACAGCGGCTCGTTCTGGCATTGTGCACTTATTGAAAAGCATGTATGAAGATGTGACCGAACGTTACAGAAATTAGTTTAATAAACTGACATGCAGAACATCACAATCTTCCAACAAACAACAGGTTCGACAAGCTAAACATTATACATATGTAATTTTCATTTATGTGTTTACAATAAATTCCTTCCATAACACTTTTTTTTTTTTTTCGCATATCCTTTTACAGGACATCGCTGTCAACAGCAGCATCTTTCAGCTGTCTGTTGATTTCTTGGCAAGATTACGCTCAGTAGTTTGCCATTGCTTTCTGAGCGGCCGGCTCAGTTATCCCGCAAGTCACCAGCGGGGGACGAACCGCTCCCAGTTTTCGCCCGCCACGAGACTCTGCGTGATAAACAGGATTACGGAGAAAGTGGTGTAACCCCTCGGCCAGAGAGACCGGCTTCCATAACACTACAAACTACAATTTCTGGCCCAGAGAAACAACAGTGGAAGATAAACTCCATGGACCACTGAGTGAACTGTAAAAGACAGTGAAATTCATACAAGAGACAACATTGCAGATATAAACAAATTTCAAGCGAACGAAAGAAGAAGAAAACTAACTGCAATTAAATCCATACAGGATAGTTACTGTTTGCCATGTTTTACTTATACACCCTAGGCTTGCAGCAGAAACAACAATAAACTGCCCATATCTCCAACTGTAATTAACACTTTCAGGCACAAGGCAGTAACTTCACAATACATTTGTAACCTGGCATTTCTAACATAAGAGCAATAAAATTAGCATTTCTAATTATCAACATATGCATGTATGTACGGCAAGGTGTATTGTGTATAGCACTTGTATTTTTCCCCCAGAGTGTTGCCATACATTAAGGAGCACTTCAGAGAGGTTTACCGATCTGATAGTGAAAATGTATTAGAGATTTCTAAGTCAATGGTGCGGCAGTTGGAATCAATGATTAGGGTAAGTTCAGACATGCTTCATGTTTTCATATATGTCATATTTTTAAAAGAAAAATAATTATAGCTACTACAAGACAGCTGGTAGCATTAAGTTTAGTAGTGCGGTTTGACATTACACTCAATACATGTTCGTATGTGCTCCATTCTCTCTCTCTCTTGTTCGCTCGCTTCCCCTGAACTAAACTATGAAAGTATGTTCATGTTTTAATGCTAAGTTATTATTTTCTTGTAGGCTCGTTGGTGTAATGGTTTTGCCATTATGCTTACAATGGCATGAGTGTGGTTCGATATCAGCTATCGCTGTTCAGTGCAGTAGGGAAAGACTGGCCACTTATGCCTCCATACACCCAGGCCTACAAAATGTAATGGTTCCAACACTTCACATACCCACAGCATGCTTATGCTAATGGATTTGTTTATTTTAATTTATTTTCTGCTTAACAGGAGGATATTGAAATGCAGCTGAATGCCTGCAATGTTGAAGAGCTATTGGGCAGCTTAGACAAGATCAAGACTGAGAATGTTTCAGTGCAAAGAAAGTGGTAAGGGATATGATTTCTCATTGAAAAGGATGAATAGAAATTATCATGACGACTTTTTATGTTGTTTAAAAATATTAGACTGTCATTGCTGATCATTCTGTTTGAAGAAGCCTGCCCATACACTTTTAGTGCTTTAGCAATTATGATATCTAAGACAGTCTGTTTTTCTCTGATATTGTCACATTAACGTTTTTTGGTTGTAATCTGAAGGCGTCCTAGCCGCAACCCTAAAGAAGACATGAAGGCCCATCTTCAAGAATCATCTCAAAAGGAGCTTCAGCAGCTGGAAAAAGTACTCAAAACTCTAGAATCTCAGAACAAGCACTTGAATGAGTGTGTTTCCAAAAGTGATGAAAAGCTGCAGGAGTCAGTCAAGTTGGCAGAGAATTTGTGTTCCACTTTGGAAGAGGTATTTATGCGATTTGTTATTTCTGAGTAAATATAACAATTTCTTTCCTTTGCTGTATAGTTTAAATAATATACAACAATTGTCACAACCCTGAAAACTTAATATTCAGAGAAAAACAAAGAATAATGGATTGTGAAGAATACAGTACAATTAACTTTATGACCAAAAATATTCATAATTTATTTAGAAGAGTATTTCCAAATAACCTATGGTAATAAACTATACAAAATTTTAAAGAAAAGTTAGTTATTTGCATGTCCTTTACAGGATGTCGCAGTCAATCCCACCATTTATTTGCTGTTATCTAGACATTTTTACGTTCACTAGTTTAACATTGCTTTCTGATTGGCAAATGCTCTACCATTGTCCCGGGAAGGTTAACCCGGTCAACAAATGCCCGCAGAAGTCGGATGTGTCGGCCTAACGGCGCAAGAACGCAGCTCTGCTGTAAACAGGCACAACGCAGTCACATCCGGAAAAAAAAAATCCGGATGAATGCAGAAGAAGAAGAAGAAGATACCATTGTTAAAATCAAAGCAAAGCGGTCTGTTCCAAATTTCCAGTGGCCGACTTCAAACCCGGAATGTCAGAATTATGAATCTTTAAGGAAAGAGGTACACATAATTTTCTGTAGTATAAAACAGTATTTGAGATTTATACAGTGCAAACCGCTCTAGGCGATCTTGGATGTGACAAATTTGTGTTGTGAAGACAATATTGTATTGTCCGTTGTAAATGCATTACTATATGCTTGAACTCTTATAAGGAATTTATGATAAGAACTATTTCTTGGGTCACATGTGAGTTTGCCTTATCAGGTCTGCACTGTATATGGATTTTTGTCAACATGTAACATAGGGGGTATTATAAACCGGGCGCAAGTGGGAATATTGCTTGGCTGGCAAACCCATTTCGTGGAAAGTCCAAACCGAAAGCTCGCTGAGTGGATGTTGTTTGCATCCTGACCTCTCCTGGTTTGTACGCGCAGCTGCCTGTGGCGAACGAAATGCCCAATATATGGAAGTGAGGAGGGTGAAGCAGCCATGTGCAGGACGTGACGATTCCTTGGGTGAGCCCAGCACCAGAGCGCTATGTGTCGGCTCTGCAATTATGGAAGCCTCCTTGGGTGGTGGATACTGCCCATGGTCTGGCTGATACTGCCCATGGTCTGGCCCTGCCTTCCCTTGAGGGTTAACCATGATGTCTTTAGCCGTTCTAACTGGACCAGCTGGCATGTGGACGGCACCACAACAGTGAGAGTTGAAAGTCCTTCAAAGCACCCGGGAAGGCTAACCCGGTCAATAAACACCCACAGAAGTTGGATATGTCGGCCTAAGGGCGCAAATAAACTTGGCAAAAGGCAATTACATCTGAAAAAACACTCCTGATGAACGCAGAAGAAGAAACCGGGAGATCGATCGTGAGTGTGCTACCCAGCATGTCACATGATGATTTAATAACATACATCACACAAATAATAAAAAAGCAGGCACAGATGGCAAAGATTTGAAACTTATGAATAGTGTATACTGTCAGCAGACAGCACCTATGGATAGTCCAGTTGGTCCATCCATTAAAAAGAAAGTGTTGAAGTACTGTATAGAGCCTACCAATACTGTTGCATGCATGTGAAACATGGACAATAAGTAAACAAGCTGAGAAACATATAAAGGCAGTGGACATGCAATGAATACCATGAATTGACAGCAAATAAATGAGGCAATCCATCAAGGAACAAATTAAAACCATAAATTGATTACAGAAATTAGGTGTGGGCAGTCGTGATTTTTAGGAGCACATTATGTGGAGAAGTAAATGTGAAAACTTAGTGACAGATGGCAAAATTGAAGTGGAGGAAAGTATCGAGGAGTCAGAGAAGAGAAAGACATCAGTGCAGATAGATTCAGGATATGATTTATAATTTACACATGATATCAACAGAGGTAGGATATGTTTTATGATAGGGAGAAATTGATAAAAACTATTTTATGGAGGTGAAGTTCTGCATAGGACAGTCCACCAGACTTGTTCACTCCATGCCAATCAAAAATGCCAATGAACAATAAAGAAACTAAAAATGTCACAAACTTTGAATATCTTGGCTCCTTAATCAAGAGTTACGGAGACTGATCAAAAGAAGTCATACATAGACTAGTGATTGCAACGCAGAGGCTAAACTGCATTACGAAGCTATGGGACAACACCAGCAGACAGTTAAAAAATGTTGAGAACATGCACCTTTCAATTTGCGGGCATAAGTCATGAGCCTTTTTGCAGTCACTAAAGAGGAAAATCAGGGCCTTTATGAATTTGTTTATTAGCTGGCTTAATGTCTTCCCAGAATGGCACACAGCGAGGTGAAGAAAGGTCTTGGTCAGTCTGAACTTTAACCCTGGCACAAAAGCATCCCTGCATCCCATAGAGACACCAGATAGAGTTTCTTTAATCTGTATTGTTTTTATTTTACATTTTTGATGTATTTTCATTAACAAATTATGCTGTTATAGAACTGTTCTTAGAATATCCTGGATGAAGAAGAAAAATGCTGACATTCTATAAGATCTGAACATTGAAAAATCTGGGACATAAACATTACCGTGTCTTGGAATCTGGAATACTTTTGCAATATTATAGATGTCACTTAGAAACTGGAATACTTTTGCCATATTATAGATGTCACTTAGAAACTGGAATACTTTTGCCATATTATAGATGTCACTGTGGTTTGCACAAGGAAGGCATGGTTTCTGGAAGAAGAAACTGGAATACTTTTGCCATATTCTCTCTCAGGGCCTTTATGTCACTGTGGTTTGCACAAGGAAGGCATGGTTTCTGGAAGAAGAAACTGGAATACTTTTGCCATATTCTCTCTCAGGGCCTTTATGTCACTGTGGTTTGCACAAGGAAGGCATGGTTTCTGGAAGAAGAAACTGGAATACTTTTGCCATATTCTCTCTCAGGGCCTTTATGTCACTGTGGTTTGCACAAGGAAGGCATGGTTTCTGGAAGAAGAAACTGGAATACTTTTGCCATATTCTCTCTCAGGGCCTTTATGTCACTGTGGTTTGGACAAGGAAGGCATGGTTCCTGGAAGAAGAAACTGGAATACTTTTGCCATATTCTCTCTCATGGCCTTTATGTCACTGTGGTTTGGACAAGGAAGGCATGGTTCCTGGAAGAAGAAACTGGAATACTTTTGCCATATTCTCTCTCAGGGCCTTTATGTCACTGTGGTTTGGACAAGGAAGGCATGGTTCCTGGAAGAAGAAACTGGAATACTTTTGCCATATTCTCTCTCAGGGCCTTTATGTCACTGTGGTTTGGACAAGGAAGGCATGGTTCCTGGAAGAAGAAACTGGAATACTTTTGCCATATTCTCTCTCAGGGCCTTTATGTCACTGTGGTTTGGACAAGGAAGGCATGGTTCCTGGAAGAAGAAACTGGAATACTTTTGCCATATTCTCTCTCAGGGCCTTTATGTCACTGTGGTTTGGACAAGGAAGGCATGGTTTCTGGAAGAAGAAACTGGAATACTTTTGCCATATTCTCTCTCAGGGCCTTTATGTCACTGTGGTTTGGACAAGGAAGGCATGGTTCCTGGAAGAAGAAACTGGAATACTTTTGCCATATTCTCTCTCAGGGCCTTTATGTCACTGTGGTTTGGACAAGGAAGGCATGGTTCCTGGAAGAAGAAACTGGAATACTTTTGCCATATTCTCTCTCAGGGCCTTTATGTCACTGTGGTTTGGACAAGGAAGGCATGGTTCCTGGAAGAAGAAACTGGAATACTTTTGTCATATTCTCTCTCAGGGCCTTTATGTCACTGTGGTTTGGACAAGGAAGGCATGGTTTCTGGAAGAAGAAACTGGAATACTTTTGCCATATTATAGATGTCACTGTGGTTTGCACAAGGAAGGCATGGTTTCTGGAAGAAAAGGCAGGGGTCAGCCAGCTTGAAGATGGACTCAGAACATTGCAGAACGTCGGGCATGAAAATGCATGAGGCAGGAGCAACAGATTGAGTAACTTTTTGGTGGGCTGTGATGAGAGCAAAATTCTGCAAAGGCTCTACATGATGATGAATGACTTAGTTTGATCTGGGTAGGCCAGCAACATACTGATTCTGAGTGTGCTTGTGATCACTCCAAGCAGTTGATGTAAGTCCTGGGTGCCGATTGTCTACAATCATTGTTGGGATTGCTATGACTCTGTTGTAGTTTCGTAGCATGCAATGTTGACAGAACTCCACAGGCTTCATCACAGTGAAAACTTTAGCCAATGCTCCTTTTGTCAGCCAGACTAGTTTTCTTCTACTGCCTTTTGTTCCTTGAAGAAACAGGCCAACAATTAACTCACACCAAGCCTTTCTATCCTTTGCCATCACCTGAAACTCCGTCCATGTCCTCTCCATAATATTAATCTCTGTCTCTAATTATTTTCTCCATGTGTTCTTAGGTTTGCCTCTATTCCTTTTGCCTATGAATTACAGAGGTAGAACTTTCTAGTTTTCTCAGTGTGTGTCCAGCACAGCATCTTTTCCTCACCTGTTTATTCATTGGAATTAGTTTAATAGCTGTACTAGTGTCTACCCTGAATGGCCCATGGGAGATGAAGAAACATCTTGGTCAGTGTGAACCTTTACCCTGGCACAAAAGCAGTATTACATCCCATAGAGACTTCTGCAAAATCTGTATTGTCTTTTTAATGTATTTATCTTTTTCATAAACTTATGGTGTGCCATTGTGCATCAGAAGGTAGTATAAATTATCTGGTATGTTTGTAACCTCCTTGTCTGTTTAATATTATTGTTATTTCTTTTGCAGGCGGCTTCAGTTATATCTGATGAGACAAGACAAAAACTCTTGAATGCAAATGTACATATGTAATCTATTGCATTGTATGGGCAAGAAGGTTTCAAGTTAATATGCTGTAACATGTAAATAAAGAAGACTTTTAATTGTGCTGTTAGGCTTGAGTTGAGTTGAGTCAAGAACCAACAGCATTGCACTTGGGGCATTCTCATAATCGCTCAGTCCTCATCTTCAATAGCCAGCAAAGAGTTCCAATACTAATGATGCCCATTGCAATCTGATTACATGTCTGTCTTGCTTTACCACTGAGTGAGACTGTTGACCAGATCCCCTGACCACCCCTTGCTGCTGCATTCTCTCTAGACCGTGATAGTCTCTCTGTTTATCTGCAGTGTTCACATGCTCTTAATCATGCACCAAATCGCTCCTTAAAGATGTGGCACCGGCCAATCTGCCTGCGTGTTCATTTCCAACCACACCAGAGTGTCCTGGAGAATAAAATCCAGCGAATGCTCACAATCTGGACCTCTGAATGAAACATGCCAGTCTTCACCTTTGTCGTTTCAACTCTGGTATGTCTATAACTTTCAATATTTTTTATGTCTATTGTATTCTCAAGTTGTCGAATCATAATGTAAGAAAACAGAAATTGTGATCATCTCCAATGTAAAAGAAATACCACGTCGTAACACCCATCAGCCGGTTTCCCTGGTGAAGGGGTTAAGGGCGCTGTTCGTAATTATGTAAGCCCGTCGTTCAGAAAGGAATGGCAAACTACTGAATGTAAAACTTGCCAAGACATCAACAGCAGCTGAAAAATGCTGGTGTTGACTGCAATGTCCTGTAAAGAGGGTATGCAAATAAAAAAACATCCTTCAATATAATTGATCAAGAATAGTCAGACAGCTAAGGTTGATTGTGATGACCCATAAAGAACATGCAACCAACTAACGTTATGTATGCCTGCATAGTTAAATATCTTTGTGCTTTTAGTGTTTAAGCATTCTTTAAAGGTGTTATTTCGACTCTGGTGTGTCTAAAACTTTCAATATTTTGGATGTCTATTATATCCTCAAGTTGTCAAATCACAATGCAAGAAAACAGAAATTGTGATCATCTCCAATGTGAAAGACATATCTATTCGTAACGTCCATCAATATAATTCATCAAGAATTAGTAGAATTAATTGAGAACACCATGGGCAGATATTTGTGGAGATATATCATATATGAATGCTGACGCCATTCAGCAGGGCGCATGCTGATGAACATATGTGTGAGTAGGAACATTCTTAATCAGGTGGAATCAGCATAACTATCTTCAAACAGTTATAACATTTGGCGGACGATGTCTTGTAGATATTAGAACAAAAATCACCATGTGCTATGCCAGTAAGCGTGGGCGGTCATGTTTCGCCATATTAAAAATCGTGCTAGTTGTCACCAAGTTCTCTTGTTTATTTCTTCTCATAATGTCTCAAAAAAAAACGTTTGCTGTCTACGTCTGATTTCTCTAAATAAGAATTGCCAAGACAAAAGTAGCGTTTTGCGTGATGGAAAACCTACCAGTGTCATTTGCAGTCAGGACACGTGCTAAAGTGTTATATACACTATGCAATTGTGTGAACGCGAAGCATGGATAATGAGTAGACAAGCAGAGCAACATCCAATAACAGCAGACTAGAACTGGGGAGGGGGGGGGGGAGAAATACATGTACGGACCAAAAAAAACAACTAATGATGCAGTTCTTCAAAAGACATTTGAAAACTAACTTTATTTGAGAAATTAGACGTAAACAGTCCAAATTTTTTCGACTTATTACAGAAAGAATGAAACTCAAAAACTGAGTGACAACTGGTAAACTTGATGGGCAAAAAAGCAAAGAGAAGTCATAGGTAAATGCTTGCATGGCTTGACCAAAGGGCATAATCGGGACAAGAAAGCAGACCTGTGTGAGACTGGTGATTGTGTGAGATGGCGAACAATGATCACCCTCACTGTTTGGCATGGTACATCATGATGTTGATGAGTGTTGTCTTCCGATTTAACTGATTCAGTGCAAAGGATAATATATCGCCAAATGTGACCTCCCATTTTATCAGAAGGATGTTATCGCCAAACTGAAGTTATTATGTTATTTGTTTTGTTTCATGGTATCTTCCGCAATTTTAATGCTTAATGAATGGAAACTTACATTATAATACATGTTTTGTGGATTATTCAAAGGCATTTTACTGTGTAAAACATCAGAAACTTTGGGAAATCATGAGGAATATGGGCTTTTCATCACATGTAATACAACTCGTAAAAATTCTCTATCTAGATAAACAAGCAGCAGTTAGAATAGATGGCGAGACATTAGATTGGTTTGACATCAAGCAAGGAGTCCGTCAGGGCAGTGTGCTGTTCCCCTATTTGTTTAACCTGTACGCCAAAAATATAATGAGAAATGTCAGAGATGATATAAACAGGGAGTTACGAGGGTAAATTAATAAGTAAGTCACAAATGGCTGTAGAAAAATAACGAACTATAAAAACAACTTGAAACCAGTTTATTTTTATACTTTGTCCCTTTATTTCTCAACATAATTTCCACCAACATTGATGCACTTATCTCATCGGTTTATCAGTTCTCCCAAACCGGCTGCGTAGAACTACGTGCTTTGTTTTCATTTACCTGCCATCCCACAGAACTGTGTGACTTACTTATTGACTCGCCCTCCTAACTTTTTCTACTCAGCTATGCACCGCTTTACGGGAAATCGCTAAGGGCTAAGTCCACTGAAACCCTCAACTTGGCGGGAGACATTTCGTGAGTGACGCCGAAGTTGAATGTGAAAACTTGATTTAGAAAACAGAGCACGCAGTTCTATACAGCCGCTTTGGGGGGACTGATTAAATGATGGGATAAGTGCATCGATGTTGGTGGAAAATATGTTGAGAAATAAGGGGACAATGTATGTATAAGAATAAACTGGTTTTAAGTTATCATATTTAGTTATTTTTCTAGAGCCATTTGTGACTTACTTATTAACTTACCCTTATTTTTTTTTAAATTTTTTTATTCACATATCCTTTACAGGACATCGCTGTCAACAGCAGCATCTTTCAGCTGTCTGTTGATTTCTTGGCAAGATTACGCTCAGTAGTTTGCCATTGCTTTCTGAGCGGCCGGCTCAGTGTCCCGCAAGTCACCAGCGGGGGACGAACCGCTCCCAGCTCGCTCCCGCTACGAGACTCTGCGTGACAAACGGGATTACGGAGAAAGTGTTGTAACCCCTCAGCCAGAGAGACCGGCACCCTCGCATATGATGCCCTAAATAGGCCTATTGGCATTGGTGGGCATGACATACCAGAGATTCGGTATGCTGATGATACAGTATTGCTATTCCACAACTCAGAATGGTATAGAAAACCTAATAGCATCAACCCATTTGAATAGTGAAAATCACAATGTATATCTTAACATAACAAAAACAAAGATAATGCACACAGATAAAATTACTGAGGAGAAAGAAATATGTTAATGAGGAACAATTTGAGGTGGCGGACAATTTTGAATATCTTGGGTTATTGATTATCAACAATGGTGACACAATGAAAGAATTTAAAAGACAAATAGCTATTCTTCTTCTTCTTCAGCGTTCCGAGCCATTGAGGTTCTTTGCTGCAGATACAATACGTCTCCATTCGTCTCTCTGGTTGACCTTCTCTTGCCAGTCGTTGATGCCAAGTGCTTACTTGTAGGCCTGTATGTATATTATCTCTCCACCGTCTTCTTGGTCTACCTCGGGGGTCTACGGTCATTTATTTCCTGAGTGTAAGCGAGTTTTGTTTCCCTATTATCTTCCATTCTTTCTATATTCCCCCAGCCATTGTAATCGGTTTGATCGAAGCCTTGCTTATAATGTGCACATAGACCAGGTGATAACAAAGGCCAAGCGGGGTTTGGCAGCGATGCGGGTGATGGCGGCAGCAAACTGTGAGCAGCGCCATCTATGTCTTCTGTACGAGGGGCTGGTCATGTCTGTTTTGGAGTATGCAATGGCAATCCTGACTCTCAGCCATAAGCAGATGGAAAGGATACAGAATGAAGCTATGCGCATTATTCTTGGATGTACAAGAGATACAGCATGCAGGGCGATGCGCTACCTTCTTGATTTTCCAACCATTGAAGAGAGAATACAAGTTTGCAGGGCACGCGCCTACCTCAGAATTAACGCAAACACACAACATCCACTGCATAGTGAAATTAGGAAGGTGAAGGGCAGCAGGTTAAAAGGAGGACGGTCGTGGATGGGTCAAGCCGAAGACATTCTTCAACAAGTGTGTTCACTTGAGGACTTAGAACCTGGCGAGGAGTGGGTGCAAGTGCCAACAGACTTCTGCACATCCTTTTCAGTTTGCATCCAACTAGATAGAAAATGCAGACAAGAAAATCCGGCTGCTGTTGAGGCTGAAGTACAAGCGTTGATTTTCGAGAATTCGCTAGACGGTGACGCGGTCATCTACACAGATGGGTCGGTCGTCCGACATGTGAGAAGCTCATGGGCCTTTACAGCTCGGGCCGGAGGGGGAATTGTGAAGGAGGACTCTGGTGCTTTCACTGAAACCACAAGTTGCCTGACCATGGAAGTCATGGCAGTAAGTAAAGCAATAACATGGCTCGAGACACGGACATTCACTAGGGCTTGTTTCCTTAGCGACTCAATGAACATGATCAAGAGGATAGAGGAGGGGTCGATCCGAAGAGAATGGTTGCTGCCTCTGAAGCGGTCTCGGCTGGCAAAGATTAGTTTCATCTTCGTGCCAGGGCATGCGGGAGTACAAGGAAATGAGCGGGCTGACAAGCTCGCAGGTGAGGCTACTGTGGAGGGCGGACGCGCCATGGACCAGGCTGACATTCTGAATGCTCTACGAGAAGTGAGACTTTTGCGAGAACCAAGTGATGACTGTGAATCTACAACAATGGCCAGACTGCGAGAGCAGCAAATTAAAAGAGGGGTGGCCAAACAAGAACACTACGCAGGAAGCCAAAGAAGATTGATAAACCAACACAGAACTGGCGTCGTTAGCCGCTACACGCTGCGGGATTTGCTGAGGAGGGGATCCGAGCACTTATGGACTGAATGGTTCGATGTGCAACGAGGATGATCTGTCGACTAACTTCAAGAGCTGAATATTGAAGAAAGTTGGCTATTAATTAAAGGCGATAAAAAAGAAAATTGAAATATTATGATCACTTGAAACGTCACGAAAGTTTAGAGAGAACAATAATGGAGGGGTATATGCCTGGAAAGAGAGAAAGGCCAAAGAGAAGATAGGTGCAGGATAATCTCCAGATGGGTGTGTCGGACGCGGGACATCTTTCTTATGATCGAGAAGTTTTTCAGAAGGTTGCTATGGAAGCGAGAGTTCTGCAATGGACATGCTACTGGATGAATGAATGTTCCTTTGATTGTGTGCAATGTTTGGTCCAAACCTACTTTATGTATGGCACTGAATCAGTGCGATGCACACAATACAGAGGCATTTCACTTTTGTGTCATGCTGGAAACATATTTTGCAAAATTCTAGATAAACGACTACGACCTATAATAAAACACCAGCTAAACCAATCAATCAATCATGTGCCATGCAGGAAAGCGTAGGCGGTCATGACTCGCCATTTCACTCGATCACCGGTGTCGTGGATCAGCTCAGTGTTCCTGTCTCGTCCATGCCATGTGGCCAAGCCATCCAGGTATTTTCCTCTTGGTCTGTTCCCCTCGATTTTGCCAGTTGTCTATAAGTTCTCCAATCAATTTCTTCTCATAAAACGTCCAAAAAATTGTGACTGTCTTCGCCTAATTTCTCTAATCAGTCTACGATTTTCATTTGTCTGCTGTAGTATTTGGTCATTGGTTTTTCTGTCTGTCCATGGTATTCTTTGCATTTTCCTCAGAAACCACATTTCTGCAGCCATCAGATGTTTTTCAGCTTGACTGCACATTGTCCATATTTCACATCCATACAAAAGAACAGGCTCTATGTATCCCCTCAACACTCTTTTTCTCGTTTCAATTGACATCTTTTTATTGGTCAGAATGTCTTTTATCTTGCTAAAGGCTACTTTTGCCATGGCGATTCTTGTTCTAATCTCTTCAAGGCATCTCCCATCAGATGTTATGACTGTTCCGAGATAATTGTATCGATTCACTTGTTGCAGAATATTCCCATTTGCTTGTATATTACATTGTGGTACTTCGTTCTTCCTAGTGACGACCATAACCTGTGTCTTCTTACAATTTAATTCCAACCCCAGCTGCTCACTGTGTACAACAACCGCATCTACTAATTGTTGCAGATCCTGTGCATTGTCTGCAATCAATACTGTATCATCTGCACATCTAATGTTATTGGTGTTTCTTCCACTAATGCTGATTCCATTTATATCTTCTACATTTCTGAAAATATTTTCACTATATAAGGAAAAAAGATCTGGAGACATTACACATCCCTGCCTAACACCTCTCTTATCAATCATTAACACTTCATTATCAATCCTTATGGCAGCTTGTTGTTTCCAATATATGTTTTTTTATAAGTCTAATGTCTTTCCCATCAATTTGTAGATCTGCAAGCATATCCACCATGTTGACATGTCTAACTCTATCAAAAGCCTTTGTGTAGTCAATAAAGCAAAGATGTATATCCTTATTTACTTCTATAGCAAGCTAAACGAAACCAACTTGGATTTAGGAAAAAGACAGGATGCACATGTGCCATCTTTGCACTTAGACAACTGATAGAAAAATCAATCGAATTTAATGAAACACCCTACTTAGCCTGTGTTATCCAAGAAAAGTCATTTGATAGAGTAGATAGAAGCAAGCTTTGGGACACCCTTAAACGGTATGGAGAGTGCACATCTAACAAACTTATGTGCAAGCTTATATAACAACAGTGAATGCACGGTAAGAACAAACAGAGGATACATAAGATCCGGAGTACAACGAGGTTGTGTCCCCCACCCCCCTTTCCCCTTGTACATAACCTATGTAGACAGCATATGATATGTAAATAAACCAGCCAAACAGAAACCGCAAAAACACTACGTAAAGAACAGAAGACAGGAGAAGAACCAATGCCAACTTACATCTTTAAAGAACTCCTATTTGTGCACTAGCAAACAATGTTTGAAACACTAATAGCAGAAGCAGAATTACAAGTCCACATAAGTAGTCTAAACAAAGGGGAAAAAACTAAACAGTTTAGTAAACTACTACTAAACAAAGAAACAAAAGAACATAACATGAAAATTAGCATACGTATAATAGAGGTAATGACTATAACCAAAGAAGAAAAATACAACAAAGATTCATCAGAAAGAACATCCTTTGAAACAAGTAAAGAGATCCAAGTACTGATTGATTGATTTAAGGATCGGCATCACAGCATTCGGGGCATTCCCATAGGCGCTCCGTCCCCATCCTCAGCAGCCAGTGAAGAGTTCCAACATCAATAGTACCAGTAGCAATCTGATTTTATGTCCGTCTCGCCTTTCCTCTGAGCGTTGAGCGTCGGCCAGATCCCCTCGTCACTCCTCACTGTCTCACTCTTGCCAGGCCATGGTAATCCATTTGCTCCTCCGAGGTGTACACGTGCTCCCACAAGGCCGCAACCACGTCTGCCTTGTCATGTATCAATACTCCACCAAGTTCTGCAGAGCCAGCCAATCTGTCCGCCTGTTCATTTCCGGCATGCCCTGGAGAAAAGATCCAGGCGATGCTTGTCACCCTTGACCTCCGAAGCGAAGCAAGCCACTCTGCACGAAGCCGGCCCGTCCTCATCCTCGTCAGCATGCTTTCTGAGCCAAGCCAAGGATCCAAGTACTTAGGAAGTATAATATCATTAAAGAGCAAATCAGAAGACGGATCGAAAATACGTAGATGTAATAAGGCAAATTCATTTAGTTTAGTTGATAGATCAACATCACAGCACACGGGTACAACCCATAAGTGCTCCGTTCTCCTAACTCAAAAATGAGTCTGGAGAAACTCAGCTCAGTGCACGAACTCCGTAGCACCGGCGAGGATTCTGAAATACTTTGAGTAGATTTTTAACTCGAAATTTTGCCCGGGCAGCGCCGTTAGGCTACTCTTGTTCGATTTCCAACTGCCAAGGGATTTTTTTACGTGCGCAACAATACACACGGGCTTTCCGATCTCACTACCCTGAGACCAGAGGAAATCTTATTACTAGAAGTCCACGAGAAAAAATCCCGGTCATCACCGGGGCTTGAACCCGGGACCTCCAGCACTCTAGGCGGACAGCATACCTCGAGACCACGCAGTACCCAAATTAATTCATTTGACTAATTGCACCAACACTATAAAACAAACAAACGCGTATCAGTTAGTTGAATATCCATTACAGGACGTCGCAGTCAACCCCGGCATTTTTGGGGTGTTTGTGATTTCTTGGCAAGTTTACGTATCAGTTGATACTAAAAAAAAATACTCAGTGCATCAAGAAGAGAGAAAATTAGAAATGAAAAAAATCAGAAGTGGGGGGGGGGGGGGTGTCCTGGGGTTATAGCAGCCCTTGATTTAATTAGAAACAGTAAGTTGAGTAAGTTAAATGATTCGGCCATATAACTAGACCAACTAACAGTATGCCACAACAAGCAATAATGAACAGACCAAATGGAACCAGAAGAAGAGGCCGATGATTTTTAAACGATGGACATAGGGAATAACAAATTCCATGGGAATCTCGATGTATGAAGCCCGTAAACAAGCACCCTCCTACTGTTTATGCACCATCTCGACACCGCAAAGTACAAGAGGAACGAGATGAGATGAGACTGAACCAGTTCATACTTTCTATTCTCTCAATGATGGTCTGCGTGGCGAAGTGGTCAAGCCGTCTGCCTCACGCTCTGAAGGTCGTGGGTTCGTTTTCGAACTGCATCGTTCAGACCAAGAGTTGAATTTTCCCGAAATCCCCCGTGGGTCACCGATGAAGATAGGTGTTCGTCTTTTTTGCGATGCTCTCAGTAAGCAGATTTTTTATTCTGATGTAGCCACATGAGTTCTATTCTGTTCAACGGCTACACCCCTGACTGTAGCTGAGAATCTCCAACCAGATTTCTTTTTTGATGCATTTCACCGTCCTTGTATACTATTTAGAGCAGTGGTTCTCAACCTTTTTTGGCCCATGCCCCCCTCCCCCTTTACCATATGTTCAGAACGTCATTCCCCCTTTCGAATTTTCTCGCTATAAATCCCCCCTCCCCCACCTTTATACAGTATACGTAAAAATGGAAGCTAAATTTAATACAGTAACACATACTAGAACAAGTCTAGACATCTACATAAAACGTGATTATTTTCTTCTTTGCGTTCACCCGGAGTGTTTTTTTCAGATGTGATTGCGGTGTGTCTCGTTATGCACCCTTAGGCCGAGACCCTTAGGCCAACACATCCGACGTTTAGCGTGCATTTTTGACAGGATAGCATTCCTGTGGGACTGTCTCGTTTGTGGTGCCGTCCACATCCCAGCTTGTCAAGTTGGAACGGTCGAATGCTTCGTGATCAGCCCTCAAGGGAAGGCAGGGACAGTCCATGGCATTTTCCGCCATTCAGGGTGGTTTCCATAGTTGCAGAGCCGACACATAGCGCCCTGGTTCTGGGCTCACCGAGGGAATCGTCACGTCTTGCTCATGGCTGCTTTAATTAAACGTGATTTGCGGGTCTACTTACATTATAAAACGAACTTCATTAGGGCGAGAAGTACAGAACCGTAAAATATAGAGGGAAAAACAATATCAAGTAACTGGTTTTTGTATTAATGCGATCTTGAAATAAACTTAATACCCCCCTGGAAAACCTAAAATTCCATCGGGGAGGGGGGGGGGGAATTCCACACCGGTTAAGAACGATTGGTTTAGAGGATATGAAGAGAGTTACATTCGGATGATAAAACATCAATAATACATAAGATATGCGGAAGATACAGTATTGATTGCTGACAACGAGCAGGGTCTACAACATTTGATGGATGAGGCTATTATACACATTGAGAAACTAGGGTTGGGATTGAATTGTAAGAAAACAGAGATCATGGTCGTCTACAAGATGAAAGAAATTCTCCATTTTAACATCCAAGTGAATGGAAATATCCTTAAAGTTCTCGTTATTTCGGTGTGTCCAACTCTTAGCAGCACACAATGTGGCACAGCAAGAAAACAGCTGATCTCTACCGATTTCAATAAACACAATCATGAGCTTTTTCACATTCAAAAGGTACATACCTTTCAAGACAAGCGATACTGGTGAAAAGATCGGCATAACTATCTCGGAACAGTCGTAACATGTCCGCTTTTATTTGTACAGTGACCCGCATGTTCGGAACAATAGCCGGCGGCTGTTGCTGAAATGACTGATTTGCCTTTTCGGTTCACGAGTGCATTTTTCAGGAGACTGCTAGGAGTCGGCGCTGGAGCTGCGGAGTTCGTGCTTTATGCGACGCGTTCGGCGGGTCACTCTGCGGATAGAGACAGAGCCATGTGAGAAAACCCGGGTCAATGAGGTCTTTCTGGTGACTGCCGATTCCATCGACGATGAACTGGTTTCCGTGGAGGACTTTTGTGTTGGCATTCTAGCGGCGGCATTATGCACAGTGTACCTGTGCGGGCTGTTGGATTGCCGAGACTCCTGTCTGTTCCACTTTTCACATTGGACAGTGGGGAGCATTTTGTGTGATATTCACTGGCACAGGAACTGAGCATAATGGGGACGACCCGTTGCCGTGAAGTTGGAACCTCAACCAACCAACCAACCAACGAACAAACGATCGAACTACCTACCTACCTACCTACCTACCTACCTACCTACCTACCTACCTAACCTGACTGACTGACTATCCATCCACCCACCAATCCATCCATCCATCTATCTATCTATCTATCTATCTATCTATCTATCTATCTAACCAACTAACAGTCGTAACATCTGAGGGAAGATGCCTTGCGGAGATGATTTCAACAATTGCCATGGCAAAGGTGGCCTTCTGTAAAATGGAAAACATACTTACCAACAAAAAGTTATCAACTGCAGTTAGAAAAAGAGTGAACAGTATATATACAGAACCCATACTGCTGTTTGCATGTGAAACATTAGCAGTTAATAGACACGTTGAGAAACATCTAATGGCGGTGGAAATGTGGTTTTTGAGAAAAATGCAACGAATTCAATAGACAGACAGAAAATTAAATAAGACAGTTCTTCAAGAGACAACTGAAAAAACAAAACAAAAACAGATTTATTAGAGAAATTAGACGTAGTCGAAATTGCTTTGGGCATATCATGAGGAGAAATGGACTTGAAAATTTAGGGACAGCTGGCAAGCTTGATGGGAAGAGAGCAAGAAGAAGACAAAGGGATAAATAGTAAAATACCTTTATGGTTTGGCAGAATGGCAGATCGAGACAAGAACACAGACCTGATTCAAGACTGGTGACTGTGAGATGGTTAACTATGACCTCCCACGCCCATCGACTGTCACTTGATGATGATTATCAATAACTGTCGGCATTTCCATACATTAATTGTTGGACTTCCACTTTTGGCAACCGATTACACCACTGCCCAATGCGGTAATGACCTGATAGAAGTTGTTCTTGTATGTGCGATTCTTGTAATCTAACAATGGATCTTCCACCTGTGCGATACACGATGTTCTCTCTTTATTTAATATTTGTTCGGTTTCCTTTGAGCGAGGTGAAGACGAAATATTTTGAAATTTGTTTTGTGCATTAACAAGAATAGATTTTAACAAGATTTCTTCTTCTTCTTCTTCTTCAGCGTTCCGAGCCATTGAGGTTCTTTGCTGCAAATACAATCCGTCTCCATTCGTCTCTCTGGTTGACCTTCTCTTGGCAGTCGTTGATTCCAAGTGCTTGTAGGTCTGTATATATATTCGTCTCTCCACCGCCTTCTTGGTCTACCTCGGGGTCTGCGGTCATTTATTTCCTGAGTGTAAGCGAGTTTTGTTTCCCTATTATCTTCCATTCTTTCTATATGCCCCAGCAAGATTTTAACAAGATTTGGTTTACTAAAAACTTGATGTCCTAGAATATGGGACAAATCATTCACGCTAGTAAGTAAGTTGACATTAGCTGCAATGTTATGTTAGTGACAATTCAACGAATGTCGGCTGTTAATTATGTAACGTAGTTTTCTTAATTGTAAACAAACACTGATACTGATACTTTCCATGATAATTAGTGGATTAAGGTGTATTTTTGATCTGCTTTATTACGTAAGAACTTGTTAAATATCCCAAAAGAAAATTATTAATTACTAGCTGACCCTGCCCGGCTTCGCCCAGTCCCTGGTGGGAAGCATCTCATTTAATTCATATAAGTAGTCATATAAGTTCCCGTTCCCGTTACCGACTATCTGTCTGTCTGTCTGTCTGTCTGACCCGGCCCGACATCGCCCAGCTCCTGGTGTGAAGCATCTCATTTAATTTATATAAGTAGTCATATAAGTTCCTGTTCCCGACTGTCTATCTGTCTGTCTGTCTGTCTATCTGTCTGCCTGACCCTGTCCGGCTTCATTAAATTCATACAACAAAAAAAAAATGTAACTTAAAAGAACGTTCTACCACACACCATCCATTATTTTTAATGAAAACTCTTTCTAATCACCTGCATGACTACAGTAACTTCTTAAGCAAAAAAAGATGAGTTACAATGTTATGCATTGTGCATCATTTTTATGAAAACTTTGAAAATGCCTTACAGATTGTATCATTATTTATTATAACTAATATGCCGGTACATAACTATGGACAAAGAGTTTATAAATCTTTGAAAACGATGCCACAATATGACTATAAGTTATACAGAAAAGTTATGCCCCTTGAAATAACTTTTACAGAGTTAGGTCCCCTGAGATATATGAAATTATGATGAAAAATGACAAATGAAATAATACTGAGTAAGCAGGCGATTTCACACTAACAAAATATCACAGTTGACAGCTCTGGAATGAAAGGAAGGCGTGTAGAAAATTTCATCTCAATCGGATGGGCCGTTCGCGAACAAATAAAGGCCATACATACATACATACAGACAGAGATACGCACATCCTAATTTATATATAAGATTAATATTAGCAAGAACCATCAGATTTTTAAATTTGAGTATTTACTAATGGCAATGGGACTACCACCAAAAGATAGGCCTTGAGAAACCGAATCTAACGGTACCAAGATGATGCATGTATGTCAATTAGAAGCGAAGATATGCAACTTTGAGTGTCGTGATCGTTAATGCAGAAATTGAGACAAAAGATCTCCTCTGCACATCTTTTTTTCGTGTCCAGCTCAAGGCCAAGCAGAATTTATCAAAATTTATGTTCTTATTAGCTTAGCTTGTTTATTTTTAAACGAACATCCTAGCAACCATACACGAACATCCTAGCAACCATACATCATTGCGATCGGTGTAGCGAAGCATAACTGCTCATGTCATATATTTTTACATATGATGTAACGTTATCTAATTAGCATATAAAAATGGCCGCAAATTAATTATTATATTCATTAATTACCAAGTGTATTCTTTATATTAGCTTTAAACCCTGGCAAGTAATATCTTGTATTATGCGGATGGATGCTACGTACATAATGGGTTAAATCCTGTTTACATATGATGTTACGTTATCTAATTAGCATATAAAAATGGCCGCCAATTAGTTATATAAATTATATAGTGCACTCTTTATATTAGCTTTAAACCCTGGCAAGTAATATCTTGTATTATGCGGATGGATGCTACGCACATAATGGGTTAAATCCTGTTTACATATGATGTTACGTTATCTAATTAGCATATAAAAATGGCCGCCAATTAGTTATGTAAATTATATAGTGCACTCTTTATATTAGCTTTTAAACCCTGGCAAGTAATATCTTGTATTATGCGGATGGATGCTACGCACATAATGGGTTAAATCCTGTTTACATATGATGCAACGTTATCTAATTAGCATACAAAAATGGCCGCCAATTAGTTATTTTAATTAATTACCAAGTGCATTCTTTATATTAGCTTTAAACCCTGGCAAGTTGTATCTTGTTTTATGCGGAATGATGATATACTCTTAACGGATATTCTCCTGTTTAGATAGTATGCAACGTTATCTAATTAGCATATAAAAATGGCCGCCAATTAGTTATTTTAATTAATTACCATGTGCATTCTTTATATTAGCTTTAAACCCTGGCAAGTTGTATCTTGTTTTATGCGGAATGAGGATATTCTCCTGTTTAGATAGTATGCAATGTTATCTAATTAGCATATAAAAATGGCCGCCAATTAGTTATTATATTAATTAATTTCGGCGTTAATGATCACGACGCTCAAAGTTGCATATCTTCGCTTCTAATTGACATACATGCATCATCTTGGTACCATTAGATCCGGTTTCTCAAGGCATATCTTTTGGTGGTGGTCTCATTAGTAAATACTCAAATTTAAAATCTGATGGTTCATGTTACACTATTAGATTTTTAACAATTAAAAAATTTTGTCTTGCAGATTGGCCACGTAAAAGTACTAAAAGTAATTACATAGATTCATAACGAGAGATTATATCTTTGCTTATATAATGAGACATTTGTATAAAATGGATTTCTCCTGTATGCATTTAAACATATATCATGTATCATTTATTAGATAGTCTTTAAAAATCAGGTATGTTTTTGTACCACTTCGAAAGCGACTATGGCAATTAAACTCACCACATAAATGTAAAATTGCATGAAGAATCCGAAAATCAGTATAAAAACATGGTCAGAGTAATTATTCAAGCTTAAAATAAATTATATGTTCGATAGATATGAGTGGTGCGGCGACGCCATGTATTCTCAATGGCAAACACATGTCGGCAACAGCGATGTTTTTGTACCACTTCGAAAGCGACTATGGCAATTAAACTCACCACATAAATGTAAAATTGCATGAAGAATCCGAAAATCAGTATAAAAACATGGTCAGAGTAATTATTCAAGCTTAAAGTAAATTATATGTTCGATAGATATGAGTGGTGCGGCGACGCCATGTATTCTCAATGGCAAACACATGTCGGCAACAGCGATGTTTTTGTACTACTTCGAAAGCGACTATGGCAATTAAACTCACCACATAAATGTAAAATTGCATGAAGAATCCGAAAATCAGTATAAAAACATGGTCAGAGTAATTATTCAAGCTTAAAATATACAATTACTACCTCTATCACAAGCAATTCACTTGTTATGTCAATGACACAGGTTATCTCAAGCGCTGACTATTTGCAGAATGATAGAATGGCCATTTTTCCGGAAGCGGAGATGGTAATTCGTTATTGTCACGAGTTATTTAAATATATCCAATGAGATATACAACAAAGGGTATGTTAATAGTCCCTGATGTGTCGACACGACGAAACCCTTCTGCGCAAGCGCGGAAAAATGGCTTCCGGTTAAAGTATGCTTACAGTATTGATGGTTCTTGCTATAATTATTATATATTTAAGAATTTTGGCAATCTTCTGAACGACGGCCCCAAATTATTTAGCTTAAAAACCATCCCTTATAGTTTATAGTTAGCCTATATGGCCTCATTATGTGATATAATAAAAAAAAATATTAAACACTACGAACTAAAATATAGAACTGAGAAAATGGAATTACATACTAATAATATTTCAGTTATATGTGGAAATTGTGGCACAAAAATTGTAAATACTTACCAAAAACATGTTCTTTGTGAAACAATTGTGCATATCGGAATGAACATTGAATGTGTTGTCGATCACGTCCAGTTCAGTGTGTTGGTGGACTGCTAGACCGATTGATGGATGCAATAAATGTTTCTGGGCTCAGAGGGCCCTCACTGTAATGTATATCCATATCTTGTGCTACCGACGACAGTGAGGGCCCTCTGGGCCCAGAAACATTTATTGCATCCATCGATCGGTCTAGCAGTCCACAACACACTGAACCAGGAGTGATTGACAACCTCACCTAATGAGGCCCTGTAAGGGATGCTTTTTATGCTAACTAATTTGGGGCCGCCGTTCGGAAGATTGCCAGAATTCTGCGCATTGTTTAGTTAATTACTAATTTAATTTTGACATCTCATTCAAAAAGTTTTTGAAAACTTCAAAAAACCAATGGCAAATCAATCAAGTGCCATGCTGGAAAGCGTGGGCGGCCATGACCCGCCATTTCACTCGATCACCAGTGTCGTGGATCAGCTCAGTGTTCCTGTCTCATCCATGCCATGTGGCCAAGCCATCCAAGTATTTTCCTCTCAGTCTTCCTCTTGGTCTGTTCCCTTCGATCTTGCCAGTTGTCACCAAGTTCTCCAATCCATTTCTTCTCATAACATGTCAAAAAAATTTTGACCGTCTACGCCTAATTTCTCTAATCAATTTATGAGTTTCATTTGTCTCCTGTAGTACTTGGTCATTGGTTTTTCTGTCTGTCCATGGTAATCTTTGCATTTTCTTCAGAAACCACATTTCTGCAGCCATCAGATGTTTTTCAGCTTGACTGCACATTGTCCAAGTTTCACATCCATACAAAAGAACAGGCTCTATGTATCCCCTCAACACTCTTTTTCTCGTTTCAATTGACATCTTTTTATTGGTCAGAATGTTTTTCATCTTGCTAAAGGCTACTTTTGCCATGGCGATTCTTGTTCTAATCTCTTCAAGGCATCTTCCATCAAATGTTATGACTGTTCCGAGATAATTGTATCGATTCACTTGTTGAAGAATATTCCCATTTACTTGTATATTTCATTGTGGTACTTCGATCTTCCTAGTTTCGACCATAACCTGTGTCTTTTTACAATTTAATTGTAACCCCAGCTGCTCACTGTGTACAACAACCGCATCTACTAATTGTTGCAGATCCTGCGCATTGTCTGCAATCAATACTGTATCATTTGCATATCTAATGTTATTGATGTTTCGTCCTCCAATGCTGATTCCATTTATATCTTCTACATTTCTGGGGGGTAAAATTCAGAGTGTAAAATTGTTTTGTAAATCACAAACAGCCAATCAAAAGAGGGCTGGATGTGATTGATGGCACGCTGAGTTACTTTGCAACATTATTTTGGCACAATATAATATAATAATATAAAATAGTCAAACAGGTTGCCTATCCCTGCTCTACAGAATCAATTGTGTTTTTGCCTAAATTTGTATGCCTGTAAACCCACACACACATATATGCATGCACGCACACATGCATGCACTCACACATGTATGCACTCACACATGCATCCATGCACACACTCACACATGCACACTCACATGTGTGCATGCACACACATACATGTACAGCCCATCCTTGTTGTTCTCTGTTGTATTTAACTAGTTTGTATTACTTTATCTACAGATATAAAGGACGTTACATAATATAAAATGTACGTGAGACAAATATATGGACAGTTTTTCTGTGGTCAAGTTCTGAATGTTGTCAAGAATTTGTGGGAAACACCACTGAAACGTTATGCCTCCAGTACAGTTTTCTCAATGTCATCTGGTTCTGGAAAATGTGGAGTAGCTGTGATACGTGTTTCAGGGCCTAGGTCACGACATTCATTAGAGCAGTTATGTGGAGGTGTCACAAAACCTCGTGTTGCCAGTCTTAGAAAATTAATAAATCCAATTTCCAAGGAAATGTTGGATAAAGCTATAGTATTATGGTTTCCAGGTAATGTCTCTTTATTCCTCTGATAGTGATGAAATATTTTCAATATCGATTATTCATTAAGTATGTGATGAAATTATATCATCAATATATTATGTTAGTTTTATTTCAACTGTTAAAAAATGTATTTTGGTTTACAATACATATGTATAGATTCTTTGTAAATTTGAAGTAGGGTCTGAATTTTGGCTGTAGAAATCTCAGCATTGCACAGGTCTGGCAATCTTATCCGGTTAAATGGCCTGGTCCCCAAGTGCCAAACTAGTCTTGATAATTTGAATGAAAAAAAAAGGTCTAAAAGTCTTTCTTTGTCTTTTAGCTAGCTATGGAGCTAAAGTCTTCCTTTGTCATTTAGCTAAACATGGAGCTAAAGTTTTTCTTTCTCCTTTAGCTACCCATGGCATTAAAGTCTTCCTTTGTCTTTTAGCTACTCATGGAACAAATGTCTTAGTTTGTCTTTTAGCTACCCATGGAACAAAAGTCATACTTTGTCTTTTAGCTACCCATGGAACAAAAGTCTTACTTTGTCTTTTAGCTACCCATGGAACAAAAGTATTACTTTGTCTTTTAGCTACCCATGGAGCAAATGTCTTACTTTGTCTTTTAGTTACCCATGGAACAAAAGTCTTACTTTGTCTTTTTGTTATCCATGGAGCTAAAGTCTTCCTTTGTCTTTTAGCTACCCATGGAGTTTAATCCTTATTTTCTATGAAAGCATATTTTTAAGAATATAATCTTTTACAATAACTTGAATTACCTGGGAAGGAAATGTGGTGAGGAAGGGAACTGGCCTCTCACTTCATTATGCCATAGTCTAAAATATGTGAAGACCTAACACTCCACATCCCCAGCGGCAATATCTGCCATGGAGTTAACTTTTTGGAAACACTACATCTCAAGCCTGGCAAAGACAAGTTGTAATGTAGTTGCTCTCACATGTGCTTTAACCTTCGTTTTGTGTCCATGTTAATAGATTGAGGGAGCACAGTGGCTAACACACTTGACCTGCTAACCCAGTAGTGAGGTAACTGCAGTAGTACTGGGACAGCACATTTGCCTGCTGAACTAGAATCATGTGTTTGAATTCCCATTTAGATATATTTTTAATATCGCCCCCCCCCCCCCCCCCCCCCCCCCCCCCCCGCCCATGCCCCCTCTCCCCCCAGATCGACCCAGCCTAAATGATACAAGGACATGTTCTGGGAAGTTAAGACAGCTGGCATGATGTTGACCACATGACTCATCTTGTGCCGATTGGTCTATACAGATTTGGGGCTAACACTATGAACGCAGTACGCCTCCAGGATTGTAAAAAAAAGAGTTCTTTACTTTTTAAAAATAGAGCGAGCTAAGAATGCTGTTATTTCAGTTTACATGACGGAAGAAACAAACTGTTCATTATTGTTTCAGGTCCACACAGCTTTACAGGAGAAGATTGTGCAGAGTTTCATGTTCATGGTGGCCCTGCCGTTGTTTCATCAGTTCTGTCTGCATTAAGTTCTATTGATGGTTTCAGGCCAGCGCAAGCAGGAGAATTTACAAAACAGTTAGTTTCTTTTTTGTTTAGGTTAGAAATCTGTTGCTTCTTGTAGTAGTGGTAATACGTGTTTTGAATTTTTGTCAGTGGTATTTCTAAACAAATGTGGTAACATTAAACTGGTAGTACAGTTACAGCAGATTATGTAGATAAAGAACAGTGCAACATGCTTAGGCGCAAACAGGGGTATTGCCAGAAACATTTAAACTATGCAGATGTGAGAACAAGTAAAAAAAAAAAAAAAATTTAAACAGAAGCAAGTTAATTTATTTGGTTGCTTTGGGATTTGAGGTTTGAAGATTGAGCACAACCCACTATTGGTAACGCTGATCATATTCCGGTACGAATGTTTGTTCCGGAATATGATCAACATAGCCAGTAGTGTGTTGTGCTCAATCTTCAGAAGCAAGTTACTAAGGTTTATATAACAATGCTATCATCATGTGCCCTGCCTACTCTACTGTCATGCATCTCCACAACTCTTGGTTCCTCATGTTTTGAATGAGTGCTATTGATGATATTCCTGCATGCCACATAAACATATAACACTTAACACAATGCTCTGAATAATACAATAACACTTAAAACAGTAACATATGGGGTTTAAGCCAACTGAGTGAAAATCTAAAATTTCTTGCAAATCAGACACAAAAACAGCACAGATATGAACAAAGCACAGTGTTCAAAATAAAAAGAGCTACTAACAAAACAATTCTACTATGACATAAAAATGGAAAACTCATCAACACAATACAGAGATGAAAATCAAGATGAACCTAACACATTAGATACACAAAGTAGGAAACTACTGTAGATGCAACTGTACATCCTGGAAGCTGAATGTGACAGAAGAAAAATCAAGCCAATAAAGGGTTAAAACAATCATGCATTAATTGGTGTGTGCACAAAAAGGACTAAAATGATGTGACAGAAAACTGTGATATGACCATAAACTTGTCCTTAATTTCTTGGGTTCTAGGATATTCTACATGATATTGAATTCCATGTTTATAAAATGTTATATATCTCTTGAGCTTTAACAGTTTGCTTATCACCGTGTGGTGGTCGGTATTTACATCTGCATCTCTAAAAATTTCGTATTAATATATATATGATCAATTTGTTTTCTGTTTTATAGTCGAGCGAAGCCCATGTGTTTATGGATTCTTTTATAAGGAAAAATACTCCCGCACATGACATATTGATTCACTATGCAGTAATTGGTGAATAATTCTTCGTTTTCATTCATTACCCCTAGTCCATGTTTTTCCATGACCTCTTTGTAACCAATGTTATCTGATCCTTTTTGGCATTTAGGTCACTCATCAAAATTTCGATATTGCCATTTCTGAGATTGCCAATTTCACTTTGAAGTTTTTATATAAAATTCCCCCTTAACTGATTCACTTTGCCTATATTTCCACATAAATGGGTGTATGATTCTGCCTCTAGCAGGTCTTTTGTAGAATGTTTGTTTTAATAAAGCCCACCTGCCTTATATATTTCATGCCCTGGATGTCTTTAATGTCCTCTATTCATCTTTATGTTGTTCGACTCCTGCTTCTTCTTTCAGGAACCAAGCCTTCCATTGCTGTTCTTTCTAAGCCATAGTGATGTTTTAAGAAATGGTTAAAGTATTTTAGTTTCCTAGACATGATGTAGTTTATAATCCATTTTTATTCAGTATTCAGATCTGGAAGAATGTCAGTATGTATATTATATATATTTATATTTAAGGGCATTTCTAAATGGTAAACTGGATCTGACAGAGGTAGAAGGGCTCGGAGATTTAATCCATGCAGAAACTGAAGCACAGAGAAAGCAAGCTCTCAGGCAGATGGAGGGTGATCTTGGTAAAATATATACAGCTTGGAGAACACGGCTGATTAAGGTGATGCATTTTCTAATATTGTTAAATGTGATGTTTAAATTAGGATATTTTGGGGTGTTATTTGCGATAATAATTGCTAAGAGTACTTGATTTATGCTTTAGAATTTGTGTGTTTCCTGTCATAAAACTCACTCAGGTTATTTAACACACCTTTAATTTGGCAAGGAATGATAAAAAAAAGGAGTAGATTAAACATTTTTTAGCTAAGAATTGGTATTCTGTTAGGTTATAAGTTGTAGTATATCTTGAAAACAAAAGTAATGCATGTTATGTGGCAGAAAATATAATTCTTACTTATGCTTTACTTAAAATGTGTGATTTATGTTGGTAAAATTCATCTGATTTAAACAAGCCAACTTTAGGAGATTATTGCTCTTTCCATGGCTAGGAAATTCTGTCTTCAGCATAGCTTTTCCCTAGAACACACCACACACTGATGTATCTCTGCCCTTGATCATCCATGGATAGGTTAACAGATTGGTTGGTTTAGTTCTTCGTACCACTTTGTAGAGATATATTGATAGCTGCATGTTAGACTTTCATTTATTTATTTCTTCCTAGCTAGATATTCACTGAGAGATCAAGAATAAGCAAGACAGGGATAGAAGTAGAAAATTATTATATTGTTGGAGAAATTATCATTTGGTTTGGTTTGCAAAGAATAACTTTCTTTGCACATGGATATCTCCATCGTTCCCAGTCCCCACACATATATCAGACAAGGAAAATCTCAGATCAACGCACCCTCTGTATTCTTTGTTTGTCCATGTGGTCAATGCTTTTTCACAGCTTTATCAAATTGTCAGAAAATCCTCACTGCAGTAAAACTCATGTTTAAAATTACAGTGCCTGGCAAACTCAGAAGCTTTTATTGATTTTCATGAAGAAGAAAATATTGAGGATGATGTTTTGGAGTCTGGTGAGTATCAACATCATGTTCAGTACAGTCTCAAACCTTCAGCCATGTTTTGTGTGTGTTTATATATGTACTGTATTTCTTTTTTTAAAAAGTAAAATTAAAGGGATAGTAACTTATAATGTAAGCATGAAGTTCATGACTAATGCTATTGTAAGCATATGAAACAATGTGCATTTCACATGTACTTAGTCACAACTTTATGATTTTGGCTGACAAGGCCCTTCCTTGCAATCTTTCTCTCTTGCAGTATTTTTCCCATCTTTGCAGTTTTGCCTTCCCTTATATTCTTTCGTTCAGAAAGCAATGGCAAACTACTGAACGTAACACTTGCCTAGTACATCAACAGCAGCTGAAAATGCTGGTGTTGACTGCAACGTCCCATAAGGGATACGCAACAAAATTTTAAAAAAAAAAATATTCTTTGCCCTGTTCAGATCAGTAAAATATCTTTTTTGTACAGCTACTGCCATAATTGACCATAATACTGACATGTCAATTTAAACAGCTTTCATATGCGGTGTTTGCGAAGAATTCTTGGTATTAAGTGGCAAGACAAAATCACAAATACTGAAGTATTGGAAAGATCAGGTTGTGTGACAGTTTATTCCATGCTCAGTCTTCGTAGACTTAGATGGATAGGACATCTTAGGAGGATGGATGATGGTAGAATACCAAAGGATATCTTTTTTGGTGAATTACAGATGGGTAAGAGATCTCAGGGTCGGCCTCTACTACGATACAAAGATGTGTGTAAGCGGGACATGATTGATACAGGCATTGATAATGCACATTGGGAGCAAGTCGCCGCTGAACGTGTTGCATGGAGGGCAAATATCAGAAATGGAATAAAGTCAAAGGAGAAAATTATTGCAGAAAAGTCACACACCAAGCGTTTGAGACGTAAGATGGTGCATGATGGTGGAAATGACCACGTGTTCAGATGCACCCACTGTGAACGGACATTTACAGCGCAAATTGGCCTTATCAGTCACACTCGCTACCGCCATAGTTAAAAGTTATTATGCCTTTTTAAAGCACAAACTATCGTCTGTCAAGACGGCAAGGTGCCAATGGAACTGCCATAAGAATGTTGAGTTAAAGTCTTCACATATGTTAGGTCCAAGCATTATGAAGAAAGGTTGGGGAGGGGGGTGTTGAAGTACAAGCATCTTTCCTCAACACCTTTCCTTCCTAAAGAATGTTTTGCCACTATTTTATGATATTCTCAATCAACTCATACCAATGTGTCTTTTCTTTTGCCATCTCCAGCAACTCTCCCCATGTCCTCCCTATATTGTTCACTGTCTATAATTCTCTTGTCCATGCACTTTTAAATCTCCTTCTACTTTGTTTACCCCCATGGGTTCCAGAGTAAGGACTTTCTAGTTATACTATTCCTAGGTTTTCCCAATGTATGTCTTTTTAAGCTCCAACACCTTTTCTTCACCTCTTAATTCGCTGGAGTCTGTCTTGTTCACTTCCTCAGTTTAACAGTAGTATTCTGTCTTAACTATTTTAGTCTTTCTGTTCTGCACAAGCCTTACACTTGTGTGAGGAAATGCAACCTAAAGACTAAATGTCATGGCAGGATGAAAGCTCCAAGAGGTGAACAGGTAGATCATTGATTGGCAGCTTCTGCAGCTTGTCTTGTTCCAGTCGTATTGTGTTACCTTACCTCTGGAGTAAACCAGGCAGGCCGAGAGAGGGATCATGCTGCATGGGCAACACATGATCTCTAAATTCAGTCCAGGCTTTGTGCTGTGGAGAGATATAACTCCAATTTACAAACTATTGTCTATCAAGATGCCAGTCAGTCATTCTGCACAGCCAATAGTTAATGGTTGTTTAATTGTTGTTTGTTATTTATTAGTAATTGTGTTAGTTGTTCTCCCTGTTTCTGACCCATACAGAAGTACATAGCAGAATGTAGTGAGTAAGAAAAATACTTCCACAGTTGTTGATTGTGGGCAAGTGAATACACAACCCATTGTGGCTCATATGTGGTTTTCAGGATTTAAATATTTAAGAGGATTAGGTGGAAGAAGGGTCAGAATGTCTGTCTCACAAATTGTGGGATGTGTATTCGATCCCTAGTAAGGCTTGGGGTTTAAAAAAAACCTGGCCTACACACAAGGTGGTGACTGCTTGGGCAAATGGTTTTATTTCTCAACCAGGAAAAAAAAACCAGTCTAGTTACACACCCAGAATGGTATGGATTCCGTAAACAAAAACAAACATAACCATTTTTATAATATTTATTGCTTGGAATTCTCAACATACTCCCTTTAGAAATCTTTTGATGTATTACATCCTATCTTTGATCTTTTATCTTTGATGACCGTGACCGTGAATGCATCCACTATGGCACTCCTACAACCCACAGGTGGGATTTTGGGATAT
Organism: Cepaea hortensis; assembly: GCA_963921405.1. Classification (NCBI taxonomy): domain Eukaryota; kingdom Metazoa; phylum Mollusca; class Gastropoda; order Stylommatophora; family Helicidae; genus Cepaea; species Cepaea hortensis. The sequence continues at coordinate 143,776,833 of OY992877.1, read as the reverse complement.
GAGAAGAGAAAAATAATGTCTTTATGTAAAACAGCTATCTTGAAAGTTGTGTGTATGTGTGTGTGTGTGTGTGTGCGTGCGCCAGGAAGCCGGCAAATAGCAAACTGCTGAGAGTAAAATTGTGGATTTCTTGTTCTGAAAGCAATAGCAAACTGCTGAGAGTAAAATATTCTGATAAGTCATCCTATAAAAGACAAGAAATGTTTAAATACACACACACACTCACAAACTTATGTATATATATCCATATAACTACACACACATACCCACAAACTTATTTATATATATCCATATAACTATCCATTTCAGTAAAATTGGAAGTCATGAAGGTTCAGAAAGAGATAGTGGATCATTTAAATGATAGCAGACGTGGTGAAAGACTTCGAGACGGTCTGCGTGTGGTCATCTTAGGAGAGCCAAATGTTGGGAAAAGTAGTTTACTGAATGCTATATGTAAGTATGAAAATTGTGTACATGTTTGACCTTGTTTGTTACATAACTCATTCAAAACCTGGCCACTCATCCCACATTGCACAATGACTGCAACTAAACACTCAGTTCGTTTAATCACCCTTCTTCTCTGAGGGCATTCAGTATGTCAGCCTGATTCATTGCTTGTCTGCTCTCCACAGCAGCCCGGCCCACAAGTTGTTTCCTCTTACACATGAGTGTCCAACATGTTAATGGATGTTGCAGAAGTATCACCTTGAGATCCTTTCTGAGATGTAAAGTTGTGCATAGGAATATACACAAATCCTCTAATATGTTTACAATGTTGTTTACATTGTAGATATTATTGATTGTTTAATTAATGTTAAAAGTTTCTGTATATCTTATATTTTAATATTCATAAAATGCACACGTTAGAAAAATAAATTTCTTTTGAATAATGAAACCACAAATAAAAGATTGTACAATTTATTGCTTGGCCTATTTTGCTGTATCTCACCAGGTGCATACTACAGAAATAAACCAACATAGAATAAAGCAACTTAATGAATCCTTATTTCTGAAATACACAACACATAGCTCCATGTTTCAATATAAATGCTACAGAGGTAGTTTTAAACTGTAATGTCTTTATGTTTACAAGTTTAGGGTTACACATGTGTAACCCTGTCATTTAATACTCATAAAATGTACACATTAGAAAAATAAACTATCTGAAAATCTCAACAATATGTCAATTGTACAGTATATTTTTTGAGTCTTCGTTCAAATTTACAACAGGAAAACATTGTTTGGAATAAACTTTATAAAATTATTTAGTGATATAAAGTATTTTGACATTTTAAAATTTGTTAATCAGGCCAAAGACCTGCAGCAATTGTGTCTCCAATTGCTGGTACAACAAGAGATGTTGTGGAAACAGCCTTAAACATTGGTGGTTATCCTGTCCTGTTGAGTGACACAGCTGGCTTAAGAGAAACATCTGATGTAGTTGAACAAGAGGGAGTGTCAAGAGCTCTTCAGAGGTAGAAATATTTAAAAGCTACATGTTTTTAATTCTGTTTGATTCCAGGGTCAAAATAATTTAAAAATACATATAAATTTGTTTTGGTGCTTGCTTTGAACTCAAGCATAGTCTATACATGTGCTACTACTTCTGGTTCACTTTACTGATTTTTGTGGATTAGCTCTCTCTATTACCAGTGCCCCTCACTATCAGGCTAACCTACTCTGACATCAGAGGTACTTGTAATTTACATCCCCGCGTCAAGGACGAGAAGTCAACATATTAGTCCAACTGACTAGTGCAGGGGTTGAACCTGCTACCTTGGCATCAGCACATCGGATGACTAAGAACAAGCACTCATGCTGACAACACTAAATGTTTTAATTAAGTAACATATAATTGGTTTCTTGGAGGCAATGAAATTTGATTCCTGAGACAAATGTTGCAAATATCTTGGACTGCCAGAGTAAATAAACTGTTTGCCTGAAGAGGCTAATAACATTGTATACAACTGTAAAATACAAAAAGTTGTCTTTGATCATATAATAAAAAGAGAGATACTGGGCATCACGATTATCGGGAGAGATACTGTCACCATGGTGTGCAGGCCAAAGATAGTTTCATGAAGAGGAAAAGAAAGTAGAGAGGCAGAGGCAGACCAAAAGAAATAATGTTGGATGGATTGAGACAGTGTCATGGAGGCATATCATCAACGGAATTGATTCAGAACATCAAGAACTGAGAACTGTGGAGATGCATTAATGCCCATGCCAGTTGACAGGGCAAGTTTTGATGATGATGGTGATGGTGATGGTGACATGTAATCTCACGCTTGTATCATTTTTTGCCACAATTTTACATCACATTTAGTTGAGGCATGATTTTCAACCTTCTCTGCTTCTGCCTTGCCATCACACACATGGTAAATTGTGTGGAAATAGTCTGATCACCAATGCAATGTGTCTTCTGTAAGTAGTTTAATAGTGTTTACCTAATTTGGTATGGTCAAGACAAGAGGTATGGTCAAGATGAGCACAGAGCTGATCCATGACTCTGGTGATCGTGTGAGATGGTGAACATGCCATCCATGCTTATCAGCATGGCACATAAGGATGATGATGAATTTGTTAAAGTGTGTGAATGCATTATGTTGGATAGAGCTGTAAATCTGACTTTAGCTCATTTGTTCTCTCCACCAGTAATAAATAGCGATTTCAATTATTTTTGGGGAAATATTTGTGCCTGGAGTACAAGAAAGAGTCACATAGAAACACACAAAATACCTGCATGGAACTAATAAACCTTACCCTATACTAAAGATCACTATTATGACCTCAAGAGCGTGTGGTCTACCACCATTTAAGTTCTTATTGTTTCAACATTACAGTTGTAATGTGTCTACAGTACCTAAATGTGCCACTAGAATGTCTGTATTCTTTATTGATTTATTCAAGACATTTATCTTAGACTGCACAATGTGTGAGATGTGGCTGAGACGATTCTATATCTGCCTTAGGCTTACAAGTTATCTGGTTAGTTCTCGGCCTAGGGGGGTGAATTTTTTTAAGAACATTGGCCTCTTAATGATATAACATGTCTTCCTGATCTCTTGGGTAGTGAGATCAGATTCCTGGCATTCTCGGATAAGGATGAAAAACAGGAGGTTCCATGTGCAAAGATCCACAGTAATTAGAATTAACAATGAGTAGACCATGAGGTCGCTGCGGCCTGGCAAACTTATTAAAACACGGAAAATCCTACCCATGGGTAAATAGAACCTATTACCTTGGAAGGAATCTACCTACAGGAAAGGAAGACATAAGACATAAATATCAATCAGTCAATCATGTGCCATGCCGGAAAGCATGGGCGGTCATGACTTGCCATTTCACTCGATCACCAGAGTCGTGGATCAGCTCATTGTTCCTGTCTCGTCCATGCCATGTGGCCAAGCCATCCAGGTATTTTCCTCTCAGTCTTCCCCTTGGTCTGTTCCCTTCGATCTTGCCAGTTGTCACTAAGTTTTCCAATCCATTTCTTCTGATAACATGTCCAAAAAATGTTGATTGTCTACGTCTAATTTCTCTAATCAATTTACGATTTTCATTTGTCTCCTGTAGTACTTGGTCATTGGTTTTTCTGTCTGTCCATGGTATTCTTTGCATTTTCCTCAAAAACCACATTTCTGCAGCCATCAGATGTTTTTCAGCTTGACTGCTCATTGTCCAAGTTTCACATAAATATACTGTTGAAACAAAGAAACACATAGCTACTGAAGGCACACATGTAATTTTGACATTCAATATCTTTTTAAATTTAATGAGTTAATTGTTGAAATTGCACACAAGAATACCTTAAGGTTCAACCATTCAACTGACAGTTGTTTTGCATCTGGATCACAAGAGTTTTTTGGCAAACAGGTTTTCCTGCTAGTATGGTGTGTGGCGGCCTCTTGCATTGACCAGTGACTGACATCTCCTGGGCATGGATGCGATCAGACGTCTGGTGTGAGCCTGTGGGATGGCTTCCCACTCTTCCTGGAGTGTCTGGAACATATCACGATGATTGGCTGGAGCAACGTCTCGGTGACAAACACACCTATGCAGCTCATCCCACAGGTACAATCGGACTAATTTCTGGAGAGAGGGATGGCCAGGGAAGGGTGAGACTGTTGTCAGCAGTCAGGAACTGCATGATTAACCATGCACAATGGGGTCTGGCGTTGCCCTGTTGAAATACAAATCTTTGGGCAGCCAAAAATGGAAGGATATGGGTTGAAGAATTTCATTGATGTATTGTTGCACATTCAAGCTTCCTACAATGTGCACCAATTAACTCCTTCCATTGTAACTGATCATTCCCCACACCATTGCACCTCCATCACCATGCAGCGGAGCTTCATCAACGCAATTTTGGGCAAAATGTTCATTTCAGCTATGGTAGGCCCCTCTCCGTCTATAATGATGCTGCAACAAAAAGAAAGATTTGCCACTAAACCAGACACATCCCCATTGGTTGTCAGCTGCCCATGGATGATACTGGTTAGCACAAAGAAGTCGATTTTGGCGATGGTGGTGTGTAAGGACAGGTCCACGATGAGGTCGTTGTGCCCAAAGTCAGCATCATGCAGTCTATTCTGGACCGTTTGATGAGACACATGACGCCCTGCAGGCAATGCCTACTGGGCAGTTGAGGAAGCTGTTGTAAACCTGTCTCTGAGGTGAAAAAGCCGAATAAAGCGATCTTCCGCTGTTGTTGTTACTCTGGGTCATCCATTGCGATCCCTGTCTTTAACTGAGCCAGTGTCTTGGAACCAGTGCCACAGTCGACTGATGGTACTCTGATGCACGTTTAGATGTCTGGCAACTTGACTTTGACTTTCACCTGCATGCAGTCGGCCTACAGCAATGTTCTTTAAATTTACAGATAGAGACACCATAAATGTCTGCTTGAAAATGAATTGAATTGTGTGTGTGTATCATTATCCTGTTATAGGGTTTCAGTTGCGTAGTAAGTGAATAGTGTTCACCCCAAATTTTGTTGCTTTCATGTGCGCGCATCGTGAGCTGAGGTCAAAAATAGGTTCATAAACACTATTAACCACTGCGTTGTAACAGTTACACAAACAAAAGCAATTGAGGTAAACTCGTGTATTTGACACTGTAAAGAAAATTTGAGGCTGGTTTTTATATACCCTAGCACCAGATTTTACTTACAAACTCATAAAACGCGCCCTCGGATAGCTATGTGTTTCTATTTTTTGTTGTTTGTCCATCAAGAATGATGATGACCATTCATTTCATCCAGTGAGGTTGAAAGTATGGAGCCCTGAGTTCTAAGATGGCTGATAAGGCCTATTTTGGCTCGAAATGTTCTTTGACAATGTGGGCAAAGAATGCTTGACGTTCCAGGAGGAGGATCTCCTGCAGTGGTTTTTCTGTCCAGCCTTTTCTTCACATCTTTGCAGTCCTGGTTGCTTCACAAGTGACTGCACCTTTATGTAATGATGTACGCCATGAATTACGGTCTTTAGCAGCAGTCTCCTAGGTGTCAAGATGAATTCCAAAAGCTTTAAGTGAGATTTTCAGAGTATCTTTAAAGCATTTCCTCTGGCTGCCTTGGGTGTGTTTACCACAACGCAGCTCACCGTAAAAAAATTTGTTTAGGGAGCCTGTGATCTGGCATACGAGTTAAATGACCAGTCCAGCGAATCTGATTTTTCATTAGTAGAGAGTGGATACTGGGCAAGGACGCTCTTTCTAGAACTGCAGTGTCTGGGATCTTGTCTTGCCATTTAATCTTCAATAGTTTCCTAAGGCAGACTGTGTGGAAGTGGTTTAATTTCCTAGCATGTCGCTGATAAACAGTCCAGGTTTCACAAGCATATAGCAGTGTGGATAATACAACTGCTTTGTAGACTTTTAGCTTTGTTTGCAGGCTTATTCCAGTTCTGTCCCATACATTCTTGTACAGTCTGCCAAAGACCGCACTGGCCTTGGAGATTCTTGCATTCACTTCGTCATCAATTGTGGCAGCTTGTGACACAGTGCTGCCCAGATAGGTGAATTTGTCCACAACACTTAGTCTATGACCATTCACCTTGATATTCGGCACAGTGTAATTATTCCCTGGAGCTGGCTGGTAAATAACTACAGTCTTCTCCAAGTTGATATTGAGCCCTAAGTTGGCACAGGCATATGAGAAAGCTGAAACATTGTGTTGCATGTCTGCCTCTGAGATGGCATATAGTTTCTGTATTTTAACAGTATAGGTGTGATGCACTCCCCTCGAAAGAAGTACAATAATTGTTTACATGAAGTTCTGTCTTAGACACTGCAATAAATTATTACTTTACATTGGAACTTTAGATCTGTAATTATTTATATATCACATTTTACGCCAAGCAATAATTGTTTACATGAAGTTCTGTCTAAGATAAGGAGGCTGTGTGGTCTCGAGGTATGGTGTCCGCCTCGAGTGCTGGAGGTCCTGGGTTCAAGCCCCGGTGAGGACCGGGATTTTTTTCTCGTGGACTTCTAGTAATAAATTTCCTCTGGTCTATGGGTAGTGAGATCAGACGTCCGTGTGTATTGTTGTGCACGTAAAAAATCCCTTGGCAGTTGGGAATCGAAAAAGACTAGCCTAACGGTGCTGCCCGGGCAAAATTTTGAGTTAAAAATCTACCCAAAGTTTTTCAGAATCCTCGCCAGTGCTACGGAGTTCATGCACTGAGCTGAGTTTCTCCAGACTCAGGTCTGAGTTAGGAGGATAACGGAGCACTTATGGGTTGCACCTGTGTGCCATGATGTTGATCCATCGACTAAACTAAACTAAGCTAGTTCTGTCTAAGATACTGCAATACATTATTACATTACATTGTATCATCAACCACGCAACAGTAATTTCCATTGTTTGTCATTTTACACCCTGTAGTTTTTACACAATATCCTTTATATCTGTACTTGTCTTCTCCATTTTCAGAGCAGACAGTGCAGACCTAAAGATCATTTTGTTGGACTGGATTAGTTGCTCTAGGGAACTTATTAATGTCCATTCACTCTTGGACTTTGCTGACTCATACATGCAGAAACTGGGACTTGTCAAAAATATTAAAGATGACATGGAAACTGAAAATTGCAATGAAAGAATACATCAGACACAGGAACATACTGTCTTAAATAAGGACAGCTTACATTCTGTTGCTTCTCTCAATAGTGGTGGTTCTGTTGTTCCAGTAAGTTCCTGTGAAATATCACAGAACACATGGTCAGCTGGGAAAGCAAGAAGTGCGCATACTGTTGACCTGTCCAGTTTATTGATAGTGGTAAACAAATGTGACATGGCAGATAGTGCAACCCTAACTGGCAACATTTTTAACAGTGCTGGACATGTGTGTTGTATCTCCTGTAAAACAGGCCAGGGAATGGCTGCTTTCATGGAGTTTTTGGTCAACAAGATCACAGTTCTGTAAGTCATTTGTATACATTTCAATGGTAACTATGAAGTTTAAAATTCAGAACAATTTGCCATTCATAAACAGTTTTACTGACGTCTCTAGGTACACATGTTGCACACTCATATTAAGTTCAAATCTTGAAGCATAGGTCATTCTGTGTAGCATTTTTGAAAAGTTCAACAGTAAGCACTTAAAAGAAGCTTGTTCTGTCCTCTTCTTTTTCCTTCTTCTTATAGTCCATGCTGTGTGCTGTTTGTTGTTCACAACTTTCTGTCTCATGTACTGCCAATGACTTCTGATACTGATATGTTCCTTTGTGCCTTGTTGTCAAATTGTCTAGCATCTTCTTACTTGATCTCTTCCTGCCTCTCTTCCCCACCAAGTTTCTTGTTGTCATAACATACTCCAGCTTTCCCCTTCTCATGATAAGCTCAGAGAATGTGGACTATCTTCTTCTAATGCAAGTAACTAGATCTCTTTGTGAGTTAATATCTTTACAGATATTCTCATTATGCCTTTTTGGTATTCTCATAATTCGTCTATAAAAGCACATCATTTCTCACTAGTCTGCTAATTGTCCATGATTCCTTCTTTTCCTCGTTCATCCTATAAATGATCTTGGTTGTGTTGTGTCCATACAGTAAATATTGTGCACCTTTTGGGGATTCTTATTTAACCGATTTTGTTGACATGCTCCATACATTTCATTTGTCTTTCTTTTATGGTTGTAATGAGTCATCTTGTAAAACTTGCAGCTCTCAGCATTTCAGAATTTATTTTCTTTTGTGTTTGCGACATTCTCAACTCCTGGGTGGTCTCTGAAAAAATTGCAATCGTGGTCTGAATGGCATTGTCTGAAAACGAACCCAATGCCTTCAGACCACTTCGCCACAGAGGTATTATGTATGAGACTACTATTATACATTATTTCAAAGGGGTTATCAACTTCATTACTTCCCACCTTTCCTTTCCAGTGACATTTCTAGAACCAATTATTTGAGACAAGGTTGACTTCAGAGCCATATGCAATGAAAACAATACAGTTAATATATGGACCCAAAGACACAGAAATGTGGGTGGTTATAATCAAACACTCATAACTTGACTACTTGTATCAGAACTGACCCCTCAGGTAGTGATCCGGGAATCAGGCTGGATCACTGCAGTTTGAGGACCAAAGAGGGAAACAAACCTGGATCCAAAACATGCTGTGTCAAAGTTGATTGTGTCTGCTAATAAGTATAAATTATCTGTTTCACTGTATTGTTGTCATTATCATCATATGCTCTACCAAATGGTTTAGGTAAGTATCTCCACAGATCTCAGTCCTTGGTATTCTAGATCAATTCTTTTGATGATATTCCTCCATGACACCATCTTTGGCCCTCCAGCAATATGTTTGTTTCTTCTACCACTGATGCAGATACAGCTCAGTTAATCTACTTTTCGGAATGAATATACAAGAACTCTGGCAAACATGATGCATTATCCACTATTCTGTAAAAGACAAATCTTTTGGTAAGGTTGCATTTTAATGGCAAAACTACACTTTCTCCTGTAGTATCAGAAAAGAGGAAGATTGTATGTTTTTAATTTCGATGACAGAACTACATTTTCTCCAGCAGTATTAGAAAAGAGGAAAACTGTCTGTTTTTAATTTTAACCACAGAACTACATTTTCTCCTGCAGTATCAGGAAAGAGGAAATTTGTATGTTTTTAATTTTAACCACAGAACTACATTTTCTCTTGCAGTATCAGAAAAGAGGAAAATTGTATGTTAGTTGATCTTTGTTGGTTTTTATTTTCAGATGTGGAGATCCCCTTTTAGGCAGCCCAAGTTTGACCCAGACACGCCACCGCCACCACCTGGACAAATGCCAGCAACATTTGAATGGCTTCACCCAGTACATTCAGTATGATATTGTTTTAGCAGCTGAGCGCATGCGGTTGGCCACTAGAGAACTTGGGCAAATCACAGGAGCTGTTTCTGTAGAAGATGTGCTTGATGTTATATTTAGGGATTTTTGCATTGGCAAGTAGTTATAACTTGTTTTAGGGAATCTCCGCAATGAAGTGGGCAAGCTGACTGCCTTGTATTCTGAAGGTTCATATTCGTTCTTCGTCGTTCAGATAATAAGCGCAATTTTTCTGGAGACCCCACGGGTTCATTGATGAATCTACTGAGTTTGTGCTTTGTGAGATACTCTCAGCAGGCAACTTCCCATTCAGCAGGTGACTTCCCATTCTGCGGAGAGAAAGAGAGACAGCGCCAGATTGGATAAAACCTGGTGCAATGAAATCAGTTCTCTCACCAGTAACTATTAACCTTTAGTTATAACCGTGGGATAACTGACCATAGTACCCGACATGTGTCAGCCATGGGAACACTACGGGACTAACACCATGTCTGCTGTTTGCCGTGTCATGTAAATGGGTTAACTACTGCTATCACACCACAAAAGAAGGTTGGGTGACAAGTTCGTGGTCACACCATCTTAAACAGAACGTGTCAAAATGAGATGTATGTTCTAAACCCTGGTAAGGGATCTGATTTATCTATCAAAGGTAAAATAACAATCCTAGCATGTACATTGAGTGAAGGAATAACTTATCTATGGTGCTTGTGGCTCTTAGTTGGGGGTTTTTGTGCCCTAAGATTTGAATGACTACAGGATCTCACCTGACTACTTTAAAATACTTATTTTTAAATGCGTTGCTTTTATTGTACACTGGCAGACTTGAACCCAGACCAATATCTTGATAAGCAAGTTAGTTTTTTAAAATTAATGGATAACCAATAAACACATAAAATGGAGGTTGTTGTGGCCGATAAGTTTAACATGCTTGTGCTGAAACATTGTCAGGTAACTGTGGCGTAGTGAGTTTATTCCACACACCGGTCAGATTGGATTAAATGTTGACTTCTCCTTGACTTTGGGACATTAATTAACAAGGATACCTCAGAAGTCAGAGTGGGTTTGCTAATCCTCATATAAAATCAGTCCAGTTCACTCACTAATAGTAGCAACTACTACCAGCAGTGAGTAGCATGTGTGTGGACGATGCTTGACGTCAAAATGAGAGAATGCAGAAAAAAAAACCATTAAAAAAATGTAGATTACAAAGTTGAAAAGTATAAAGCATATTCATCTTACAGCAGATGTACACTAAGTTGTGGATGTTAATGGTTCAGTCCCTCATGAGATGCCACTCTGGCCATGCTCCTGTACATGAAGTCTAGGTCTGACAGTAACTGTACAAGGCCACAAGGTATTTTTCTCAACAACTTTGATCGGATCGGAATGAGGACGTTAAAGACAGTGATTGTTTTATTTGGAATATGGTTATTTCAAAATAAAACTGTTGTAAATTAATGTTTTATGCAGCAAATATTACATTTACTTTATTTGATAATGCTTGTTGTAAACTTCTTGTGTGATGTGGAATAGGTACTAACTTAGCTGGGGCTGTAATATTTCTAATACTAATAAAACATTTCTAATTCTTCTTCTTCTGTCCCCCAATGAAACAAAGGCCCTCAACCAACTCATGCCTGGCCCTCCTATCTTCTACCATCTCCTGCAGCTCCCTCTGTGTCCTCCCTGTATTGTTTATGCTTGCTTGCTTGCTTGTGTTCGTTGGCTTGAGTATTGTTTATCTCTCATTTCCTTCTCCATGTGTTTTTAGCTGGTCTCCGTGGCAAAGATGTCATGGATGCGGTTCGTCATTCCGCTTACTTGCTTTCGAAGCACAGTTGCGACCGATTTGGCAGCAGACTGTGACGTGCTGGGTTTTAACATGATGGTATGGGAGCTAGTCGTTCAGAAAGCAATGGCAAACTACTGAACGTAAACTTGCCAAGACATCAAACAAAAATGCTGCTGGTGTTCACAGCGATGTCCTGTAAATAGGATGTGTGGAAAAAAACCCCCAAAAAACAACATGTTTTTAAGCCTCCCTGTATTTTTGTTTTGCTGTGTATGTCACAGAGGAAACTGTCTAGTTATAGTATAAACATGTCTTCTCAATATGTTGACTGTCAAATGCCAGCATCTTTTCGTGTCCTCTTGATTCACTGGAATTTGTTTAGTTCTCTCCATAAGTTCCGTATTAGTGATTCTATTATACCGTTTTAGCCGATAGGAGAAATAGCAGCTGCAGCAGAGTATGACAATATAAAATGAAACTTGACTGTGTAGCTAAACTAGGAGGGCGAGTCAATAAGTAAGTCACACAGTTCTGTGGGATGGCAGTTAAATGTAGTTGGTGTTTTTTTACAGGTGTCATTAGGTGACAGCAACATCGAACTTTATATTCCCGTTCGTCAGGTGGCGCTAAGTGTCTCATGCGCATACACAGCGCATAAAAAAATGGCGACTGTACTTAAGGAGTGTACAACCAAAGAGCAAGGTGCTGTGAGCAAAAGGACTGCCTGCAAAGGACATTCATAAGAAAATGCTTCCTGTTTATGCTGACAAATGTTTGTCCCGTAAAGTGGTGCATAGCTGGGTAGAAAATTTTTCTCAAGGACGCTCTAAAATTGTTGATGAAAGCCGATCTGGTCGTCCAATTAAGATTGCAACAAAAGCATCCGTGCAGCATGTGTAGGAGATGATTAGAGGTGACAGGCGAGTAACGATAGACTCTGTAGCATCTGCAATAGGGTGCTCACATGGTTCAGTATACAGCATAATGATGATCAATTGAAATTTAAGAAAGTGTGCTCAAGGTGGGTACCTAGACAATTGAAGGAGAAACACAAAATGAACTGATACGGCCTGTCCTTGCATCATCTCTATTGATACGAAGATGAAGGAGAAGACATGCTGAACAGGATTGTTACTGGGGACGAATCATGGGTGTATCACTACCAGCCCGAATCAAAGCGTGCTTCAATGCAATGGATACATTCTTCTTCGCCTTGTGTCCAAAAGTTCAAGATTACACCATCAGCAGGGAAGGTTATGCTGACAGTGTTCTGGGATTGTCAAGGAGTGCTGTTAACCAATTTCAAGAAGACAGGTGACAATGTGAATTCTGAATCGTACTGTGAAGTTAGAGCATTGCTTTGCTGATCCGGCAGCTTCTGCAGCTTATCTTGTTCCAGATTATAGGTGTCAACTTTCCTCTGGAGTGAACTAGGCAGGCCGAGAGAGGGATCATGCTGCATGGGCAACACATGGTTTCTTTATTTTAGCCCAGACTTTGTGCTATGGAGAGGCAATAACTCCATCCTTGGTCTTAACCGGTCTCGGAATCAAAGCGAGAGGCAACTGTGGGTTATAAGTCCTTGTCAGTTGGCGTAGACATGGGGCACCACGCGTTGCCTCTGACGGTGGGAGACACCTACAGGTGTCACTGATCAGCTACCGCCCGCCTCAAGCTGGGCAGCCCCCAGCCAATTGGGTGCTGATCCGCCACAGCCTGTCTGCTTCAATGGGTGCTTGGGGCTAGGACAAAATCTGAATCGCAGGCTGTAAAACCAATGCACCAGGTACTAATAAAAAGAATAGAAACCTCAAGCTACGGCTTGCAACCTAGAACGTGAGAACCATGTGTCCAGGATTTTCCACTGACTTGACAAATATTGACGATGTGAGAAAAACGGCTGTGATTGATGCTGAACTCAATCGTCTTAACATTGATATTGCTGGCCTGCAGGAGACTCGCCTCGCTGAGGAAGGGTCACTCAAGGAAAACAATTACACCTTTTTTTGGAAGGGAAGAGGGCAGGCAGAAAAAAGGCAACATGGTGTGGGCTTTGCAGTGAAGAATTCGCTACTGGGAATGATTGATATCCCAGCTGGAGGTAATGAAAGATTATTATCATTGCGCTTGGCAACCTCTTGTGAATTTGCCACCATTCTCACTGCATATGCACCGACACTCGCTTCCTCTGATGATGTGAAGGATACGTTCTATGAGCAGCTAGACTCTGCGATCAAGGCAGTTCCAAAATCCGACTACATTTATATGCTCGGTGATTTCAATGCTCGTGTGGGCAAGGACTCAAGTTCATGGCCAGTGTGCCTTGGAAAATACAACATCGGTCGCATGAATGATAATGGGCAAAGGCTGCTGGAGCATTGCACTAGAAATGACCTATGTATTACAAACTCCTTTTTTAAAACAAAAGAGATGCATAAGGTCACATGGAAACATCCAAGATCCAGCCATTGGCATCAGCTGGACTTCATTATCACACGGAGACAACATCTGAACCATACATCATTAACTCAAAGTTACCACAGTGCTGACTGTGATACAGATCATTCTTTGGTTGTTGCAAGGGTTAGACTGAGACCAAAGAGAATCTACACAGCTAAACACAAGTCTAGCCCCAGGATTAATATTACTAACACTCACGATCCTGGAAAGTGCTTTGAATTTCAACAGCAACTTGAAGACGCTTTCAATGATACATCAGAAAATTGTATAGTAAATGATAAATGCAGTAAACTTAAGGAAACTATTTATAAAACAGCGGTAGGGGTTTACGGCACTGTGGATCATAAGAGGCAGGACTGGTTTGCGGCAAACAGCCAGATACTGCAGCCCTTGATTGATAAAAAGAAGATAGCTCTCTTAAGAAACAAGGAAAGACCAACACTTTGAGTGAGCTGAAGCAAGCGAGGAAGGATGTACAAAAGGCTGCCAGGCAGTGTGCGAATGACTATTGGATCAAGTTATGTGAGTCCATTCAAATCGCAAGTGATAAGGGAAACATCAGAAGCATGTATGAAGGGATAAAGAAAGCCTGTGGTCCAATGATCAAAAGAAGTGCACTGCTGAAAACCTTGACTGGAGAAATCATCACTGATAAGAAACAGCAGATGGATAGATGGGTCGAGCACTATTTAGAGCTTTACTCAAGTGAGACCAAGCTAGCGGATGATGCCCTCAACGCCATAGAGGCCCTGCCAACTCTTGACCACCTGGACACACTTCCCATTATAACAGAAGTTAAGTGTGCTATAAATGAGCTTGCATCTGGCAAGGCTCCAGGTAAGGATGGGATTCCAATAGAGGTAATCAGGAGTGGGCAAGACACACTCGCTCTACAGATCCACCAGCTAATAGAGCTATGCTGGCGAGAAGGACAAGTCCCACATGATTTCAAAGATTCAAACTTCATAACGCTGTACAAGAACAAGGGAGATCGGAGCGACTGTAACAACTATAGGGGTATCTCACTTCTGTGTATTGTTGGGAAAGTATTTGCCAGAATTGTCCTGCACAGACTTCAAGTCCTGGGAGATCAAGTCTACCCCGAATCACAGTGCGGATTCCGTCAGAACCGGTCTACCATTGATATGATATTCTCATTGCGACAGATGCAAGAAAAATGCCGGGAACAAAATCAGCCACTGTTTATTGCCTTCATCGACCTCACAAAGGCATTCGATTTGGTCAGTCGTGAGGGTCTGTTCAAAGCACTAAAGAAGATTGGCTGCCCACCAACTCTTCTGTCCATTGTGGAATCGTTCCACACAGGCATGAAGGGTATAATCAAGTTTGATGGCTCAACTTCAGAAGAGTTTGAAATCAAGAGTGGAGTTAAGCAAGGTGGTGTACTATCCCCCACCCTCTTTGGGATATACACTTTTCACTTCTACTGAAATATGCCTTTCGTGATCAGGATGACGGTATATACATTCACTCACGCTCAGATGGTGGCCTCTATAATGCTCAGAGATTGAAGGCCAAGACCAAAATTAGCAGGGTACTAATCAGAGAGTTGCTTTTTGCGGATGATGCTGCGATTACGACCCACTCTGAGGAAGAATTACAACATCTACTATCTGCATTCTCCAATGCTTGTTCTGAATTTGGTTTAACAATTAACAAAAAGAAGACACAGATTATGTCACAAGGTGCACATGGTGTACCATCAATCTTTATTGACGACGCCGAACTGGAGATAGTAGACCAATTTACATATCTAGGATCAGAGGTAAATAGTAAATTATCCCTCGATCAGGAAATCAACATCAGGATTGGCAAGGCAGCAACAACAATGAACATGTTAGCAAAAAGAGTCTGGGAGAACAGGAAGCTTACTGCCAAAACAAAAGTCCTCGTCTACCAAGCCTGTGTCCTTAGTACTCTTCTTTAAGGCAGCGAAACCTGGACAACTTACTCACGCCAAGAGAAACGTTTAAACAGCTTTCATATGCGGTGTCTGCGAAGAATACTTGGTATTAAGTGGCAAGACAAAATCACAAATACTGAAGTATTGGAAAGATCAGGTTGTGTGACGGTGTATTCCATGCTCAGTCTTCGTAGACTTAGATGGATAGGACACGTTAGGAGGATGGATGATGGTAGAATACCAAAGGACATCTTTTTTAGTGAATTACAGACGGGTAGGATATCTCAGAAAAGAACGGAAACATACAAATACCTGGGTACGATCTTCAACTGCTCCAACATCATAAGGGAAGAAATACAAACTAGAATCAACTCTGGAAATAAGATATACTATGCACTACAACATCTACTAAAATCAAAGGCGCTATCTCGTAACACCAAAATCACAATATATAAAACACTGATCAGACCAGTTGTGCTGTATGGCTCTGAAACCTGGAGTACAATGAAAGGAGACGAAGTCTTGTTGCAAACCTTTGAGAACAAAATTTTAAGACGCATCTTTGGACCCATTAGGGATACACAAAGTGGAGAGTGGAAAAGAAGAAGTAACAAAGACATTTATGATCTGTTTAAGTCCCCGCTAATCACTGGTATCATGAAGGCTAATAGACTACAATGGCTGGGGCATATAGAAAGAATGGAAGATAATAGGGAAACAAAACTCGCTTACACTCAGGAAATAAATGGCCGTAGACCCCGAGGTAGACCAAGAAGACGGTGGAGAGATAATACATGTACAGACCTACAAGCACTTGGAATCAACGACTGGCAAGAGAAGGTCCACCAGAGAGACGAATGGAGACGGATTGTATTTGCAGCAAAGAACCTCAATGGCTCGGAACGCTGAAGAAGAAGAAGAAGGATATCTCAGGGTCGGCCTCTACTACGATACAAAGATGTGTGTAAGCGGGACATGATTGATACAGGCATTGATAATGCACATTGGGAGCACGTCGCCGCTGAACGTGTTGCATGGAGGGCAACTATCAAAAATGGAATAAAGACAAAGGAGAAAATGATTGCAGATAAAGCACACACAGAGCGTGAGAGACGTAAGATGGTGCAAAATGGTGGAAATGACGATGTTTTCACATGCACCTACTGTGGGCAACATTTGCAGCAAGAATTGTCCTTACCAGCCACACTCACCACCGCCATGGATCGTAGTTATTAAGCCTTTTTTGAAGCACAATGTACCAAACTATCGTCTGTCAAGACGGAAAGGTGCCAATGAACAATGAACTGTGAAGTTCTATCAAT
The DNA here is from genome assembly GCA_963921405.1 of Cepaea hortensis. NCBI lineage: Eukaryota > Metazoa > Mollusca > Gastropoda > Stylommatophora > Helicidae > Cepaea > Cepaea hortensis. The sequence continues at coordinate 143,760,006 of OY992877.1, read as the reverse complement.
GCTTTATGATGCAATTCGAAAAAAAACGTTCAGGACTGCTGACTAGAGGAGTGTTACTTCTTTATGACAATGCCAGACCACATACGGCTCGATTAACTCAGGAGAAAATTAACCAAGGTGGGAAATTCTAGAACATCCATATTACATTCCCCGACGTCTACAGCCTTTTGTGACTTACTTATTGACTTCAACTCGTACGGTAAACGAATCTGACATTTCAATCCTTGTGATCATCTTCAGGAACATTACAAGATATAAAGAAAAACAAAATTGTAAATAAAAATCCACAGGTGTATAAACACAGAAAAGTATAAAGAAGATTGGTAATGGGTGATTGCCTTTCTGTACAAGGGAAGGCAGTTCAGGTGCCAACTCAGAAAATGTAAAGCTGAAAAATGTGGGCACAATCTAACAGAGAAAAGATCTGGGTATGGAAGGGAATCAGCAAAGTTAACAGTGAATCTGTAACAGTATTGATTCCAGCTGGATGGACACATCCCAAAGTCTTGATCAGGTAGCTCTCCACTTTGAGTCTAGTTAAGCTGTTGGAATAATATGGCCATAATGCAATCACACATACATCATTGAATCCCCTTTGGTCAGTGTCAACAACTTAACTGACAGGCATCATCGGGTACTTCTCACACACCCATACAAGACAACTTGCAAGTCGTGTGGGAGGCAAAATGCATGGTCCATTTTATTGCCGTTGGCTCGCTTACAAGCGGTAAACAGTCGCTAATGCAATACACAATATACAGCCACAGAATTATCTAACACAAACTGCTAACCCTATGCTAGTTCTATCTATTAGTGAACACAAAACTCCTAACGCTATTCTAAACGATGTGAACGCCTCAAGTCCAGTCTCCCGTCTACCTAACCTCTCTCCCGTGGTTACACACCACGCGGGGTGACCTTCACCTTCGTGCGTGTTACCTCACATCGCACTCTGCTGGCAAACGTGGCCTGTTGAGTGTCTACTCAACTGTGCTATGGCTTCACGAGGTGTGGTACTATCGAGTCTTTGACACACACCCACCCCTCTTGTGTTGCGTCATCAACTTTCACTCATTGGTTGTGACGCAAGAGGTTCCTAAACAAAAAATTAGTGTCTCTAATTTTTGTCAAAGACTCTAGATAACCTGGCTTTGGGCATTCCAATAGACTATTAATAACTATTGTCACAATGTAGCAAAGCCTTACTTGGCTACTGGCAATCGCCACAAACTTGACTGGTTGGCGTGAGCCCCTTCTCACATGCTATATTATATTTATCAGAGGTATGTCTGAACCGGACCGTTGTCTTATAAGACCTGCCCTCACTTAGTAAATTAACTTACTACCCATACAAAGTTGACTTTCTTAGGGTCAACACATGAATTATTTCATGTCCCCCATATAATATTTAACAACCATTCTACAAGAGTGTGTGCGACAGGCTTTACCTCCTTCGCTTCCGCGCGTAAGACTTTATTTCACTGTTAATTTAGTTCTTCGTTGTCTATTATGTCCCCTGGCCCCATAGTTATCTGTCTTTGATTTACAAATAGTGTATGCAATTTATATGTTTGTTTTTCTGTTTGTTTGTGTGTTTGGATGTAATAAATCTACTAATATAATTTCTATCCTCTATTTATAAATTCTATGTGTATGTATGTTAGTTTTTTGAGTGTCATAATTTGGTTCAATGTGGCCACAAACAGGTGTATAACACTAATTCGTGACTACATTCACTTGTTATGAAACCCAAAATACTGTAATCTAAGTTCTAAACTATATTACAGACAACACATTCACACTAACACAATTTCACTAACGAAAACTTTACATTCTAACATACCATTCTAATTCTATAACTAAGTATTTAATGTGTTACCTAAATTTATTAAATTTGTTATGTTAATTATATGATATGATTATATTACTTCTTATTTTTTTCTAATCTAAGTGATGTAATCTAACTATTTAAATGCAATTGTTGTGATGTGAGTTATGTACCTTAATTAAATGGATTATGTGACCACAATTTATGTACTTTTCTAAATACTATGCTAAATAATGTTTTTAAATGCACAAAGGAATTATATGAGTGATGTTCTTAATCTAACTGGTGTAAATGCTGTATGTTACCTTATCTACTCTTTTTAATCTATTATGATGTAAAATGATGATACTAATAAATGGTAATATTTGAAAGATGGTATGGTTTCATTAAGATGGAATAAACTAACTACAATGAAACTAAGTGAAATATAACAATCTAAATGGTACTATTCATATCATAAATTTAATTTAACTTGTAATAAACTATTCTTATGTCTAAACTAATATTCTAATCTAATTTTAATGGGTTAATTACTGTACTAACTACATTATTAAAATAAATGAGAACTGTTATAGTTCCTAACCTACATCTAATTTATCACTATCTTAAAATATTATATTACATATCACAATAAGTTTATATACATAGTATTTGGTTTACACAGGTTAGTAGTTGCCTTCATGTATGTGCAATGGTTGTATAGGCATAATATAACCACACACTTTGCCTGGGTATCTGAAATACATTACACAGTCATCTTAATGTTCTCTCGGTAGTGCACGTGTAGAGTTCGCTGGTGTTGTAGCTCTGTCTTTTCGTGTCTGTAATTAAGCACTGTTCTGACACTGTTTTCTGCGGTTATATATATGATACACCGGAATGGAGCTTAGTTGGAAATGAGCTGTCCTAGTTCACACGGTGGTATCTAAGTATAGCAGCACAGTTCTTAATCTGATGTCCACGGACACATGATAGTTCATTGTTTTGGTACATGACTACACCAATAATGTGGATATGTATGTAAGCTATTTTACATCTTATATTATCAGATACTCATGTACCAACCATCACTCCACATTTAACTCTTGGATCTCAGGTATTTCTACCCCAGATGGTCTGCTAAGGGTATCAGCCAGAATATTATCCTTACCCTTGATATGTTCTATACTAAATGTATAGTTTTGCAAAATAAGAGACCACCTGTATATCCGGTCATTTCGATGCACACCACTCTGGATGACCGTGATGGGAGAATTGTCGGTCTGGATAATGAAGTGCACACCCGCCAGAAAGCGGTGGAGCTTTCTCACTGAGTAGATGACGCTCAGGGCCTCCAGTTCTGCTATCGAATATCTGGACTCGGTAGGTGTGATCTTACGGCTCACGTAGCAAATCGGATGGAAGATGCCCTCATAAAATTGGCCTAGGACTGCAGCGATGGAGATCCTGCTGGCATCTGTCCTAAGATAATAAACGAGCCCAGGGTTAGGCAAGCGGAGGATGGGAACATTACTAAAAAGAATTTTCAATTTTGACAATGCAGAAATTAATAATGCATCTTTCACATCCAATTTTACTGATGCTTTTAGCACATTAGAAAATACACTTGTAATTTCAGCTAGGTTTGGAATAAATTTACTGTAGTAATTAACTAATCCTAAAAGACTTCTAACCTGCTTTTTCGTAGTAGGCATGGTTAGATTCATAATTTTTGTAATAATCCTATTGTCAGTCTTCAGTTGACCTTGAGAGATGACATGACCCAAAAATTCAATTTCTTTTAGGCCTAATTCGACTTTGCTCGGTTTGACAGTGAGACCGAAGAGTCGCAACCTATCAAAGACATGTCTCAGTTTCAGTAAGTGTGTAGTCCAGTCTTCAGTATGGACACATATATCATCTATATAGGTCACAGTATTCGTCACTCCATGTAACAGATCTCTAGTTAAGCGTACGAAAGTGGCAGGAGCATTTCGAAGTCCGAAAGGAAGAAATCGCCACTCGTATAGTCCTAAAGGTGTTGAAAACGCAGTAAGATGCATAGATTGAGCTTTCATCGGGACCTGCCAGTATCCTTTAGTAAGATCTAGTTTTGAAAAGATTTTAGAAGTAGACATGTCCAAGATAAGATCTTCGCAGGAAGGAATAGGTTCTGCGTCGATCTTAGTGATGTTATTGAGTTTCCGGTAGTCCACGCACAGACGAATTGTGGAATCCTTCTTCTTAATTAGGACGATTGGAAAAGAGTACTCTGATGTAGACTTTTGGATAATCCCGCTAGCTTCTAAATTAAGAATTTCCTTATTTAGATTTTCCCTATAGCTGAGTGGGATAGAGTACGGCCTACATTTAATAGGCTTAGAATCCGAAAGAAGAATGGAGTGTTCGATTCTGTCCGTCCTACCTGGGATGTCAGAGAATAAGTCTTTGTATTCAGTAACTAACTCCACTAATTGTCGTCGTTGAATGTCTGTTAGTCCCTGATCTATATGTATGCTGTCCACTGTCGCAGTTTTGTCTACAATGGGAACAGGTAGTTCCATTCCGTCGTCGTCTACCTGATTCAGTACCGTGGTGGTGCTAAGTGTGTATTCTGTTAACTCACTGGGTGTATTGCCATTGTCGGAACTGCCAGTCTCGCTAACTAGTGTAGTTGCGTTGTGTATGTCTGTCGTCTGATCACTGGGTGTTGGTGCACTCTGTTCGTCTGTCACTACTTCTGTTTCTTGTCTTGTATAGTAAGGTTTCAACATGTTGACATGGAATATCTTTAAGTGTCCGTTTATCGATATTTCATAGTCAACATCTGAAATTCTGCGTACCACCTTGAATGGCCCTTGCCATGAGGTTAATAGTAAATTTCTTTTGTCTGGAAGTAGCAAGAGTATGTCTTGATCTGGTTCAAGTTCAATTGTTCTTGTCCCTTTGTTGGCATATTGGCGGTAGATTTGACCCTTCCTCTCCAAAGCTGCCTTAGCTATAACACACGATTTCATGATCTTGTCTCGTGTCTCTGTCACCATTTCATAAGGTGTTTTTGGGGTAGGAATTTCTATCGAATTTGTTAGTACCTGATGGTAAATAGTTAGGGGTCCACGTGGGTTAGCCCCGTAAACTAATTCAAAGGGTGAGAAACCCGTGCTAGAATGGGGAATCTCCCGATAGGCGAACAGCACTGTTGGTAACAGTGTATCCCAATCAGCTGGGTTTTCTGCTGTAACCTTAGCCAGCATGTGCTTTAGGTCCCCATTAATTTTCTCTACTATTCCATTGCTGGCTGGATGGTAAGCTGTCGTAAAATGTTGCTTAATGCCTAACATTTTTGTAAGGGCTTGCGTTGCAGCCGATATGAACTGAGTTCCACGATCGGATATAATGGTCCGTGGGAATCCGAATCGTGAGAACAGGTGTAGAAATACATTGGCAACGTCTTTGGAGGTGATGTATTTCAAAGCCACTGCCTCAACCCACCTTGTACATAGGTCGACCATTGTCAATATGAAGCGATTTCCTTTGCTGGACACCTGGTTTAGGGGTCCAACAATATCTACCGCCACACTTTCAAATGGCCTAGAAGCCAGTGTAGAAGGCTGTACCTCAGCTGTAGGATGTTTACCTTTACGTACCAATTGTTGACAGACATTACACGAACGACAAAATAATTTTATGTCATTGCAAAAACCTGGCCAATAGAAATGAGCCTGAATTCTGGCCCTGGTCTTATCATATGCAAGATGACCAGCAAACGGTGACTCATGTGCAATCTTTAGCACAGTTAGACGATGTTGTTCAGGTAACACCGTTTGCTGAATCTCATGGTTACCAGTAGTATAATATCTAGTTAAAATACCATTGTTAAGTCTAAAAACCCAAGATGCATTTTTGGTCACTTTGGCTTTATCTTTTAACAATTTTAAGTATGGAGACACACTAGTATCAGCTTTTTGCTGTTCTATAAATTTCTGTCTGCTGGTTTCATCTGTGCCAGTTGGGGAAAGCAACAGTAGTCTCTCATCTTGTAGTGTGTCTTGATGTTTCACACTGTCTGCTCTTGTTGTTGCATTAGCTGCATTTAATTTCTCCCATGCAACTATTTCCTCATTAGTACATTGTTTCAGTTGAGGTAAACACCCCAAAATTAAATCAGTACAAGGGTTGTTAAGTATTGCACAAGTAAAGGTACCAGAAAGAAACGGAGAATCAATACGGGCTTTTGCCAAAGGGTAAGTCTCAATGTTACCCGAAAAGGTTCGGCATTTCACAGTGTCACCTGTGTAATCACCCGGACTCACTAGTTCCCTTCGAAGACCAATAAGGGTGCTGCCGCTATCCAGCAAACATTGGCATGGTACATCATTGACCATTGCATTGTGGAACACTAACTTGCCTCTGGAGGCTAATGCTGCATTCACACTCTCAGATGAGCATGGTACTGTGTGTCCACATTCTAGTATTCCGTCTGCATGGAATTGGTGACATCGTTCACAGCTGTCAAAGCTTAACATATCGTTAGCAGCACACACATCCTCTGCTTGGTTAGTTGGTAAGTCACTTTCAATCTCACACTCATTCTCACTACCACTATCTGAAGAGGTGTCAATCAACATAGCGTTGTTAGCTTTCAAACGTTGGCGGCCAAGGCACTTATTAGAATAATGGCTATAAGAGGAACAAAAAAAACATTTGATTGCACGCCTGCATGCAGACCGTTTGCTTTGCTGCTTCTTGATCACATTTTCAAGATGCGCCGGATAATTCGGCGATTTGTCGCACATAGCATAAGTGTCGTGCATTAGTTGACAGTACATGCATTTGGAAACTTTTCTGTCTTTCTTATCATACTTCTGAAAAGGTTTTCTGTTACCCTGATAGTTTTTTGATTGGTCTTTGACAAAGGAAACTATCTCAGAGTCACTTGAGGTCTTAAAAATCTCTCTGTTAGAAGAAAAATATGCTGAACCTTTTTTTTCGAACTGCTCGATGTTTTCAATGTCTGACTGCTGCAAAAACTTAGCAAAAGGAGAAGGTATAGTAGATATACACTTGTCCATAGCTATTAGGTTTTTTAATCTATCAAAGTCTTTTCCTATGTTAGCTGCTTTAAGCCACCTGTTTAGTACACTCTGCACATTTGAAAAATAATCTATAAAAGTTTCACTAGGTTTAGGTTTTAAATTTGAGAACTGAACCTGATACCCAGGGGCATCAAGTAAAAAGTGCTGCATAATCCTATCATGGATGTATTGATAGCTAGATCTAAGTTCAATAGGAATAGACTCTATTACTTTAAGGGGCTCACCACTTAGATTCTTCATGTAAATCGGAGCCCACATATCTAAAGGAACTTGGTGATATTTAAATTGATACTCTACATTCTCTGTCCAGGCAGATATGGAGTCCTCTTTACAATATGGTTTGATAATATTTTTGTATTTGTTGAACTTATTTTCCTCTTGTTGACTTCTTAGTTTAGTGGCAGAGATCTCTGCGTGTGAGTCTACATCCATGCTTTTCATCTTTAATTGTGTCTCTGATTCTACCCGAATTTGTTTTTCTTTAACTCTTGCCATTTCATCTATCTCTTTTTGCTTTAGATCTAATTCCTTTTGTTTTAATTCTTTCTCTTGATCTAATTGTTTTTGTTTCATCTCCTTATCATGTTCTCTTTCTCGTGCGCGTTCGTCCCTCTCCGCATTCTCTTTTCGTGTTTGTTCCTCTTTTGTTTCTTTAAATTTCTGATCAGCATATTGTTGTAGTTCTTTTCCTGTTAATTCTAGTTCTTTGCCTGCTTTTATGAAATCTGATAAAGTTGCCATCTTACTTTAGTACTTGGCTAACAGTGATAGGCAATGATGACTTTAATCAGTTATTTATCTTTGATATGTTATGTTTGTTCTTATCTGATCACTATCAGTTGTGCTTTCTGTTTATACCCTGCCCAGATTTATCTTGCAGAAAAACAGAGTATACAAATATGTCAACGCGTTACAAGCTGAAAAAAAGAGATGCACTATTAATCAAATTGCATGACAAAATATATAAGTGTACTCAGCTTAATGTGGGAACGAAGCTCCTTTGACACAGGTCACCTTGTTTGGTACACTGGGGTGGCGACACGTTTCGTACGTAGCACACGGTATTTGGCCCACAGGTGTATGTGCACAGCTGTTGTTTGCCCTCTGATATATAGGGCAGCAGTAAACACGCCTACTAAACGATATGATTTACTCGACAACTAAGGACAATGACTTAGACAATGACAGACTTACGAACACCTAGAATATGTATTAATTAATTTTAATGTCAATGTCCTGTCTTTGTTTTAAACAATAATTGCCTTTCGTTACTAACCTAGTTAATTTCTGTAAACGTTGTGCAGCTAAGTATCAGATGCTTAGCCCGAAAATAGTTCCATCGTGACGATAAGCAAAGAGAAAATAGACCCAAAAATGAATAAATGCTTGTAAAGAAATCAAAATAACATAATAATGTGTCAACAAATAAATATATTCATTTAGTAACTTAAATAAGTAAATAATAAACAATATACAGCACAGATTCAGGCGGGCCGCCGTTAAGCGATCTTGTAAACACTCGACTGCTTTATGCTAATGACGCAGAACAACTGTCTGTCAATCACTTTACGTCATCGCGCAGCGCTATTTTTAGATCTCAAAAATCAATATTGTCGGCTGCCTGTGTATTCCTGCGCCGTGAATCATGTTTGGTGCTTATTCAAGAATAAATTGGTAAATATATGAATAAATATAAGAAAATAAGAATATTAATACTTACAGCTTCGAAGAATACATGATTTCATTGAATAAATATATCATAAACACAATTAAACACTATTTTGTCACGATAGGCATATTTCTAGCTCGCAAATTCTCCTGTCTGCACAAATTATCGTTACTACAAAAATGAAACCCTAGTCTCGAGCCCGTGGATGAGTGGATTAGCTTGAACTTTTCGTTCAAGCTTCACTTCTTGACACCACAATTACCCTTTTACTGTGGGTATTAGCTTGGCGCTTTCGTCCAAGCACCACTTTCTGACACCACAATTACCCTGGCCTGTCAACAACTTAACTGACAGGCATCATCGGGTACTTCTCACACACCCATACAAGACAACTTGCAAGTCGTGTGGGAGGCAAAATGCATGGTCCATTTTATTGCCGTTGGCTCGCTTACAAGCGGTAAACAGTCGCTAATGCAATACACAATATACAGCCACAGAATTATCTAACACAAACTGCTAACCCTATGCTAGTTCTATCTATTAGTGAACACAAAACTCCTAACGCTATTCTAAACGATGTGAACGCCTCAAGTCCAGTCTCCCGTCTACCTAACCTCTCTCCCGTGGTTACACACCACGCGGGGTGACCTTCACCTTCGTGCGTGTTACCTCACATCGCACTCTGCTGGCAAACGTGGCCTGTTGAGTGTCTACTCAACTGTGCTATGGCTTCACGAGGTGTGGTACTATCGAGTCTTTGACAGTCAGGAGAATGAAATGATTAGAGACAGGTTTGTAGTAATGCTGTGTAATGTCCCTCTGGTCAGCAAGGTTTCTACTGATCCGTCCAATATATTTCATGTTACATCTTTTGCAAATAATGGCATATATTAGGTTACAGGGTGTACTGGTAAATGAGTCTTTCAAGCAAAAGATGCTGTAACATTAACACATGGACAGACAGTGGTATTGCTGCTTGTGTGTGTATCACTGAGGATAGGGAACAGTGGACAACTCTTGAGTGTAGATGCTTCCATTATGGCACATGGCACCCCAGTGACTTGGGTTATTGGTTGATCAGATCAGTAGGAACAGTTGTTACATTTTAACCTAGCTTCAAACATGTATCTTCACCTTTCTTTCCATTCAGTCACCCAAGGTACATCCACATAAACCAGGCATGAAAATAGTTTGCTATTTGTATACAATTTTATTAATTCTCCCAACAGTTTACAAAATGTCAGTAATGTAAATACAGTACAAAATGTGAAATTGTTCATAAATACTAACAATCTCTGGATAACACATGAGAAAAAAAAAATAGCCTAAACAGGCAGGAAATCTGGAAATCACTATATGAAATTAATCTAAAACTAAATAGACTACACAAGCATAAAAACATACAACATTACAGACATTCAGCACAACTACTACAATTTGCAGAATAGTTTCTCTGAATCATCTAAACATTTCAAGCTGTGGTTGCTGGCTTACCCCAAAAATGAAAAGCAAATTAAATGTATGCAGAAAAACTGGATTGTTCGCCTTGCTTATGAGACTAGTAAGATCTTTTGTAGTCAAAAGAAATCTGAATTTAAAGTTTCCTTTATAGTAATGCTGCTGATTACTTCATCAGATAGCGGTTTGTATACCTGCCAGCTAACATACTAATCTAGGGGTAAACCCCAGGTTGAGGTAAGACTGATTAGTCGGTGAACCCTGTGGGAAAAGTCAGATGCATTGGTTGGTATTGTTATCTCTATGGCTTTTAGGTATCTCGCTGTCAACAGGCTCCAGCCCAAGAGCCTGAGGGAAGACTGGATGGTGAAACTAACACTAAAGAACTGCTCATAGGGGAAAGCAGCGAGGAAGGTTAACTGGCCACTCATTAAGCATACCTGACACGATGGCAAAATAATAAGCCAAGGTCAATCCATGGCACTTGGTCTACCACAGATAGCACCTGACAAGGTTAGGTCTACCTCAGAATTGGAAATAAAAAGGTAACGGCTGTCCCATGGTAGATACTGCCCATTGAGGTTTGAATTGTTAGGTCCCAGCAGGTAACCCGACGCCAACAAATGCCTGAAGAAGTCGAATGTGTCGGTCAAAAGGTGCAAATATCACAGCTCTGTTGTTGTAAACAGGCACAACACAATTATGTCTAAAACAACATTCCGGACGAACAAAGAAGAAGAATTGTTAGGCTGTCACATATTTAAGGCCACAGCAAGAGTGGGGTGGTCGGTTCCTTTCCTTCCCAGACAATTACCAAAGCATGATGTACCCATTTTATGAGGGTGGGCCGATCCCTGAACCACACTGGTCAGAGGAAAAAAAATCCTGCTATAGCTGGGGGCTCAACATGAGTTTGCTGAGAGCCTATACTTCTTTGGGAGATGAAAGGCCACAGAAGAAGAAGGGATGGAACCCATCCCCACTGTCGCAGTAAGTCAAGGCACTAACCACTATGTTATCACAGTGCATTAGAGGCAGGTAAATAAACACCCAACTAAAGATGCTAGTATCTCACACATCCCCAACATACAATATCTGTAGTAAGCACACAATTTCCAACACAACTAGGATATACAAAATGGAGAAACTTTGCAAAATAAAACTATAATCTCCCACATAAAAACCAGTATATAAAAATCAACAACAGGATCATATGGTGATTAACATAAAAAACTTGTACATTTTTTTTTACAGTTCTCACAAAAGCATCCGTCAAGGTCTGGTACAATGCAGAGTTAGTTAATAACAGTTAAAAATGTATACACTACATGGCACAAAATAGATCAGCCACATTAAATGTGTTTCTTCTTCATGGAACCGATGGCCGATTTTTGCCACATATGTTATCTTCAGGTGTGAGAGATGGAACTAGACCTTTGGCTGTGAACTACTAATCTATCAGTGAGGGAATTAGAATTATATCATTTTTGTCTTTCATCTGTCACTCTGATAAAACTACAATTCCAATTTATCAAGGTGAAAGACTGATTTATTGTCTAATCTGTCATATACAGTAGAAAATCATGCAAAAGTGGACAAGTAACAAACAAGTGTAAAACTCTTGACAGAATCAACAATACTTGAACTCATGTGAAGTACAGAATGTCACTAAGTGGCTAGAACAAAAGCATTGAAGTTGTCTTCCAAAGTTATTACCAGAAACATAAGGACACGTTTTCGATAGACAACATGACTGGTCAGGATTTAGCAACACAAGATATATGGTTATGAGACATAGGCCATTTCGCATTCACTACAGAAAAAATCAGTGCTTTTGAACTTCAACACAGAAACATTTCCTATAATACTGTGGACCATGAAGACCCGGGGAAGATTAACCCGGTCAACAAATGCCCGCAGAAGTCAAGTGTGTCGGCCTAACGGCACAAGAACATAGCTCTGCTGTAAACAGGCACAACGCAGTCACGTCCGAAAAAATTCTGGATGAACGCAGAAGAAGGACCATGAAGAAGGAAATGACTGACATTTTACAAGATGTGAACATCAGAGAAAACTGACCTATAAACAGCCTCATGTCTGTTAGTGATTTCTGGGCATGTTTACGTTCAGTACTTTCCATTGCTTTCTGAATGACCGGCACTCATACCATTTTATAAAAACCAACTCCAAGCGGTCTGCTGCCAAGTTGCCCGCAGCTGTGTTTCAAACGCAGTATGCGGGATTACAAATTGTGTCCGTAACCCCTTCACCACAGAGCGGGTGCATAATGTCCAGGAAACTGGAATACTTGGACCATCTTCCACGTCACACTGGTTTGGAGAGATCAGTGATGGAAGGCACAGTACCTGGAAGACAAGACAGGATTTGGCTAGCATACAGATGGATATAGGACACTGCAGATATCTTGAGCATGATAACCTTTCTGGGATACAAGGAGTTACAGGAACAACCAGAACAATGGGCTAATGTAACAAATGGCTAGGACAAGTGATAAATACAATAATATTGAGTGTATGGCTAATGTCTCAAATGGCTTGGACAAAGACAAAGTTTAATACACAAGTGATAAATAAGGTAATATTGAGTGTATAGCTATGAAATGCTACAATGAAACGCTGTTAACACACCACAGAAGAATCAACTACTGCTGGACTGCTGCAGCAAAACAAACAAAGACAGACCTGTAGCAGGAGGAACTTGTGGCTATGTGAAGTGCTAGGACCATCATATTCTGTAAGCCTGATTGCACGCAGGAATAAGTAGCCAGTCTTTCCCTCACATAGGGAAGGGCAAGTGCAGGCATAAAACCCTCATCCAATCATGCGCATGCCTTTGTCAGTGTAACATTCTGGCCATTACACCAATGGATCCGTTGCTGCAACTAAGGTCTGCAAAAATGATCTTGAAAATGAAGACTTGGAAACAATTATATATGCAGTACTTCATAAAGTGTAACGTTTAGGACATAAAATATAATGTTCAAAAGAAACCAATTAAACAACAAACAAGATTCAATGTTCATTTGTTCAACTGCTTCACTTAAGCTATCTGTTAAAATTTAAATATTGATATTTAACACTAAAACTAATAATAATTAATATATTTATACTGTCAGACGAATGTCAGCAGTTTCCTTCTTCTTGGTCCGTAGAATTCTAAAAATTTGTATGTAACACCGACGTTAACATGCTGCGAATGTTGTGAATACATTGGACTGCCATAGTAACTAACAATGATTGCCTTGAAGAGACCCATGAAAGCAGGACATTATATACAACCATAAGATAGCGATAAACAGCACTCTCCATGAGATGAGAAGAGAGGCATCAGGAAAACATCTTGCAGACAGGAAAAGAAGCAGAGACAGACAGAGAAATGATGCTAGGTGAGCTGAGATGGTGGCATGGAGGAATATCATCAGCAAAGTTGAACAACGACACCTAAGACCAAGATTTATGGAGAGACATGAACACCTATGCCAGCTTGCAGAGCACATGATGATGATGTACTGCCTTCTATATTTGTTCAATTGTTATAAGGCAGCAATTAATTTATGTTGTTCGGGGCATAACGTTTCAAAGGTTCTCAAGATCCTAATTACAAACCACAATAAAGATATCTTTAATGTTTTCTAAAATACATAAATAATTATCTTCAAGATTTGTTCCATTATTTCTGATTAGAAAATAACATACTCTAGAGACAGTAATATCTGTCACGGACACAGACAATTGCTTTTTGTTAAAGTCATTAAGCAAGTACAAAAGTGCAGATATGCACTCAGCAGACAGTTCAGAAATGTCATGGCATGAGAAAATGTGGAATGCACTGTCACCAACCAGCAAATTTAATACACAAAGCAACCTGATAAACTGAATATTATGGCCTTTTGTTTATAATTCAAAACAATATAAATATATATATATATAAAATTTCTTGAGCGGAATTTGAACCCAAAACCATAGGCCGGCAGATGAATACACTAGCCATGTTATATGAGCTCCATGTAAGTGTGTGGACACACACACAAATATGTGTACACTGGGGTTAGAAACTACAATTCAAAGCATCCATCAAATAAAATTAACTTTATACACAAACTGTATCACCACAGAATTGTTTACCAGCGTTCAATTAATAAGCAAATAATAATGTGGTTGTAGCAAATAAAGTTTGAAGACAGCAGAGTAATGAGAATTCACCGCGTAGAAATTGGAAGTACTAAAGACATTTCATCTGGACAAAGAAACCGTAGGAGGTTACTGAAACAGCAAGTTTAAAATTTACTGTTACCACATGTAAGATGATAATGGAAGATGATGGGAAGAAACAGTAATATGAGCGATATTATGGTACAGAAACAGTGACAAGGGTGTCAGCTTGTCCTATGGCAAGTAGGCTCACTTAAACATCAGAAAATATGTTACAAATGTCTAATGACCTTTTATTTTTAGACCCTGTCTGCCATTGTATGGAATATGGTTGAAACAAGGACTAAAGAAAAGGCAGTTGCAAGCATATACATGATATACACAAAAATGACAATTAAATAACAATGTCAGTTGGCTATACTTAAGCTCACTGTGTGAACAGCAATAAAGTAATAACAAATCTACAAGATATTAGCTTCTTAATACATCACAAATCCACTACTTTGTAAGGCACAATGTAGACTTAAATATTCATATATCTATCACAACTTCAGTGAAACAAAAATGTGTAAGTGGTAAATACAAAACAAAACTTCAGCATAAACAATTCATTGTGAAACTAGGAATGTTTTACAATTTAACAAAAAGAAAAGTGTTCTGTAGATTTGCATAGAGAGCCCTGCATCAGTGAAATCATATTTTCATTGATCATAATAAATACTGTTATGTTAACCCTATTAGATTATGTTTGTTCATTCACAGATGCACTTTCGTGTAATTAATTAAATATTTCAGTCTCAGATACCAAAGGGGGGAAATAACTGCTATGAAAAAAAATCTAGACTCCATTACTTTAAAAAAAAAGTGGAAGAGAAGCCAGATTACTTTAGTATGTTCTGACCAAATGGAAAAAATAAAAAAAAAAGGAACACATCACATGTTGGTTGGGATTCAAGGGGTTAAGCCAATCACATATCACTGGGACTGAAAGAGGTAAAACATGTTCCATCCAACTGCAATCTCTAGTTTATTTCTCATAGGAGGCTGGAATTGTACATAAAGATCTTTCATCACTGCTCTGAGATAGTTCCACCAATATCTTTCATAATTCTCATATATGCTCAACTATAACACTACACGTATAGCTGTAGTAGTGCAGGAGCAAGCACACTAACCTGCTGGCCCGATGGTCACGTGTTCAGATCCCCATTGAGATGGACTTCCAGGTCAACTCAGCCTAACACTGATACCAGGAAATGTCAAGGGAAGTAAAAGAGACATGTGATATTGTCCGCTTTGCCCCCCTGAGTGCCGACTGGTCAATAAAAACATGGAGACAGCACCATGTATCCAATATGTCTTCAGGCACATAAAAGGGTCCATTTGACAACACGACAAACAGGCTCAACACGTCCTTAATCATGCAACATGAACTCATGAGAATAACTCAAGTTATTATTCAAGACATTTTAAGTTATATTTACATTTAATCTTCAATCACTAAGTAACAATTTCTTAATATGGCTTGGAATGTCAGAGTCATGTACAACTTTCAAAGTGAAAAGTAATTATTTAATACAACTGGGGGGGGGGGGGGGTGTGTGTGTGTGTGTGTGTGTGTGTGTGTTTTAGAAAAGTCCAGAAGTTCCAAAAAGAAAACTGGGTCCTACTAGCTGAAAACTTTGGCTCTGAGGCTGGTTTTAATGTCCCCAGGCCGCAGACTGTGGCTTTCTATGTTAATATATTTGAAACCTTCTATACATCCATTTAAACTTAGTCAACGGTGCTCCTGAATAATTTCTGGATTCTGTGTGTGGATTCTTATTACTGGAAATGAATATTATTTGTAATTTGTTGTGAAATTTTGATTAACAGTTTTTTCTTATGTGTCAATTTAGCAGGAAAATTATTCATAAACTTTCAGAGAGATTTCATGTAAAATCAAAAGTTGATTGACCCTGTGCCTTTTGCTATAAGGAAATGTACAGTTGAGATCACTAGGTAAAATGGTCCTGCTTTTATGTTAGTGAATTTAGATTACCATGTAAAAACAAATCACATGCTGAAGTAAATAAACCATGGCAAAAGTGAAAAAAAAAATATGTGACTAAATGTGTTAATTTAACTTTGGATGGAACAGTAATGCAGCTTCTAAAAAAATTTATTTTTAATCTATAGATGGAAAAATCAGTGTTCCAATTCAAAGACAATTCTTCGTGGAATTTATCTGTAAGTGGAACAACCATAGATCACTGAAAGAACACAGATAATTCTTTAATATATCTTTAGATGGAACAATCGCAGAGCCTTCAAAGAGAATTCTTTAATATATTTGTAGATAGAACAATTAGAACTTTCAAAGTCAAAGAGAATAACCACCCTATTTCCTCTAGAAAGAACCGTGCAAGAAATTCTGTAATAAAGTTTGAGATTATGAGGACTGAATAGTCACAGAAAATTCACAGAGATGTTGAAGTTAACAAGTGTTGCCGTGCACTGTAGAGTGCTCCAACTGTGGAGTGCTCTTGGTCAACAAGACAAACTAAATATACCTTGGCATAGTAATGGCACTGAGATTTTGTAATCAACAAGTATTTATTTACCCCTTCTGCAGCAAAATGAAGAGTGTTGAATGTTTACATACATCATGGCTGTCACATCGCCTAAGGTGACATTTTATCACAAGTGCATAGAAAAGCTGGAAGATGAATCATGTTCCTATACACATGTGACTTTATCAGAAGGTAACAAATAACTGGTTCAAAACAAAGAGATGAAAATAAAATGATCTTGGTCCTAAAGTGTGGGTGCTGAGCAATGTCTTGTCTTGAATATTCGTTTACTGCTGAGTCATGATAGTCCTTGCTGAAAGAGAAGGAAACATAATCAGACTAAAGTAAATGTATGTCTGTTGTCTGGTTTAAAAGGTTTTGTGCAGACAGAGTGTAAATAAGGTACCTTTTATGCAATATTAGTGACTTTTTCCTTGATAATCCTGACTCATGTGGTGAGGTGGTTGTATTATTGATGTATAACCTCATTATGACTTGAATTCGTCAGCTTCCTAAAACCCAAAAGATTCTGTTGGTATTTTTATGTGTAACCTCGTCATGTCTTGAATTTCTCAACATCCTAAAATGTTTCCTTTACATAAGTTCCCTTTATGTCTAGTTGGAGCATCCTTGTACAGCTGTCATTACTGTTCTTATCTGTAGCCCTGGATGTCAGCATCGCTGAATGGATAAGAATGCTCAAACATCCGGTGTGTTGATGCAGAGGAAACTGGTAATATTCTACATTCTATATGGGGTCTATTCTACATTCTACTATATTCTAGCCTTACACCGGTCAGTAGGACTAAAATGTTATTGACTTGGGGACATAAATTACAAGTAACTCTGAAGTCGGAGTGGATTTGCCTGAAGGTGAGGGACACTGGTAATAGGCAAAAGCTAATCCACATGCAAAAATAAGTGCGGTGCACTTGAAGTATCCGGGCTATTCCAACAACTGCCGATTGGCTGGTAAAAATAAACCGGTTGCCATAGTGACACTGTTCATTGCTGGCATCATTCAGTAGTCTTTCAGCGCACTACACATCAACCTACAGTAAAATTTGTTCAGTGGTTTGTGAATCACGAACAAATAAACATGGACACTGTTACTGACTTTCCCGCCAGCTGTGAAATGCGTGGTGTGATTCATTTTCTTCAAGCAGAAGGTAAAAATGCAGCTGAGATTCATCGCCGATTGTGACGTGTGTACGGTGATAACGTTTTGCCTGACAGTTCTATGAGGGATTATTGCAGGAGATGGGCATAAAGATATGCATGATGAGGGCAGACAAGGATGACATTCATGTGTGACAGACAAGCTCATTCAAAATGTCGACCAAGTCGTAGTGGAAGAGTGCTGTTTCACAACTTCAGATCTTTCTACAGAATTTCCACACATTTCTAGGACTAGTCTGTTTCGAACTGACTCAGAGAGGTTAGATTACCACAAATTCTGTTCACGGTGGGTATCAAAGCAACAGACTGATGGTATCAAAGCAACAGACTGATGTTCACAAAGCTCAAAGAATTGGCTCAGCTTTGACATTCCTTCTGCACTACTGGGAAGAGGGGCATGCATTTATCAACAGAATAGTGACTGGGGAAGAGACATGGGTTCACTTCGTGAATGCAGAGATGAAGGAATAGCCAAAATAGTCGATGCATACTTATTCTCTAAACAAACCCAGAAAATTCAAGCAAACATTTTTGCAACAAAAAATTATGGTTAAAGTGTTCTGGGACTGCAAAGACATTTTGTTGATGGAATTCATGACACTACGGACCACAATAATGTAAGAAGTTTATTGTGAAATGCCGAAGCTTCGTCAGTAGATCCAAAACAAATGGTGGAATGCTCACCAGTGGCATCTTATCCTGCATGACAAAACACGGCCCCACACTGCTGCTCGCACAAAGGCTTTACTTGAGCAGTTTAAGTGAAAAATTTTCAAACATCCCCTTTACAGCCGGGACTTGGCACCAAACAATTATCAGATGAAGGTCTGGCTGGCGACCCAGTGCTTTGACAAAGCCGAGAAGCTCATGGGTGGAGTCAACAACTGGCTAAGTACCCTGGCGCCGCTGTTCCTTAATGAGAGGTTACAAAAACTTGTGCCATGGTACGACAAGTGCCTGAATTTAGGTGGTGACTATGTGGAAAAGTAATGCAGTGATGTATGTAACTTTTGTATGCATTTAGATATTGTCAATTTGTGTACATTTTTACCAGTCAATCGGCGGTTGATTATGGAATAGCCCTTGTAAAACAAGTATGCACTAAGAAATAAACTAAGCAGATATGTTGCTATTTTATGTGAGGTAAATTCTGATAATACTTACACTTCTCCTAGTTCATGTAACTTTAAACTTTACTTTCACTGAGCTAAAAAGAAAAAAAAAAAGAACAAGGGATGAAAAAATCTTACACAGTATTTATCTTACATTAACCAAAAACATACAAACAGAGTAAATATTGCTTTTAAAGATAACATCACAAGAATTATTAATGCTAACACACAATTATTTCCTTGCATCAAGACTATGCAAGAAACAAATATAGACTAACAAAACAATAATTGAAACATAAATGAATAGCAACTACTCCCAATGATTGTATGTGCCCTTTTGGCGGGAAACAAAATAGTATCTATCTTAATATAGTATCTTAATATCCCAAGCTAATCACATTCCATGACACCAACCTGACCCCATATGCCAATCTGAACCCTAAGGATAATTGGCCCATATTCTTGTACAATTAAGCATTGTACCTTTACACTATGGAGATGAGTAAGCTTTTGAAGTGGTCTGATACATATCAGAGAAACAAATATAAATAAATTACTCTGAAAATAGAAGCAAATTATTTATAGTCTAAAAGATTTAAGGTGACATCCATTCTCTGGCAAATTAGGCAGTAAGAAATATTTATAAGTTCTCTAACACTCAGTTTAAATTAAAAATTTCAGCAAGTTCTGTAAAACAAAATACACAGAACTAATCTGAGTAAATAAATAGAAGTGTATGAGTCAGTGTATTGTTCTGCAATCTGACCATCTTGTAATGGTAGATCATTAGCAAGCACCCATGTCTTGCATCCCTCGCGTGGACAGCAAAGGCTGGAGGAGCCCAATCCATATCAGAACTTTAAAGAGGCAAAAACATTACTCAAGCATCTATAAAGACAAATTGGAGGGAAAGAAAATGAAACCTACAGACCAGATCACACAGGATGACAGCATAAACAAGCTAGACAGAAACACGAACACAAGGACCTTCAGACTCAGCACGGGACATTGAAGACTAAGAGCACACCTCCATTGAATGGGTCTCACCGACAGCCACTGGCAAATGTGAAGCACCAAGGCAAACCCCAGAGAACAAATGTTCTACAAGACAACCCTGACAATGTTAGACAGATGGTGGAAATCTGGCAGATAGAGAAGCTCACTGAAACACACTATGGGGGACCGATGATGACCTCAAGCATACTGTCCTGTTCATGACCAATGCTGGAATAAAACAGTAATAATTGGACACTGAAGAAGCCAAAGGTCTGGCACAAAATCATCAACAGTCCTCAGTTCCATCATTCTCTATAAGAATAAACAGCTTGATATGATGCATTTCTCAATAGCAATAACAGCCCTTATGTTTCAAACTTGAATGTATCCATTCTAGTCATATTAAAGAATTACATTAGCAGGAACTGATCAACACTCATAGAAGACACAGGATGAAAGCAGAAGTCACAGGGCAGGTTTGTATTCAGGTGACCAGAGCGTTCAATATTTTTGTGTATTTTTTTGAGTGCTGGTCAATACACATGAATTTATTCCCTGCATTATTTCAATGGAGTCATGGGCTTGGCTAACAAATGGTCTTATATTTAGTGTATCCTAATGTGTGCCAAGTAGTAGCGCAATGGATATGACGTAAACAAAAGTTTGTGACAAAGTCGCGAACCAAATGTTGGTAGAAACTAAGAGATTGATGTAAAAAAACAGAATACGTCAGAAGAATTGTCAACAACAACAGGACATTTGGATCAGAGAGCTGGACAAGAGTGGCAGCATGTTGAAGTTATCTGGAACGTGGAAGATATTTACTGGCAGGATAACGTTATCATGGCCAACACATATTGCAGAGGATAATGAGGAGATTAATGAACGATATATATATATATATATATATATATATATATATATATATATATATATATATATATATATATATATATATATATATATGAGCCCGAAATAATGGACAGACGTGAATATATTAGAACAGGACTTAGAACGTCACGGCAGGATTAGGAATGACAGAAGGACCGGGACATGGAATTGATAGTCATTAGGGTCTAGCACCTTCAACGATATATTATTGTAATTACTGTCCCGCCTGGCACTAACAGGCCCGGTAAATGTAAATTGTTATTCTTTTATTGATCGTATTGAGAAGCAATAGACTTGACCTTTTGGGCAATTAAATTATGCCTTCAACTACATGATAGCCAGCCTTCAAGTTTGTCAATGCTGTTAATTTGAATGCTTTCGAGAACTGTTGGAGTTGTGCCTGTTGCTGATTTATATTTGAATTCTGTTAAGACATAATCTAGCAATGTGCCCACACAAGATTCAAATTTTCTGTTGTCAGCTGTCTTCTCTGATTTCTGCTTCATTCATGTCCTTTATGAATGTTCATAAACATCAATGAATTTATTTCTCACATTATTTCAATGAACTGAAGCATTTTTACATTTGCCATGACATATTATGTATGCATTAGTGGGAAGCTTAAGTGGCAAATCTCTGCTTTATGTAATTTCAGACTGAGGATATTTAATTTTACAACATGGCAAAGTTCATTATGAGGTCATATATTGTTTACAGATGTTGACTGAAAAATGTATAGAAGTTTAAAAAAAATTTATGTGTGTTTCAAACTACAAAGTGAAAAACTTATTACATAACATACCAAAAAAAAAAAACTATAATAATTAACAATGCAAAGAATAGTTGTGGCAAATAAAGTTTCAAGAGTAAATGTAGACATGCTAGAAAAAATAACAAGTTTAATTATCTTGCATATGTAATAGTAGATGAAAGCAGAAGTGAAACAGAATATATACAAACAAAAGGAATGTTAAAAATACACTCAACAACATGAACAGGATAATATCCAGAAAGATAAATGAGCTATTAAAACTGAGAACAACCATATAAATATATATGTAGCACTAATATATGGTGCTGGAGCATGGGCAATGAACAAGAGATCCATCAACATCAAGTGCCTTGCTGACTGGCATGGGTGATCATACTTCTCTCCACATCTTGCAATCTCTAACGGCGTGTATCAATTCACATGTTGATTCCCTTCTGTGCCATCACACAAGACCATCAAAAATTATCTCTCGTTATTTTTCTATATCTCTATTTCCAGTTGTCATAACATATTCCAGTTTTTGTCTTCTCATGTGGCCAAAATATGAAGACTACCTACCTCTTTCTGATTTTTGTGATAAGTCAGCTTTGCAACTTAATTGTGTTGCGTATCCCTTATGGGACGTTGCAGTCAACACCAGTATTTTTTCAGCTGCTGTTGATGTACTAGGCAAGTGTTACGTTCAGTAGTTTGCCATTGCTTTCTGAACGACCGGCCCCTATACCTTTTTTGAAAAAACCAGCACCGCCGTGTTTCGAACCCGGGTATACGGGCTCACAAACCGCGTTCGCAAGCCATTAGCCACAGAGACTTAGCCTCCCTCAAAATGTCCAGATTGCTCGTTTTGGCAGTCCAAAGAGATTTCAGTATTCTTCCATAAAACCACACCTTCAGTTTCCAGGGAGTTTTTTTAGCTTCTTTACTAATTGTCCAGGATCCGCATGCCATATGTCAGAACTAGTTCTATGTTACATGCAAGAATTCTTTTCCAAACTTCCAATTACAAATAGATTAAAATATAGAACTGCAGCCATGAAAATATATTACGAAAATTTATGTCTTACAGAAACTGAGAATAAAAAAGAGCAAAAAAAAAAAAAAAGAGACAAGTCAAATTTGTTGATAACATTAAAAGACTTGAAATTCTGATAAAAACTATACTTGAGGGAGAAAAGTCAAGGAAGGTGAACAATTGGAAGGCAATAATACCAGTGGGAAAACAACACCAAGAAATGGACAAACAGTGCTCTGTCAGTAAAAACAACCTCTTTTCATGATATGAGGCATACAGACTATATGCTGCACATTATTAGAACAATCAACACCTGATGGTTGATGTGGTCAATATTACATCAGCACCCTTACTTCACCGGCTGTGTAGCCGAAGGGATAATGGACGCAATTCGTAATCCCGCATACCACGTTTTGAGTTACAGCTGCGGACAATTTGACATTGGTTTTTATACAATGGGATGAGTGCCTGTCGTCCAGAAAGCAATGGAAAATTACTGAATTTGCCAAATGGTATAGAAAAACTTGCCAAGAAATCACAAACTGCAAAAAAAAAAAACGCTGGGGTTGACTGTAACGTCCAGTAAAGGATGCGCAACTAACTTTGTTTTTTAACCTCTACTGGGACCTATTTTAGACAGGATTGATCTGGGAGCCTCAGCCTTCAAGGGGATTCAAACATCTAACCAACCAATGGACTGGGCTGACAGGCAAGCCAGCTAGCCACTGCAACACTGGGGTTCCCTAGTCAGTAAGTGTGCAATTAAAATGAGACAAAGTGTTGGAAATCCACTGCAGTCAACTTTCACTGTGGAGATGGCACTTGATTGACATGATAGATACCACTATAGGTGTGAAGTCACATTTACTAGGCTGAAGCATTATGCAATGAGAGGACCAGCTGCCTTCCTAGATGCCTTGTCTTTCCAAAGAAATTACTAGACATCCATTTTATGATGTCGGGTCAACTTCCTAGTCGTATATGGTCAGACTGAATTTCTAAATAGGGATTGAACCCAGACCTGTTTCACAGTCTACCTACAATCAACTATGCTACTATCATACTTTATGGTTGTGTTAGTTCTTAGTCAGCAGCTCGCGACAGCTGTATACTACTATTTCAATTTGTTGTGAACACCTGCATATTAATTAGTTTCATTTGCAAGTACAAATCATTATAAAATACACAACAGTGCATTATCAGAGGTATCAGTGCGGTTGCTTAATTGCATTAACATTCACAAAAGCTTCACAAACCACCAGGAATGCTATGACTTCAACCAGTGCCTGCATAAAACATGTGTTTACACATTTCTCCCCAAGTTATTTAACGAAATGTTCAAGAAAACTACTTCAACAAACTATGTGCACTGTTGGCATGAGCTACAGCTAGTGCCTAGCGGGCGGCTTATGGGACAAGCCCTGCGTGTAATAGCTACATTTTAATAATTTCCCTGTTATAATGCCGGTCTCCCTGGCGTAGGGTTTAACGTCTTTCTCCGTAATCCCGTATATTCTTGTGAGTAACGCAACTACGTGAGAATCGGCAGCAGTTCGTGCCGCGCAGGTAACTTAGGGGGTATGTGAGCTGGTCGCTCAGAAAGCAATGGCAAACTACTGAGCATAGTCTTGCCTAGTACATCAACGGCAGCTGAAAGTGCTGGTGCTGACTGCAACGCCCAGTAAGGGATATGCAACATAACAAAAAAATAAAAAATAACTGTTTCACAGACACAATATATAAGCGATGTCCTCAACAAAATGAATGAAAAAGATGGTGTAGACTTGAAAGAAGAAAGCATAGGTAAGAAACACAACGGGATACATTTGTCAAGCAAGGCATGTGATCAACTGTAGGTGGTTTGGTTCTAACTGAAACTGTCAGCAAAGTGTTTATTATTATTAACAAAGCATGTCTTTACTGTGCAGCCATGGTAGTTCAGAGTGTGTTCAAATTCACCCTGAGGCAGGGATTTAAAAAAGAAATGACTTGGGCTCCCAGATTAACTCAGCCTAAAACGTGTACCAGGAAATGTTTTGGGAAGTAAAAGCGACCAGCATGCTATTTACATCACCCTTTGAGTGCTACAGGGTCTATACAATTATGAGACCTGCACCATATTCCCAAAATCCCTCAAGGTGTGGACAAATGTCCTTTAATTATACTTGTTTGTCTGTACCATCATATGGGTGGGAAGTGTGGCCTGTGATATAAACTACATGAAGACAATATGCAGTGACTAGTTTCCTTTTCTTCCTACATAACAATCTTATATGCATTACAAGTAACGGGATATACTCCACATTCATATGCAGTCAGAATAAAGTCTCTATAAAAGGTATATCATTCAATTGCTCTAAGTTAGTCTAGGTAATACATGTGTTTCATTACAGCTTAAGAAATATAAACTTTGCTAAGTTTCACAGTGCAGAATATTGTGTCCTCTCTCACACATTCTCATCAGTAATCATCATCTTTCACTGTTGCCATCAAGCATCATGGTGAGGAACTGTTGCCATTCCAGTGCCTGATGGGCGGCACTGGTGTCATTCCGTGTCATGGAACAACATATTTGATGTTGTCAATCTGTTTTCTTCTCAGGTGCCTTCTTGCTCTTATATCAGATCTTCTTTGGTGTAGCGCCAGTACTGGTAAATGACAGTGCTGCATTCTAACAATATAGCTGAATATTTTGATCTTCTGCCTTTCAATATATGTAGCACATGACTGTCTGTCTGATAATATCATTTCTTAGTTTTAGATGATAAGTTGGCAGCTCTTCTCAAGCATCTCATCTCTCAAGTGTGAATTTTGTTACAAAATATTTACATACACGCTCTAATTTACAGTTACATAATTCGCTATCAGCAAACCTTGAACAAATCTGCAGCCATGAAATTGGGAAAGGGGTGGTGGTGATGGGTGGGTGGGTGGGTGGGTGTGTGTGTGTGTATGGAGTATTTTGTGAAAGTCAAACAAAAAACAACGGAAATGTAATAAAACAATGCACAATGGAAGAGGAAGCCGAATGAAAGAACCACATTAAAATGATGTAATGACTTTTTCCTTGAAAAGTATACAAATACAACTATAGTCAGATGTTTGTAGTTTGTACTATCTTCTTAAGCTCAGTGTCTTTTTAGATTCCCCCCTGACTGAATATACATTATAACACAATTGTATACAGCTCTCATCATTCAGATCAAAACATTTAAAGGCAAGTAAATTATCACAATAAATAATTCAGAAATATCCATTTATGCATTATTAGAAGTGTAACATTTAAATGCCGGCTTCGTGGCTTAGAGGTTATGACTTTTCTCCATAATCTTGTATACTCTCGTCAGTAACGTGATGACGGTGAGAATCAGCAGTGGTTCGAATCGCATCGATAACTTACGGGGTATGTGAGCCGGCTGCTCAGAAAGCAATGGCAAACTACTGAGCGTAATCTTGCCAAGAAATCAACATACAGCTGAAAGATGCTGGTGTTGACAGCGATGTCCTGTAAAGGATATGCAAAAAAAAAACCCCATTTAAATAGCAGCATTCACCAAAACATTAAGCAAAAATAATAGTTTCTATGTGTGCTTACAAAACAAAACAGATGGACAAGACATATTGGTCATATTCTTAGGAAGCAAACACTTGTACGGGACCCAAAAAAAAGTCAACAAACCCAAACAAAGCAATCAGAACAAAGGCAGAATACAAAGTACAGCTAAATAAGCTCATAGAATGTGATTAGTTAGCAGATGGGAGACATGGTAATGACCATGATCAACTGAAATGATGTCCTCCATGTCTTGCTGATAATCCAGTGCCCTATACACGCTACCTTTATGGCTCCCTGGGCGGAGGTATTTGTAATTCAACTGTCCAAAGCTAGCCCAGGTAATAATTGTGTCACTTCAGCTCTCTTGCTTCCTTTCCCTCTTTCATAGCGAACTCTGCAAACACGGTATTCATAAATTGTGACCTGAAAACTATGATTTGAAAATATTTCTTTTCTTACAAAGTAACAATGAACTGAGTTCATGCACTGAGCTGAGATTCTCTGGACTCAGGCTTGAGTTAGGAGTAGAATGGAGCACTTATGGATTAAACCTGTGTGCCATGATGTTGATCCGTCGACTAAACTAAAACAATATCGTTAAGGATGTCAAGAAGAGTGCTAAGCATGCGCCCTCCCCCCCCCCCTCCTTTTCTGACATGCATCAAAGAGAAGCAGGGTTCTATTATCCGTTTTTTTTAAAAATCAGTGAAGCGGTGAGACCTATAGAAATTCATCGGCGAATGAAGGTCCAGTAAGGTGATGCATGCCTGTCAATCCAGCAAGTGTATGAGTGGAGTAGGAAGTTTCAAAACAGGGCGACTTCTGTGACTGACTGTTCACGACTGGATCAAGCACCCCGAGTAGTGTCCTTTACTTATTCACGCCCCCCCCCCCCAAAAAAAAAAAACATTTAAAGTTTTGATTTGAAGCACCCTTATATACCCGAAACACGGAGAATGGCTAAAAGAATTACTAATAAACTACAAACATTTATTAATTGGTTCCTGCACAGAATTGTGGGACAATCAATGTATGAAAAGTAACACTAGTGTGGAGCCCAAGGAGAACTAAACAAATTCCAATGAATCAAGAGGTGAGGGAAAAAACACTGTCACTGGATAGGACACGCAATGAGCAAACCTGAGGATTTTATAACTAAACACTCCCTTGTCCGGAACCCACAAGGCGAACGAAATAGTGGGAACTCTAATAACACATGGAGAAGAGATTAAAGACAGAGATGAATAATATGAAGGTAACTTGACATCTGGGGAGAGTCATATTGTAACTAGGTCATGATGCAGCACAGCACAGACTGGCTGAGATTAGACCTAAGGTGATAACGTTTCCTCCAAAGGCTTTAGATAATTCATTGTCAACTGAGTCCAACCCAGTGCCCAGAAGGAGAAGACATGGTTATCTGACTGGGGACCAATCAGTTCCCTGGGGGGACAAATAGCACTAGACTAAATCAGCCTTTTTCTATTGTAAAAATATCCTGTTCTACCTCTACCAATCTGGATCATAAGTGGGATATATAGTGGTTATAAGTGGGATATATAGTGTACTGTTATTATTTCATACAATGGATTTTCCACTCTGTTCACTCTTTCTAGCAATTTAGATGTTCATACTGATGTGAACTTAGTGACAACTGGCAAGATCGAAGGGAACAGACCAAGAGGAAGACCGAGAGGAAAATACCTGGATGGCTTGGCCACATGGCATGGATGAGACAGGAACACTGAGCTGATCCACGGCTCTGGTGATCGAGTGAAATGGCGAGTCATGACCGTCCACGCTTTCCGGCATGGCACATGATTGATTGATTGACTGCTCTTTCATACTGTGTAGGTTATGTAATTCTTGCTAATCCTGATTTTTATTATATCAGGTAAAACGACAGCTGACATAATATGATATTCAGTCTGATCATAATGTAGATAACCAAACAAGACATCATGTTGCTTGTGAACTCAGTCTACCACCACTAATTTAATTATACTCTACACTTCAAACAAGAAATCATGTTATGTGTATTCCATTCACCATCAACCAGCTGGCTATATCCTACACTCTTAAACAAGAAATCACGCAACTTGTGTAACCAATTCACTACCACTGTGTTGATTATATTCTACGCTCCACAAATAAATATATCACATTGCTCGTGAAATGAATCCACCATATAGTAGGTTGCATCCCACATTCTAAAAACAAAAATGAATCTAATTTTATTCATACCCATACCAATTAAACAAGGAAATATGCTAACAGGTGAAAACACCCTAAAATTCACAAATGGAATGTTTTGCTAGTTTAACAGCACTTAGGTCACAACAGAACAGAAAAAAAAAATCAAAGATGAACAAACATTATAACACAGAGAAGGCAGCAGAATATATGATTGAAAATATAAAAAATAGAAGAAATGGAACAGGTAATGAAAAATAAATCAACCAGGAAAGGATGGAATCACAAATTAAATGTTAATAGGACTAAAGACTCAAAGGCAAATAAGAAACCAGTTGCAGTTCTAAATTTACAACTGGAAGAGAGGAACAGTCACCAGGCAATAAAAGACATGGCAGAACCAAATAACAGTTTACCCATTAGTCTATACCATAAAACAGGAAAGTAATGGAACGCAGTACGTTACGTTGACGTCATGAGTGTGACCCGAAAAGGATTCCATGCTAGACCTCGTCATTCGCTATAGGAGGGAAAGATTGGTCACCTAATCCTCCATGCACTCAGGGATAAAAAAATTTGATGTTGCTAACACTTCACCATACCCACAGCACGCTTCTGCTACAGGACTTCTGTTTAATTATAAATGGTGGCATCAAGAAGAAAAACAGCTCTTAACTCCATAACAAGCAAAGTATATTCTGACTGAAGGTCAAATAACATATCGCTCACGAAACAGAGGATGCCTTTTAAGAAGAAAAAAAAAAGCACACACAAGTGCTTGATACACAAGCATTCGATAAAGTATGGAAGGAGGGACTCAAAGTAAAAATGCAAAAAATACAGTTTTGTGGAAATAATATACAGACAGATTTGCCACTATCCTGAGAAGAGAACTGCCAGGATGAAAGTACAAGGACAAACCAGTCTTCTTTGTACACTTTCAGAAAGGTTGATGTCTGAAGGTGAAAGCAGAGGAAATTGATTCAATCCACCATCAGCCACTGATGAGGAAATGGCACATCTAATAAATGTACATACACTAGGAGATCTTGTTAAAACACAAACAAAAGCAAGCACAGAGATAGAATACAGAATACATGGAAATCTCAACATGTTTTAGAACACAAGACAGTTTCAGCAAACACTGCAGCAGGTTAGATAAGCAAACAATGTAATAATTGTTATTTTAGATATAACATTAGTTCAAAATACAAAGGCACACCAGAAACTGCTAGTAGAATATGGATTGCAGGCAACATAATGGAAGTTATTTAAACAGTAAAAAAAAGCTGCTTGTCCTTTTCAGGGGGTCACAATCAACCCCCAGTAGCTATTGGCCGTTTGTGGTTTTCTAGGAAATTTTAAGTTCAGTAGTTTGTCATTGCTTTCTGAATTGGCTGATACTCATACCATTGTGAAAATTAATGCAAAGCAACCTGCTCCCAAATCACATAAGCCTGACTTCAAACCTGGCCTGTCAGGATTTTGAAAGCCCCTAAGCCCCAGATGCTACAATTTAAACAACACCCACAAAAAACTGGGTAGATGTTTAATGAGTCACTAAAGTGTAAAATAGAATGTTTAATGAGTTATTAAAGTGTAAAATAGATGCTTTCTAAAATACTACTGCAACACATTTTGTCAAGGTTAATTATGCATTCAGTTAAATCATTTTGTTATGAAAGCAAACAATATTCTATTAATATGTTTAAAAAAAGAATCCAAGCAAAAAAAAAAAAAAAAAAGCACAGTGAGGCAAAAAATACAGCCACAAACAGCTCACCATAAAACCAGCCTTGAATTCCCACGTATCCCTCCCTAACTCTGCTGCTTATCCTTTTCCTCCTTGTTATCTTTCTGAGATATGTCATCATCATTGTCATTTGCTTCCTTAACATCTGCATTTTTATTTTCACCCTTCTCTTCATCTTTTGTGCCACTCTTGTTTGCTTCGCCAACGGTTTCTGTTTTGTTCTGTTTTTCTAATTCCTTTTGCACAAGAAAATTGGAGATTTCAGCAATATTTTTATCCCTTTCTGACTGAACAATCAAACTGTTAGTGCTGTCATTCAATTTCTGGACTGAACTGCCGGTAACATCAGCTGTCTTATTACTTTTACTAATAGATACCTCTGGGCTGCTAACTTGGATTTCTGTTATATTTGAAAAACCAAACAAAATAACATTCCGAAATTGCCAAAATTCACATCATTACAATGACATTACAAATGTGTTGTCCATTATGAGAACACCACACCGATCACGACTGCCATTAATTGAAAAGTAAAAATATACTATTTCAGTTTGGGGAAAAAAACATAAAACAAAACTAAGGGATAAAAACACTTATTTCACATACACATTTAAATGGAAAACACATTGGTTTCAAACATCAGCCTTTAGTTAACAAAAGGCATGTCAATAAAGCTTACTGCATTTGTAAAATTGGTACCACAGAATTTTACTTGAGGAAAAGTGACCAGAGTTACTTTGATAAACAATTTAGTGTTGAAGCACAAAATGCAGTAACGAGGAAGAAATGTCAGCATACACATTACAGGAACAAGAAATGAAAGAGAAAATAACAATATTAATCACAGGTTGTGGAAGGCACTGGGTTATTAAAGGTGTTAAAATGTCCCAACTACACCCCCAAAATGTGCAATGAGTTTACGAGTATAATTTAAGGCAGAGTTAATAGTTCATAATTTCATAAGCTGAGTGGGGTGGTGGTGGTAGTGGGGGGGGGGGGGGAGGAGAGAGAGAGAGAGAGAGAGAGAGAGAGAGAGAGAGAGAGAGAGAGAGAGAGAGAGAGAGAGAGAGAGAGAGAGAGAGAGAGAGAGAGAGAGAGAGAGAGAGAGAGAGAGAAAACTGAATGAGGAATACAGAAAAGACATGGAAGAAACTACAAGAAACTAGAGCTACTTATGCACCTCAATGGGCAGTGTGTTCGACATCAGCATGCATTTTTGTAAAGTTTGCTTTGTCTAGATAGATTCCATCCAAAGCAATGGATTTATCTACCTATTGGTAGGTGTTTTATTCCTAACAAATTTGCCTTATGATTTCTACGCTTTGAGGTTTCCATAAGTGTGGTGTTTAAATGTGCACAACTTGCACACAAGACCTCATGTTTTGCGTTCTTATCCATGAAGGCTAGGTATCCAATCTCCATACACAAGAGATCAGGGGGTTGTGTAAAATTAGACACCAATGGTTTCGGGACAAATCTTCAGCACTATGTGGACATCAAACCCCTCCCTTCTAAGCCTGAGGCCGACACTGCAACCTGGCAGTCAAGGCTCACCCATCTAGATGTATTTTATAATAACCCAGATAAAGCTTTGAAGAGATGCAAGAAATGAGAAATAAATATCATATTTGGAAACTTGTTAAAGTAGGAAACCAACTAGATGGTTGTAGACTAGGTAATTATAATAATAATAATAATAATAATAATGTCTTTATTTTCAAAGGGTTAAGAATTGGGCACGCAGGCCCGTCTGACATTCTGCCCTTCTTCTCTATTTCCTCTCATACATTCTTTCATTCAACATCACTTATGAAGCAACTTTTGACAACAAAAGAACATTAAAACGCATGAAAAATAATCAATAACAAATGACTCACTGAAGCAGTGTTTAACATGGGCATTATAAATACCTAAGGAGGGTGTAACGTGCCATACATAAGGGAATGTTTTTTGGCTAGTTGTCGTTTGAGATAAGTTACCATTATTGTCTTTTTTGTGTTGTTTGTTATGGGGGCATGTAGTCTGTACTAAGGTAGTGTTCAAACAGGTTGCGAATGTATGTATCATGATTGGTGGTGTCTTTGATTTCTTGTGGAAGATTGTTCCACAACTGAGCGGCAGAGTATGCTAAGCTTGTTTTATATAAGTCTATCCTAGGTTTATGGACATGAAGTATATTTAGTCGTTCGCTATGTCTAGCGTTATATTTAAACAATGGCCAAAGGTAGCTTGGAGCATTTTGAAATAGGATTTTGTGAATTAGTTTGGTTTTATTAAAAAGCAGGCGCTTGTGGAGTGGCAGTAACCGAAGACGTTTATGTAGGTTAGAACTGTCGGTAAGCTTTTCACCATTAATTAAACGCACTGCCCTTTTCTGGAGTGAATATAGGCGTTTTGTTATTGATTTGGAGCATCCATCCCAGACTGTGGAGCAGTAATCAATATGTGTTTGTATATGAGAAGTATAGAATATCTTTCTTGTGTTTTCGTCAAGGAAATTTTTAATTTTGGCAAGTTGGTATACTTTTTTGGCTATTTGTTTAACTAGAGCATGAACATGTGAGTTAAAAGTTAGATTTTGATCTATGATAACACCCAGTGTCTTGTGCTCGGTGACACTTTCTACAGGCGTGCTGCCAATGTGCAGCTGAAGAGTTCTCTGCGAGTTTAGAGTGTGAAGTCTTTGCCTGGTTCCTATTAACATAGACTTTGTTTTAGTAATGTTAATTTGCATGCGGTTTGCATGACTCCAGTTAACTACACTATTTATTTCCTGTTGCAAGGATAATTCTAGCACATTACGATCAACAGCGTTTGTATATACTGTGCAGTCATCAGCAAATAGATCGCAGGACGACGACAGATTTAATGGAAGATCATTTATATAAATGGCAAATAATAGAGGGCCAAGAATAGACCCCTGAGGTACTCCAATATTAATGGTAATGGCTTGAGATAAAACTTTATTGTGTGATACTACTTGCTTTCTGTCTAATAAGAATGATTTTATTAATGTCACTATATTAAAACTTACTTTCATTGTTTCTAGTTTTTTAATTAGAATAGTATGATCTATCATATCGAATGCTTTCCTAAAGTCTATAAACACCGCTCCACATAGAGTATTGTTGTTAATATTTTGATGCCAGTTTTCTATCATGTTTGTTAGTGCCGTATGGCAAGAATATTTTGGCCGAAATCCTGACTGACAGTCAACTATCAGTTTATGGCGAACTAAGTGATCTAGTGTTGTTTTGTGGATGTGCTTTTCTAGCGGTTTGGATAATGAGGATAATATGGAAATTGGTCTATAATTACTCATGAGACGATCGTCTAGAGGACCAGCTTTTAAATGGGGATACACTTTAGCGATTTTAAAGGCTGATGGGAAGTGACCTCTGGTTAGACATTGATTATATATAAAAGTTAGTGACTCGCAGATCGCGATATATATATATGTGTGTGTGTGTGATTGTATGGTGTATGCACGCACGCACGCACGTGCACACACACAGCGATTCATACATACACCAATAGTTTTCTTCCTGTTTTCTCTATACCTGTTTGGCTTTTAATACCAGGTTGAAAAGGGTCACCTGGTTTGGTGTATTCGTAAACTGGACTTATAGTTCAAAACTAGTTGCATATCCTTCACAGGACGTCACAGTCAACCCCAGTATTTTTTGCTGTTTGTGATTTTTTGGCAAGTGTGCATCCAGTAGTTTGCCACTACTTTCTAATCGATACCAATGTATGAAAATACCCGTGCAAGGCAGTCTGCTTTCAAATGGCCCGCAGCTGTGTTTTGATTTCGGTATGCAGGACTACAAATTGCATCTGTAACCTCTTCGCCACAGCGCTTCAGTTAAAAATAGCAAGACATGCCACACATGAAACTACTTACCAGCAGGAGGATTCTGTGGCTTTTCAATGGCACCTTGTGGCTTTGTAACTGCAGCCTGTTGGTTCGGTTCCTGCTTTTTTGGCTCTTCTGCTTTAACCTGATGAACTTCAGGTGGAGGACTGAAGAAAAAGGTAAACAGACTTCACAGCTACAAGCCAAATAGTAGTGTTTCAACTCAAAGAACTCCAAAATAATTTTCCAGTATATCATGTTCCTTCTTAGCTCAGGTCGGCCACAAAACCCCAGCCAGCCACAACAACTAAGCACATAGAACATTACAAAACATCAATCAATAATCTTTACAAACACTGCAAGACAGATACATCTCTTGTTGAACAGAAAGGAAAGTCAATACACAAATAAATGCATATAAAAGTGAGTGGCACCTAGCAGTCTTGACAGACTAAAGTATGCGAGTTGGAATATGGCCAAAATTCCATCACAATGCCTGGACAGAGCTTCAGAGAAACATGTGGTGCCCAAACAACATGTTCCCTCTCTCGGCCTTGCCTTGTCTTCTCCAGAGGAATGGGTAACCAGTACGTCTGGGACAAGGTAGGCTGCAGACGCTGATGCATATAAAAACCAATGCAATAAAGAAGTGGTTTTTCTGTTTCTGTTTGGATATTATTTAGGCAAAAAAATACTGATCAAACATGCTTTAAGTTTCTATCTGTCCTCCTTGTTTGTGAATTTTCATTTTTTGTTCATACTGCATGAACATGTGAAATGATTGCGGGTGTGTGAATTACTATTGTGGATGTGTGAATTCCTGCTATTGTGGCTGTGTAAATTTCTGCTACTGTGGCTGTGTAAATTTCTGCTATTGTGGGTGTGTGAATTTCTGCTATTGTAACTGTCTGAATTTCTGCTATTGTAACTGTCTGAATTTCTGCTATTGTGGATGTGTGAATATCTCCTACTGTGGGTGTATAAATTTCTGCTGATGTGGTTCTGCTGTTGCAGTGTGTGCAAAAAAGTGTCCTTCAATTACTCTTTTATTGTAGGCTGGGTCAACCTTGGAGCCCAGGTCAATTTAAAATAATCTGCCTCGATGCGAATTCGAACCCTTGACCACCGGGCCGGGAGACAAGCATTTCCCCCCAATCATTAGTTAAAAAGACATCATCACCAATAAGACCTTTGCAGAAGAACTCTATCACAACGTACTGCAAAATTTATCAATCGTTTGTCAGTTCTTCTGCAATTTCATGCCCAGAGTGTGTTTAATGTCCTATGTCCACCATCGTGTTGGAATAAGATGTTTCTGCGTTTCTGGCATCAGATCCCTGACAGAGAAGTACAAGCTGCAGTATTGTCACACACACAGTGATGAACAATGTACAGTACAGTAACAACAAGTGATTTCTATGATAAACTGCATTCATAGGCTGACTACTGCCTCTGTTATGTGTGGAAGTCTGAAGGTTAAATATGAAGCAGATTTGAAAAAAAAAATCCAAAATACTTACACTTGTATGCCTTCCATTAATTTTCCTGCATCAAACTTAGCTTCAGTTAAAGCTTTTCCAATAGCATCAGAGCCAGTTAATTTTGAAACAACAGTGAGAACTTCTTTGATAGGAGCAGTGCAGCCTCTGTTCATTACAATAAGCAAAGACAAATGAGCATGTTTGGATACCAAATGACAACATGGAATGTGATAAATGTGCATCTTTTCTGCAAACATACTCATATTAGACAACAATGATCAAATAAAACTTAGGCAAAACATTTACAATTAACATCAAGTGCCTTGCTAAATGGCATGGGTGATCATACTACTGCACATCTTGCAATCCCCAACAGCATGCATCAATTTATGTGCTGACACCTTTCTGTACATTGACTAAAGACCGTCAAAAACCTCTCATTACCTTTATGTCTCTTTTCATAAATCTTTCCAGTTTTCACATGTTAGTTTTATTTCCTTCTCATAATGTGGCCAAAAACTGAAGTCTACTCCTTTCTGATAATTGTGAAAAGTTGTCTTTGTGTCTTATCCTCTTTCAAACATTAATTTTGGCTGCTGTCTAAGAAATGTTCAGCATTCTAGGTCACATCTCTAGGTGCCAAAGAATTTGTTTTTCTTGTCCAGGAATCATAGCCATATACTAAAGCTGATATCTATGCTATATGTATGAGTTCTTTTTCGAAGCCCCAATAAGGGATTTATTGCATAAGAAGTTCATTTTATAAAATGCAATTTTTGCTTGCCCTAACATGTCCTTTTCCTTTGTAATACATCTTCCATTTGATGCTATCCAGATGCCTAAATACTTGAATTTCTGCACTTGACTTTTATTTGTACATTAAAGCATGATCCATTTGTTTGATATTACCATTAATTCTATCTTCCTATTATTCAGGCTGAGGCCCATGTGTCCACTTTCTATCATTTTCTGTAGTGTTCCCTCTAATTTATTGCCATTTAGATGGTGTTATTTGTATAACAAAAGTTACACCACCAGCTGTAATCCCTGGCATATCTTCTAGATCTCATTAAATAAAGTAAATGATAACGGATCCCTAGGCATTTTGGGTATATGGTGCTAACCCCATAGACTAATCGGCACTCAATGGGTGATGTGGTGAATAGCACAATGACATCTTTACTTCTCAGAAAATGTCCTGGTACCCATTTCAGGCTAGGTTGACGTGGAAGCCCAGGTCAGTTTAAAAAAAAAAAAAATCCCCACACACAGCCACTAAACTTGGAGGCGAGTGTGTTAGCCACTGCACTACCATGACTATATGATGCCCACTATATGAAAAACAAATCAGGGGACAATACACATCATTATCTGACACCCTTCTTAATGCATTGAAATGTTCCTAAATGGTTGTACATTCTTACGGCTGCTGTAAACTGTCAATATATATTCTTCATTATGGGCACATCTTTGCCATCAATGTTTAATTGCTCCTGTAGTTTGATTATTCTTCATTTTCACAATGTCCAACACGTTTGTGTAGTGTCAGTTAGTCGCTGTTCGAACTTCACGGCAAAGGGTTGTCACCATAATGCTCCGCTCATGTGCCAGTGAATATAAAACAAAATGCTCTAATCACTGCCCCGTGTGAAAAGTGGAACAGACAGAAGTCTCGATAAACCAACAGCCCACACAGCATAAGGCCGCTGCCAGAATGCCAACACAAAAGTCCACAACGAAATATAGTTTATCGTTGATGGAAGAGGCAGCCATTAGAAACCAGCAGCCATTAGAAACCAGCAGCCACACATTACTGCATAAGGCAAACCCAGTTAGTTCAGCAGCCCGCCGCCATTTTTCTGAACACGTTCATGATACAAACAACCGCGGACAGATGTAAAAGCACTCCACATTAAAATCCACAGCTCAGTGTAGTTCCACGCACATAACTCAGTAGCTGGACAATGGAACCATGCACTACCAGTCCAACATGAGGAAAATGTGCAAGCAAACCGGAGCCACAAGCATAAACATTCCAGAGACCTTAGCTCAACCGCCTATCCTCCATGTTGGACCGGAAGCTTTTGATCTATTGTCACTTTCTGCAGGAAACAAAAACTATGCATGTAATTATGCCAGATGTAACACTAAATGCATGTGTATCTTCTCTTTGCTTCACATCAGCCTATATCTGTAAGTTTGCTTCCGGCATGAACTGTTTTCTGCTTCTGCAATTCTTGCAGGCTTTCATAGTTTGACATCTCAGGTTTTTTTCATCTGGTCACAGATTAGACCTTTCTGAGCTGTATCTGGTACAATCTTGCAGTATACTTTCTACAGCTTGAGGTGCCTGCCCACATGTACATATTGCTGTAGAACCTATCTTTAGTTTTGTGTACCTGTGGCTGTTGAGTCGGTTATGTCCTGTCTAAAGATAGTGATTTTTCCAGCTCTGTCCAACAGATGTTAGTCATCCTGTGGTTCTCCTTCTTCTGCGTTCATCCGGAGTTTTTTTTATTCTTTTTCGGATGTGATTTCGTTGTGCCTGTTTACAGCAGAGCTGCGTTCTTGTGCCGTTAGGCAGACACATCCGACTTCTGCGGGCATTTGCTGACCGGATTAACCTTCCCAGCTCCTGTGGTTTGAACAGGTGTGTTTCTGAACTTACAAGATGTTTCTTTTGGTAATATGTAACAGGAATATTTGGTTGTTGTATAGCAGTGACAGTTTCTAGTTTTGGCTAAATCATCAGCCTTTTAATGTCCTGGTATACTGCAATGGCATACACTCCACAGTAGTATATTTCTAACCTGTTCACTTATTTGGGGAAGTTGATCTTAGTTCTGGGTGATTGGAGAACAGACAGAGCATAAGTAAGAATAACTCATCATCACAATCATGTGCCATGCTGGCAAGCATGTTTTGCCATCTCACACGAGTTGTAGTTCAGCTGTGTTTTTGTCTCGATTATGCCATATGACAAGCTGTCTAGATATTTACCTCTCTGCCTTCCCCTTATTCTTGTCCCCTCAATCTTGCCAGTTGTCACCAAGTTCTCGTTTATTTCTTTTCATAATGTGACTAAAAAAAAATTTGGACTGTCTATGTCTAATTTCTCTAATCAGTTTATGGTTACTGTTTGTTTCTTGTAGGACTTGCTCACTGGTTTTTTTGTCTATCCATGGTATTTTTTGCATTTTCCTCAGAAACCACATTTCCACTGCCATTCAATGGTTTTCAGCTTGTCTGCTCATTTCACATCCCTACAAAGTACACATTCTATCTATGTAGCATGTCAACACTATTTTTCTTATTGCAAATGACATTTTTTTTTTACACCACATACCAGACACTTGGCAGACACTGGATGAATATTTTATGAGTTTGTCGGTGGCAACTAACATTGCTCTGACTTTGGAATTAGTTGGCGCTGTACTTTCCAGTTGCTATGCATAATTATGCCAGACATAATTACACTTGATGTAAAACTAGATGTAAGTAATTATGTCTGATGCAAAACTAAATGTGCATTATTATGCCGGATGTAAAACTATATGTGATTATGCTGGCCGTAAACTTAGATGTATGTAATTACGTGATGT
Source organism: Cepaea hortensis (assembly GCA_963921405.1). Lineage (NCBI taxonomy): Eukaryota > Metazoa > Mollusca > Gastropoda > Stylommatophora > Helicidae > Cepaea > Cepaea hortensis. The sequence goes on along the minus strand of OY992877.1, from coordinate 143,720,849 downwards.
AAAACTTAACGTATGTATAATTATGCTTGATGTAAAACTAAATGTATGCGTGTACTTCTGTTGGTAATACAACTAAACTATCTAGCATTTCACCACCCCCAGGTAGAAAAGGAAAGACAGCAATATTTTGATGCAGTTTAACCACAGATATTCTACATTCAACAACAGGATCATCATCATCATCAAGTGCCCTGCCAGCTGGCGTAGGCGTTCATGTCTCTCCACAGATCTTGGTCTTTGGTTTTCTGGATCAACTCTGCTGCTGATATTCCTCCATGCCACCGTCTCAATCCATCCAGCGTCATTTCTCTTGGTCTGCCTCTGCCTCTCTTCCCCTCAATCTTTACAGTTGTCACGATGTTCTCCAATGCCTCTCTTCTCATTACATGACCAAAGAAAGCTGTTTGTCTCTTTCTTATTGTTGTATATAGTGTTCTAGTTTCATTAGCCTGTTTCAGGCAGTCGTCGTTAGTTACTCTGGCAGTCCAAGGAATTCTCAACATTCGTCTCAGGAACCACATCTCTGTTGCTTCTAATTTCTTCTTAATTTGTTCATTTACATTCCAAGATTCACTGCCATACAGGAAAACTGGTTGTACATAGCATTTCAGCACTCTCTTTCTTACACTCAGTGATAGTGACCTATTGTACAAGATACTCTTCATTTTCTGAAATGCAGCCTTTGCCAGCCCTATTCTGCTCTTAATCTCTGTTGTACATCTTCCATCTGATGTTATAAATGTCCCTAGGTATCTAAAATTATCCACTTGGTTAAGAATATTTCCTTCTATTTCTATGTCACATTTTGGTGTCACCATTTTCTTTGATATCACCATTGTTACTGTTTTCTTGATATTCAAGGAGAGTCCTTTCCTTGCACTCTCTGTTACTACAGTGTCCAACAATTGTTGTAGGTCTGTTGATTTATCTGCCACCAATACTGTGTCATCTGCATAGCGTATATTATTTATATTATAACCTCCAACTAGTATTTCTGGCATCTCTTTGATCTCTCTCATTATTACTTCGCTATATAGGGAGAAGAGATCTAGTGACAAGACACATCCCTGTCGTACTCCTAGCTTTATGTGTTCGTAACTACCCTCTTTATTTCCAATTTTAATTGCTGCTACTTGGTTCCAGTAAATATTCTTTATTATTCTTAAATCTTTCCCATCAATGTTGATATCTTCCAACATTTTAATCAGCTCATCATGTTTTACTTTATCAAATGCCCTAGTATAATCTATGAAGCATAAATATATGTCTTTCTGTTTCTCTATTGACCTTTCTATTAGTGTCCGTAATGTATATATTGCATTGTTTGTGCCCTTTCTCTCCATAAATCCATACTGTTCTTCACTAATTTCCATTTTTATTTTCTTTCTGGTTCTTCTCATTATGATTCTGAGCAGAAGCTTAGTGGTATGGTTTATGAGGTTAACTGTGCGAAAATCTTCACATTCAATTGCGCCTGGTCTTTTTGGTATAGCTATAAATACAGATTTCAACAGGATACTTACGCTATATCACAAACGGGCTGATTCTGTTTCAACTCATTTAGACTTTTCTCTAATTCTGCTTTCTCATCTTGACAGAAGAAAACATTTAATAGTTAAACTAAGAATTTAGGCACATATTATTAACATAACTTTTTGCATTAAACAAATACACACATGCATAAACATTGAGAGACAAAATATGAAAAGAATTATATACAAACATTATGTGCTTGTTTAATGCCAGCAACTATCTTGTACAGAGACTAGACCAATATAATAACCAGCAAAAAAACTGATTTCACTAAAATGTGACATGAACAAAAGTGACATTTATTTCCTCATAATAAATATTTGGCTGCTTAAGAGTGCACTCGCCTGCAAGCAAAGCCGTCCTAGATGCAAATTCCCCTCAAAGTGTGATTGTTTTCATGATTGCATTGCCACAGAATCAACTCAGTCTCATAAAATGGTTCATTGAATCTTGTCTGAACAGTCAGGCGGCTGGTGTGATCATGGCCACATCATATGTCAAATGCTGTTTTGTCAAGAAAATATGGGCCTAGTAACATATCTCCAATATAATAAAACAGCACGGAAATGAGGTGATCTAGATTTGTATAACAGGTAAATGAGGTGATCTATATATATATATATAACAGGTAAGTGAGAAGTGAGGTGATATAGATATGAATACAAGGTACATGAGGTGATTTAGATATGTAGAATACTGCAAATGAAGTGATATAGATATGTACAAAAGGTCAATGAGGTGATATAGATATGTACAAAAGGTCAATGAGGTGATATAGATATGTACAAAAGGTCAATGAGGTGATATAGATATGTACAAAAGGTCAATGAAGTGATATAGATATGTACAAAAGGTCAATGAGGTGATATAGATATGTGCAAAAGGTAAAGGTGACCCTATGGCAAATACTGACATTATAATGTGAAGTGTAAAAAAAAAAACCTTCACATATTCCAGGCTCAGACATATTAATTAGAGTGGCCTGTCCCCTTTCTCATCAACTTTTCTTCTCAGACAAGTCTGAAAATTGTCTGATACCTATTTTTTAAAATAAGATTGGGTCTACCTAAGAGCCATGTCAGTCAAAGAAAAAAATCATAGTGTTGCTGGGATTGAACCCAGACACGTGTACTAACCATTAAGTCACCATGAATTCTATATAAACGTATACCATTGCTATTATACGTTATAATATACTTGCTTGTCGTAAGTTTTAACATAACAGAAATATGATGACGCAAAATCATTAATTAATATACTGTATTATTATCTGCTTGTCAAATTCAAGATCTTTTTTCTGATTCGTTAAAATGAAGGTATACTGTTTTTCATGTCCTAGTGAACTGGGCTTGTTTCACTTTTCTACATGTTTAAACATCAGTAGGTGAATCAGTGAAGGATATTTCTATATAAAATTCTCAATTTACATAACATTTGAAGATATTTACAAAATAATTATACAATTATTACAGGCAAAAACAAAGTACGGAGGAAAATTTTTAGAGTTAATGTGTTACAATTTCCTCAGTGATTCAATCTGTTTACAATATGAGTGTGTGACGCATATCTCTGTATTTGAGCTATTTCCCACTTTCAGTTGTGAAGAGAACTTTTTGTGTTCATTACAAAGGCATATACATATAGTGTCAGTGATAAAAGCAAAGAATGGCACACAATAATTTTATAATTACAATAAATGCTTTCATGTGAATTTAAAAGTAAAAGTGGCTATGTTCAATGATTGGATGATCATTGTGTTTCAGTGGAGTTTTGGAAACTGGCTTGAAAAATGGGTGGTACCTTACTGAATACTAAAGCCAATAATAAAAGAAAATTATAAATGTAAATAATTTACTTTTCACTGTTTCCAAACTGGTTTTCTGCTCTGTAAGACTTGTATCACACTGGCCCTGAAAGCAACCATTGCACAAATGAGGCAGAGAATATAGATGCAAATATAAAACACCGACACATTAATAATTAAAGGCGGGGAGTTAACAGGAAATACTTAAGGAATAAAATGACAATACTTGATTAGATCTAATTCTGCTATCACAATGTCATATGTATCAGATGTGTAAGCAATTTTCACAAGGTGTTTATGTGACTCATCATCATCATGAGCTACGCTGATAGGCACACAATCACAAGTCTTGGATCAGTTCTTTGTTCTTGTTCCAATTATATTTAAGCTATGCGACCAAATCATCCAGGTATTTGTCTTTTTGTCTTCCCTTGCTCTTTTTTCATCAAGTTTACCAGCTGTTACTAGGTTTTCACGTTTAAGTTTTCTTCCACTGCCCTCAGATGTTTCTCAGCTTGTCTGTTTATTGCCCATATTTCATATGCACACAACATAGATTCTATAGAGCACCTTGACTCTTTTTTTTCTCTCACTGCTTTTGACAGCTGTTATGGTGAGTGTGTTTGTGTGGTTATATGTGGAATTGTACCCCATGACTTTGATGCAGGGAAGCATGCCTCAAGTTAGATGAAAGCCATGTGGCGTAGTAGAGGTCTGAAGTGGTCCAGCTGAGATTATTTGTATATTATCCCATGTCACCTGCCTGTAGTTGTCTACACATAACTTGTGCAGTCTGCCGAGCGAACGTGTGCTCACATCTCACGCCAGTAACCTGCCAGCAAATGCTGTAATGTTTGCATCAGACAGCGTTAACCTGCCAGCAAATGCTGTAATGTTTGCATCAGACAGCGTTAGTTTTGGTCAGCATACGAGTTTCCTGTGATCGTCATTACATCTCACATGTTGCCCTTGTGACTGGAAGAGAGAAGAGAACTTATCGGAGCAACCCAAGACTGCGGAGTAAATCCTGGACAGGGAAACACTGCTTTCCACTGGTTCACATCCAGTCAGTTCATAGGTCCTGCCATCTCATGTCTGGGCCAAGGAGAAATAATTACTTCACAGTAATTAATAAATACTGTCTTCTTATATTGGAACCCACAGGCCAAAATACCCAGAGGGAGATATAAAAACACAGAGAAGAAAATTGGAGACAGAGATGAATAATCTGGGGAGGACATGTGGTGAGATGCAGGAGATAGGATGGCTTGGCTTGAGTTGGGTGAGGGCCTTGCTACATTGGTGCATAACAAGAATCAAATGACAATAATGTTAAATGCACAGTACTTATGCTTTTAGGCCACAGACAAAATAAGTTACATTTTCCTCTACACCTTAAGCACCAGAGCACAATAAAAGAGCTGAAACAATAAAGGTACGAGTGGGTGGGTATGTGCATGTCTATGTTTACATTATTAGTGTTACAACTACTAAAATCACTTAACTAAACATATACTGTTTGTTAAAATATATCTAATTACATTGATATGGGAGTGAAAACTGGTTACATTGTTGTTAGCAATGATGTGAGAAGACATACTGTTACAATAACATTTGTCTAACATTTGTAAGAATGTGGTCTTGGTGGCCAGTTGTATGCTTTTACATTTCCTTATTCGTCTCTTAAAAATTGCTGTTACTCTGTGCAGACTTTGCTCTTGGGTCTAATTTTATTCCTTCCTTCCTTAACAAAAATCCTGGAAATCTAAACTGTATTACTATCTCCAGCTCTTCATAATTTACTGTGCAGTTATCTCTAGATCTTATGGCACAAAACCATCAAACAGCCCCAATGTTTTATTTTTATTGACTGCAAAATGGTCGCAATATTTTTCAACAGCCCCAGTGTTTTTCTGTAATGATTGCTCACACCTATATCTTGCCACAGGAAAAATACATGCTGTCAATAATTCTACTGTAATTTGTTTGTTGATTTTGTGCCATAGGTTCTGAATATTTAGCCTCTGCATGGCTGTGGTCAGTCATCTGACTGAATATTTAGCCTCTGCATGGCTGTGGTCAGTCATCTAACTAAATATTTAGCCTCTGCATGGCTGTGGTCAGTCATCTAACTAAATATTTAGCCTCTGCATGGCTGTGGTCAGTCATCTGACTGAATATTTAGCCTCTGCATGGCTGTGGTCAGTCATCTGACTGAATATTTAGCCTCTGCATGGCTGTGGTCAGTCATCCGACTGAATATTTAGCCTCTGCATGGCTGTGGTCGACTGAATATTTAGCCCCTGCATGGCTGTGGTCTGTCATCTGACTTAATATTTAGCCCCTGCTTGGCTGTGGTCAGTCATCCGACTGAATATTTAGCCTCTGCATGGCTGTGGTCAGTCATCCGACTGAATATTTAGCCTCTGCATGGCTGTGGTCAGTCATCTGACTGAATATTTAGCCTCTGCATGGCTGTGGTCAGTCATCCGACTGAATATTTAGTCTCTGCATGACTGTGGTCAGTCATCTGACTGAATATTTAGCCTCTGCATTGCTGTGGTCAGTCATCTAACTAAATATTTAGCCTCTGCATGGCTGTGGTCAGTCATCTGACTGAATATTTAGCCTCTGCATGACTGTGGTCAATCATCCGATTGAATATTTAGCTCTGCATGGCTGTGGTCAGTCATCCAACTGAATATTTAGCCTCTGCATGGCTGTGGTCAGTCATCCGACTGAATATTTAGCCTCTGCATGGCTGTGGTCAGTCATCCGACTGAATATTTAGCCTCTGCATGGCTGTGGTCAGTCATCCGACTGAATATTTAGCCTCTGCATGGCTGTGGTCAGTCATCCGACTTCTCTTGAACCGGTCCCCATTGCTGTTGATTATGGAGCCAAAATATTCAGTTTGTGACATGTTCTATTTCTTCACTGTTGATTATGATTTATTTGTTGACATTTCGTTGTTCAGAAATGTTTTTAACTACAAGGACGAGTCAGTAAGTAAGTTACACAGTTCTGTGGGATGGCAGGTAAATGTAGTTGGTGTTTTCTATAGGTGTCATTAAGTGACAGCAACATCAAAATTTATATTCCCGTTCGTCAGGTGTCTCATGCGCATGCGCAGTGCATAAACAAAATGGCGACTGTACTTACGGAATGTACAACCAAAGAGCAACGTGCTGTTGTGCGTTTTTTGTGGGCAAAAGGACTGCCTGCAAAGGACATTCATAAGGAAATGCTTCCTGTTTATGCTGACTACCAGTCCAAATCAAAGCGTGCTTCAATGCAACGGAAACATCCTTCTTCGCCTTGTGTCAAAAAATTCAAGGTTACACCATCAGCAGGGAAGGTTATGCTGACAGTGTTCTGGGATTATCAAGGAGTGCTTTTAACAAATTTCAAGAAGAAAGGTGACAATGTGAATTCTGAATCATAATGTGAAGTTATATCGATGCTTCATGATGCACTTAGAAGAAAACGTCCAGGACTGCTAACCAGAGGAGTGTTGCTTCTTCATGACAATGTCAGACCACATACGGCTCGATTAACTTAGAGGAAAATTAACCAACTAAGGTGGGAAATTCTGGAACATCCACCTTACAGCCCCGACTTAGCCCCTAGCGATTTCCATCTGTTTGGTCCACTGAAAACCCACCTTGGCGGGAGACATTTCGCGAATGACGAAGTTGAATGTGACATGAAAACATGGTTTAGAAAACAGAGCATGCAGTTCTATGCAGCCAGTTTGGGAGGACTGATAAAACAATGGGATAAGTGCATCAATTATGTTGAGAAACAAAGAGACAATGTATGTATAATAATAAACTGGTTTCTAGTTATTATCATACTTAGTTATTTTTCTACAGCCATTTGTGACTGACTTATTGACTTCCCCTCACATGTCATTTAACAGACAACCATCTCTTCTAATCCTCTAGCAATATTTGAGAGAAGTAGAATGTCATCTGCACATATGAGTTATGGAATTGGATTTTCACCAATTATGAATGGATCACAAATGTCTCTGGTCCTATCATTTTTGTTTACATTTTTCAGTACATTTTCTGCTTTGATGTTAAACAATTATGGGGAGAGAATGCAGTCCTGTCTTACTCCCCTTTGCACCTCAAACTAGTTTGATATTTCATTGGCTACTCTGGTAGCTGCTTGCTGTCCATGATATGATTCAATAGAAAGTGAATCAAATTAACTGGAAACCTAATATTATTATGTTGTTCCACAATTTCTGATGCTAAACACAGCCGAAGGCCTAACTATTGTCTACAAAATAAGTATGAACATTTACATTATACTCTGTGCCATTTGTAAAAGATTATTCTCATCTAGAAGTTGTGGTCAAAGGTTTCTTTGCTCTGTCTGAAGCATGCCTGTTTTTTCTTTTATAATGATTTATAGGGGTACTGCTAGCATAACTAATTAGAGCAATTTTAAATGTCTTTTCTTTGGGAGGGGGTTGTAAATTATTTTCTTCATGCTTTGGGTCAAACAGCACTGTTCAAAATCTTCACAAATAGTGTACGATAGATACACATACTGGCTTCTTCCCTACCTAGATGTGTACTGTTGGAATATTGCCATGATCCATATTAGATTATGGGGCACATAGTGCATACAGTCCAAATCTTTACGCAGTTCAGCGTGAAGATTGAGCAGGTTGAGTTTCACGCCTTTCATGTAAATGGGAAGGTGAATCGCTGGGCAAGGGGATGTCTCCTCCGGGCGATCAGTCTGCATGGAGCCATGGTCAAGTGTGGGCCTGGTTTCATGTGTCCAGGGAGTATGGTTAAATATTACGCCACTCCTTTTAAAACTTAAATTGTGTTGAGTTTAGAGCCAGTAGATTGTGGTGTCGCACATTTGTTAAAATAAATGATGTATTTTGTTGTAGCGATTAATGGACATTGAAAACGGATCCTGAGTTGCTTGAGTTAATCGTTAAGAGGCGTGTTCCACTCGTTTATAGTACACAGTGAACACACAGTGAACAACTAGGGTTAGAATTGAATTGTAAGAAGACACAGATTATGGTCATCACTAGGAAGGAAGAAATACCACAATGTAATATATAAGTAAATGGGCATATTCTTAAACAAGTGAATCGGTACAGCTATCTCGGAACAGTCATAACATCTGATGGGAGACACCTTGAAGAGATTAGAACAAGAATTGCCATTGCAAAGGTAGCCTTTTGCAGGATGAAAAACATACTGACTAAAAAAAAGATATCAGTTGAAACGAGAAAAAGAGTGTTGAAGTGCTACATAGAACCTGTACTTTCATATGGATGTGAAACTTGGACAATGAGAAGACAAGCTGAAAAACATCTGATGGCTGTGGAAATGTGGTTCCTGAGGAAAATGCAAAGAATACCATGGACAGACAGAAAAACCAATGAACAAGTCCTACAAGAAACAAATGAAGATCGTAAACTGATTAGAGACATTAGACGTAGACAGTCAAAATTTTTTTGGCATGTTATGAGAAGAAATGAATTGGAGAACTTGGTGACAACTGGCAAGATTGAAGGGAAGAGACCAAGGGGAAGACCAAGAAGTAAATACCTGAATGGCTTGGCCACGTGGCATGGTCGAGACAGAAACACGGAACTGATCCATGAGACTGGTGATCGAGTGAGATGGCAAAACATGACCGCCCACGCTTATCGGCATGGCACATGATGGATGGATGGTTCTTATTGATTCTTTCCTGTATGTTCAGATTTTTTTCCCCCTTCTATCTTCCTAGTATATCATTAGTTTCTGTTAAAGCATTGCCATTCCTATCATTTATTATATGTAATGATGGTTTGAATGTGTCTATTAATGTTCTGAATTCCTTGAACTAGTCTCCATTGTTCCCTTTATATATATATATATATATATATGTATATATATATATATATATATATATATATATATAGTTAGCTGCATATCCTTTAGAAGATGTCACAGTCAATACCAGCACTTTTTGCTATGTGATCTCTTGGCAAGTTTACCCGCAGCTGTGTTTTGAATGCAGGTATGGGGGATTACGAACTGCAACCGTAACCCCTTCACCACAGAGCCGGTATATATATAATACTTTTTTTTTTTTTTGCATTTCCTTTACAGGACATCGCTGTCAACACCAACATCTTTCAGCTGTATGTTGATTTCTTGGCAAGATTACGCTCAATAGTTTGCCATTGCTTTCTGAGCGGCCGGCTCACATACCCCATAAGTTACCAATGCGATTCAAACCACTGCTGATTCTCACCGTCATCACGTCACCGATGAGAGTATACGAGATTACGGAGAAAAGTCATAACCTCTAAGCCACGAAGCCGGCATATAATATATATATATGTATATATATATATATATATATATATATATATATATATATATATATATATATATATATATATACATATATATATATATATAAATGACTAACAACCAAACACATACACAATATATACTAGTGAGACCTTTGTCAGTATAGTATGATAAATTATGTTAACAAATGAGAGATTATGGTGTGGACACCTGAATTACCTGCTTCAAATCCTGGCATAGGGTTAGTCATTTTTACAAGAACTATTATTAACTTCTAATGATAAGACAGATCTCCATGACTTCTTGGGTAGTGAGGTCGAATACCTAGCATTCTTGAAAATGGGCAAAAATATTAAACTTATGCATGCTAAAAATTCCCATGACAGTTGGAAATCACAGAGTAGGCCGCAAGTGCGCCATCCTGCAAAATTATTAGGAAAGAAAACTTAACAAGGTAGATTGAGCCTGCCAGCTTGGATGGAATCTGTCCAGAGAAAGTAAACTTTCCCATATACAAGCCATAGTCAGACAGACTGACCTGTGAGTTGCATATCTAAGTCAGTAAGTTGAGTAAGAAATGTGACCACTCACTAGGAAAGAGAAACCAGGAAGAAGTAATTAGTAATTATAATTTATTTATATTAATGAAGCATATCAAGTAGTAATTGAATTGTAACAAATAATAACTTCAAAGAGCAACTGCTTATTTTACTAAAAATGAAAGACACGAAATAAAATTTAAATAATTTTAATTTAATACTATTCAGTATTCTGATTCTTACCAAAAGAGTCTTTAGTTTATCAGCATCAGTTTGTTTAGTACTCAAATCAGTTTTCAAGTTGCCAATTTCAGAATCCCTTTCCTGCAACTGTTTTCGAGCCTGATCAAGGTTACCTTGTGCAGAACTCAATTCTTCCCGAGTATTTTCAAGACGCTTTTCTGCGTCCGAATTCTTTTGATCGAGATCTTTCTTCTGTATCTCGGCACTCTCCAACTCTATCACCAACTGGTTGTTGGTACTTGAAAGACGCCAGTAACTAAACGCTAAAAACCCAACAATTACCAACAAACCAACTAAAATAAAAGGTGGTGTACGTCCTGGAGACCGAGGGCTGGCTCTGTTAGCTGTTGTCATGGTTGAAAGATACAAAAAATGTGAACAATTTGTTACGACGGCTGTATTTGTAATCTTGCAGACAAGTTACTTGAGCTAGCTAGCAAAAAGACAACCAACAAGGCCTTTCCTAACTCTCAACTACCGAGAGCGGACGCGTGGCAATTATTGACAGATTTTTCTGCAACGTAAGCCAGCGATCTACGTCTTGTTGTCCTCCTCTGAACTACACCTTCCCAACATTCTCTTTTCCTGTCGTGCGAACACACTTCCCCACACCCCAAGCTCGTGTTTATCTGTAATCTAAGCGTGTTTTCAATCACTCCCCTAACATATGTCGTCTTCGCAGATGTGCATGTGTGGTGTGTGAAACAGTATGTAAGCGAATCTAGGCGTGGAAAAATAGCAGTGAGCTTGCCGGTCCGTACAGTAATGTGGGTAAATCAATCAATCTCAGTAGGTGAGACATGTTTCACCTGGTGCATAAAGAAGTCAATCCGGTCTCGCAAAACAGTAGTTAGTTATATCTTATGGGATAAAAACAACAGGAACAACGAAGAAACGATCACTGTGTCTCATAGAGTTGAGTTGAGAACAGAACCGACATCACTGCAGTCATGCCGATCCCCTGCAATCTCATTCTTTCAACATATGGGTTCTCAATCTGTTCCCCCGCCTTCTCCACCCGGTCCTACAAGCGCACGACCACACCCCCCCCCCCTGCCCATAGGCAATCTTCAACCAAGAGGTGCATTCACTGCTAGCCTATCAGCCTGTTCATTCCCCCGCAACTCCGCGTGGTCAGGGCAAAATATCCATACAATTCTCACAATCTGTGACCTCTGAACCGACGAGAGCCATTCCACACGAAACATTCCTTTCTCCACCTTCCTAAGCATACTCTCTGAATCCATATTGAATACAGTGTGTGTTGCAGTGGTCTCCTCTAACTAACGGAATGCCGCTGTTACTGCTCCCACCTCCTTCTCATGCTGGAGGTCGTAGTCTCATATGCCAGGCTCTCCCTTTTCAAGACTCGTCGATTAGCCTTTGCAATAACACCCCAACCACTACGTCTGTTTCTTACCTCTGATCCATCGGTGTAGATGACTATGTCACCTTGATGTGTGTTACTCTGGATCAGTTGTTGCACTTCAAACTCAGTGCGGCCCGCTGCCCATTCTCTGCACTCACGACAGTGTTACATTTACATTGTGCCAGTCCTTCATGTCTTCCGGAACTTCAACCACTCTTTTTCACGATTGATGGTCTCTAGATGACACGCCTGACGTATAGATAGTGCTGCCTATGCCATCCAGGACCTGCCTCGTCTTAGTCTATGACCCTTGACCATATCCATGGCTTCATGCAGCGGGTGATCCATGTGTGCAGCAACTCTCATGTATCATTTGCCTGAAGGACCTTATGCCTATCCGTCACTGTTGGTAGCGCCAGGATATGCCTCATGCATATAATTGGTGTGACCTTTGTGCACCCCAGGATTACCCGCATGGCAGCATTCTGTATGCGCTCCAACCTTTCAAGCTGGCTCTTTGATACTGTCAGCAGCCCCACACCCATTTTCAATAACAGAAATTATTAACTGCTGAAAGAGCCTGTAAAGCATCATCTGATCTACCCCGGTTGCTGCCATCGTCCTCAATGAATTAAGTCCCATACCAACCTTCACCACCAAAGTCTCCACATGATCTTTAAAAGACATACCCCTGTCAAAGGTGATACCGAAGTACTTCAATTTACTCTCTCTACTAAGAGGACATCAATTCAATATAATACATGGGACATCTGCCTTCACAATTCGATTATCCAGGGAGTACCACACAGCCGATGCCTTTCTGTGGTTATAACGGCCTTGTACAACTCCGCCACCCTATTTACTGCCATCTGTAAGTCTTTAGCCAAACTTTCCCTGTCCTCTCCCTGTCTGTATACCAGCACAATCAATCAATCAATCATGTGCCATGCCGGAAACCGTGGGCGGTCATGACTCGCCATTTCACTCGATCACCAGTGTCGTGGATCAGCTCAGTGTTCCTGTCCCGTCCATGCCATGTGGCCAAGCCATCCAGGTATTTTCCTCTCGGTCTTCCTCTTGGTCTGTTCCCTTCGATCTTGCCAGTTGTCACCAAGTTCTCCAATCCATTTCTTCTCATAACATGTCCAAAAAATGTTGACTGTCTACGTCTAATCTCTCAAATCAGCTTACGATGTTCATTTGTCTCCTGTAGTACTTGGTCATTGGTTTTTCTGTCTGTCCATGGTATTCTTTGCATTTTCCTCAGAAACCACATTTCTGCAGCCATCAGATGTTTTTCAGCTTGACTGCTCTTTGTCCAAGTTTCACATCCATACATATACCAGCACATCATCTGCAAATGTCAAAATTATACTAACACCTGGTGACTCAATAGCTGCGACTTTGCTGGTGTAGACATTAAAGAGCACTGGGGACATGGCAGATGCCTGTGACAATCCAGGTGTAATAGTGGAGAGGTCAGAAGTCGAGGAACCGATGCGCATTGCAACTCTACGCTCATATAGGACCGCCGCAACCCATCTGACAAGGCAAGGGCAGACCTTCATGGCCAACAGAGTGTATATCAACCAATCATACCTGACCATTTTATACGCATCCTCCAGGTCAAGAGCTACATCCACGGTATCTTGTTTATCCTGGAAGCCCTCATAGACATCAAATGCGAAAGTTTCCGCATTGGCCCAGGTGTCCTTCCCAGGCTGGTAACTTCCGAGCCCTTTGTGAAGCAGATTACGACTTTCTAAATGTCGCTGGAGGACTTTGCCAAAGGTGTTTTGCAGGGTTATGATTCGGTATCCATTAAGTCTGGAGTGATCCTTACCTGGCTTTGGCAGTGGAACCAGGTAGCAGCCAATCGTAGGGTATTTCCGCCGTATTGATGCTTAGTTTGAAACAAAGAGCCATCTCCTCCAAGTCTCTATCATTCATGTTACTCATATGGGTGTACCTAACCCCATCCTGACCTAGCGCTGTGTCTTTAGTCCACTTCAGTACCCGTCTAGTATCCTCCACCTTCATCTCACAGTCCTGCTTCCTAGTGACCGGTGACAAGGCTTCTCTGACCATATGTCTAATAGCTCTATCTTGCCGATGCATCTGTTTTAAAATCCTGGTCAGTTGTCATAGATCGGTTGTTATCATCATAAACGGTACCATGTGTACCAGACATCGCCTGTCTCTTCATCTGCCGGTGCAACCTCCAGAATTTACCTAATGTCGCATCTCCACCGACTTCATTGATAAACTGTTCCCACTTCATCCTTTTTTCCTCTGCTGCCTGGAGTTTAAAATCCTGCACCTTTACTTAAAAAAAAATATATATCTTTCAGCCTCCTCCAATTCTGTGTCAACTGAATTGGTTGCTCTCCGCACCCTCTGCCAATTCCTTATGGCCACCCTCTTTTCCCTCCATGAATTCTCCACCTCTGGTGTCCACCATGGTGGCTGGGTGAAGATTCTTCTTGTTGGTTTAGATCTACCCTATGATCTAAGGCGCCCCAAGAGCGAAGAGTGGTCGCAATTATAACTGAATACTCAGCGGTCTCTTATAGCCCTGACTGTGCTGGACTTAAGTATCAGCACAGAACAGGGGAAGTGGTCGATTCCATGGTCCCCAAGGACCCTCCACTTTGATGTCTGATGCCGCCTCTTGGGATACAAGTGCCAGGTCGATGGCCGTGTCAGGGTCCCCCTGTCTCATTGCTAGCCTAGTGGGTGTCCCGTCATGTAAACAAACATCCGTCTCAAGCAATGCCTCAGCAAGGGCAGTACCCTGTCTGTTCTCTCCTGACCTGTCCCACTCGTTGGAACGGACATTGAAGTCACCATGACTCATAAAGTAGTGTGACTTATGGGAGTCATGATCTAGACGGGCCAGCCACCTGAGAGTGTAAAGACTAAAGAAGATAATGTCATAAAGAGCCGAAACGTTCGGCGAGGGGGGAAATCTGCTGATCAGAGGCCTCCTGTTGTGCTTGCTCACCTGCGGAGATTTTACCACTGATACATGGTCAGTCCATCGGACAATATGGAAAGACAGATTGACGATCTGAAAAGACAGAATGACGCCCATGAAAGACTGGCACTGCTGCAGTGCAGTGATGTAAAGACCTCACTGGCAACTGTGTAGTCAAACAACAGACCGGGCCGACAACACCTAATGCCGGTTAAAACCCCAAAACAAACAAATTCCACAAAGAATCCACCGTCAGGAAGGCGGGGGGGGGGGGGGGGGGAAAGAGAAGAAGGGGGATGAAGGATCCAACAATGCCCAAAACGGCTAAGACATTTAACGACACACGGACTTCGACTCCAGCCTCACGTCCGGGCTGGCTGTGTGTTTTTGCTAAAAGCTTCACCAAGCAGCGAGGAATGCGAATTCATGCGGGGAAGTGCACGAATGCACCACGGGATGATCAATTCCAATTCCAATTCCAATTTTCAAAACAAAAATTCCAAATTCGGCCTCGTTCAACCTGCTTCCTCAGCGTCGGTTATTGTTGAGATCCGTGGTTTTTGTCGGTTTCTTCACCCTAATTCTTGTCTTGTGAGTCCTATCTTGGACTGGTTATGTTAGTTTGTGTCTGTGACGTCAGCTGGGGGATCGGTCGGCGGCTATCCTTTGTGCTAGTCTCCTCTTGTAATTTTACATTGTTGGTGCATGCTCCTGGCTCGTCTGGCTTGGCTGGGTGCAGTCCTTATAAGGACTTTTTATTTGGTCTTTTTGTCTCCTTTTTTGTGTATTTTCTGTAGGAGCTTTTCGACATTTTCATTTTCGTCCTTGCGCCTGTTTTCACTGTCGCATTTGCGTATCTGCTGCCTTAAGTTTTCTTCCTCCGTGGTCAGCCATGGGACGGTTTTACCGACATCTGTATAGTACTCGAAGTCGGTCTCACAGTCGTAGTGTACGACTGGGTATTCCATCGGTTTCCCCCGGAGTTTCTTAGGCTTCTTCTTTTCTTTTTCTTCCCAGCGCCTTCTGAATTCCTCGCTCTTGAGTTCCTCCTTGCTAACTGGGTATTCTGTGCCTCCTTCAGAGATCTGACGAGATAGTGGTTCCCTCTTGGGCGTTGTGGTTGGGCTGCTGGCTTTAGCTTGCGGTTCAGGCTCGGTCTCTTGGTTTTCATCTTGCGGTTTCTCTGTGAGTTCTTGTATGGCTTCTAGTGGTTTGTTTTGAAAGAGTTTCATTTCAGCTCTATGCAATTCTCTTTCGGTCTTGATCATTTGTTGGATTTCTTCGTTCTCCTTCTTCATCTCGGCCATGCGCTCCATCTCTTGTTTGATGCTTTTCTGTATCTCCTTCATTTCAACAAACAGTTTTTCAATATCGCTGGTTTGTGGCGGTGCTAGGAGTAACTTGATTTGCTTCTTTAGCTCGTCTATTTGGCTTTGCAGTTGGGCTCTTTCCGCTTGTGAGCAACCCATGGCTGTCTCGCACCTCCGCATTATTTCGTTGTATGGTGTCTTTTTGGTGATGGCTATCTTCAAGGCGTCTCTGTGACGTTGCAGGTACAGACAGCCCAAGTATCTTGCTCCATGCTTGCCCAGGCAGTTGGCGCACTTTCTTCTGTTGTTAGGAGCTCGGAAGTCAGTGTCCAGCGGACACTCCTTGAAGGCGTGGTGATCGGCGCAGTAACGGCAGATTTCTGTCTTACTGCGACATATTGCTCTGCTGTGGCCGGCCCTCTGACATCTGGAAAATTGAGTGATTCTTGGGATGAATCGCTCTGGCTGCTGCATTCTCTTGTTGGTTGATACTGTGGTCGGCATCTCGCTGCCCTCCGATGTCACCACCGCCAAGGTTGTGGGTATCTTGGAGTAGGTGAGGAGCCGCTCCGCCTTCAAGAATCGGATGTGAAGATTCTCTTCTCATAGCTGCTTCAGGATTTCTTCATCTGTCAGCTCCACTTGGATCCGCTTGACAACCCATCGGACTGTTTTTGAGTCGGTGTTTCCGACTCTGGTGTCTTTCTCCTCCTTCTCTGCTGTCTTGGTTCTTGACTGTGTTGGGCTGTCGATCTTCTCCCTCGTAGTAGCTTCAGTAATAGCTGTAATATCAGGCTCTTTGATGCGGCTAGCAGGTAGGCTCTCCGCGTTCTTCTTCTTGTCGGCACCCACGCTGCACATCTTGGTTACCACGTGTTTCTTGTTGTTGGACTTTCTACGTGACATTTTCCCGCGTATCAGGCTTCTTGACAGAATAAGGCGACTTGACTTGTTAGCACTCGCAGTGCGAATGCTGACGACGACGACGCACCACGATGATCAATAGCGCGCCGCCACTAATATAGCATGTGATTCGGTAGAAGATCTCAGCCAGGGCGACCCCCACAGTGCTGAGAATATTCAAGTTTATCGTCCTAGCAATGCAACCGAGCACCTTTCTGACAGTCCACGCGTGAAGATCAAGTACCCGCCTGCTTGTGAAAGGGGGACATGGAGACGAATAGATGAAGAACTTAAGAATACACAATTAAATGAGAAAATAGAGAAGTTTGGAGAAATTATATACATCAACTGCCTGCGTCAGTTTGGTGGCAGGAGAGAAAGAAGATAACAAGTCCGCAGATGAACAGACGGCAAAAGCTAATAGTTGAGGTGAGAGCGCAGAAGCGAGCTGATCGGAAACAATTTAGAAAGACAGAGAAAAGTGAAAAAGAGGGCCTGCGAGTGGTGCGGCAGCTGCTCAAAGCCAGGCACAGCGCTCTCTGTCGAGCAGAACGGTTCTGCAGTAACAGGCAAAGAACGCGGAGAGAATGTGAGCACATTTTTTCGCGAACCATTTCAGTTCGTGTGGAACTTGTTCAACAACCAAGGTCCGCAGCATCTGCATGGGGAAAAAGGAGCTGGAGGAGCATCTGGTACACACTTTCTCGGATGCACAGAGCGACGTTTCACCCCGAGAAGTAGAGGGGCTAATATCGCCAGCAGAGCCTACAGTAGGTTTCATTTCCAAGTCCCCCACGTGGAACGAGGTCGTGGCTGTTGGAAGAAGGCAAGATGTAAGTCGGCACCAGGACCCAACGGTGTCTCGTACAGTGTACAAGCGATGACCAAATGTCATTAAAAGACCCTGCTTCTCTACCTCAACGTTCACGATCAGATGGTTTGACCTCCAGGTGGAAATGGCAATGGATGTACGATTTCATCGATTCTATTTATCAGGGCCTTGCAGGTCGTTCTGAATGCAGCATAGGGCTACGCAAAAGGACCGAGACTCAAAGAAGAATGTCGAATGTTGCCACTCAAGGCCCACTCAATCCTGACACCAGATGAGAGTGATGCACACCGCATGCTCCACAAGCCTGATCAACTGATCGACTAATGCAGGGTGAGCTTCAAGCCCAAGAAGTCGAGAAGCCTGTCAATAGTGAAGGGCTAGGTGGAGGAAATTGCATTCAAGGTGCCAACCACTCGATCCAAACTGTAATGGAGAAACCTGTCAAGAGTCTCGGTCGAGTGTACGACCTCGTACGACGGACAAGAACGCGGTACAACACATACACGAGATAACAGAAAATCGTCTGCTAGCCATCGATAAGAGAAGATTCATCGGAAAGTTCAAGATCTGGTGCCTCCAGTTCATACTGATCCTGAAGCTGCTATGGCCTCTACTTATCTATGACGTGTGCACGAGCACAGTAGATGCGATAGAAAGAAAAGCTACAAGGACATGGCTGGGAGTGCCAACAGGTTTGTAGGACGTATCGTTGTACTCAAAGCAGTTCAAGCTCGTGCTCCCGTTCAAGTCCGTTGTCGAGAAATACAAAGTCGGAAAAGCGGGGATAGCGAGGATCATGGAGAGGCCCAAGCGTGAAAAGAATTACCCCAGAGAGAGAGAGAGAGAGAGAGAGAGAGAGAGAGAGAGAGAGAGAGAGAGAGAGAGAGAGAGAGAGAGAGAGAGAGAGAGAGAGAGAGAGAGAGGGAGGGAGAAAAAGCAGGAAAAAAGACCCCAAAAAAAAAAAAAAAACAAACCCCAGTAATAATAGAAAGTCACAACGAAAATAAGTCACACACGTTTTACCTACAATATAAAAAGATAGATTTTTTATCGGAATTTGCCCTAGGACATGCCATTTTGCGCCAGCAAAATAAACTATAGCAATGTTAAGTGTTGAGGAAACTGTTTATATACAGTCTGCAGTACCCATGGGTAGTGGATTTGAATCTGTCGGCAATGAAATGCCTGAAGTCTGGGGAGGAAACATCACCACATTACCGCAACGGAAGTCTAAATTCTGTGCAGGAAACACTACTAACCTAAGCCTGATTCCGACCATTCTTGTCGGTCATGCACCCCTTCCTCTAGTTTCGGTGGTTGGAAAGGGAGAGAAGAGTACTGCAGCTCGGTCCCCCTTGCGATGGTACTTTGATATCAAGATGGAAGATCATCATCATCATCATCATCATCATCATCATCATCATCATCATCATCATCATCATCATCATCATGTGCCATGTCGGTAAACGTGGGCGGTCATGTTTTACCATATCACTCGATCACCACAGTCGTGTATCATCTCAGCGTTCCTGTCGAGACAATACAATGTGGCCAAGCCATCCAGGTATTTACTTCTCTGCCCCCCGTTCTCTTCCCTACGATCTTGCCAGTTGTCACCAAGTTCTCAAAGTCGTTATTCTCATTAAGCGACCAAAAAAGTATGAGTGTCTACGTCTAATTTCTCTAATCAGTTTACGGTTTTCATTTGATTCTTGTAGAACTTGGTCATTAGTTTTTCTGTCTGTCCATGACATCCTTTGCATTTTCTCCAGAAACCACATTTCCACAGCCATCAGATGTTTTTTAGCTTATCTGTTCATTGTCCACGCTTCACGTCCATACAAAAGCACAGATTCTATAAAGCACCTCAACATTCTTTTTCTCGTTGCAAATGACATTTTTTTTTTAATTGGTCAGTATTTTTTAATCTTGCAAAAGGCTGCCCTCGCCATGACGATTCTTGTTCTAATCTCTTCAAGACATCTTCCATCAGATATTATGACTGTTCCAAGATAATTGTACCGATTCACTTGTTTGAGAACATTCCCATTTACTTGTATATTACATTGTGGTATTAGTAGTATGTCAGAGAGTAACTACTTAGTATTTTAGGACTTTAGTCCTTCGTGGTGACGTCATATTTTACTATACAAAAGTCATGATCCTATGCTCTGACGTCACCAAACTGAGTCCTTCGGGGACCACATTTTTCAAATTGTGGCGGTATTTTTCTTGGGTTTGGGTGACCACTTCCGGTCCCGGGTACTCCCTACCGACCACCCCGCCCACAGGTACCTCCGCCGGCCGCCTCGGCTTCCCCCGACCTCTTCCAAGACCAGTCAAAGACAGCGAGGCAAACCCCGGGTATGTGGAATACTTATATAGATAAGTAGGCCAACTAGTTGTAGGACGCCTGGGTTCGAGTCCCAGTGTGAGGGTCGGTGTGCGTGTGTGTGTGTACGGGGTAGGCCGATGTGAGGGCGCGAGGGAATAGGTCCTTACCTCAGATATTATCCTTTGCCCCCCGAGGAGGAGGGCCATCAAAATTCTCATTAAAATGTGAATAGTGACGGTCAAGTGAGGTCTTTGGATAGCCCAAAAGGAGTATTTAAAAAAATAAATAAATAAAAAAAAAACCTTTATTGAGTGTTAAGAAACATTTGCATTAGTATTGTTAGTATTTTAACAGGCGTTCTGTGTGTATGGTATTCGTGAAGATCTGTTTAAACATGCGTTTGTGCGTGTCAAATTGGTGTACAAATTCGCTTCAACATCAAATTACAAAGTATACGTACCTAATATGCCTAAAGTATTAGCAATAAATTAAGACAAGAAAGTATGGCTGACCAGGATTATGGATTTTCGCATACTCTGCCAATCATCTCATTTTTACATGATTGATGGTAAAAAGGTGGTGATGATGGTGGTGATTTCGATAATGGGGACAACAACGACTATAATGCTGAGATTATTTCTTCCCTTATTCGTTCTAAACCCATTCCTGCCTTTTCATACACCATGCACCATCTTTCATACCCATGGTATATACATAAGTTGAATTGTTGATGTCGCCGTTGAACGTAGCCACGCCCAGTGACTACAATTAAAACACAAAAATGCTGCGTTTGACCACCACGTTCACAAAGGGCGTGCATCCATCTCTTTCAGACCATGCATATATATACACTGACATATGTATATCCGTCAACATACCAATAAGAACAGATTTTTTTTCTTTCCTTCAATTTTTACAACCTTTATTACAACATTTTTACATTTAAATGGGAGGTGTGGGGGGGGGGGAGGGAGGGGGTGTAAAAAAAAATTATATTTACATAATATAAATTATGAGTAATAAAATAAAAATTTAAGCATGTATTACTTTGTAGGGACAGTGATTGATGATATTTATAATGATGATGTTGATGATGATGATAGTTATGATGATATAGATAACAAACAAATTTTGGTGAGTTGATGATTTCTTCCCTCACACACCCTAAAAATCTCCTTTCCTCACTCTTAACATCTTACCATACCCTCATACTAATATATACCCATAAAATGAGAAGTTGGTGTCTAAGGTGGAGCCACAAAACAGCTCACCTCTCGCCATCTTTGAATGGTTTTAGCCACGTGGTTGTACCCTTACACATGTGCTCGTTAACCGTCGTTAACCGGTTTTAGTCACGTGTTTCGATTGTATACCTTAGATATATGACAGGAAGCATCGCCATATTTGATCGGCTGTATCGTTATGCTGTCAGTACGCTCGGAGACATCCTCCAGTTTTCCCCAAAGACATGTCTGAACACGTTCACTTACGTTCACTCTGCCGACATAGCCCTGTGGTGAATCACCCGATCGGTCACCTTCAGCTGCTGACGAAGGTGATGCTGATGATGATGATGATAATGATTTTGTTGGTGGTGCTGGGTGATGACGATGATGGTAATCCTGATGACAGACACTACAGACGATCATGGGTGCCGGTGCCGGCCCAGGAAGCACGAATGTTGAGGTTGACTGCGCTGTCCTGTAATTGATAACACACATACACACACTCGACAGTACACCCACGCACGCACACACGCCTACATGCGCGCGCGCACACACACACGGATGTCATGATTGTACACGAGCAACCAAACAAATGTTGGAGTTGACTGCGATGTCCTGTAATAGATAGCACACACGCACACGGATGCACACACACACACACACACACACACACACACACACACACACGTCATGATGGCACACGTGCAACCAATCAATGTTGGGGCTGTCTGCAACGTCCAGTAAATGCATTGCATAAACAATGTTGGGGCTGCCTGCGGCGCACTGTAATAGATAGACAACTAGTTGTTGATACACCATCTTCACACGCACATGACCTGGCTGGTGTTCATTCAAAATGACAATTGCAAACTTGCCCAGCACACATGAAACTCCATAGAATGTTGAGGTTGACTGCGGTGTCCTGTAATTGATAACACACACACACACACACACACACACACACACACACACACACACACACACTCGGCAGTACACCCTCGCACACACACACACACACACACTCGGCAGTACACCCCTGCACGCACACACGTCTAAATGCGCGTACACACACACACACACACACGGATGTCATGATGGCACACGTGCAACCAAACAATGTTGAGGTTGACTGCGACGTCCTGTAAATGATAACACACACACGCACACGCACACACACATGCATGTGACATGACTGGCGTTCATTCAAAATGACAATTGCAAAAACTTGCCCAGCACACATGGAACTCCATTGAATGTTGAGGTTGACTGCGACGTCCTGTAATTGATAGCACACACACGCGCGCGCACGAACACACAGACACACACAGAGACGCGCACACTTATCCCGCGTGACCAAGTCATCAAGGCAAGTACTGGAAGTACTGGGACAACCTACATGCAGCTATAGAAATGAATTCATATATATATATATATATATATATATATATATATATATATATATATATATATATATATATATATATATATATATATATATATATGTATATATATATATATATATATATATATATATATATGTATATATATATATATATGTATATATATATATATATATATATATATATATATATATGTATGTATATATATATATATATATATATATATATATATATATATATATATATATATATATATATATATATATATATATATATTTCAAGTCATTTGTGTAACGGTTTCGTATAGCTATATTTTTTTTTCGGCGCAAATATTCCCTTCACAGTCCCGTTTGTATCACGTCTTCTGATCTCTAGCTGTGATAAGCATTGAAGTTACTTGACATTTCCCAAGGCGTTCTGGTTGACCAGTATCGGATAATCTCGTACGATGGTCGCTGGGCATGATGGGACAGTGCGCGACCTTTACCTTGTGCGCAGGTAAACTTTCATTCAAGGGGAGCTTAGTATACGAAAGGGGCAACAATTCTGGTTGAGCAAAGGGACCGATTAATCTCCCTTGGTTACTTTTATAATTAAGGGAGTACAAGGGAAGTAACCGGCGTAAAATTAAGAAATTATTATTTTAATGATTAATATGGAGATTATGTGTGTGTGTGTGTGTGTGTGTGTGTGTGTGTGTGTGTGTGTGAGAGAGAGAGAGAGAGAGAGAGAGAGAGAGAGAAAGAGAGGAGAGGGAGAGATGGACATGTGTTTCATGCATTCCGCTTGCGGAAGTGGAAGTGGAGCATATGCAAGGAATGTGTTTCTACATGCACTGTGCCACAAATGTCATATTATCATAACTGTATATATGTATGTATATGTTTTATTCACAATGTCCCACTTAACACTAACAAATGGCAACGCTCTGTAATATACACAAACAAAAGAAACACACACTACAACTTGTAAATACACATTGCTTTATATGAAATAAAAGTTTAAAAAAAAAAAAAAGGGCAAAGGATAATATCCGGGGTAGGGGCCTATTCCCTCGCGCCCTCACATCGGCCTACCCCGTACACACCTACACACACGCACACGCACACCCACCCACACACTGGGACTCGAACCCAGGTGTCCTACAACTAGTTGGTCTACTTATCTATATAAGTATTCCACATACCCGGGGTTTGCCTCGCTGTCTTTGAATGGTCTCGGAAGCGGTCGGGGGAAGCCGAGGCGGCCGGCGGAAGTACCTGTGGGCGGGGTGGTCGGTAGGGAGTACCCGGGACCGGAAGTGGTCACCCAGACTCAAGAAAAATACCGCCACAATTTGAAAAATGTGGTCCCCGAAGGACTCAGTTTGGTGACATCAGAGCATAGGATCATGACTTTTGTATAGTAAAATATGACGTCACCACGAAGGACTAAAGTCCTAAAATACTAAGTAGTTACCCTCTAACATACTACTGGTATTTCCTTCTTCTTTGTGACAACCATAATCTGTGTCTTCTTACAATATAATTCTAACTCAAGTTGTTCACCGTGTGCAACAATCGCATCTACTAAATGTTGCAGATCTTGCTCGTCTCAAATCAATACTGTTTCATCTGCACATCTAATGTTATTGATGTTATATCCCCCAATGGCGCAGAGAATGGGCAGCGGGCCGCACTGAGTTTGAAGTGCAACAGCTGATCCAGAGCAACACACATCAAGGTGACATAGTCATCTACATCGATGGGTCAGTGGTGAGAAACAGACGTAGTGGCCGGGGCTTTATTGCAAAGGCTAATGGGCGAGTCTTGAAAAAGGAGAGTCTGGCATATGAGACTACGACCTCCAGCATGAGAATGGAGGTGGAGGCAGTAACAGCGGCATTCCGGTGGCTAGAGGAGACTATTGCAACACACGTTGTATTAATTACGGATTGAAAGAGTATGCTTTGCAAGGTTGAGAAAGGAATGTTTCGCGTGGAATGGCTCTCGTCGCTTCAGAGTTCACAGATCGTGAGAATTGTATATATATTTTGCCCTGGCCATGCGGGTGTACGACGGAATGAACAGGCTGATAGGCTAGCAGGGAGGGCACCTCTTGGTGGTAGATTGCCTATGGACAAAGGGGAGGTGGTCGTGCGTTTGTGGGACCAGCTGGAGAAGGCGGAGAAACAGATTGAGAACCCATATGTGGAAAGAATGAGATTACGAGGGATCGGCAGGGTTTCTGGAAGAATCTCAAAACTGAGAGAGAAGACCAGGAGAACTTTTAATCAGATAGCGGTGGGAACGATTTGTAGTATGACTCTTCGCTGGCTGTTGAATGAGGGGACGGAGCACGTATGGGAATGCCCTGAGTGTAGTGATGTCGGCTCTTTACTCAACTTAACTCAACTCAACTCAACTCCCCCAATGATGATTACTTTCATATCGTCAACACTTCTGAAAACATTTTCACTGTACAGGGAAAAAAGATCTGGAGACTTGATCTTTTCAATATTTTTCTAAGGCAGTGATAATTTATGTTGAGATGTTGTCTGGACCCTGGGTCTTGCCAGATGGTCAAGAGCATTCTGAACTTCTATCTTCAGAATTGATGGTCCTTCATTATTACTCTGAATATCATATTGTATCACCATACACGTTTGTCATATATTATAATCTGACCATGTATGTAAAATCTCAAGTTTTTTCTATTATTATTTTTCCATCTTTTGTTTTCAGGCAACCTTTGATATTGGTGTCCTTTTATTAGTAAGCTCCTGAATTCTTTTGTGCATTAATTTGATATTTTTATTATTGTGTTGTTTTTCAATTTCTATGTAATTATTTTTAAGCTAAGCTTTTTTTTGCTCCTTTACATAATGTTCTGACTTTCTTGTGAATCTCTTTTGTCACAAAGTAAATGATGACAAAGTGACAGATGGTGTGGCTATGGTTGTGTCTAGGGTTATGTTCTTGTAAATGTGATGGTGAACAACTGGTTAACCACGATGCATGAAAATCAAACACCAGACTGCGCACACAATACTTTAATTGGAACATCTGGATACAACATTATTCTTAAGGAACGTTCATTTTATATATATATATATATACTAGCTGACCCGGCCCGGCTTCGCCCAGGCCCTGGAGGGGATCTATCTATCTATCAGTCTGTCTGTCTGCTTGTTTGTCTGTCTGTCTGTCTGTCTGGCTGACCCGGCCCGGCTTCACCCAGTCCCTGGTGGGGAGCATCTCATTTAATTAATATAAGTAGTCATATAAGCTCTCCTGTTCCCGACTATCTGTCTGTCTGTCTGTCTGACCCGGCTTCACCCAGTCCCTGGTGGGGAGCATCTCTTTTTATTCAAATACGTAGTCATATAAGCTCTCCCGTTCCCGACTATCTGTTTGTCTGTCTATCTGTCTGTCCCGGCCCGGCTTCACCCAGTCCATGATGGGGAGCATCTCATTTAATTCATATACGTAGTCATATAAGCTCTCCCGTTCCCGACTGTCTGTTTATCTGTCTGTCTGTCTGACCCGGCCAGGCTTCACCCAGTCCCTGGTGGGGAGCATGTCATTTAATTCATTCATATAAGTAGTCAAATAAGCTTCCGTTCCCGACTATCTGTCTATCTATCTGACCCGGCGTGGTTTCGCCCAGCTCCTGGCGCACAGTAACTTAAAAGAATGTCCTTCCACACACCATTCATTATTTTTAATGAAAACTGTTTTTAATCACCGACATGACAGTTGATAAGTTTTGTAAGCAGAAAAAGATGGGTTAAAATGTTATGCATAATGCATTATTTTTATGCAAACTTTAAAAATACCTTAAAGATTATATCATAAGTAGTCAAATAAGCTTCCGTTC
Source organism: Cepaea hortensis (assembly GCA_963921405.1). NCBI lineage: Eukaryota > Metazoa > Mollusca > Gastropoda > Stylommatophora > Helicidae > Cepaea > Cepaea hortensis. Next base: position 143,694,173 of record OY992877.1, on the reverse strand, counting down.
CCGACTATCTGTCTATCTATCTGACCCGGCGTGGTTTCGCCCAGCTCCTGGCGCACAGTAACTTAAAAGAATGTCCTTCCACACATCATTCATTATTTTTAATGAAAATTGTTTTTAATCACCGACATGACAGTTGATAAGTTTTGTAAGCAGAAAAAGATGGGTTAAAATGTTATGCATAATGCATTATTTTTATGCAAACTTTAAAAATACCTTAAAGATTATATCATTATTTAATATAACTCATATGCCTAAAAATAACTATAGACAAAGAGTTTAACAATAGTGCAGGTAAGTCCAACAATATGACTATAAAGTATATAGAAATGTTATTAAAAGTTATGCCCCTTGAAATAACTTTTCTAGAGTGAAGTCCCCCTGCTATATAGACATTATATAATGAAAATGGAAAAGTAAATGTTATTAAATAAGTAGAAGATTTTACATTAAGAAATTATTATAGTCGGTTGCACAGGAATGAAAGGAAGACGTGTAGAAAATTTCATCTCAATCGGATGTACCGTTATCGAACGCATCCAATACAAAAATCCCCACACACAAACAAACATACACTCTGTTTTATATATATATATATATATATATATATATATATATATATATATATATATATATATATATATATATATATATATTGCATAGTCACAGGTACAGTATACGTAATCCCAAACACTCACGCTGCTGCCAATTAGGCTCAGCCTTGAATCCTTCGCCTCCGAATTACTTCCACTGAACACACATTACGGAGTCCACTTAACTCCCTCACTATTCGAATTACTCCCATTGAAACGCACGGCACGGAGTCTACTTAACTCCCTCACTATTCGAATACTACGACAGCTGACCCACACTGGTAGAGTCTCCACACTCGACTCCTCGAACACCCGAACCTCAGTCGGTCTCTACCTCACTGTACAAACTAATCACAACTCGGACTCCCGACCTCTCCTGTCGGTTCCCAACTTCAACTCCCCCAAGACGACCCGACTCGCAGCCGGTCTCAGCTTCCTCTCCCCCAGTCAATCTTTGTCACTGTCTTATAAACCATTCTATGCCCTCACAATCCTCCACACACAACACACACAAACGCTATCTCATCGCTCCCTGTCTGCCCCTTCTTGCAGCCCCTCTGCCTTACACCCTTCCCCGTTTATCTCCTTATATTTTCTTTCCGGTGAATGCCCTTTCACCTCGTGAACTGTTTATATTGTACGGCCACTCACCTTAATGCCAATGACCCCAGGCATGTGTCACTACCCCACCCTCAAAAGAAAACATCGTTTTCAAATGTTGGGAGACTAATACTTATCAAATATGTGACCCAGACACATTGCCTGGGTAGTCGTAAGTATAAATCCAACTTACTCTAGCTACCACCCTAAATAATACATCAAATGCTCATAGTACACTCCCATATTTCCCACACATCAATACAACCAACTTTACATCTTGTGTACCAATGCATAAACTAATACATCACATAATAATAAACAACTCATCTAAAACATAATGTTTGTGTACCCGCAGGTCTCTTCCTACTTCACGACCACACAACACTATTTGTGTACCGACCCTATATCAGGTGGTTCTGTTCTTGCAATAACCCTCCTCTGATTCCTGTAGATGCTGTGTCTACCTTTCATGTACCCATGACTCATGGCACTTATACAATTACAACATCTGTTTGCCATCCCTAGCTCTGGGTCCGTGATGTCGCGAACACTCTTTTGGCCGGACTCAACTTTCCTATCTGCATATTGCCCCGTTACACTTGAGTCTCTGTTTAGTCTGAACTCTTTCTTCAATCTTGGTCCATATACCTGGCACCTTGCCTTCTGCTGCATACACCTTATGCCTATGTGCCCTGCACATGCCCTATCCTGAGCTGTTCTTGTATATTGGTCTCTCTGTGCTAAAGGTACTACTAATTGCCCTCGTGCAGATCCGCTATCTGAAAACCGGCGAGTGAGAACATTGCTCTTCCTCTCGACGCACCATATACCCTTCTTTGACTGTCTATTTTCTACTCTACTACACCCTTCGAAGCATTTGTTCCGAGTAGTATGTTGTCCCTGAGAGTCACTATCATTATATTTGAGATCCATTCTCACCTGCTCAACTGTACTCCCCTTTCTCTCAGTCCCTATGTCTACTTCAAGTGCCACTTCTACTTCAACTATACTCTCTAATTTAGGTTTTCTTGTGGTATTAACCTCGTTACTATTTACACTATGCTTTTGGTCCCAATAAACTACTTCCTCTTCTGTACACTCTTTAACTCCTATAACATTTCCTATGATGAGATCTGCCAATGGTGCGCCTAGAACACACGCTGTCACTCTTCCTGTGATATATGGTGTTTTCACTGTTATCATGGCTAATGGGTAGAATTCTACTGTCCCATTAAATGTTATGGATCTAATCTTTTTCCCTGTATAATCCGAGGGATGCACTAAACTCTTTCTAACTCCGATGGACGAACATCCGGAATCCCTAATTGTTAACGCTGGCCTATCATTAACAAATCCATGGTGCATCTTCAGACTTCCTCCTTCATGCACGGCTGATCCTGCTTTAACTGTGTGACCACATATTAAGACTGGCTGACCGTCTTTTTCAAAAAGAGGTTTGCACCCACTACAATCTTCATTGTTCACCGTATCAATTACTTGTGCTGCATTTGAGTGCTCTGTTTCTCTCATCCTACATTGATGGGTGACATGCCCCTTCTTTCCACATTTGAAACAGATGATCACCTTCCTTGCGTTACTTGTTGGCTCACTGGATGGTTGTGCATCACACTGTGCTGCCTTGTGTCTCCAGCTCCCACAATTCCAGCTTCCGGCATAACTATTTGGACGCCTCTGGAAATTCCCCCTTTTGTATGGGTACCGTCCTGCTCTGCCAAAATGGTTGCCATGGAAACCATTATCTTGAGACTCTTGCTGCTCACATCTATGTGTTGAATCCACACTTTTCTATCTTGGTCTAATAACTGGATTCTGGTCCTGTTTAGTGTACGCTGCACAGACTATTTCCTCACTCATTAGTCTACCAATAGAACTGTTTGGGTGTGCAGTCATGTAGTTTTGCCCTAACTGTGACATTGTGTCTATGTCCTTTGGCTTACGTTCCTCAAAGAAAGCTACTAAGTTTGTATTGCATGCCGATACTACCTTGTCTCTTAACATTAAATCCACTAATTTATTAAAATCTTTTCCTACCTCTGCCAGCTCCATCCACTTATTAAATGTATTCTTTACTGTGTTAACAAAATCTGTGAAATCTTGATTTGTCTCTGGCCCTAACTGTCTAAACTTTGTTCTATAGCCATGCTCAGTTAGTTGGAACTTTGTTAACAAACGTTGTCGCAAAATAGTGTAGTTGTTTCTTTCTTCCACATGTAAATTAAACATTGTATCTAGGGCCTTACCCGTAAGAACTCGCCAAGTAGCATCGCATACTCTCCCTCTGGAATACCTAACACTTTCGCTGATGCTTCGAATCTTCCAAGATAGGAGTTAAGATGGTCCCGGTCTGTAAAATGTGGCAGTTTTAATCTCTGTGATGACTGCTAAGGTCTTCTGCTTTCCTCACTTTGACCCTTCGACGATAGTTCAAGTTTTCTGAGTGCAATTTCCGCTTCCATCTTAATCTTCTCTTTCTCGATTTCCACCGCATTTGTTTGTTTTAACTTTTCAAGTTCCATTTGTGTCTCTCTCTCAGCTAACTTTTCTTCCTGTAGATGCTTGTTTTCCTTTTCAGCTAACTTTACTTGTGTCACTCTCTCGTCCTGTAGCCGCTTGGCTTCAGCTACCTTTTCTTCCTGTAGGCGTTTTGCCTCGCGTTCATTATGCCTCTCCTCTCTTTCAGCTTGTTTTTGTTCTTTTGCTTCTGCATACTCCTGTAACTCTTTACCCTTCAGGCCTAACCATTCACCTGCTTCAATATATTCCATTAAAGTAGGCATCTTGTACTTGTGGACACGTTGCTGTCTGTCAGCCAACTATAAATGTAAAGACTCTGTTGCTAGTCTTTGTGTATTTTCCCTAAGTACACCACCACTCCCTGTGTACGTAAATTTGTAGTCCTAAAATATCACTCTGTACTCATCCAGTCACTCTACAAGCACTAGGTAGTGAGGAGGGAATATTAACTATACTCCCTCGTATATATATATATATATATATATATATATATATATATATATATATATATATACATATATCAAATAACTGTAGAACAATTCCTGGAAATAGTTTTAAACATACATATAAATACACCAAGAATGATACCCACTAAGTGCCAAATAATAGACGCTAGACGCATAGGCTGATGAAACGGAGACGGATGATTCCATCCATCCATCATGTGCCATGCCGGTAAGCGTGGGCGGTCATGTTCTGCCATCTCACTCGATCAACAGAGTCGTGGATCAGTTCCGTGTTTTTGTCTCGACCATGCCACAAGGCCAAGCCATCCAGATACTTGTTTCTAGGTCTTCCCCTTGGTCTGTTCCCCTCGATCTTACCAGTTGTCACCAAGTTCTCCAAATCATTTCTTCTCATAACATGCCCAAAAAATTGTGACTGTCTACGTCTAATGTCTCTGATCAGTTTACGATCTTCATTTGTTTCTTGAAGGACTTGTTCATTGGTCTTTCTGGCTGTCCATGGTATTCTTTGCATTTTCCTCAGAAACCACATTTCTACAGCCATCAGATATTTTTCAGCCTGGCTGCTCATTGTCCAAGCTTCACATCCATATAAAAGTACAGGTTCTATGTAGCATCTCAACACTCCTTTTCTCGTTTCAATTGACATCTTTTTATTGGTCAGTATGTTTTTCATCTTGCTAAAGGCTACTTTTGCCATGGCGATTCTTGTTCTAATCTCTTCAAGGCATCTCCCATCAGATGTTATTACTGTTCCGAGGTAATTGTACCTATTCACTTGTTGAAGAGTATTCCCATTTACTTGTATATTACACTGTGGTATTTGATTACATAGAAATAAAAACCACTGAATTAAACATGCCCATGAAAGACCATACCGTGCGCATAATATAAACTGACAGATACCATCTAGATAGAAGCTGTATTAACATAAGAATTACAACAATACCATATATCCAAAGAAATCAAATATCATATGTAACAGTAAAGAGGAAACAGTAAAAAGAACAAATATAAAATGAATTATGTACATAAATCTGACGATAGACACTTGGACACCGTGTATAATGTCGAGACGATCCAATTGCTCAATAGCAGAAAACAAACTGACTCGTCAGCTGCCTCTCAACAACATACAATGTGCACCCAGACACTTCACCTTTGCCTTGTCTCCCGCATGTCACGAAACAATGCAAAAATATCCTACTTATTACGACCACTGGACCACATACAAATAATTACGTAACGCACAACAACAATACTTAGGACGATGAGAACAACAGAAGCAACCAAGGGTTGCCGACAACAATGCGATGGTAGAATCTCACAAAAGTCCTTAGTTTGTTTTCAATAGTAACTAAAAATCGCCCGGAAATGTCTGTCCGTTACTGTTTTGAAAAGAATACGACGTTAGATTCCCACAAAGAATTAGTGTTCTGATGCGTTGTCACTTTTTGGTGACGTGGTGACACGATTTTCGACTGTTGTAAAAGTTGAAGATGACAGTAATTATCCCACCGCCTTGTCTCTACACAGTCCGTAATGTTTTTGTAACCCTCCCTGTAGAGTTGGCATGTGATTGTGTAATGTATGTGAACGCTCTTGTTTTGCCAGAAATATCGGGTTTTCGTTGCGTTTTGGGGAGACGAAAATGCCTTTAAAGTCAATGAATGTTTAACTGTGTCGTCGCTGTTGCTTTGAAGTGATGGTATGGCTTCACTGTTGCCGAAAAGGTTAAACCAACGAATGGCAGTAAAATTATCCAGCGCTTTAAATCCGTTTTGCAAGTCTTTTTTGGTAGAGAAATGCGCTCATACTTGCGAAGACGGCACCTGAATGACTGTTGTGGATTGTTTCCCGATGATGACACACACACACAAAGACGTTAAACGTAAATCCTAGTTTCCGTACAAAAACAACGTGTTATTCTCAATGGAAATTTTCCCGTCAAATTCCCTGGTTCTCGGCCTTGGCGCACAAGGTAATCTCAGTTAGTGCCTCAGTGTACTACAATCTTCACTGACTGATAGAAATTGTCCTTTATCACTGTGGGATGTGGATTTTAATTCCTGAGAATGATTCGTTAAAATGTCTAGGGGGTATTATTGATTCTCTGGTCACTGGTTAGAATGCAGGGTGATCAGGGATATTTACCACAAATCCCAGGAGAAAAGAGTTCAATCCTTGAAACAATGGCATCTGTGTGTAGGTTTCCCTTCCCACTTCATCACCCTTTACATTTTCTATGGTGCTAGAAGGATATTGATTGCTCACAACATATAAACAACCACTTGTTGGACACCACATTTACTTGATGTACACAACACTTTTGGACAAACAGTTCAGGTATTAACTCAAGATCTGCAATTACATATATAGATGTGTAATAAACACTATGCATTTTCAGACAGGCATGGGAATGATGTGCATATTACAACATAGTACCCAGTGACCCCCCCCCCCCCCCAAAAAAAAAAAAAACAACACAAGGTTATTACAAACAACACAACAACCACAAATTGGGTCTACTTTCATTTTCCCTCATAATTAAGGCAAATAATGATCCAAGTACCTAGAACCCAATATATAAACATTGGTTTCTGACACCTTTTACAATTTACTCATTGTTAAAAATAATGAGTTGGTGCCAAAATATTATACATATATATCATTGGAAAAAACTACTGACCTGTTACCTTCAGAAAAAAAAATACCAACACATAAACAGCATTTTGTACAAATTAAATTAATTAATCGAGTCTTATCTCCTGGTGTGCGGTTATGGGTTCACCTTTGCTGTCTCTTTAGATCCTTTTCCCATTATCTGGGTACCGAATTAATGCACTCAGTCATGTTCTTACTAGTTAGTCACTGGTAATTGGCTGGTGCAAATCATACTTTATAATAGAAATTACACACAATCACAAATCCCTCCGCGGGCTAGAATATTCGAGTACTCTGTTGCAGTAGGCTCGGTGTCTTTTATTGAAATTTGGGGCCTCAGGTTGGTCTAACTTTCCGGAATTTCCACTTAAGCTCTGCAGAAGGTACTTTACCATCTCACCATACATGGTGCCAAGTAGACGTCCATTCCGCTGCTCTGCTTCTAATATCAGAATCCCAAGTAGTTCAACAAAGATTTTACACCCACCAAGTCGCGAGTCTATAACCCATGGCATTTAGGTTGACATTGGACCAGCAAAGAGTTAGTCGTTATCTAGTCCAGTGTAGAACTTTATTTGACTGAGAGGCATCTCATGGTATCTGTGACTAGGGCCACACTTGATCTATACCTACATATATCCACAGATGAATAAATCCAGCACAGTAACAGGTTTGCAAACAATTGGATGATTCCTCTTGTTGCAGATATAGAGACATTTAGCTGCTTTCATATGGTCTTTTATCTGATGGTGTTCAGGGTTTGGAACCTTGAGGTAATCTGGTTTCGTAGTTATGTTTCAGATGATATTCAGTTTGTACCTTGGTTGTATTGGCTTATGTGGTTCAGTGTCTTCTCCCCATTTGGTTGAGCTAGAACTTAGTGTTGAATAGCTGAATTCCATGTTTGACTGTTGCAGCTGTGAGACATTCTTTCGAAGACTTATCCATTGTTGGATATTAACTTGGTAACCCAACCAACAGTTGAAGGGCTTTCACTGTTGCTAGTTTTAGTAACTTGTAGGATTGTTCCATAGTTTCACTGATTTTGCTGAGTGATAAGGCTTATAGGTGATACTTCTCAGACGTAAAGCAGATGATACACTGTTGTCAGTTACTCTGTTGATCTTCATCTTTGTAGATTATTAGATCTTGAAGTCCATCCTGGATATTCCTACTAAAATAGGACTTAATCACTCACCCAGTCAGTTGTCTTCTAATTTATCTGTTGCTCGCTATGGAGCTATTGAGCGCAGCAGTCCATGGGTATTTCTAGATGCAGACTATGGTTATGACATTTACTTTCTGGCTGTTGACCCAGGATCCAGATATAGTGATATAGTCCCACCCCATTCAACCACCACCTGCTTCTCTTCTATAGAAAAGGGATGACAAAGAATACAACACGGGCATTAACCTACTGTGATGTGTTAACTTTCACAAGACAATTACAAACAAAAAATACAAAACAACAAGGGGAGAAGGGGAAAGGAGTTGGTGTCCACGTTCCACTGTCCCTCATTGCTGAGTAGAGCCATTCTGACTCTTAATAGTGAGTAAGGTATTTTCTCACTTTATTTTATGTTCTGTTGTTACTGGGACTATTAGATGAGTGAAGTCATTCTGTCCATCCAATATGTTGATATTGTCTCTCTCATTACTTGAAGAGAATAGCCTATACAGAATCTCTGTGGTTTCTAATGCCGCGTCTTCCTTTCGGCACTATAATCATCATCATTAGGTCAAGACTATTCAACATTGGCTTCTTAAGTACTTACGTACACATGGATTCTTACATCAACATCCTCTAATCCCAAGGTGCAACATTAAAATGTATATTCCCACAGTAAAAAGTAACAATCAGAACAGGGAAAATTCTCATACCAGAAAAAAAAACATACATGTCCATTTTTCTGATATCAAGTACATGATAATCCTACATAATAATTAATCATAATGCTGATGCAGGGAGCCTTTGTTTTTGGATTTTCTAAGGGGTTAATCCATAACTAAAACATACATTGTTTTCCCCCACTGAGTACAGCAGATGAGGATAGTAGTCGCTGTGATATATTTTGTCAAGGACTGCTATTATTCAAGCAATTTATTCACATCAATCTTCGCTTCTGTTCCTACTACAGTGAGGTGATGCGGAGTGAATCCTATCCGAACATGCATTTACATCATGCGTTTCATTGTTCATGAATTTATATTCAAACATGGCCTGTCCCTAACACTATTTTATGAAATGATTATATGTTCACCCTCATATGGAGTGGTTACTTATCTGTTAACAAAAGGATGGTACTAAAATTTAACACTATAGTTCCAAGTTACAGATTATGATGTGGCGAAGTATTTTATCCCCTGACTAAGAGTCAGGAATACGTGTAATCATTTGTATGTCCCGGCATGGATAAAACACCTTTCTATAGTACATAGATTGTTTGCAGATTTCTAAGCATAAATAGTGAGCTATTGTTCACAGTGCATAGAAGTTTTAACATAGGAATATGAAATTGACAGACACTAGTTCTTTACTATGAAGCATGAATCAGGGGTCTGCTCCTACATTGAGAAAATCTCTAGAATGTGTTTCAGACATGAGAGTTGATACTTTACAGTACACATAATATTCATAGATTATAGCACTACTAGTGAGATATAAGTTCATAATGCCTATACATGATATTAACATATAGATTTGAAATTGTAAGACATAGGAAAAATTACAGCGTGGCGCCCACATGTGTTTCCTTAGTAAACATCATCCAGCCTGGTTTAAGAGAATTGTAACTAATTCTTAATTAAACATACTGGTTTATGTAATACATAAATATATCTTAATAATGTAGATAACATACCAATAGCTTGAATAGAATCATGTTTTTAAGGCAAACTACCTTCTCCCCGAAGGGAAAGGTCGACTTTCTTGTGTGTTCTCTTGACTAGAAATGGCCGCTTCAGTCTTTGTTTTCCCCCTCGCCAGGATTGGCCAGATAAGGGAGAGAAAACAAGCCAAAATAAATTTAGCTGTGCCACGGTCAGTCTATCGCTGTTTTATTTTCTCCTACATTAAGTAAGTTACTTAAACAGTAATTGTAAGGGTTTGTTTATTTTTAAGGGAGTCCATAAATAGGAAAGGGTAAGGACGTTTTATTATACCACAATCACCAAATACACGCACTGTCCAACCACCGACCTCTAGTAACTTTCCGTTGTCCACGGCCTCGAAATGAACCCACCGGTCATCTCTGTTTCTCTTTATTACAATAATCCGTTTAGAAACTTTTACTTTTCTGTGGAGCAACGATTGTCACCTTTGTGTGTTCCCCACACTTCACTCCTATAACTCCCCTCCTCCTGGCGAGTTTTTAACCATGAATTACCCCAGTAACTCCCGTCGTATTCTCTGCACGGAACTCTTGACCTGTCTGTCAACTGACATCAACTGTGGAAACTTTTCCGTCCCACATAAACACTCATTGTTCTCAAGTTCACCTGAACTCGCAAAAATCTCGTGTCCAAAATAATTCGCCCGCTGTCCGCCAGACGATTCTCTCAGCAGCGCACCCCTGTCTGTGTACTGTGCGTAACCCCCACTGTCCCCTTTCCCCCTCCGGGTGGGCAATGGTTTTACCTGTGGTGGCTTTGTTTTGAATTAGCTGTGGTTTGTAATCCTGCCTTCGTCCACTGGCTTTCACCGGATTGAACTTGGAAAACCATGTTGTTGCGCTTAATGAACTGATTCGTATTGATGTAAATCCATATACCGAAGTCCAAGATCGGACAGCCCTCACTTCATCGTCTGTCACAAAGTAAATGATGACAGAGTGACAGATGGAGTGGCTATGGTTGTGTCTAGGGTATGTTCTTGTAAATGTGATGGTGAACAACTGGTTAACCACGATGCATCAAAATCAAACACCAGACTGCGCACACAATACTTTAATTGGAACATCTGGATACAACATTATTCTTAAGGAACGTTCATTATATATATATATATATATATATATATATATATATATATATATATATATATATATATATATATATATATATATATATATATATTGCATAGTCACAGGTACAGTACACGTAATCCCAAACACTCACGATGCTGCCAATTAGGCTCAGTCTTGAATCCTTCGCCTCCGAATTACTTCCACTGAACACACATTACGGAGACCACTTAACTCCCTCACTATTCGAATTACTCCCACTGAAACACACGGCACGGAGTCTACTTAACTCCCTCACTATTCGAATACTACGACAGCTGACCCACACTGGTCGAGTCGCCACACTCGACTCCTCGAACGCCCGAACCTCAGTCGGTCTCTACCTCACTGTCCAAACTAATCACAACTCGGACTCCCGACCTCTCCTGTCGGTTCCCAACTTCAACTCCCCCAAGACGACCCGACTCGCAGCCGGTCTCAGCTTCCTCTCCCCCAGTCAATCTTTGTCACTGTCTTATAAACCATTCTATGCCCTCACAATCCTCCACACACAACACACACAAACGCTATCTCATCGCTCCCTGTCTGCCCCTTCTTGCAGCCCCTCTGCCTTACACCCTTCCCCGTTTATCTCCTTATATTTTCTTTCCGGTGAATGCCCTTTCACCTCGTGAACTGTTTATATTGTACGGCCACTCACCTTAATGCCAATGACCCCAGGCATGTGTCATCTTTATATTTGTCAGGATTATTTTTGTTGTGTCTTCTTGTTTCCAATAGGTGTAATATTTCCTCAGTCATCCAATTCTTACGACCTACTTTCTTTAATTTTGGGATAATTGCTTCTGCAGCCAAATTCATTGAATTCTTCAACATTTCCTATTGATCATCCACATCTTGAAATAAAATCTCTAGATCAGACAATACAGCAAATGTGTTCTTTACTTCAATGTTAAAATGGTCTTGTATTTCCTTGTCATTTTTAATGCACACAGATCATATTTGGTGTCGTCTGGTGTATGCTTGACTTTCTTTAACTTTACCTTAAATGTACTTATAGTCAATCTGTGATGGAAGTACAGTATCCACACCAATCTCTTCTTGGTATAACACAAACAATTTTAACGTTAAGATCACTAGTTAATCCTCGATAATCTTCATTGCTCGTGGAATACGTCTTAGATCACACCCTCAGTATCTCCGCCAATACGCGGCGATTGACAATTTTGGTATACAGTCATCTTCCGTTCCTCGTATGATGTTCACTTCCAGCAGCGCCTCGTTTTACTCCAATTTCTAGTAGTCGAGTGAAGAATGTAGTTGCCATGTAGTTATTTGAACAATCGGCCCAGCCAATGTGTAGGATCTAAATCGCCTGCTACAGTCGCTATAAACACCGCTGCCGGCGATTTGGAAGCAGACCGCCTTGCGTTGGTTTCTCATACAAAGGTATAAATGCCGATCGTTCAGAAAATAATGGCAAACTACTGAACGTAAATTTGCGAAGAGTTCATGAACAGCCAAAAATATGCTGGGTTTGACGGCAACGTCATGTAAAGGATATGCAACTAACTTAACAGTCTCTATGCACTCAATTGTCTGCTCTTTCATTATCTTTGACTCACGCCTGGCCAGGAACACATTTTTAGAGTGACACATAACAACCTTGACCTCCGTGCATACTCCACCCACTGTTTATGCTTGCAACCCAACGCAGCCTTTCTAAGAATGTTGATGGAATCACTGAGAATGCAGACATAGATGACTCTCTGTGTCTCCAGTCAGGCCATCGCCTTCGTCACAACCGTGATCTCCATGGTCGCGCTGTTTGTATTCACAGCAAAAGCACCACACTACTCCACACCGAACCATTAAAGCCCATGCATTTTGCAACTGACAGATAACCGTCCTCTCCATGTAGACAATAATGTCTTCTGTGCGATTCTCATTGACCAATACGTGCATCTCTGAATCAACCGCCACGTGAATTTCCAGGACTCAGACACTTTCAAGCTGTATAAGGACGAGCAGCAATGATCGGAAGATTAGGGGCACTATCTTAGTATCTACTCTCCAAAAGGCATTATGTCGTCCATTAATGTGCATATACACGCACGCACGCATGCACGCGCACACACACACACACACTCACACACACTCACACACACACACACACACACACACACACACACACACACACACACGTCGAATAACATTCGCAGCACAACCCAGTAATGACCTTTCTCTCAGAAGTCTGTTATCTTTAGTCTTCCATAATTCCCCTTGCAACGGCTCTCTTTCTTTGCGCCGTTATGAAAGTATGCAAGTGGTATTGCAGCTGTAAGTCTAAACACGATAGTAGGCAAGCCTAATAGGAATCACTTTGCTATTGTTGCAGAATCCCTTGCGCAACTAAGAATGATTAATAAAACCTCATTTAGTATCTTTTCCATTATGTCATTGCGCCTCCTGTTGTGTGTTAGAATTGTCATTGCGTGTTCTTCTTATGCGTCATTAAATAGATGGAGTTATTGTACACAGAGAGCAACTTGAATTACACGTAAATTTTGGGAGAACGAAAAAAAAAAAAAAAGGCTCACAAACCGAGAAACTTAAGAGGCAGTGGAAATGTGATTTTTTTTTAAAAAGGAAAATGCAAAGAATATCACAGGCAGCCAAAGCAATGAATGGGGGAAAAATCTTATATAAATAAATTAAAGCAGTAACCTGATGTGAGAATTTAGATATAAGTTAAAGTTAGTTGCATATCCTTTCCAGTACGTCGCAGTCAACACCAGCATCTTTGTGCTGTTGTGATCTCTTGGCAAGTTTACGTTAAGTAATTTGCCATTGCTTTCTGAACGACTGCACCCATACCATTTCGCAAAAAAACCAACGCAACGCGGTCTGCTGCGCGCAGCTGTGTTTCGAACGCAGGTATTCGGGATCACGAAGGGCGTCCCTAACATCTTGGCCACGGAACCGGAGAAATTAGATATTGTCAAGATGTTTTGGGCACGTGGAGGAATACACTACAGAAGAAAGGGAATCTAAAAGAAGTAATATAAAACTCACAACAGACAAATCCCATAGTAAAACACCGCGGTCCATAAAAGTTAGCGATTTGCCATGTCATGATACGCGTACACCACCACCAGATGTATGTTGGGTATGTCAATTGTTTTCATTTATATTTAGCTGAAAAGGAAACCTTTTGATCCGAACGTCTCACGTTGTATTTTTATACACGTTCGACGTCTTTCCTGTTTGTTTACAACTTTCATTTAATTTTCAGACAATGAGGCTCCGTCGCTTTTGCTGATCTTATTTTTCTGTTTGTTTACTGATTTGTGTATTTATTTACAAGATATGGAATTCTGAAACGTCTCGAGTTTGTCTATTTTATATCTCTTCAATTACACAATCCTCGACGTCACGTGCTCGGCCGAAAACTATAGCTAAAAAATCTATTCAGCCACGAACAAACCTACAACAAGGCGCTTGCCGTGAGTTGGTTGTAGGTCTATGCTCTACTGGGAGACGAAAGGCAGAAGAGAAATAATGAAGGATATTTCTAGAAGATCGGGAGACAAGGCGGGGGTGGCAAAAAAGTACTGCTTTTGCCCTGTAGCTTCAGCAGACTTAGTACAATTCACATGTTGATGGTATGGGCTTCTACAGAATAGGACATTTATTGTATTTACCCCCCCCCCACCCCTCTCCCCGCCTTTGTCACCACAACACCGCTCTTTCTGATCCCGGTATAGTGAATCAGACGTCTAGCTTATTCGGATAATGGCGAAAAAGGAGAACCGGCGTGTCCCCTGCCCACGTTAAAAATCTCCGGCAAATGGAAATGAAAAGAGCAGGACGAACTGAACGATGCTCTGGCGAAATTTCTAAAATTAGAAAACCAGCCCATGAAAGAATATTTTATAGCACGTACGCATATAATACACACACATCTGGTTTTTCACCAATGCAACGGGGTGTATGCACTATGTTGACATTTTCCTTTGTATGATCTAGGGTGGGGGAGGGGGAATGGTTGAATTACGTATGGGCATATTTAAGTGTAATGAAAGTGATCCTTTATAGTGCAAACCAAAACTTTAGGATGACAACCTACTATATTTGTTTAACTATGACATTTCAAGGCGACGCCGCTGAAACAGTAAGTGTTTCGCTATTATTGATCGCCGTCGCTAGATTCGTTTGACTTCTCAGTTGCACACTAGAGCGAACGCTGGGATATTTAATATTGGATCAGAACTGAAGCAACACAGTATAGCTGTGTGCCCGGGGCTAAAGTGTTGAATTATCGTATGTGATCACATATGGTTATTGTCCCTTAACTGATCCCGTGCCAAAGGATAATATATCGCCAAATATGACGTCCCATTTGGACAGGACGATATATCACCATACTAGGGTTATTGTGCTATTTGTTTTGTTTCGTGGCATATTCCACAATTTCAATGTGCAGTAAACGGAAACTTACATTATAATACTTGTTAATTTGATTATGTACTATGTCTGGTCAAGACCTACTTTTTGCTTGGCACTGAATCAGTGAACTCTTTCCCCCCCCCCCCCCCCCCCCCCTGAAGATCGCACCAGCTGCGCTAGAGGGGATATAACAATAACAACAAAATAAGCGTATCACTTTCACTGGAGCCACACTTATAAACATTGTATAAAAATAAATACGTTGTAAGTGTCACAAGTTATGATTGACATAGAGAAGTGGCTATAGTTGTCTAGAGGATGTCAGTGTGAATGTTGTGTTGAACGACTGATCACAACTATAAATCAATTTCAAACACCAGGCTGCGCACACTAGAAATTAATTTGAAAACAAACACGATGCCTTCACAATCATCAGGAAAAACTTCCGTAGGAAAATATACTTCTATTTAACATCATAAGGTCCTGCGACCACACGATAGTCGTTACTGGTCTCACAAACTACACTGTTCTGAACTCTTCCCCACTCTATTGGGCGAGACCTCAGTCCTCTACTCTCTGCCCAGGGCTCCGACTAACTGCCCAGAACTCCGATCTCCACTGACTGGTTCCCAAAACTCAACTCCCCGTAATTTTCCCAGTTTGTCTTCTCATCCACTTTTTCTTGAGACCTCCCAAGAACATCATTAAACCTTTGTCACCCTACTTTACATTCCACCAATCTACTCTTTCTAAGTTTCCCTTAGTCTATTAGTTTCCAATCTCGTTTTACCTTTCCACCGGTGATTTAGATCTAGACAACTATTGAGGTCCTAACCATTTGTTTAGGGCTTTCCCCATAAACCTGACGATTTATAATAACGTATCCGTGCCTACACCATCACCTAGTTTGGGATTACCCCAGTTTGTTGCAGATTGTGATTAACCCTGCTGGTCTCACATTTGCATATTTTTTTCTGACGCGGTTAACCTTGCTAGTATTATAACATTCTTCCCTCGGCCGTTCACCCCCAAATTTGCATAAATATACGCACGTTACAGTAAGATTTCTTTATTAATCTCCCGCTAAACAATTACACACACACCACGTTGCTTGGTAAACCCTAAGAATAGCCGAACATACACGTAACATTGATTGGTACACGTGTATAATAACCAGTCACATACGTCGCAGTGAATAATAGCCAATCACTCGCGTTGATTTGTACACAAGAAGAATAAACAATGATACACTCGCGTTGACTGGTAACAAGAAAAAGGAACAATGATACACGCCACGTTGACTGGTGCAAGCGAAGAATAGCCATCACGAACGCCCCGTTGACTAGTATACACGAAGAATGAGTTACCCATACAAGCCACTTTGATGAATGAAGAATAACCTGACTGGTACACATGAAGAATAACCAACCATTCACATAGCGTTGAATGGTACACACAAATAATAGCCCCCCCCCACACACACACACACCCACCCACCCACCCACCCACACACACACACACACACACACACACACTAACACACCACACACACACACACACGACGCGTTGCTACGAACAGAAGGAGTTAAACAATGTTGTTAATCTCTTTTTTTCTTCCCTCGCTACTTAACTTGATATATACCAAGCACCACGTCATATGTCGATAAACATGTACACTTAAAAATACGCATTGTAGATGCATTCCACATACACTGTTTGCCACAAGGTCATTACACTTAAGCTGTCAAAATGTGTGAACGTCTGTCTTATGAGAATTAAACGTGAAAACTTAGTAATACATTGGCAAGCAGGATGGGATAATAACCCAAGGTGGACAATGGGATTGTTTGCCACAATGGAGACACGAATACACAACTGATTCGATAATCTGATGATCGTTTGAGATAGCGAATCATGATCGTCCACGTTTAACCGCATTCATTCATTCATTCATTCAGTAGCATGTCCTTTGCAGAACCTCGCTCCCATAACAACCTTCCGGAAAACCTCTCGATCATAAGCAAGATGTCCCGCGTCCGATACACCCATCTGGAGATCATCCGCCACATCCTGCACCCATCTTCTCTTTCGCCTTCCTCTTCCTCTCTTCCCAGGCATATACCCCTCCATTATTGTTCTCTCCAAACTTTCGTGATGTTTCAAGTGACCAAAATATTTCAATTTTCTTTGTTTTATCGTTTTTAATATTCAACCTTCTTCAATATTCAGCTCTTGAAGTATGGATGTATTTGTTCTTTTCTTTACCCAAGATATTCTTAGAACTCGTCTATAACATTTATATTCAAAGGCATTTATGCGCTGTTCAGCTTGTTTAGTAAGTGTCCAGGTCTCACAGGGGTATGTTGCAATGGGGAAAGATGCTTGCTCTTAAAAATCTAATTTTTGTAGTTCTGTCTGTCCCATTCCATAATTTATTCAGTTGTTTTAGTCTTTGAAGAGCAATTGATCGTCATCGTTTAACAGCATGGCAGATGCAAAAGATGATAATGAAAATGACACGTTGCCTCATGTGTTACCTACCTTACTAAAAGGATGTGTTGGTCATGTATGGAACAACTGAACAAGACATGGCGAATTTCTCCATAAAAATGAATCTTTGATAAAATAGAGATCTAAAGGATTTTTTTTTCTCTTTTGCATATCCTATTTACAGGACATTGCAGTTAGCACCAACATTTTCCAGCTGCTATTGATGTTTTGGCAAGTTTCACGTTCAGTAGTTTGGCATTGCTTTCTGAACGACCGGCTCACACACTTTTCCGTTAGAAACCAGCGCGACGAAATCTGCTTCCAAATCTCGCGCACCTGTGTTTCGAGCCTGGGTATACGGAATTACGAACAGTATCCTTAACCTATTCGCCAGGGAGACCGGCCAAAGGGGTCTACTAAGTCTTAAAATACAAGACCGACAGATATATACAATGTTTCAAAATAACGTAATTGCTGAAGTCTGAATGCTATTATTCGAGACTATCTAGTTTGTACATTTTTTTTGGGGTACATATCCTTTACAGGACATCACTGTCAAAACCAGCATGTTACTGCTGTTATGATCTCTTGGCTAGTTTACGTTCAGTAGTTTGCCATTGCTTTCCGAACCACCGGCTCCCACCAATTCGTTAAAACCCAGCACAACGCGAACTGCTGCCAAATCCCTCGCAGCTGTGTTTCGAACGCGGGTAAGCGGAATTACGATCAGCATTCACCACTGAGACCGGCTAGAAGTTTGTACATTACCTGTTATACGAGGGGAATTCAATGAGTAAGTCACAAATGATTGTAGAAAAATAACAAATATGAGAACAACTTGAAACCAGTTTATTTTTATACATACATTGTCCCTTTTTTTTCTCAACATAATTTCCACCAATATTTATGCACTTATCCCATCGTTTTATCAGTCCTGCTAAACCGGCTGCATAGAACTGCGTGCTCTGTTTTCTAAACCACGTTTTCACTTCACATTCAACTTTGGAGTCATTCGCGAAATGTCTCCTGCCAAGATGGGTTTTCAGTGGACCAAAAAGGTGGAAATCCCTACGGGCTAAGTCGGGGCTGTAAGGTGGATGTTCCAGAACTTCTTACCTTAGTTGGTTAACATTCTCCTGAGTTAATCGAGCCGTATGTGGTCTGGCATTGTCATGCAGAAGCAACACTCCTCTAGTCAGCAGTCCTGGACGTTTTCTTCGAATTGCACCATGGAGCATCGATAGAACTTCACAGAACGATTCAAAATTCACATTGTCACCTTTCTTTTTGAAATTGGTTAAAAGCACTCCTTAACAATCCCAGTATACTGTCAGCACAACCTTCCCTTCTGATGGCGTAACCTTGAATTTTTGGACACAAAGCGAAAAAGAATGTGTCCATTGCACTGAAGCACGCTTTGATTCGGGCTGGTAATCAGCATAAACAGGAAGCATTTCCTTATGAATGTCCTTTGCAGGCAGTCCTTTTGCCCACGAAAAAAAATAAATAAATCGCACAACAGTTGCTTTTTTGGTTGTACATTCCGTAAGTACAGTCGCCATATTGTTCATGCGCTGCGCATGTGCATGAGACACCTAGCGTAACTTGACGAACGGGAATATAAAGTTCGATGGTACTGTCACATAATGACACCTATAGAAAAAACCAACTACATTTACCTGCCATCCCACAGAACTGTGTGACTTACTTATTGACTCGCACTCGTATATGTATACTATTGGTTTTCTGTTGTCCTTTATCCCCTTTTAGAACGTACACCTTCAGCCAGCTGGCTTCAAACTCAAGCCGTCATATCCTTTTTATCTCATGCAGCGCCTTACATGTCCTCCCACATGATTCATTTCTGTCTCTGATTCTCACCCCTGTGTGTTTTATGTCTTTCTTAATTTATTGTGCCCTGTAGAATAAAGCCAAAGAGCGTTTTGGTAATACCGGTGTCAGGTTTCCTCAATGAATGAATCACCCAAAAAACGAGAAGTAGATTGTGAGCTTTACTAAAACACGACTACAAGAGACAAATTGGACGTTGCGACCAAAGCCTTCGTCAGCACAGGACAAACAAACACAAACCGACACAAACCTACATGAAACACACTACATGACAATATTAAACTAATTAAAGGTACTTATCTGAATCTGTATCCTTGCTAGGAAAGATTCAGGTTTTCTCAATGTATGTTCCATCTAACGCAAACATCCGTTTCTCGCCTCTTAATTCATTGGTATTTGTTTGGCTCTTTCCTTGAGCTCCACTTGGGTGATTCTGTCCTACTATATTAGTTCTGTTATGTGCAGGCATCTATTATTGAATGTTTACAGTTGTTTTGTAACGTCTTAGATGTTTGTGGCATAACGCTAACCACCATTATTCTTTTACCAAAACATGCCGCAAGAAGAGGAAACAACATTAAAAGAAATTGACTACACAACCGCAAACGGAGACTAGGACTTAAAACTTAACATCGAAACTGGAACTGAACAAGTGACAGATGACGTGGATTCTTGGAAAGATTTCATCAGCCAAGGCTTAAAAAACCATTGGACGGGACAGACACGTGACACGGCTTTCGCGCCAACGCCGGTATAGATTATGATAAGCAGCGCACTCTTGCGAAAACATGCCTGGCGAACAGACGTCAAAAATTGTGTGACCAAATTTTCAAATAGAGGAGGCAGAATGTCTGAATCCCAGGTGAGCTTGTTAGTCCTTAGATTAGACTAAGAACCCGATGTATCAAGTATCAAGTAATGGTAACCCGTGTTTGTAATGTCAATTGAAATGTATTATTATTAATTAAAACCTCTGAAATGTAAAAATGCTCGACTGTAGATTCTAACGACGCAGAGCCGTTCCCGGGCAAAATGACTCTCCAATACTCTCTTCGATGAAACTGCAATCTCTGATATTCTTAGAGATAATTATTAACTTTAAGAAGTGCATTATACTACTACATTCTATTCTAAACAACGGTGAGAGGTGATGATTCGAAAGCAATCTTGTGCATTTTGTCAGAAACATTGTTAAAGATGCTATCACTACCTACAGCTGAAATGACAGTTCGTGTACTAGAATAAGTGCCTTGTTCTAAAACAGACTTATCTATGCCTATTTACAATCTAGAAAGCTGAGAGAGAAATCAATCTTTCTTTTCTCCTTCATCTATTGAATCAATAGGGTTTGACGGAATAAATATTTATATTTTTGTCAAATTTTAATTAGATAAGGGCACACATGAACTGCATTACATGAGAAAGTTGTGCTTCGCGGAACACCATCACGCGCAGTGAACTTAACTCATTACTCAACATAACTTAAAACACAACACCACTCAACACCACTCATCACCACACAACCCCACACTCAACATCACAACAGCAGATAATGGGAGAGAGTTATTAGACACAAGAAGAAGAAGAAGAAGTTAATTGGGAAAACACAGAGAATTATTTATACACGCGATAAACACCACTGAGTGGAAGAAATGTTATAAACGTATGTCATTTATTTACATGCATCTTGACATATTCTCACTCTTGTCACTGTCTTACTGTACACGTTCACTGACCCCGGGTCAAATGAGAACTTACACACAGCAGGAACAAGTTGATGCAAGGCGTACACAGTGTGATAAACTCTGACCACCCCAAATTAACCCAACACTAGCTTAGAGAAAAAAGAAGGGGAGGGGAACTAGTTCCTACTTCAGGAATTTAGATTTCTTCCGACCTACTTCTAGAATATTGTATTGGTAGGAATGTATATATTTATGTGAATATTCATCAGTGATCTTGGTGGCTACATATCAACAACCACCCAACACATCAGCAAACTAACCACCTAAATCAGACCTGAAAGAGGGAAGCCGAGAGAAAGAGATGAACCACAAGTGAGATGGAGGATGACTTGGCCATGAGCAGAGTATGGGGAGGCCTTCAGTGGAGCTATACGGGCAGACCTGAAGTGGATCCATCAGTCAATGGACCCTGGCTTACCTAATCTTCCAGTCAACAGGTTACTTTTCTCATTGGTACACACCACACCCAATTTCAGGAAAAAAAAATGTTTTGCGTATCCTTTTACAGGACTTAGCTGTCAACAGCAGCATCTTTCAGCTGTCTGTTGATCTCTTGGCAAGATTACGCTCAGTAGTTTGCCATTGCTTTCTGAGCGGCCGGCTCAGTATCCGCAAGTCACGAGCGGGGGTCGAACCACCTCAGTTCTCGCTCCGCTGCGAGACTCTGCGTGATAAACGGGATTACAGAGAGAAAGTGTTGTAACCCCACAGCCAGAGAGACCAATTTCAGGAAACTGATAGTTAATTGTTGATTCATCACCATCACACTTAATATGTACAACATCAAAATGTTTACTATGTTTCACACTTGTTGACATCTCATATATTGATGCTTGATTGATTGTCTGGGACAATGGTCCAATGTGCAACTTTTCTAATATTTTGTGTAAATCACAATAGAGATGTATGTACAGGCCAGAAGGCCCAGGCCCAGTCAATAAATGATTAACATGAATTGACCTTCTGTTAATTTATCAGTTCAAACCTATCTGTGAGTCAACAACTTCTTTGTACATCATGTTGTCAGAATCTAATGTGATTGATTATGTGTTTGATTGTTTAAAAATAAATTAACTCATAATGACTTACTAAAATGGGGGAGAGAAGACTCTAGATCTATCAACTGCTCAACATCCATGTTTTCTTCATCTAAATCAGGCTGAGAAAATTCTCCAGACTTTCCTCAGATTTGATAACCAATAAAAAGGGGCTCCAGAGCTACAGAATCCTTGGAGAAGGGGCAGAATCCCAGTTAGTAATCATTATTCTCACCAGGGCCATAATCTATATCTCCTAGACATACTTAATAGAACGAGGCCTGCAGATAACTCAAGGTTCATATTCTGGGGTTATTGAAGATAGAAGAGGATGGTGCTCTACTTCTTTTGTTAGAGATGGGGCATGCACTACAGTGATCTCCCACTCCCTTCAAAAATATATGACATATTGGTGGCTCGTCCGGGATAGTTCCCATATATTAACCTTTAAACAATTACATAAAACATTAACACAATTATCTTTAGATTTTGAACATTGTCATTTTCTTATATTGATTGACAGCCACATGATATGAATGACATTAACAGATAAATAAGAGTAGGTGACTGATCATTCCTCCTGAAGAAGGGGGCCATGTTCAAATAGGCTTATACTTCAGAGAGAGGTGCTCCGGGAGAAATATATAGCGTGTATCTACTCTACCAACACTACTTCTCTTCCAGAGAAGGTGTTCTTTTCCTGTGGAGTCTGAACTTAACAGCATTTCATCAACCACCGGAAAATCTTATCCGTTGGGAAAACTCTGTCTAATTTCAGATTCTTTTCTTTACTAGGAATTAAATCTGGTTATTTCAGTGCCTGCTGCCTTTGGCTTTTCCAGCATTGACAGACAGACATAACATAGGGTGTTTTTAATATTGCACATGCTCTGTTGTATAATTGCAGATCAGGGACTGACAAGCTTACGCGGATCAGACTAACTGCAATTATATTTTTAGGCAGAACAAAGCAATAAATTATAGACATGGCGGAAACTGCAAAGTTTAGAGCCCAAAGAACAGAAACGAGTAGGGAATGCGGGTTAGATGGCCTTGAGCTAGCTAACTATGTTTCAGATGCATTCGACAAAAGGGAAAGACTGCAAGCGGAATTGGCTCTCAAAGAAAAACAGCTTCAGGCAGAATTGGAGGAGAAAGAGAAACGACTACAGGCTGAAATGGAAGATAAGGAGAGAGAGAGCGTCAACACCAACTGGAGTTGAGGAGAATGGAGATTGAAGTGGAGATCCGGAGAATAGAGAAAGGGAGTGGTCCTACACCCTCAACCTCATCAGGATCATCAGTGACAGAACCACCTCCTCACGTCTCTCAACTTAATTCAGGAGATATGTCATTTCCTCTGGAACCCTTTAATGAACAGACTGACCACATCGAAGGATTTTTATCACGCTTCGAGGCAATGGCTGTCAGCTGTGGGCTTGAAGAAAGTAGATGGGCGACGAAGTTAGCGCAGGCCTTAAGATCCACGGCGTATGATGTGTTCTCGCGCCTCACTAGAGAGGAACAACAGAACTACACAACACTTAAGACGGCACTCTTGAGCCGATTCGATGTGGACGCCGAATCTTATAAACTCAGGTTCAAAGCCGCAAGGAAGGAACCGGGTGAGAGTTACGCGCAACTAGTCGAAAGACTGAAGTCATACATACAAAGATGGACTTGCTTGGGAGGATTTGAGGAAAGTTTTGAAGGACTCCGTGAAATGATCATCATTGATCAGATCAAGGGGAAAATGCAGAACGAAATGAAGGCATTCTTAACTCAAAATGGGGCTGACCGCCTGGAAACTATAATCATCCTGGCAGAGAGATTTGAGAAATCTCAGAAGGAGATGGGAGGAAAGGGACGTTCGAACAACACCCCCTCTCAAAACAAAACTCCACAGCCAAAAGAGGGTGAAAACACTGTAGCCACCGGGAAAAAGGGGAAATCCCAGAAAAACACTAAAAACTCAGTCCAAACAGCGCCGAAGGAGGACAAACCATTCTGTACCCATTGCAAAATTAGAGGTCACACATTTCAGAATTGCAGGAAGAAGCCACCTCCACACACAGCGGCATGTTTGGCCAACCGAAAAGAGAAAAAAGTGAGCACTGGTGAAACGTCCAAACAGACACCTCATCAAGACACATCATCTCGTATTCCGGTTGTAGAATCCATCTTGCTAAATGGATTCAAAACGACCTGTTTATATGATACTGGATTATCGTATGACTGTGTTGTTTCATCATCCTTAGTTCACCCTGAACAGGTGACAGAGGAAATAGTGGAATTACAGGGACCACTGAAGAGTTCAACAAATATGTCTCTTCCAGTGGCAAAAGTGAACATAGCCTCGCGGTATGTCACTGGGACAATCAAGGCAGCAGTCTTGGACGATCCGATATATCCTGTAATCCTCGGCCGTAGATTTATCGTTCTAGGAGAACCTGTTCAACCTGTGGCGATGGCGACCATGACCACTCGATCCCAGGCAACAAAAACTCCAGAAACAACTACGCCAATCCCTCGAACGGAGGAACTGAAGAGGGCACAAGAAGCCGACAGCACCTTGGAACCCTGCTTCAGAAAACTGCCAAAATCACATTTACCTCTACGTAAAGGTGATCTGTTCATGAAGTCAGCACTTCTTTACAGAAAAGCAGGACGAGCTGGACAAGAGTTTAATCAACTTGTTGTACCAACTCAATACAGGACTCAGATCTTAGAGATGGGTCATAGTCTACCATTCAGTGGGCACATGGGTATCAACGCCACTACACAGCGGATTACCACTCACTACTTTTGGCCAGGGATGAATTCAGACATACAACGGTTTGTAAAATCATGCCCACAGTGTCAGAAAGTATCACCAAAACACCGGACACCACCGGCAATGTTGGGTGAATCGCCAATCACTGGAATTCCATTTGAGAAAGTGGCTGTAGACATAATCGAACCTCTCTCAGCAACGAAGAGGCGAAACCGATTCATATTAACGCTTGTAGACACAACAACCATGTGGGCCGAAGCAGTTCCTATGCCCAGCTGTTACTCCAAACACGTCGCTGATGCATTATTAGGAATATTCACACGTCTAGGATTCCCACAAAGGATCTTGACGGACAACGGTTCACAGTTTCGTGGTAAGCTCATGGAAGAGACCTTCAGACATTTTCATGCACGCCATATCTTCAGTTCACCATATCACCCTCAGTCAAATGGACTTGTGGAAAGGTGGAACGGGACATTGATTAGTATCCTGCGCAAAATTGCCCAGGAGAAGACAGAGGATTGGGACTTGTATTTACCCGCTGCTTTATTCGCTTACAGGGAAGTACCCCATCACTCAACAGGTTTTGCTCCAGCCACACTGTTGTTTGGACGACCGATCAAGGGACCACTGGAGGCGTTACTTCGAACGTGGACTGATAATACTACAGATGATACAGTCGTGACTGCATCTACATATGTTGCCGAGTTGAAAAATCGTTTACAACACAGTTGGAAACAAGCGAATGTCAATCTACGTCAAGCCAGACGAAGAATTGCTCGTAACTTCAACCGCAAGGCCAAGGATAGAGAGTTAGAGGTAGGAGAGAAGGTGATGTTGCTGCTTCCAACCAGTCAGAATAAGCTGCAAATAGGATGGAGAGGACCTTATGTAATGACGGAAAAGATCTCACGTACCAACTACAGAATTTCAGTCAAAGGCAAGATGAAAGTATTTCACATAAACCTCTTGAAGAAATATCACGAAAGACCCTCAACCACCGAACCTGCACATCTGATGGCCATGAGTGTGGCTACTGAAGTCGAAGAAGGATCAACAATGGGAGTCGAGTGCCAACTGCAAGCCAAAGAGACCTTTAAGGATGTGGAAATTAATCCCAACTTAACAAAGGATCAGCAAAAGCAGATTAGGAAACGTATGGCAAAATATGCAGAAGTACTTACTGATAAGCCAGGAAGAACTGATTTGGAGGAATTTGACATGAAGTTAAATGACACAGTGCCTGTGCGAGTCAAGACTTACCCAGTTCCTTATGCAAAGCAAAAGACTTTAAAGGAAGAAATACAACAGCTGCTCACCGCAGGAATAATCTCACCATCTGCATCACCTTACAGTGCTAGCGTCGTCTTATTGAGAAAGCCAAGTGGAAAATATAGATTGTGCATCGATTATCGACAGCTCAATGCTATTACTGAATTCCAAGCAGAACCTCTGCCTGATCAGAATAAACTCTTCACAGCACTCAACCGAGCTAAGTACTTTACTAGGATTGATCTCAGTAAGGGATATTACCAGATTCCTGTAAAACCGGAAGTTAGACCATGGTTAGCTTTCAGCACGCCTGGAGGACACTATGAGTTCACCGTTCTTCCATTCGGATTAAGTAATGCTCCCAGCGTCTTTACACGTATGATGAGAAAATTACTTGACCCACTACAGCATCCAGACATCAGTCACTTCATGGATGACATCCTGATAGCCACTGAAACATTTGAAGAGCATGTAGAAACCCTGCATCTTTTGTTCAGGCGCCTCAGAGAAACTGGATTGACGGCTAGAACAAAGAAGTGTCAGATAGGATTCCAAGAATTGGACTTTCTAGGTCATAAGATATCTCATGGACTGATAACTCCACAAGAGGGAAATGTGGACAAACTCCAGAGAGCACCTCGTCCAAAAACAAAGAAGGATGTAAGATCATTTGTATCCTTATGTGGATTCTATCAAAAATACATCAAGGACTTCAATACTCTGTCAGCACTTTTAACGGATCTTACCAAAAAGGGGAAACCAGAGAAAGTCACTTGGTCAGCTGACTGTGAGAGAGCTTTCACAGCACTAAAACAGGCATTAACTGCTCATCCAGTCTTACATTTACCAGACCTCGACCAACCATTCGTGCTGCGCACCGATGCCAGTAACATAGGAATTGGGGCAACGCTGTTGCAGAGAAAGGGAGATGTACCATCAGAGCTATTCCCTGTAGCCTATGCTAGCAGGAAATTGAATGCAGCAGAGAGATATTACAGTACTATCGAGAGAGAATGTCTTGCGCTCGTATGGAGTGTACAGAAATTTCAAGCATACCTATATGGCAAACATTTCACAGTGCAATGTGACCATCAACCACTCATGTTTCTCGCAGCATCTAAGACTCTGAATGCCCTACTTATGAGGTGGTCGCTGCTTCTTCAACCTTACTCGTTCCAGGTTGAGTATGTTCCTGGGAAAATGAATGTGGGAGCGGACTTCCTGAGTCGACACCCAGTGCCTGATGAACCAGGTCAATCAGATGCAGAAGAGAATACAAGGGAGGAAAAATGGGAACAGCTTGATAACTGAAAATGTTGGAAACATAGTTCCATACCATAGAACAATCTGGAGTGGGGCCATGTGGCATAACGCTAACCACCATTATTCTTTTACCAAAACATGCCGCAAGAAGAGGAAACAACATTAAAAGAAATTGACTACACAACCGCAAACGGAGACTAGGACTTAAAACTTAACATCGAAACTGGAACTGAACAAGTGACAGATGACGTGGATTCTTGGAAAGATTTCATCAGCCAAGGCTTAAAAAACCATTGGACGGGACAGACACGTGACACGGCTTTCGCGCCAACGCCGGTATAGATTATGATAAGCAGCGCACTCTTGCGAAAACATGCCTGGCGAACAGACGTCAAAAATTGTGTGACCAAATTTTCAAATAGAGGAGGCAGAATGTCTGAATCCCAGATGAGCTTGTTAGTCCTTAGATTAGACTAAGAACCCGATGTATCAAGTATCAAGTAATGGTAACCCGTGTTTGTAATGTCAATTGAAATGTATTATTATTAATTAAAACCTCTGAAATGTAAAAATGCTCGACTGTAGATTCTAACGACGCAGAGCCGTTCCCGGGCAAAATGACTCTCCAATACTCTCTTCGATGAAACTGAAATCTCTGATATTCTTAGAGATAATTATTAACTTTAAGAAGTGCATTATACTACTACATTCTATTCTAAACAACGGTGAGAGGTGATGATTCGAAAGCAATCTTGTGCATTTTGTCAGAAACATTGTTAAAGATGCTATCACTACCTACAGCTGAAATGACAGTTCGTGTACTAGAATAAGTGCCTTGTTCTAAAACAGACTTATCTATGCCTATTTACAATCTAGAAAGCTGAGAGAGAAATCAATCTTTCTTTTCTCCTTCATCTATTGAATCAATAGGGTTTGACGGAATAAATATTTATATTTTTGTCAAATTTTAATTAGATAAGGGCACACTTGAACTGCATTACATGAGAAAGTTGTGCTTCGCGGAACACCATCACGCGCAGTGAACTTAACTCATTACTCAACATAACTTAAAACACAACACCACTCATCACCACACAACCCCACACTCAACATCACAACAACAGATAATGGGAGAGAGTTATTAGACACAAGAAGAAGAAGAAGAAGTTAATTGGGAAAACACAGAGAATTATTTATACACGCGATAAACACCACTGAGTGGAAGAAATGTTATAAATGTATGTCATTTATTTACATGCATCTTGACATATTCTCACTCTTGTCACTGTCTTACTGTACACGTTCACTGACCCCGGGTCAAATGAGAACTTACATACAGCAGGAACAAGTTGATGCAAGGCGTACACAGTGTGATAAACTCTGACCACCCCAAATTAACCCAACACTAGCTTAGAGAAAAAAGGAGGGGAGGGGAACTAGTTCCTACTTCAGGAATTTAGATTTCTTCCGACCTGCTTCTAGAATATTGTATTGGTAGGAATGTATATATTTATGTGAATATTCATCAGTGATCTTGGTGGCTACATACCAACAACCACTCAACACATCAGCAAACTAACCACCTAAATCAGACCTGAAAGAGGGAAGCCGAGAGAAAGAGATGAACCACAAGTGAGATGGAGGATGACTTGGCCATGAGCAGAGTATGGGGAGTGCCTCGAAGTGCCTACACCGGCAACCGGCCTTCAGTGGAGCTATACGGGCAGACCTGAAGTGGATCCATCAGTCAATGGACCCTGGCTTACCTAATCTTCCAGTCACCAGGTTACTTTTCTCATTGGTACACACCACACCCAATTTCAGGAAACTGATAGTTAATTGTTGATTCATCACCATCACACTTAATATGTACAACATCAAAATGTTTACTATGTTTCACACTTGTTGACATCTCATATATTGATGCTTGATTGATTGTCTGTGACAATGGTCCAATGTGCAACTTTTCTAATATTTTGTGTAAATCACAATAGAGATGTATGTACTGGCCAGAAGGCCCAGGCCCAGTCAATAAATGATTAACATGAATTGACCTTCTGTTAATTTATCAGTTCAAACCTATCTGTGAGTCAACAATTTCTTTGTACATCATGTTGTCAGAATCTAATGTGATTGATTATGTGTTTGATTGTTTAAAAATAAATTAACTCATAATGACTTACTAAAATGGGGGAGAGAAGACTCTAGATCTATCAACTGCTCAACATCCATGTTTTCTTCATCTAAATCAGGCTGAGAAAATTCTCCAGACTTTCCTCAGATTTGATAACCAATAAAAGGGGGATCCAGAGCTACAGAATCCTTGGAGAAGGGGCAGAATCCCAGTTAGTAATCATTATTCTCACCAGGGCCATAATCTATATCTCCTAGACATACTTAATAGAACGAGGCCTGCAGATAACTCAAGGTTCATATTCTGGGGTTATTGAAGATAGAAGAGGATGGGGCTCTACTTCTTTTGTTAGAGATGGGGCATGCACTACAGTGATCTCCCACTCCCTTCAAAAATATATGACACTGTTCTCCTGACTTCTAATTCATAAAGTAATATTGATTATGAAAGCCGCACCGGCCTTTTGTATTCTTTTAAAAATATATTTATCTGTTCCGTCACCTTTGTCTACATTTCTATGTAAATAGGTGCATGATTTCGCTGAATGAAGTGGAGTTCACAAATAATTACTGAATACATATAATTTCACGGCGGTCAGCATGGATAATAGCGCTTATTCTTAAACATCTGGTTGCTGATGTCGAGATAGCGGGTTCAATCCCTCTCCGGTCACATGGACTAAAATGTTGACTTCTCGTTCTTGACTTGGGGACGAAAATTACAAGTACCTCTGAAGTCGGAGACGGGTTCGCCTGATGGCGAGGGACACTGATAATAGGGAAAGCTAATCCACACGCAATAATCACTACAGTGCATTAAAAGTACATGTATCGACTACGCTTGAGTTCAAAGCGAGAGAACATAATCATATGTAACATAACAAAATGCCACGAATGTGTATATTTAGAGTGGCAGGTGTGACGAAACGCGTTTATCTGTCTTGGGTCGTCCAGATCCCGCACTATTTTGGCGCGTCATCGGGGACTTTCCCAGCTAAAAATAGACGGAGGGAAGCCGATGGAGGACTTATTATCTAGAATCTTCTCGAAACACCGGAATTCGAGTAACCCGTGATGTTGGGTATCGCTCTAAATTCCCGTGCAGAGAGATCTAGAAACTCTAGGCGGGGAATGACGTTTTCCCGAGAAAGTATCTTTTCTCAAGAAGCACTCGCTTCTTGTGCGCATCGAGTTGGCACGAAGCGGGAAATTGGCTAAACCAGCCATTCACTTACTTTTGTTCGAAGAGAACAGACGCTGGCCTGAATGTGAGCCATTTTTGTGTTGCGTCTCACCTCAACCATGATTCGGCTGACTGTTATGAAAAGGAAGCTGAGAAGCCCTTGAACAGTTCGGAAGCTGACTGGAGAGCTGGTTTCACCATCCAGGAGTTTGCCTGTTGAGGAACCAGTCAACTATAATTGTTGTTGGCAGGAAACCACTTCGTGTGACAGAGCGAAGGGTTCAGTTCTTTACTTATCACGCCAGACTCCATCACACCAGGTACCCAATGTGATTCACCATGCGTGAAGGTTGCTTCAAGACATACAACTGCCCTGAAGGTGCACGTGTGGGAAGTGATGGTTTGTGATCGTTTAAAATAGAAGATACTCTGTTTTTGCCAGGAACATTTCAGCATGTTGAGTAATCATGCTCGACAGGGAACACCGGTCCGTCTGGTTTGACGGGGGTTCTGCCTAAACGCAGAAGTAACTAATCTTCAGACACTTGAATGGTTCTTTGGACAGCTCGAGTGGCAGGTCTTGAGAAGAACTACACCAGTATGGACGTGTGTCAAGTGTAACCCGGTGGAAGGGACTAGGGATTATAGTCCAACCTGAATTGTTTCCGTAAAATAGATGTCTGATTCTATTCATGTACTGTTTCCGTATCCAGATTATCAACTGTGTTCTAGAAGGACTCAGTAACTTTTCAGTAGCCATATCTGATCCTACAAAGTGTGACTGTAAGAGACCATTGAATTGGTCAATGCCATATCGGTTCTGCAGTGGGACTGTGCTATGAGTGACAGACCATTCGGTTGGTCAGTGACTATTTAGTTCATCGAAGTAACCAATACTTGGAGCCAAGTCCAGGAAGATTGTCTCCAACTCGGTTGTGTTCGAGAACTGTATTACCAGTGACTCCGTGGGAGTGTTATAGATGCAGTTGGTCCAGTGAAGTGTGGTCCAGCAGTGACTCTATTGTTGTGGTTCCACGTTCGGGAGACGGAGTGGTCTCCAAGGTTCTAGTCATCTCACTGGAAGGAAGCCGGGTGAGTGGCGGACCGACTGGACGGGACATCTGCATCCACTCTACTTCTCAACTCGATGAAGACACCTACATCTCTAAGTCTTTCTCTACTCTATCTTCTATTTGTGTAAATAGATTCTTCTATCAGGATGTTCATTTCAGTTCTATATTCTCAAGGGTAGAATAAACTTTATGTAAGTTGACTTGCTCTTTGTATAATGATTGAGTGTGGTCTCGGACGATGCCTAAGTGTTCATTGTTCAACAGGTGTAGGTAGTTAGTAGGGGTCTAGAATCTGGAGGGGTGTGTAGACGTAACTAAATAACCTGAGATCAACCACAGAAAAAAAAGTGTATCTGCTCGTCCAACCCCTGGGGCTAGAATACACGGGAGTGCTAGAGACACCTCGGGTGTGGTTCACTCTCACTACCCAAGGTGAACCCGAAACACTCCGTTACAGCAGGGATGTGGGGGGGGGGGGAAGGAAGAGAGAGAGAGAGAGAGAGAGAGAGAGAGAGAGAGAGAGAGAGAGAGAGAGAGAGAGAGAGAGAGAGAGAGAGAGAGAACGAACGAACGAACGAACGAACAGACTTTATTTTCAAAGGGTAACAAATTGGGCACGCAGGCCCGTCTTACAGTCGGCCCTTCCAATCACTCATCTTTCTTTCATCAACAGTGCATAGGAAAAAAACATTGTCACATGAATTTTGTAAACATAAACAATGCATATTACTATGTTATGTGACACATCCACCACCCACCCACACATCCCCCATTCACTCCAACTCCTCCACCCAACCACACACACATACATTCCCCCATCCATCCACCACATCCCTACACTACACATCTCCCCACCCACACACACCTCTCACCCACCACACATCCCATCCACCTACACCCCAAGCACACATACATTCCCCAACCCACACATCTCCCCACCCACTCACATAGAGAGAGAGAGAGAGAGAGAGAGAGAGAGAGAGAGAGAGAGAAAGAAAGAGAGAGAGAGAGAGAGAGAGAGAGAGAGAGCCTAGTAAATTTGTTGGACGAGATGCACGGACGAGGGCATGTGTAGATGTATTCGTGCATTGAGCTAAGCCTCTATATGTGAAAGGCTGGCTATAGTGAGAATGTTTACTTTCTAAAGACAACTAACAGTTTCTGGGTGCCCTTGACACCCACTGAAACAGCAGACAAATACAGTCCTAGGTATCGATCGGACCTCATAGAAAGAGGACGCACTAGGCAATACACAAATTGAAAGCTATAGTATGGCCACAGATCCACGTGAATTTAATTACCGCGTTACTCCTAACAGTTTACAACAATCAACTGTTTCGTTTCATTTGTTTTGCATTAGTAATTTGTAGGTGCCGTCTCAGTGGCGAAGGTTTTACAGGCGCGATTCGCAAGCCCGCTTACCCGCGTTCGAAACACAGCTGCGATCGATATGGCAGCAGACCGCGTTGCGCTGGGTCTTAATAAACTTGCCAAGACATCAACAACAGCAGTAATATGGTGGTGTTGACTTCGATGTCCTGTAAAAAGGATATGCAAAAAAAAATAATTTGTAAGTAACTTAAGCATAGGACAATTTACAAATCTCCGGGCATATTGGGTGTATTCGCTAGCCGCATATGTGTTTTATAAATACATCAGCGCCTGCTGGGTCAGGCGATCAGTATCACATCGGCTGCCTTTACTCCCCAGGACATTTCCTGGTACCCATTGTAGGCGGATACTCATTACCTGCCTGGCACCACGAAGGTTGTGAGTTCCCTTCAGGACTCTGTAATTCAGTTCACGAGTGCAGTTCTCTCGGAGACGCTGGGGGTTGTCGCCTGCACTATGAAGTTGGAGCTCTGTGCGACGCTTTCGGAAGGGTGCCCTGAAGAAAGAGACCGAGCCATGTGAGATAACTTCTGGTGTACCTCGCCTTTCCCGATCAGTACTGCTCAGGGGCCAAAACAGACTCATACAATGGATACCGGATCATTCTCAGAATTTTCAAGGATTTTCTGATCAGTGAATGCGACGAGGATAGGAACTGGCCAATCCACGCATTATTAAGATGTCTTCCATCCATCCATCTTGTACCATGCCGATAAGCGTAGGCGGTCATGTTTTGCCATCTCACTCGATCACCAGAATCGTATATTAGCTCCGTGTTTCTGTCTCGACCATGCCACGTGGTCAAGCCATCCAGGTATGTCTTCAGCACTAGCTTCAGATATCACCAATCCACCCATTATTACGATGTCTTCAGCTATCACCAATCCACACATTATTAAAATGTCTTCAGCCATCAATTTCTTATGGCCTTTCATTGTAAATTGTTGCATGGTTGTTTCTATATCCTTTCCGAGTTCTTCAATTTGCCCCTTTGACCATTATCACCCTGAATAGAATATCTAAAGGAGGCAATATATCAAAAATGTTCCTTATTTCTGTATAGAATATATCTTTTATCTCGATTTTTGATTTTACCACTACTCATAACCCGTTCAATCTCAAAGAGAAGTTAGATTAGGGTCCATACAGGCTCAGATGTATGGCTCAGTACAGGCTCAATCCTGTGACTGAGTCAGCCACAAACAGCGACTGACTACAGTTTTGCCCACACATAGTATTAATTTGAAGGTGATTGTTGTCTAAAAACGGTAATGGCGAGATATCTCATCATTTTTATCTAATTTACTTTGTCTTGATTTGTATTTGACTGCATTTAGCTGTATATATGCTTTGCTTTTAACTAAAGTATGCTCGCTGTAGCAGTCTGAAATTGGTATAAGTAATGCGAATTCATCGTGCCACCGCGACGCAATTTTAATAAATACAAAATGGCGCTTACACCTGCTTAACGTACAGCAAACACACTTCTCCAGTATCTATCAATATTTGTTTCTCTTTCCCTCATAAATTGTCTCCCTTACGCTACGTTTGGGTTACCCGCATTGTCTTGTCAGCAACTGCAATATATAGCCCGCCAGCCACAGCGTGTGAAACAATGGCAAACAGAGACAAGCACAGCTGTGTTGTCAGTAGTCTATTGTTACATTATTTTTCTCGTCCCCTCTGTGTATAACGCATTACTACAAATCCATACGTTACATATACATGGGAATACGTTTTTGAAATGTTGACACACACACAATCTCACATCGGGCGAATGAAAGGTGCCTCTTAAACAGATATTGTAGCGAGGAGGCCAGCATGTTTGCCTGCAGACCCGGTGGTTACTTATTCGAATTCCCCCGAGGCCAGGATTAAAATTAAAACATTTTACCAGGGTTCCCAGGTCGACTCAGCCTAAAACGTTCTAGGAAATATTCTTTATGTTATAACAGGACACTTTTTGCGAAGTATTCGTTATGTTATTACAGGAAATGGGAAATGTTCTGCCAATTCCAATTTTCAAAACAAAAATTCCAAATTCGGCCTCGTTCAACCTGCTTCCTCAGCTGTGGTTATTGTTGAGGTCCGTGGGTTTTGTGGATTCATTAACCCTAATTCTTGTCTTGTGAGTCCTATCTCAGACTGGTTATGTTGGTTTGTGTCTGTGACGTCAGCTGGGGGGGGGGGGGTCGTTCGGCGGCTATCCTTTGTGCTCGACTATTGTGGTTTTCTTTGTTGGTGCAGTTTCCTGACTCCCCTGGCTGCAGTCCTTAGAAGGTCCCGTTTCCTATGGTGGTGTCTGTTGTTAGTGAAGGCTGCTGGTTCGTCTGGCTTGACTGTTTGCAGTCCTTAAAAGGACTTTTTATTTTTTTTATTTTTTTTTTTGCTTCCTTTTTTTGTGTATTTTCTGTAGGAGCTTCTCGACATTTTCATTTTCTTGTTTGCGCAGTATCTCCTTTCTCTCCCTGTTGATTCGTTCGCGTCTCTTGTCCATTTCGTTAGATCTGCTTTCTCTTTTCCTCTCCCATTCTGCTAGCTCGAGTTTATTCATTCTTGAAACTCCTCCATTGTCATTGGAGCATGGTAATCTGTGCCGCCGTCGCTCTCCACCCCTATGAGTTCTCCAGTGGTCTCGTGGTATATCGGTGTCTTCTTGGAGTTCGGGACCGTTAAATACACTCTCTTTTGTTGGGTTTCAACTGGCGGGTTTTCTGCGATCGTTTCCTTGGCTTCAGCTGGCTTGCTTTGGGTTAGATCCATTTTTAGCATTTCTCTCTCCGCTTGGATGTCCCGTAGAATCTATTCATTCTTTTTTGTCATCTGTACCATATGTTCCACTTCTTGCTTGATGTTTCGTTGTATCTCCTGTATTTCAGCCAGCAGCTTTTCATTGTCGCTGGTCGGTGTCGGTGTTTGAAGTAGCTTGATTTGCTTCTTTAATTCATCTACCTGGTTTTGCAGTTGGGCTTTTTCCGCTTGTGAGATGCTTGTGGCTGTCTCGCACCTCCGCCTTACTTCGTTGTATGGTGTCTTTGTGTTGATGGCAAACTTTAGCACGTCTCTGTGTCGTTGCAGGTATGAACAGCCTAAGTATCTTGCTCCATGCTTGCCCAGGCAGTTGGCGCACTTTCGTTTGTTATTGGGTGCTCGGAAGTCCGTGTCCAGCTTGGCTAGCGGACACTCCTTGAAGGCGTGGTGATCGGCGCAGTAACGGCAGATTTCAGTCTTACTGTGACATGCTGTTCTGCTGTGGCGGCCCTCTGAAATCTGGAACATTGGGTGATCCTTGGGATGAATCTCTCTGGCTGCTGCATTCTCTTGTTGATTGATATTGTGGTCGGCATCTCGCTGCCCTCTGTCGTTACCACCGCCAAGGTTGTAGGAATCTTGGAGTAGGTGAGGAGCCGCTCCGCCTTCAAGAATCGGATGTGTTGATTCTCTTCTCGAAGCTGCTTCATGATTTCTTCGTCTGATAGATCCACTTGGATACGCTTGACAACCCACTTGCTTGTCGGTGAGTCGGTGTTTCTGACTCTGGTGTCTTTCTCCTCTCTCTGCTTCTCCGTAGTTTGGCGCTAGTATGTGGTGGGCTGTCGATCTCCTCCCTTGTGGTAGCTTCAGTAGTAGCTCTCGTTTCAGGTTCTTTGTTTCAGCTCCCGGCAGGCTCTCCACGTTCTTTCTCTTTTCGGCTCCCACGCTGCACATCTTGGCTACCGCGTGTTTCTTGTTGTTGGACTTGCAACGTGGCATTTCCCCCCGCGTATCGGGCTTATTTACTGGTTAAGGCGACTTGTCTGGTTGGCGCTAAAAAAAAGCAAAAAAAAAAAAACCTTTATAAAAAAAAAAAAAAAAAGAAAAAGAAAACAACATGTTTTAAAATAAAAAAAAAAAAAAAAATGCATGTGTACCTACATATTAACCGGAATTTATGTCGTTCTCTCTTTTCCGCTGACACCAAGCAAGATGGGTTTTACAGCAACGTGGTACTCTCACCGTCGCAAATATGGATCTGGATGTCGTTTGTGCAATAATTCCCATGGTCTATTAAGTAATATGGCCTTAACATCTGCAGACGTTGCTTCAGACAATACTCTGCAGACGTTGCTTCAGGTAATACTCTGATGACATTGTATTTAAAAAGCTTGACTGAACCTCGAAGGTCACTGGCTTGATTGTTGTTCTAAAAGTGTACACACTTTGTTTGCTAATTAATAAATTGATGTGTTCGATTAAAAAAAAAAAACTGAAAAAAAGGAGAAGTCAATCACCGTTGCAGAATAAAAATATTACCTATTTCTGCTTCATCTCCAGACATATCAATTGGGGAACACTTTGAGGCCGCTAAAACAGTTCATAAATAAATTCACAATTAATTTTTGGCCCTCATAGAAGTAGAAGAAAGAAGTACAGACTAGAGGACACACAAGAACACATTTAAAGATATAGCTATCCCACAGTAGACACCCTAGGTGGTCATACAGTGAAATACATTTGTTCCTGCAGCCAGGTGCAGTTGTCTTTTGGATGTGACAGGTTCGAATTCCGGTGAGGGTAATTATAGCTTCCATGTATTATGCTGTCTGGTGTGATAAAATCTCCACCGCGGAGCAAACACGACAAGAGGATTCTGATAGTCAGAAGCTGTTCCACTTCCCAGAATGTTTCGGCCCTTTACATTCTTGACACTCTTTGGGTCCGGGCCAGCCCGGGTCATGACTCCGTGTGTCTTTCTCTTTGTCATGCGTTCGAGACGTTCCATCTTTGCGTTGTCCTTGCTTTAGTCTTGCATTGTTCCGTGTTTGTCTCATAACCGTCAAGAATATCTGCTCCCAAGCCCCCCCCCCCCCCCTCCGCCCACGCCCCCGGGGAGGAGAGACTTGTCCACAAGGTGTTTCGTTTCCGTTTCACAAATCGTAGCACCCGTAGCTGTGGGAAGCCAGTTTCTTCTCTGGCCATTGGCTCTGTGCCCTCCGCGCTGTACGCCGACGTTCGTCTTCGTTGCTATGTTCCTTCTTCGTTTACCGTTTACGGCTCATGGAGCCGCACACTGGGGAACTGGCTCTTAGTCTGAGTTCCTCGATCCCTCTCCTGGTTTCTGTTGCGGAGTGCGGTCCTCACAAGACGACTACCACCATGGCATGGAGGTTGGACTTCGGCCGACATTTACCTGACTTGGCGGCTGCTACAGTATGGAGATTTGCCCTCACTAAACAGTCCCGATCTCAGATGCACTGTCTTCGCTTCGAGTGATGGCTAAAGACTCCACACGTGACGTTACAAGAAATTGTCTGGCACCCACTTTTTCTGGATTTGGAGTTATGTGTGGGAAACGATTGGAGATTGCAGATCACTCGTGTTGAACTTAAACGTAGTCCATACACGAGCTTCTACTTCTAGTACACTGGGCTGATTTTTGCGTGTGGATTAGCTTTCCCTATTACCAAATTCCCTCACCATTAGACGAACCCTCCGACTTCCGAGGTAGTTGTAATTTACGTCACCAATCTAAGGGCGAGAAGTCAACATTCTAGTCCAAATGACCGGTGTAGGGGTTGAACCACCTCGGTATCAGCACACTGGAAGTTTAAGAGTGAGCGTTCTTATCCGGCCATACTGACCTCCATTCCAGATTTATTTCCCTTTGTTTCGTCTGCAGTTTATTCTTTTTAAGGCTGAAGATTCAGATCTGTATTGCGTCATGTATTTCATAGCAACCCTTTTTCGTATTCGGTAGGAATCGATCTCTCTCTCTCTCTCTCTCTCTACCCACAGTGAAGGGAACAATGATGGAAGCTTCCCTACCAGGTGATACACATGGGTATTAAATTGTGTGCATAATCTCGGTGACTGTTTCCTTACACAGGCCAGCATCGAGTACACTATAGTGTTTTTTATTTTTTATTTTGCCCCAATATAAACATCCATATCTCAGTAACCAACTGAGGGAAAATTATGAGATTTAGTATATAACCTTATCATTATGTCCACCCAACAAAATTTTTTTTGTTCTGAAGATTTTACAGCAGATTTCAAAGTTTGTTTATATGCGGTATATAATTTACGGGTCTGAGATGAAATTCATAATTTTAAATGTATTACAGCGTAGCCAGACAATGCAGCGCTCAATGTTGAATATTGAATAAGACTGTTCAGAGGTGTCTCAAAATGTGGGTTATTTCATGAAACCTGATTAATATGTTTTTATTTTTTTTTTTAAATCTTACCACTTATCGCTAACATTGAAATGTGTGAATATGTTTCAATGGGATTTAATGCGAAATTGTACACTTCAAAGAATCGCTATGAAGTTGTACACATATTTTTGTCAAGAAGCTGATCGTAGGAAACTGTTTTATACTATTACAAATTCCGAAAAAGAACAGTGCATGCATTGTGTTTGAGTAAACGGTAATTTCGTCGATGGGTGCAAGAATCTGGAAATAAACCACCACGCAATAACAAAACGGTAGGTAGAAAGATTATTGTAGACAGCTTTGACAAAGATGTCATAAGGCGAGCTATTATAAAAATGCTTTAGAAAGTCGCTTGATATACGACAGGGTCGACTTAATTGCACCGGGTTCTATCCCATATGGCTCGGTCTCTTTCCGCAGCGCGGAAAGCATCGCACAAAGCACGAACTCCGCAGCTCTAGCGACGACCCACAGAAGTCTCCGAAAAATATAACTCGTGAACCGAAGGATGCGGCCCGGAATCGAACCCACGACCTTTGGAGCCCGAGTTTTCTTCTTCTTCTGCGTTCATCCGGACTTTTTTTTCGGACGTGATTGCGTTGTGCCTGTTTACAGCAGAGCTGCGTTCTTGCGCCGTTAGGCCGACACATCCAACTTCTGCGGGCATTTGTTGACCGGGTTAACATTCCCGGGGGAGCCCGAGTCTAAAGGCTTGACCACTTCGCCCCGGAGACTCCTAAAATTATAAACATTTTGGATTTTATATCCAGGATTATCCAGCATTATAAAAATGCTGGATTCCAAAGAAACAGTGACTTTAAGAAAACTTAGGGTTTGGTTCAGAAAGAACAATAACATAGAGCTATCCAAAACAACTTTGTGGAAAATTATAAGGACATTATCTTCACTATTTGAAAGTACAAGGGCGGTAGAAATAATCTTTGCGAGCAACCTCATTTAGGAGCCATGAGAAGCAGATACCTACGTGAAATAAGGGAAATGCGCAAAGAAAATTATGGCATGGATCAATGCGCACCACACAAGTGATAATGAATGGCAATCAGTGGGTGGACAGATAAAGCGATATGTGCCCAGTTGTATTGGACAGCTTTTGGTCATGGCCCATGCTGGTAATATGCATAATGGCTTACAACAGAATGCTCGGCTCGTGTTCGTATCAAAGCATACAGACAATAGGGATTATCATAATAAGATGAATGGTAATGTATTTAGAGATTGGCTAGAGAATACTGTGCTTCCATCCCTAGATAGACCGTCGTGTCCAATTATAGACAATGCATGATATCAATGTTGTTGCCCAAGAAGACAAATTACCCACAGCATCGAGCACAAAGGGAGCAAGAAAGATATGACTCCGAATGGAAAATATACCATTTCCAGAAACGTATTTCTAGCTAGAACTGTTGTCCATTGTAAAACAGACGCCAAAAAGCAAGAAATATCAAATCGACAAGTTGATAGAAGAGCATCGTCATGGGTGCTTGAGACTTCCTCCGTACCATTCTAGTTTTAACCCTATAGAACTTGTGTGGGCTAAAATTAAAGGACAGGTGGCAGCTGACAATACTATATTCAAATTGTCTGACGTCAGGATACTAATCCAGTCCGCGCTATTAAATATTGATAAAAGTTACTGGGAAAATGTGAGAACCATGTGTTGAAAGAGGAAGTGGATTATTGGAGAAAGGATGGATTGAATTTTATGCAACCGAGAGCAGTCATCAACCTACTGGAATCGCCGACACAGATTACGATCTGAGCAGATCGCAGACCTTAATCCACGTGCACACCAACTGGGATATTTTGCTACAAATATTCAGAAGAATTGCAGGCCCTAAACATTACAGCATCAGCATAATGTCAATGGCAACAGTTTGTATTCCACAGTGATGAATTTTCAATTCCGCAAGCCCTCAGCGGTGACAAACAACAGTATTGAACACACACACACACACACACACACACACACACACACACACACACACACACACACACACACTAAACGCATTGAATACCAACAAAAGAGTAATATTGCGGTGGAAACTGACATATTGTGGCATAACAAGAAACGTGAGAGCAAACACGTTGTCAAATTAGGGGACAACACACGTGCATACAAATCAATCTATAAACTTCAATGAAAAGAGGACCAACATCTTGGTCGTTAACAAGAAAGCCCACTACAGAGACACTGACAACTATTTTCATAGTGCAAAACAGGTAATCATGTTCCGTCTCTGAACGGTAAACAGCAGAGTAGACAATCTTTCACGGAGACTCAAAGCGGGTCTGTCACCCATGTGTACGTATGAACAAACTACACAGACAGCTGAAAAGATCCTTAAAAATGGAAACATGATGACTAAATTGCGGTATCATTTCTGGTCACTCCATACGCACATTAACGCACAGCTATTTGGAAGCTTTCACGTACTCAATATAAAAAGCTAACACGAATACTTGTGTACACATTATTAACCAGCAGCTGAAGAAACAAGAAGGAAATGAAAAATAAGGTAAGGAATATATTCCTTCTACTTTCCTGTCAATTTACAAATTATTTACCCCATGCCTCTGTAAATTCGCTGTCTTTACTAATATTACACATTGCACCCCTCTCGGGATTCTCCGTGGTGAAGTGATCAAGCCGTCTGACTCGGGCTCCGAAGGTTGTATGTTCGATTCCGGGACGCGTCCTTAATTTCACGAGTGCATTTTTTCGATGACTCCCAAGGTCGTCGCTGGAGGTATGGAGTTAACGCTTTGTGCGACGCTTTAATGAATAATATGGGAAGGACATAGGCGGAGCTACACGGGATATCTAACGAGAGGAGGGCTTGGAGTGAGTTGGTAGATGGCCTATTACC
Organism: Cepaea hortensis; assembly: GCA_963921405.1. Classification (NCBI taxonomy): domain Eukaryota; kingdom Metazoa; phylum Mollusca; class Gastropoda; order Stylommatophora; family Helicidae; genus Cepaea; species Cepaea hortensis. The sequence continues at coordinate 143,651,609 of OY992877.1, read as the reverse complement.
CAATGGAGGCTAAAGGGCGAATAAAGAAGAACAGATCGAGGCAGCGTACAGTGGGACCCGGAAATGTCCTGGGAGATAAAGGCCGCTGGTGTGATATTGATCACATCACTCGTCAAGTACCAGTTGGTCTATACACATACAGGGCGAGCACCATATACCCAATACGCCTCAGGTCGTGAAGTATGGCCCTTCACTTTAACATCTGATGGGTGTCTCCGTGGCGAAGTCGTCAAGCCGTCTGCTTCGCGCCCAGAAGTTTGTGGGTTCGATTTTGGGCTACGTTTTTTGGTTCATGAGTGCATTTTTCTCGGTTCATGAGTGCATTTTTCTCGGAGACTCCTGTGGGTGTCGCTGGAGCGACGGAGTTCGTGCTTTGTGTGACGCTTTCAGCAGGCAGCCCTGCAGAAAGAGACCGAGCCATATGGGATAAAACCAAGTGCAATGAAGTCTCGACTTCTCGACGTTAAAGCCATTTTAAAAAGACTTTAACATCTGATACCAAAAACGGCACCATTTGTCATGGTACTACCTTTAGTTGTCATCATCATCATCATCATCATCATCATCATCATCATCATCATCATCATCATCATCATCATCATCATCATCATCATCATCATCATCATCACCATCATCATCATCATCTCATCAAGTTCCATGCCAGAGGGCGTAGACGTTCATGACTCTCCACAGATCTCGGTCTTTGGTTTTCTGGATCAACTCTGCTGGTGATATTCCTCCATGCCACCGTCCCAATTCATCCAGCATAATTTCTCTTGGTCTGCCTCTGCCTCTCTTCCCCTTGATATTTCTAGTTATCACGATGTTCTCCAAGGCCTCTCTTCCTATCGCATGACGAAAGAAAGCTGTTTGTCTCTTTATAATTGTTGAATGTAATGTTCTAGTTTTATTATCCTCTTTCAGGCAATCGTTTTTAGTTACTCTGGCAGTCCAAGGAATTCGCAACATTCGTATCATGAACCACATCTCTGTTGCTTCCAAGTTCTTTCTAATTTGTTCATTTGTTCATATTCACTTTGGTTGTAATGTCTTAAAACATTCACTTTAGTAGTAATGTCTTAAAACATTAACTTTAGATGTAATGTCTTAAAACATTCACTTTAGATGTAATGTCTTAAAACATTCACTTTAGATGTAATGTCTTAAAACATTCACTTTATATGTAATGTCTTAAAACATTCACTTTAGATGTAATGTCTTAAAACATGCCCTGCCATGGGTCTGAGAAGTGATAGGGCCATCACATTTGGAAAGCCTGGATGGAATAGGTGACCAGTCCTCTCTTGGCAGATAACACGAGATCTTGGCGTCCAATCTCGCTCTTGACATAATCATCGTAACCAAGTTGTAATGTCTTAATGAAAATTAATAACATTTTTAACAATAACGGAAACTACATCAACTGCATTGTTAACAATAGTGAAAAAAGAACTAATTTTAATTATGAATTGTACAAGCTCTTAAATAACTGTTTTCTTCACCTCGTTCATCGAAGAAATCAACCGCGTGTGGCCAGTAGTTTTCTTTCTGCTCTGTGCATTCAATGTTCGTGATTTGCACTCTTTCTATAATATGTTTTTTTGTAACACCTAAATATTTGTTGTTTGAACAGGTACTTTAAATAAAATTACCCTTAGCGAAATGAGGCCCTTCAACAACTGAAATAATATCTGGTTCACCGTGAAAATAATTAACAAAGTTCTATATCGAAGAGCCTCAAGTTACCTTTGGCCATTGTTTAACTATAATGCAAGTCTTAGCAAATGACTGAACATATTACGTGATTTTAAAGCCTTGGATAGACTAATACAAAACAAGTTTAGCGTACTTGTGGGATGTGGATTTTAATTCCTGAGAATGATTCGTTAAAATGTCTAGGGGGTATTATTGATTCTCTGGTCACTGGTCAGAATGCAGGGTGATCAGGGATATTTACCACAAATCCCAGGAGAAAAGAGTTCAATCCTTGAAACAATGGCATCTGTGTGTAGGTTTCCCTTCCCACTTCATCACCCTTTAAATTAACTATAGATGCTAGAAGGATATTGATTGCTCACAACATATAAACAACCACTTATTGGACACCACGTTTACTTGATGTACACAACACTTTTGGACAAACAGTTCAGGTATTAACTCAAGATCTGCAATTACATATATAGATGTGTAATAAACACTATGCATTTTCAGACAGACATGGGAATGATGTGCATATTACAACATAGTACCCAGTGACCCCAGAAAAAACAACAACAATGTTATTACAAACAACACAACAACCACAAATTGGGTCTACTTTCATTTTCCCTCATAATTAAGGCAAATAAAGATATTAAATAGAACCCAACATATAAACATTGGTTTCTGACACCTTTTACAATTTACTCATTGTTAAAAATAATGAGTTGGTGCCAAAATATTATACATATATACCATTGGAAAAAAACTACTGACCTGATACCTTCAGAAAAAAAAATACCAACACATAAACAGCATTTTGTACTAATTAAATTAATTAATCGAGTCTTATCTCCTGGTGTGCGGTTATGGGTTCACCTTTGCTGTCGATTAGATCCTTTTCCCATTATCTGGGTACCGAATTAATGCACTCAGCCATGTTCTTACTATTTAGTCACTGGTAATTGGCTGGTGCAAATCATACTTCATAATAGAAATTACACACAATCACAAATCCCTCCGCGGGCTAGAATATTCGACTACTCTGTTGCAGTAGGCTCGGTGTCTTTTTTTGAAATTTGGGGCCTCAGGTTGGTCTAACTTTCCGGAATTTCCACTTAAGCTCTGCAGAAGGTACTTTACCATCTCACCATACATGGTGCCAAGTAGACGTCCATTCAGCTGCTCTGCTTTTAATATCAGAATCCCAAATAGTTCAACAAAGATTTTACACCCACCAAGTCGCGAGTCTATAACCCATGGCATGTAGGTTGACATTGGACCAGCAAAGAGTTAGTCGTTATCTAGTCCAGTGTAGAACTTTATTTGACTGAGAGGCATCTCATGGTAGTATCTGTGACTAGGGCCACACTTGATCTATACCTACATATATCCACAGATGAATAAATCCAGCACAGTAACAGGGTTGCAAACAATTGGATGATTCCTCTTGTTGCAGATATAGAGACATTTAGCTGCTTTCATATGGTCTTTTATCTGATGGTGTTCAGGGTTTGGAACCTTGAGGTTATCTGGTTTCGTAGTTATGTTTCAGATGATATGCAGTTTGTACCTTGGTTGTATTGGCTTATGTGGTTCAGTGTCTTCTCCCCATTTGGTTGAGCTAGAACTTAGTGTTGAATAGCTGAATTCCATGTTTGACTGTTGCAGCTGTGAGACATTCTTTCGAAGACTTATCCATTTTTGGATATTAACTTGGTAACCCAACCAACAGTTGAAGGGCTTTCACTGTTGCTAGTTTTAGTAACTTGTAGGATTGTCCCATAGTTTCACTGATTGTGCTGAGTGATAAGGCTTATAGGTGATACTTCTCAGACGTAAAGCAGACGATACACTGTTGTCAGTTACTCTGTTGATCTTCATCTTTGTAGATTATTAGATCTTGAAGTCCATCCTGGATATTCCTACTAAAATAGGACTTAATCACTCACCCAGTCAGTTGTCTTCTAATTTATCTGTTGCTCGCTATGGAGCTATTGAGCGCAGCAGTCCATGGGTATTTCTAGATGCAGACTATGGTTAGGACATTTACTTTCTGGCTGTTGACCCAGGATCCAGATATAGTGATATAGTCCCACCACATTCAACCACCACCTGCTTCTCTTCTATAGAAAAGGGATGACAAGAATACAACACTAGCATTAACCTACTGTGATGTGTTAACTTTCACAAGACAATTACAAACAAAAATACAAAACAAGGGGAGAAGGGGAAAGGAGTGGGTGTCCATGTTCCACTGTCCCTCACTGCTGAGTAGAGCCATTCTGACTCTTAATAGTGAGTAAGGTATTTTCTCACTTATATTTTGTTCTGTTGTTACTGGGACTATTAGATGAGTGAAGTCATTCTGTCCATCCAATATGTTGATATTGTCTCTCTCATTACTTGAAGAGAATAGCCTATACAGAATCTCTGTGGTTTCTAATGCCGCGTCTTCCTTTCGGCACTATAATCATCATCATTAGGTCAAGACTATTCAACATTGGCTTCTTAAGTACTTACGTACACATGGATTCTTACATCAACATCCTCTAATCCCAAGGTGCAACATTAAAATGTATATTCCCACAGGAAAAAGTAACAATCAGAACAGAGAAAATTCTCATACCAGAAAAAAACATACATGTACATTTCTCTGATATTAAGTACATGATAATCATACATAATAATCATAATGATGATGCAGGGAGCCTAGGTTTTTGAATTATCTTCATGAACTAAAACATCCATTGTTTTCCCCCACTGCGTACAGCACATGAGGATAGTAATCGCTGTGATATGTTTTGCCAATGACTGCTATTATTCGGAGGGTATTTATAAGAATAACTTATGCCGCATGGTCCAGTCTTCTGAATATTGCAAGCAATTTATTCACATCAATCTCCGCTTCTGTTTCTACTACGGTGAGGCGATGCGGAGTGAATCCTATCCGAACATGCATTTACATCACGCGTTTACTTTAATTCTTCATGAATTTATATTCAAACATGGCCTGTCCCTAACACTATTTTATGAAATGATTATATGTTCACCCTCATATGGAGTGGTTACTAATCGGTTAACAAAAGGATAGTACTAAAATTTAACACTATAGTTCCAAGTTACAGATTATGATGTGGCGAAGCATTTTATCCCCTGACTAAGAGTCAGGAATACGCGTAATCATTTGTATGTCCCCGCATGGATAAAACACCTTTCTATAGTACATAGATTATTTGCAGATTTCTAAGCATAAATAGTGAGATATTGTTCACAGTGCCTAGAAGTTTTAACATAGGAATATGAAATTGACAGACACTAGTTCTTTACTATGAAGCATGAATCAGGGGTCTGCTCCTACATTGAGAAAATCTCTAGAATGTGTTTCAGACATGAGAGTTGATACTTTACAGTACACATAATATTCATAGATTATAGCACTACTAGTGAGATATAAGTTCATAATGCCTATACAAGATATTAACATATAGATTTGAAATTGTAAGACATAGGAAAAATTACAGCGTGGCGCCCACATGTGTTTCCTTAGTAAACATCATCCAGCCTGGTTTAAGAGAATTGTAACTAATTCTTAATTAAACATACTGGTTTATGTAATACATAAATATATCTTAATAATGTAGATAACATACCAATAGCTTGAATAGAATCATGTTTTTAAGGCAAACTACCTTCTCCCCGAAGGGAAAGGTCGACTTTCTTGTGTGTTCTCTTGACTAGAAATGGCCGCTTCAGTCTTTGTTTTCCCCCTCGCCAGGATTGGCCAGATAAGGGAGAGAAAACAAGCCAAAATAAATTTAGCTGTGCCACGGTCAGTCTATCGCTGTTTTATTTTCTCCTACATTAAGTAAGTTCTTAAACAGTAATTGTAAGGGTTTGTTTATTTTTAAGGGAGTCCATAAATAGGAAAGGGTAAGGACGTTTTATTATACCACAGTACTCCGCATCTCTACTGTGGAACAACCTTCCACAACACATCAGAGACACAACCAATTTCTATACATACAACCGCAATGTATTTATATATCACCATTACAACAACAACAACAAGAACAATAATAATAATAATAATAATAATAATAATAATAATAGTAAACTAATCAATTTCCTATTTGTGGTACTGTTTATCCTCCTTAACTAATAAATAATAATATTAATAATTACAATTATAATAATAGTAAACTAATCAATTTCCTATTTGTGGTACGGTTTATCCTCCTTAGCTAATAACAATGCCAGTAATTAATATTAGTGAGTCATGTAGTATGATGTTTGCACATTTCTCATGCATTTATAATGTATATAACATTATTGTTATTGCCTACGTGATGTATGAAAGACATAATGTATGAAAGGAGGGTGGCAAGAAGGCAGAATGTTAGACGAGATCAAGTCTCGACCCGTTGAAATTAAAGATAGTTCGTTCGTTTGTTTGTTCGTTGGTTGGTTCGTTTTGACCATTTAAAAACGATATTTCTATTCATAATTCCCATTTCATATAATGTTTTTATATGTTTCTCCTATAATGAAGCAGTTATTACAGGCCAAAATAAAACGCAGTGGAGAATTCCTACTAGTTATATGTTACAATTGTTTGTCTGTCCTCTACTAGCACCCTATGACCGTTCCACAAATTTTACTTAAGTATTGAACCTAAGAAATCAATAAAAAATAACGGAACAGGCTACACTCACGAAAGTGAAGCTGGCTTTCTCAGCGCCCTTACATTGAAGGTGTATAGACTGCACTGAATCAACTCTGATACATATCAATGCTTATTTATACAGTGGTTGTGCGGCATAAGACTCGAGCTATTTATTACCGCTGTTCCCATTGTCTGCAAACCTATAAGTACAAGATTCGTGTAGAATGTTGGCATAGGCTTTTGTTCTGTCCAACTCACTTTTGACATTGTTGTCTCGGGACATTGTGGTTATTTGATAACCTTGACTGTATTATATATATTATAAATATGTAGCTTTACACTCTTTTCTGCTTTGGATGAAGAGGTAGCTATGATTTTGTGATCAGACATGAGGGGAACACATTCAAAGCGACACTATTTTTATTTACAATGGCAGTAGATGGCTGTTCTATATATCTACTATGGATACGATATTTAGTTTTATTTAATATATTGTCCTTTTACCACCTTTGGTAGATCATAAGGCATTTCATTTTAATTTACTTGTTGCATTGCCGGTTAGTCATGTAGCCTCTATCGTATTCTCGATTGTTTGGCAACGCCACTGCCAATATTTACTATATTCCAGAAAGTTTCAGTTCAATGTACTTTTATTCAGTGTTATAAAATAATAGTAATAATAATTTAAAAAAAACAACAACAACCGAAGGACCTCCTTACACGTTTTGAGGCATATTGGATATATGATGCAAACTCCATATTGTATAGACCGATCGACAGTCGATGGGTAAAATGGCTGCCTAATTCAATGTTAAAATAAATACTAATACGTCCGCAGTAGGAACCTGGTGTGGGTATATGAAGTGTTACAACCATCACATTTTTTAAGATCTGAGTGCACGGAATAATAGGTGGTCAGACGTTTCTTCTCGCTGCGAACGTCGAGTGCAATGATCGTAACCTCTTCTGATCGCGCTCATGCCATCGTCAGGGTATAGTCCTAGCCGTTACACCAACGCGAACTGAGCCTTATAGCTGGTGTTTATGTACACTACCTCAGTATTGTTAACGACAATGCTCTGTGTGATAGACATATGGCACGTTTCCAAAGCGGCAAGGGGGGATTAGAATTAATCTTTTTATCTTGGCCCATGGAAATTCAAATATCATTCTTCGCTGCACGTCGATACCCGCCAAGTTGCCTTTTGTTATCCAAGTTTATGTTTTCCATTTCGAAAACACAGTTGAATTATCTGTTGTGATTGGGGCTTATTTTTATGCATAGTTTGAGTGAGGAATTGAATATTGACTTTGTTTCGTTCTGTGATATTTACTTATGTTCTGAACGACCAAGCGGAGAAAACAATGCATGTAATGGCATGCTTGTGTAAAGATTAATCAGGAACATTGGAATGACCAGCCGTAGTTTCCAGTGGCCATTTCCAGCTGTGCACTTGTGTATCCAGGGACTTTGTCATTATTCAGTCTAAAAATGAAATTTGTCCCGAGTTTGCCAGCTTGGATTGGAAACGTCGGGGATTTGAACCCGCACCCACTACAACGACACCGTGAACGCTAACTTAATATATTACAAAGTTTTGATTGCTGACCTGGTAGAGAATCCACGAGAAACTCAATTAGCTGACAATTGTAGTTTGCAAAGCTCCTTAGTTTACAGATGGCACTCGTCCAAGGAGTTCTCATTGTTCATCGAAGAAACCGCCTCTCTGTATGGCCAGTAGTTAGCTTTCTGCCCTGTGCATTCATTGGTTGTGATATGCAATCGTTCTGTAATGTTTTTCATAGTCTGAATGCTGGTTGTTTGAACAGGCACATTACATAAAATTAGCTTTAGCGAAATAAGAAGATTAGCCAAGAACATTAGTATGCGTGCCGTAGTTACTGTTTCATAGATGAGGTCTTTGCTAAGGGAAGAATTAAGAATAACGCAAGCAGTTCTTTATACGTGCATTTTCATAATGGAGGGTTGGCAAACCCTCACAAGACGTAATGAGTCGTATATGGAAAATGGTGTTAGCGCCAGAATTTTATCGACCAATTGGTGATTGATGGCGATTCGAACACATGTCATTGTTGCTAAATGTTTCGGGTGCAGAAGGACACAGTCTATACACAAGAAAAATTGTAGTCCTATGGCACCGGTCTCCTTGACCAAGGCATTAACGACATTGTTCGTAATCCCGTATATCCACGTGGGAAAAACAGCAGCTGCGAGAATCGGCAGCGGTTCGCGCCGCGCTGGTAACTTACGGGGGTATGTGAGCCGATCGTTCAGAAAGCAATGGCAAACTACCGAACGTAAAACTTGCCTAGTACATCAACAGCAGCTGAAAAATGCTGGTGTTAACTGCAACGTCCTGTAATGGATATGCAACATCAAAAGAAATGTCCTATGACAGACACTGCCATTGTGTGTGAAGCATTAGAGCTCCACATATTCTAGATCACATCATAATAAAGTAGAGTGGTTAGTTCCATTTATCCCCGCTTTTCATCCCTAGACACTTTCCTTTTCTAGAAAGTTCCGGAAATGATCAGATACTGATTCTATGAGACTGGACCGACCACAGAGTCGTAATGATAATAAACAAGAATCTTGCCACTGGGGATGGAACCCGGAACACCGTCCTGATAGGATAGCATACCAGCCATATTGTCGCGGTTTATTAACTGATTCAGTTCCAAACAAAACGTAGGTTTGGACTAGACATGATCAATCAATCAATCAATCAATCAATAATGTGCGATGCCGGAAAACGTGGGCGGTCATGACTCGCCATTTCACTCGATCACCAGGGTCGTGGATCAGCTCAATGTTCCTGTCTCGTCCATGCCATGTGGCCAAGTCATCCAGGTATTTTCCTCTCGGTCTTCTTCTTGGTCTGTTCCCTTCAATCTTGCCAGTTGTCACTAAGTTCTCCAGTCCATTTCTTCTCATAACATGTCCATAAAATTTTGACTGTCTACGTCTAATTTCTCTAATCAATTTACGATTGTCATTTGTACTTGGTCATTGGTTTTTCTGTCTGTCCGTGGTATTCTTTGCATTTTCCTCAGAAACCACATTTCTGCAGCCATCAGATGTTTTTCAGCTTGACTGCTCATTGTCCAAGTTTCACATCCATACAAAAGAACAGGCTCTATGTATCCCCTCAACACTCTTTTTCTCGTTTCAATTGACATCTTTTTATTGGTCAGAATGTTTTTCATCGTGCTAAAGGCTACTTTCGCCATGGCGATTCTTGTTCTAATCTCTTCAAGGCATCTCTCATCAGATGTTATGACTGTTCCGAGATAATTGTACCGATTCACTTGTTGAAGAATAGTCCCATTTACTAGACATGATACATAATCAAATTAAAAAGTATTTTAATAATGTTAATTTCCATTCACTGAGCATTGACATTGCGGAAGACATCACGAAATAAAACAAATAACACAATGGCCGTAGTATTGCGGTACACTGTCCTATATATCGTCCTTCTGTCAAAATAGGAGATCACATTTGGCGATATAATATCCTTCGGCACTGAATAAGTTAAGTTTGCATTTTCAGGGACATTCTGCAATTCCCGCTGCAGTATGACTTACTAGATAACAGTTGTTATAGAGTCCAGGAGTGTTTGTACTTTGACATAGTAAATGCACTGCCGATGTGTTCATGCTATCACTTATTCATGTGAGTAAAAGATAATTTTACATGCCTTGAGGCGTATTTGGTATAGGTTGTATTTTTAATGACTGAGCAGTGTTTGAAAATATTGCCAGTCAAAGTTTTGTATCCACCCTCTGTAAAGTTCATGCAACATAATAGGTAAATACAAAACTTGGACCGGCAATATTTTCAAACACTGCAAAGTAATTAAAAATACACCCAGTATATGGTGCTAGTTAATATTCTTAAAGACCAGCTAACACTCGATATCTGATGTGGTTAACATCACACCGGCCTCCTTTACTTCCCAAGTCATTTCCTGACACCCATTTTAAGCTAGGTCGACCTGGGAGCCCACGTCAATTAAACAAATCCACCTTGATTGGAATTCGAAATCATGACCACCGGGCTGGCAGCCACAACGCTACATTGGCTCTAAGTTATTAATATATCCATAAATATTTGTACCTGGACAAAAGAAATACACTATAGGAGCGTTACTAGCAATACACAACAGCTGTATCTGTAGATTTCAGTTGCTGAACAACCTATAACCATCTGGATTTGGACAAAGGAAACACCCTGCGGCTGATATTTTGTTTTTTGAGAAAATGCTTGGAGTCAGTGTTGCTATCAGTAATCCGAACGTTTGCGAAACAAACGTGATTGTCCGTCTTGAGATCAAGGTAGGTGTTAATTTTCTTCGTGTAAAATTGTGGTGTTTAAAAATTTTTTTTTTTACAAGCAGAATTTCTCCATTTGGTTATTGGGTTAGGGTCTGCTGACAATGACATATCTAAAACTTTGAAATGAAACATTATCAGTTTAGGTCTAACCCCAGAAAGTAGGTAGTAGATGAACTGAATGTGGACCTAGTTATATCTTAATATGCCTCTCCGTAGTTGTACTGAATGTGGACCTAGTTATATCTTTATGCCTCTCCGTAGTTGTACTGAATGTGGACCTAGTTATATCTTAACATGCCTCTCCGTAGTTGTACTGAATGTGGACCTAGTTATATCTTAATATGCCCCTCCGTAGTTGTACTGAATGTGGACCTAGTTATATCTTAATATGCCTCCCCGTAGTTATACTGAATGTTGACCTAGTTATATCTTAATATGTCTCTCCGTAGTTGTACTGAATGTGGACCTAGTTATATCTTAACATGCCTCTCCGTAGTTGTACTGAATGTGGACCTAGTTATATCTTAATATGCCCCTCCGTAGTTGTACTGAAAGTGGACCTAGTTATATCTTAATATGTCTCTCCGTAGTTGTACTGAATGTGGACCTAGTTATATCTTTATGCCTCTTCGTAGTTGTACTGAATGTGGACCTAGTTATATCTTAATATGCTTCTACGTAGTCTGAAGTTTCAGTACCGGTCTTGCACAGCCCGCTGGTTTCTGAGCTTGCACAAGGGAAGGAGAGATTGAGGTCGGGAGTATGTCGCTACACCAACCTCAATCCGACACATGTAGCTGTTTTAGGTTTTAGATGATCTGAACGCCAGTGCATCGGAGTCAGCAACTTAAGAGTCAGCAACTTAAGAGTCAGCAACTTAAGAGTCAGCAACTTAAGAGTCAGCAACTTAAGAGTCAGCAACTTAAGAGTCAGCAACTTAAGAGCCAGCACTCAGTCTTTCAGAAGATTCACCAACCAGCCAAAGGAATCGTATTTCTGGGTTACAGTCGGGATTTGTGCTAATGGCCCCAAACTGGCACAGAAGATGGTCTGAGAGAGAGAGAAAGAGAGAGAGAGAGAGAGAGAGAGAGAGAGAGAGAGAGAGAGAGAGAGAGAGAGAGAGAGAGAGAGAGAGAGAGTTGCGAACTTCATAAGGGAAAGTAGAAAACATTATTCGAGTTAATATTCTATGTATTATGTATACAATGTAGACTGTTTGCTGTCTTGAAAACATTTCAAAACTAAGAAGAATCTATCCACAGGAGAATATTTATGGATGTATAATATGAGTCTGCAGAAGAATGCGTAAAATACAGCCAAAATGAGTAATCCATCTGTGTTGAATAAGGTTAAGACGCAATTAGAATTTATAAAAAATAACATTAAATAATAGTATTAGAAAACAAATTGGCGTAATTCCATCAAATTGGTGTAATTCCACCAAAACAACGAGGGAATACAGAAGGCTTTCGTCACAAAAGACAGACAAACAGCTTAATCGGAGCAACAAACTCCAGGATGCATAATTACATACTAAAGCTCGCTCCAGAGCTTTATTTAAATAATGACGCAGCAAGGCAAATAGAACAAGGCAATAACTGTAAGAATAATTTATCAATAAGAGAATCCTTTGTGGGGATTGTGTTGGAGTCTGTGATGAAATACTTAAAACCTGTGGAGGAAAGATTACCAACCTCCACCTAATCCTCACCAATCCACATGTGTTGCAGTGAATCATGACCAGGTTACCCCCTGACATGCCTCTTCGCAGATGTAAAGTTGCAGTATCCGTCTTGCAGGTCCCGTAGTTCTGGGCTTGGAGAGGAGAGGGAGAGCTCTTCAATCCAGGGCCCGTGGATACGGTACTTTGATACCTGGTCGGGAGAACCGAAGTTCACTCCGATAGTTGCAAGCCCTTGTAAGGTCCTTAGCAACGCCAACGCAGTGCATCGGGAATGGCAGTCAAAACTTAGTCTATCTTAGAATGTACAACCAACCAACCAACCAACCAACCAACCAACCAACCAAGCAAGCAAGCAAGCAAGCAAGCAAACACAGACCAATCAACCAACAAACCAACCAACTAGCCCGCCGGCAAATCAACCAGGCAGCCAGTCAACCAACCAACCAACCAACCACAGACCAATCAACCAATAAACCAACTTACCAGCCAGTCAGTCAGCTCGCTAAAGAAACCTGCCAGCCAACCAACCAACCAAACAATTAACCAACCAACCAACCAGCCCGCCCACACACCACCCACCCACCCACCAACCAACCAACCAAACAACCAACCAACCAACCAACCTGACAACCAACCAACCAATCAACCAACCAACTAACTAACCAACTAACCAACCAACCAACCAACCAACCAAGCAACCAACCAAGCTACCAAGCGATCAAGCAAGCACGCAAGCAAGCAAGGAACCAACCAATCATCCAACCAACCAACTAACTTGCCAACCAACCAACCAACCAATCAACCAACCAAGCAACCAAGCAACCAAGCTACCAAGCAAGCAAGCAACCAACTAAATTAACCACCAGTACATATATTAGACGTGAATTGCGCACACTATCTATGTAAAATCCAATACAGAAAAAGCTGGCTGGGAACCACGGATATACTCTATAGATCATACATTGCCGGATTATATCATATTTCCTTCATATCCACTTGAACTATGACATTACAGGGTGCAATAGATCAATTTTAGCAAATTTAAACGCTGAGATATAAAGTCGTACCAGTCCCCGGCCTCAATCTATACCCACATACGGAAAGTTATCGAATTAATAATAAAAGTATAGAATCCGTCAGTTATCGAATTAATAATACAAGTATACATTATTGTAAAAAGCTGAGAACATATGTCAGTAATCTGTACTTCTTAACCCATTAACAACAAGTGTGCAATAGATTAATTCTTGACGTCAATGTTCGGAACTACATGGTAAGCGGATAAAAACAAATATTGAGAGAATAACAGGATATTGAGAAAAACAAGTACTAGGGCAGCTTCTTGGAGGACAGACACTGTGTGAGTGTGTATGCGCACGCGCGTGTGCGTGTGTATGTGTGTGCGTTTGTATTGTTTGTCCGTGGTTACCGTAGAGGACCACTTTGTCAACTGCTAGTCTAAGAAAGTAGGCGTCCGTGGCTTAGGGGTAGTGAACGCAGTTTCACAATCCTGACATATCGGGTTTGAAGTCATCCGCGGGAGATTTGGGAGCAGATAGCTTTTGCTCTGATGATATCACATTGGTATGAGCGTCGGCTAATCAAAAGTGATAGCAACACAAACAGCCAGTAAGTGCTGGAGTTGATTGCAACGTCTTGTAAAGTACATACAACTAATTTAGTACTCCACTAGAGTCGGGGGTACTAATAAGACCAGTCTCAGTCCTTTATAGTCTGTCACAATGAGGACCGTTTAAGGTGAAAGATTGAAAAGGTGTGTATGATGATACTATTAAAGGTAGACTAAGAAATTCTGAATGCTGGGATAATCTCTTTGATGATCTCGTACAGGCCTTGTCCGTATTAAAGTACAGGGCAAATGTTCCAACCACTAGGACGCAGTGGACATATGGTGCTGGAGCCATACTTTTATACATCAATCAGCAGTCTATAGGTGATGTGGTCAGTATCACGCGGACCTATTTACTTCCCACGGTGTCAGGCTGGTTCGACATCAGGGCCCCGATAAGACAGATGTTGACTACAGCAGGATGTAACAGTATAGAACAAGTATATCTTTAGATGCTGAGTTCACAATAAAAACAAATACATAAACTCGTACATACCTGATAGGGTCTCAGTCCCCGTAAAAAGAATAATTAACGTGGGGGAGGGGGGAATAGGTGAAAATAAAGTGATTGTATAATAAAAACGAAGACAAGTTATCAATAATATAAGTATGGGTAAAAAGGCAACACAACCGTTTGGCGTTTAGGTAGTCATTACCTTTGTCAAAGCAAAACTAACATAGGTATAGGAAAATTAATATGAAATTAAAAGTAGAAATGTTATAGGAATATTTACAAAGGGGATGGCGAAGGGCAAGTCCTCGGCAAACATCGATAGCAATAATGTGAAAGCCCAGATCAATTTTTACAATCCGCCACGATGCGGAATCGAACCCATGACCTTGAGGCTGACAGACACGCGTCTAATTATTAGGCTACGGCGGTTCTTTCCCCCCAACCCCCACCCTCTCCTGTGTTTCTGAGTTATATAAAATTACCTTTAAGGCTTATAAGACGTTGCGGTATTTACACGTGCATTGTCGTAAAACAAAATTGCGGAAAGTGAAATCTTGTGGGCATGTAAAAAGACACGAGGACCTTGAAAAGATAATTATGGATTAACGCGTAAGTGGGAGACGGAGAAAAGGAACACAATAAGGTTGGCGGATTCAGGATGTAATCGATTAGTTACACGTGACAGCAACAGGGACATCTGGTTTATGACAGAGAGACATTTTAAAAGACTGTTATAAAGGAAATGCTTTGCATGGGGCAAACTAATGGATGTTATGTTATACTATGTCGAACGACGTCACTGCTTACTGGGCATACTATGCATGCTAAATCCTCCGTTGCTACCGCATTATAAAGTATTTCTGCTCGCTTCCCCATGAGAAATTGGTTATGGTATCTCTTCTCTTTCCCTAAAAGGTGACATAGGCGTGCTTGTCGTCTTCACTCCCAGTTCGTGTAATCGCTCTAGCGTCGGATTTTCGTTAGTATCCACAAACCGATTTCATTATAACAGCCACTCCATGCTTCTTCCCGTTTGTGTTGGTGTATTATTTGCCAATGAGCAGATAAGCTGAAACAGTGGCGTGCAGAGGGGGGTGCGGGGGTGCGACGGCCCCGGGCATGCAGCCGGGAGGGGGGCATCCAATTAGGGAGAGGGGGCAGCACAGTGCAGTGGGAGGGGAGTGTCGTAAGTTATCCTTTCTTACTTTAGTGTCGTCCCTGGAGTGAGGGGAATCAACACCCACATTTTTATTAACCCAATATTATTGTCCTAGAGAAACCACCAGACTCCGCCCACAAAACTCCGTCAGTCTGCAGACACCTCTTTCTTACTCTCACTCACCCCTGGATCATGCCCCCTCTCACTCCTCCCCAACACAACATACTCCACAACTCTAGCTTTAACAAATAAATACAAATTAATTTATTAAGCAAAGAGTATGTGTGTGAGAAGTGTGTGTGTGTGTGTGTGTAATGTGTAGAATGTATGTCGAATTCTAGTGTGTCTGTAGATTCAGAGCAGCAGATCAGGAGCTAAGTCAGATGATCATCATAGCAAGGGTACGCCACAGCATGATAGCTTAGTACGTGTACACCTCACCCGGTGATGCGTCTCTTCTTCCAGACGTTGACTTTCTCCGGGATCCACTGGGTCGACTAGATGCATGATCCACCAAGAATTGTTATTGTATAACCCCAATCATGGATCTGTCAATAACTGTAAAGACTAAGTCCCTATAACTCAAATAAGTACGGATCACTGTACCGTGAGAACTAGTTTTTAATGTCACAGGTCTCACATTTGTTCTAATCCATGTTCATAGATTGTCACACACAAACTGTTCTAAAGTACTTCTTCACTGTACTAAATTATTCCACGAGAACTTCATGTTCAAAATGTCTTTCTCTAGACTCTATTGTTCAGTGGTATGTGGTGAAGAAACGAGTATCACCCACCCTGGGTAAATCCCTATTGTAAATGAATCGTTTATAATGTCTTACTCCACTGAGCCAGTTTCGTATGGACCCTCTGGATCCTAGGCCTAGCATAAACAGTGCTGATTGTACTTTCTTCTGGGTATTTATTCCTCATATAAACATAAAGTGAATGTTCTTTTGATGTTCTTCTAAATGAGAGTTGACCTCCATCAAACCCAGTGTAGAGCTTCCTCATAGACGTAGGGGAACCTGTTAGAGAAAGAGACCACATCTGGTGAAGGCCGCCTGATACTAATCCCTACTAGCTGAATGTAGGCCTACTGCCTTGCTCAGAGAGTTATCAGTGAACTAAACTCTGTCAAGGATCAGAGTGGCTCATCCCTTAAATATGAATCAGGTTAGGACAAGGAAAGATCAATAACGGACTGCAGAACCCCAGTGGGCAACCCACTGAAAGATCCCACTATTGGACACTTTCCCCACCTCCCAACCAATTCCTAATCTCTCCAAATATCACCCTGCTACACTATTCACACTAGCAGAGCTAATCATCACTTCACTACTCTAGCTAGTTTTACCAAGGCAACTGCTTATATTAATTAGGCTTAAATATTCTATCAATACTACCTTATGCAATACGGCATCATTCCTGGATGGCCTCTACACTTTGCCATAAAGACACATGTTATTTAATTTTTAATTAATCTAACACTGTAGAGCTCAAACTTCATAACTGCGGTAACAAAACACGTCAATCCTAGTCAATTTCCTTGGCCACACTAATGTACACAAGTCTTGTATCTGTCGAGAGCTGGGAGTGTTCCAGTGAAGTCTTTGATGTCACGCAGGTGTCTTCAGGGGCACTAACTATTTCCAGAAATCTTATGTCCCCTTGGTTTAATCAATGCAAGAGTTGTCTTTCTTTGTTCACAACCAAACATTCGTCGGTCCCTTTCATCTCGCGAGTTTGGCAATTCTACTTAGACCCGACTTGTTTTTCTGTATGTGTTAAAAACAATTGTGGCCTTGAAAACATGCCGTGAATCAGACTGTATTATCATCATCTGGTTAATCCACAGTAATTTCATGACAGGGAGAAGGAATAAATTAGGGAAAGAAAAATTTAGGGGCATCCAATCAAAGGGTTGGCCCCGGGCATCAAAGAACCTATGCACGCCACTGAGCTGAAAAACATTTGATGGCTGTGGAAATTTGATTTCTGAGGAAAATGCAAAAAATACCATGGGCGTACAGAAAAACCAATGAACAAGTCCTACCAGAAACAAATGAAAATTGTAAACTGATTAGAGACATTAGACGTAGACAGTCAAAATGTTTTGGGCATGTTATGAAAAGAAATCAATTGGAGAACTTGGTGACAACTGGCAAGATCGAGGGGAAGAGACCAAAAGGAAGGCCGAGAAGTAAACACCCGGATGGCTTGGCCACTTGGCATGGTCGAGACAGGAACACGAAGCCGATCCACGACTCTGGTGATCGAGTTAAATGGCGAATCATGACCGCTCACGCTTTTCGGCATGGCACATGATAGATGGATTATTTGCCAGCTGGTCTGCGCGTTCATTACGTTTTACTCCGGCGTATCATACGGTGAGTGAGTCCAGGTGAGTGATATGAAGCGCGACTTCCGAACGCTGTGTATCCACTCAGAGAGGAGACTGCCGGTTACGATTTCCTGTAGCATGTTTATGAAGTCTAATATGATAATCACGTTTGTAGCGTCCCGTTCTGCTGCACTCGCGAATGCGTTGTAGGCAGCGGAGATCTCCATAGTCAAGCTTGATGTTGCTATCGTGAACGTACCGTTTTCCATAACCAGTGAAGACGATAAGTCATAAACTACCGTGAAATAACGTTAGACAGGTGTTTCCTTTCTTTCTTTCTTATATTTGTTAATTGTGTGCGCTTGCTTTGAACTCACACGTTGTCCATACACGTGCTACAACTTCTAATGCACAGGACTGATTTTTGCGTGTGGATTAGTTTTCCCTATTACCAGTGTCCCTAGCCATCAGTCGAACCCACTCTGACTGCTGAGGTATTTGTAATTTACGTCCACATGTCAAGGACGAGAAATCAACGTTTTAATCCAACTGACCGGTGTAGGGGTTGAATCCGCTACCTCGGCATCAACACATCGGAAGTTTAAGAGCGAGCGCTCTTTCGTCTTAAGTTTTATAAAGTTTGTACAATGCAAAATAAACATTGCAAAAACGTAATGAAGAAAATGATAATAATAAACATCTGTTTTGTGCCTAAGATCACGGCAACATAAGTAAAGAACCATTTCCCACACCATGAGTCTTATTAAATATATGGTGCCATTCCCACATCTTATATATAAAAGGCGATCTCCGTCTGTCTGTATGTCCGTATGTCCTTTATGCGCTCGCGAACGGCCCATCCGATTGAGATGAAATTTTCTACACGTCTCTCTTTCATACCAGCGCAGCCCACTGTGATATTTTTTTAGTGTGAAATCGGCTGCTTACCCAATATTATTTCATTTTTCATTTTTCATTGTAATTTCTATACAGCGAGGGGACTTAACTCTGTAAAAGTTATTTCAAGGGGCATAACTTTTCTGTATAACGTATAGTCATATTGTTGCATCGTTTTCAAAGATTTATAAACTCTTTGTCTATAGTTATATACCGGCATATGAGTTATAATAAATAATGATACAATCTTTAAGGCATTTTCAAAGTTTTCATAAAAATAATGCATAATGCATAACATTGTAACTCATCTTTTTATGCTTAAAGAATAAATAAATAATAGTTACCTTATCTCTATCAAGTTTGAAGATTTTATATTTCTTTACACTGTCGCCAACTCTAAGAAGACATGGAACAACTTCAGACATTATTAAATCTACAGGCATATGCGTTATATTCCTCCTCCTCTCCCCTCCTCCACCTCCTACCCTCTTCCTCTTCCCCTCCCCCTCCTCCCTCTCCCTCCTCCATCCTCCTCTTCCCTCTTTCTCCTCCTCCTCCCTCCTCCTCCCTCTTCCTCCTCCTTCCTCCTCCTCTTTCCTCCTCCTCCCTCTTCCTCCCTCTTCCTCCTCCTGCCTCCTCGCCCTCCTCCCTCCTCCTAATCACTCCTCTTCCTTCCTCCTCCCTTCTCCTCCTCCTCTCTCCTTCTCCCTCCTCCTCCTCCTACATCCTCCCCTACCTCCCTCCTCCTCCTTCTCCTCCCTCTTCCTCCCTCCTCCTCCCTCTTCCTCCCTCCTCCCCCCTCCCCCTCCCTCTTCCTCCCTCTCCTCCTCCCTCCTCCTCATCCCTCCTCCTCTCTTCTCCTCCTCCCTTCCCCTCCTCCCTCCTCATCCTCTCTCCTCCTCCCTCCTCCTCCTCCCTCTACCTCCTTCCTCCCCCTCCTCCTCCTCCCTCCACATCCCTCCTCCTCCTCCCTCCTCCTCCTCCCTCCTCCTTCTCCCTCCTCCTTCTCCCTCCTCCTCCCTCCTCCTTCTCCCTCCGCCTCCTCCCTCCTCCTCTTTCCTCCTTCTCTCTCCTCCTCCCTCCTCCTCCTCCATCTCCCTCCTCCTCCTCCCTCCTCCCCCCTCCTCCTCCTGCGTTCTTCTCCTCCCTCCTTCTCCCTCCCCCTCCTCCTCCTCCTTCCTCCTTCTTCCTCCTCCCTCTTCCTCCTCCCTCCTCCTCCCTCCTTCTCCCTCATCCTCCTCCTCCCTCCTCCTCCTCCTCTCTCCTCCTCCTAATCCCTTCTCCTCCCTACTACTCCTCCTCCTTCCTCCTCCCTCCTCTTCCCTCCTCCTACTCTCTCCGCCTATCTCTTCCTCCCTCCTACTCCTCCCTCCTCCTCCCTCCTCCACCTCCCTCTTCCTCCTCCCAGCTCCTACTCCTCCTTTTTCTTCTTCTTCTGCTGCTGCTGCCGCTGCTCCATTTACCCAAGTTAATTGTCGGGGAAGATGTAAAGATCTTTCAAGTGCTCTTTCTAATGCTTTTTGTAAGTTGGTCTTCGTTTATCTAAGGTTGTTCTAACTGCAACCAATAAATGATTAGACAGACGGACAGACAGACAGACAGACAGACAGACAGACAGACAAACAGACAGACAGACAGACAGACAGACAGACAGACAGACAGACGGGAACGGGAACTTATATGACTACTTATATGAATTAAATGAGATGCTCCCCATCAGGGGCTGGGTGAAGCCGGGCCGGATCAGACAGACAGACAGACAGACAGATAGACAGACAGACAGACAGACAGATAGATAGTCGGGAACGGGAACGTGAGCTTATATGACTACTTATATGAATTAAATGAGATGCTCCACACCAGGAGCTGGGCGATGCCGGGCCGGGTCAGACAGACAGACAGACAGACAGACAGACAGACAGATAGTCGGTAACGGGAACGGGAACTTATATGACTACTTATATGAATTAAATGAGATGCTCCCCACCAAGGACTGGGCGAAGCCGGGCCGGGTCAGCTAGTATTTACATATTAGTACTGCTGCCAAAGACCGAAATTCATGGCGTACATCATTACGCAAGGGTGCAGTCACTTGTGAGGCAACGAGGTCTGCAAGAGCTGTGAAGAAAAGGCTGGACAGAAAAACCACTGCAGGAGATCCTCCTCCTGGATCGTCAAGCATTCTTTGCCCACACTGTCAAAGAACATTTCGAGCCAAAATAGGCCTTATCAGCCATCTTAGAACTCACGGCTTCATACTTTCAACCCTACTGGATGAAGTAAATGGTCACCATCATTCTTGATGGACAAACAGCATATATTAATCGGAACTTGAAGGGTGGAGTTTCCATCACCCAGGCCAACGTTTGCTTCCCGGGAAATTTTCTGTTACAAATTTTAAGCGTGGTCAACCTGAGAGCTTAAATAATTAATAATAACAATAATTAAAAACAAAAACACTTGCAGAAGAGCATGACGGCATGGCTGGCAGGCACACGTGTTAGCCACTGCACTACCAGGGATCTGTTGCCAGAAATATTTACGCTAACAATTAGGGCACGGAGTGGTTGTAGGTTACAACGTCCGCCTCTGACTCACGCAGATGTGTTTCAATTCGCGATGCGGATTGAATTTTCATAAAATAATAGAAAAGATCATATATTTCCAATTCCCTGCCCCTTATAAAGAATCCTAAGATAGTAGTTAGGACGTCTAGCCTTCTCGGACAAGGGCTAAAATCTGGGAGCTCTGTGTGACTTTGCGCACGTTAAAAATTCCGAATTAAAAATCCCCGGCAGTTAGAAATTGAAAAGAGCCTATCGAATAAGCCGTAGCAAACCCGAATCACTCTTAAGCTCTTTGTGTATTGTCTCAAGATCCGTATAGTTTGTGAAGTCATGAGTTGACTTGAGTGATGAACTGACATCACAGCACTTGGGAAATCCCCATTCGTGCTCCGTCCACATCTGCAACAGCCAGCGAAGAGTCCCAATATTAATGGTACCTGCAGCAGTCTGGTAATATGTCCGTCTGATCTTTCTTGGTGTTTTGAGGTGTCTGCCAGATCCTCTGGTAACGCTCTGTAGCACCATTATCTTCCTTTCTTCTGCACTATACACACGATTCTAAAGTGTCCCTACTACATCTGCCTTATCGTGTACCAATACCCCACCAAAGAGTGCAGCCCAGCCACTCTGTCCGCCTACTTGTTTCCCACCACACCAGCATGTCCAGGGAAAAAAGCAAACGGATGCTCTATAATTTTAAATGTTGAATGGAAGCCTGCCACTCTGACCGAAGCATGCCTTTTTTCACCTTTCTAATCCTACTTTGTGAGTCCCTTACAATTACGACATGTGTCACGGAACTCCGCAATGACTCCCCTCCACCCCCATTATCAGACTAGATGTTACACATTCATTTTTGCAATTTCGGGGTCATGACGGGTAATAATAATTTGAAGTTCATTGATGCAGACCGGCCTAATAGGAATTCCGGATGTCAACATTCAGATTGTCAGAATTGATTTGTTGAAATATTGGAATCAATACCAGCCTTACATGTTACGTAATCCGATCGTCTAGAATCACGCATTTTGGAGTCGCCCTAGGTGGAGTTCGGTAAATTTGTGATATTTGAGCCATTTCAGTGCACGGAATTAAATTAATAAAATTCATTTCTTACTGGCGTGGACGAACATGTCTTTCCACATCTTGGGATTTCCAACAACATGTGTCAGTTGTTGTTTTGACATATTAACGTGCCATAACAAAAAAAAAAAAAAAAAGCTACTGTATCTATAATTATCTTTAATTATTTCTGACTTGTTGTATCAAGACACATTCATCAGCACAAAATAAACCAATCTGTGATGTGATAGAGGCATTACATTATGTAGGTCTGAATGCACTTAGGTTTGTGTGGTCAGTCTTTCCATCATTTAGCGAGGCGATGAAATCTGGTGTCGAGCCCTGGATATAGTGACCAACAACCACGATCCCTGGCATATTCTCATAGAACTCCATCTATGAACAATTTATAATAGAAACAAATAAGGTGACAGTTCACATCCTGGTCCAACACCCTTCTTTTTACACTGAAATGTTCATAAATGGTTATTCTTTACTTAAAGCTCCTGTTTGCTGCAAACATATGGCCGTTATTATTCACTGAACGATCTAATTCATTCTAATCCAGTCGAGCTTTTAGTCGGTTATAGTTGGGAACCTTATGGTGTATCTCGTACTTTTTCTTGCGTAGATAGAGCTGCGCTTTCGCTTCCTGGAAAAGATGTCAAACTAGACCATTAAATTCAACTGTAAGAACAAGCCAAACAGCAATCTTTGGTCATGTGATTAGAAGAGAGGCATTGGAGAACATCGTGACAACGGGAAAGATCAGTTGGAAAAGAGGCAGAGGCAGACCAAGAGAAATAAAGCTGGATGGACTGAGACGGTGGTCTGGTGGTATATCATCAACAGAATTGATCCAGAACACCTTGGGCCGATATCTATGTAGAAACATGAACAATGTCATCAATGGTTAATTGTTCTAGCAGTTTGATTATTTCTTAATGATACTTAATGTTTTACACAGTAGTCTGTGAAATGTAATGACATATCTATTATACTACTAAAGCTCTAAACTCGTTCTGCGAATGTATATTGTATTGTTTGCGCCCTTTCCCTCTACAATTCCACAATGTTACTACTAATTTCTGACTTATCTTGGTACACTGTTTATTTCTAACATTTCAATGCCAGTTGAATTTCGTCAACACTGCAGAAATGTCTCGTTTTCAAATATTTACCAGCACTGATAAGAAAACACTAGTACGAGATTGTATTGTTTAGTTTAGCTACTTCCACCCTGTGCAGTTAAGAACAAGTAGAATTAATTTATATTACAGCTGCTAAGTGTCAACTAAGTCAGACCACTTTAGATGGCCCTCAAATGGAACCAACACTAAACAAAAAAATAAAAACACACACGAAAAAGAGATTATAAAGGAAAGTTGTTCCTTATATTGGAAATGAAACAACCTTTTATGAATTTCTTCCAAAAATCATTTCTGAAGTTATTTCCACTTGAATGTTCGAGCCGCTGGATTTACGTTTACTTAACCGATTGTGAGACGTCGCTGTGGTGAAGGGTTTACGAATGCGAATCATAATCCCGCATACCGCGTTCGAAACATACCTGCAGAAGATTTGGAAGCAGGCTGCATGGTGCTGGTTTTCATCTTGTTCTTCTTCTTCAGCGTTCCGAGCCATTGAGGTTCTTTGCTGCAAATACAATCCGTCTCCATTCGTCTCTCTGGTGGACCTTTCATACAATGGTATAAATGCCGGTAGTTCAGAAAGGAATGCAAACTACTCAACATAAACTTGCCAAGAAATCACAAACAGTAAAAAAAAAAAAATATGCTGGGAATGACCGCGACGTTCTATAAAAGGATGCGCAACTAACTGTACCGTTGTGAGGGAGCTGTGGTAAGGTAATAGCTAGACGCTAGCCTGTGGCCAGGTGCCCATGGGTTTGATATGCGTCGGAGCGAATTCGGTTTAAAAAAAAAATGACCTAGGCTCTCAGGTCGACCCAGCCCAAGATGGGCATTAGGAAATGTCTTGGGAAGTAAATACGACCTGTGCCATAATGTCCACATTCCCACCGAGTGTTGATTGGTCTATAAAACTATGGGTCAGGCACCACGTGTCCATTGCGTCTTAATGCATGTAAAAGGATGCTCTACTGTGAATACCGACACTGGGTTAGCTGTCATTAAAGATGGGACTAATATTCTTGTTCCCCTCTAATTTCGCTAATAAAGTTAATTTGCAGATATTCATGGGCACTTAATGATGATCTCTTGGTCTGTCATTTGCTTCAACGAATTTCGATGGGCACTAATGGCAGGTCGCTATTCTTTTCTTTTACACCAAAGAGTTCCAGTCAATACCCTTTAATGATTTAGTAAAATGTCGTCTGCTAATTAGTACCCAGGGTTCATTCCCTACACCAGTGCGTTAGACTTCAGCGTTGACTTCTCGTTCATAAACAATGGCAAACTACTGAATATAGAATTGCCTAGTAAATTGACGTCCACCAAAGGACGTATACCATTGCTAGTTAGTACACAGTAGTGATGGCTTGGGTGAGACATGAGTGTTTGTATTTTATTTATCACTGAATCACTTAAGACAGGAACTACGCTTGCAAGTTTGTGACATGTATTTTTCACATTTCCCCGAATACACTGTAGTATATATTGTTGGTCGTTAAGCAGTTGACATAGCACGAGAAAGTAATGGGACAGGTATTGATGGGCACATACAGAAGTAGAGGAAAGAATTAGAGTCAATATACACGTCGAAAACTTTAGTGACTACATCAGGATTCGAAGGTACATAATTTAGGGATGTCCATTTAGCCGTGTATCCAGGCTTATATTTTCCTTCAGAGAAGCGCTCTCTAATGTCCATGCTCCAATCTCGGTGTGGTAGATACAGATTCATAATCATCAAGTGCCATGCCAGCTGGCGTAGGCGTTCATGCCACTCCACATATCTCGGTCTTTGGTGTTCTGGATCAACTCTGCTGCTGATATTTCTCCATGCCATCGTCTCAATCCACCCAACATTATTTCTCTTGGTCGGCTTCTGCCTCTCTTCCCCTCGATCTGTCCAGTCGTCACTGTGTTCTCCAATGCCTCTTTTCTCATCATATGACCGAAGAAAACTGTTTCTATTTCTTATTGTTGTGTATACATTTCAATTTTTATATTGTCTAGAGTTGTCCTCTAATGTCCACTCTTGTCCTCTACATTTATAAGTAAGTAAGCTATTAAAGGACTGTTTACACCCATTTAGGCGTATTTGGTGTATGGTACTAAGCCCATATTTTGATAGAGAAATAGTCACTCTAAAGGTGATGTGGTCAATATATAGCCGACCGGCTTCACTTCCCAAGCCATTTCCGGTAGTACCCATCTTAGGGTGAATTAAAAAAGAAATCAGCATAAATGGGAAATCGAATCCAAGACAACTGGGCTAGCAAGCAAGCGACAGACCACCACGCCACCACAGCTCAAACTTTTAGAAGTGTCGAATTCCCAAGGGCAGATAACAACCATGAACTTCAATCTGAGAATGTATCTTTTCCCGCACTTTTAAGTACGTGTGCACATATCTTACATTTTACAATGTTCAAAAATAAAATATGGGTCATTAAAACATATTACTTCACAGGAAAATGACCTAACAGACGAACAGAAGAAGAGAGATGGCATTGAATCGGGTCGAACTGTTGCTTATAACAAATATGGATTCAGTAACGGTCACACACTTGCACAAACATATACTCAGGCAACACCACCAATGCAGCGGAGCACAACAGCCAGATCCAGGTAACTATCTATTATATTATCAGAAATATGAGAAATGAGTTTACTATACTGTAATGACAACAAGCAAATTTACGTTATCTTCTTTTTTCTCTTCTTCTTTTGCTGCTGCTGCCGTTGCTTCTGCCTTTCATCTTCAATGGAGCATGGGCTAATACGCGCAATCAACGCAAGCCAAGCCTTTTGTAGACTTAGTCAAGATCGGTAGGATTTTTTAGCTAAAATCTTCTAGGTTATGGGGTGACACGTTTCACTCCAAACCTCTTTAGTCGGTGACAGACAGATCCACAGCCATGACTTAAGAAATTTATATGGAAAACCTAAACATAATAGTAATGTCCCTTTTTATCCAAAGCGGCTTCGTGGCTTAGAGGTTATGACTTTTCTCCGTAATCTCGTATACTCTCGTCGGTAACGTGATGACGGTGAGAATCAGCAGTGGTTCGAATCGCATCGGTAACTTACGGGGTATGTGAGCCGGCCGCTGAGAAAGCAATGGCAAACTACTGAGCGTAATCTTGCCAAGAAATCAACATACAGCTGAAAGATGCTGGTGTTGACAGCGATGTCCTGTAAAGGATATGCAAAAAAAAAAAAAAGAAGTGTATTATTACTTCTTTGACCACACAAAGGCTTTCGATAAAGTAAGACATGTCAACTCGATGAATATACTTGCAGATCTACAAATTGACAGGAAAGACCTTCTCATCTCATCTCATCTCATCATGTTCCTCTTATACCTTGCGGTGTCGAGGTGAAGTATAATCATTGTGAGAGTGTCCGATTATGGGCTTCATGTATGGATATTCCCATGGACTCTGCAATTCCCTCCGTCCAACGTTTACGTGGTCGGCCTCTTCCTCTGTTTCCATCTGGTCTGTACATCATTGCTTGTTGTGGTATGCTGTTGAATGGTAACCTACTTGCATGGCCAAACCATTTGACTTGCTGCTTTCTAATAAAATCTAGTGCTTCTATAACCCCCACTTTAGTCCTGATTTCTTCATTTCTGATCTTATCTCTTCTTATAAGTAGAGTATTCTTCTCAGGAATCTCATTTCTGTTGTTGTGATTTTTCTTTTCTCTTTTTCTGTCATTGTCCAGGTTTGGCATTGGTAGCATATAGTTGGTAGGAAGATTGTGTTGTAAAGTGCTTTCTTAGTAGTAATTGATACATGTTTGTTCTTTAGTATTGGTGCCATTTGTCCAATAAGCTGGTTTGCCTTATTGTATCTATTTTCGATCTTTTCTTCCGATCTGCCATTTGATTATATTATACTTCCTAGGTACTTGAAACTCTTTACTTGTTTCAAGGGATGTTCGTTTAGGTGAATTGTTGTTGTTTGTTCTTCTTTAGTTATAGTCATTACGTCTGTTTTGCTTGTGCTAATTTTCATGTTATGTTCCCTACACATTTCGTTTAGGCTATTCATGTGATCTTGTAATTCAGCTTCTGATTTTGCTATTAGTGCCTTGTCGTCTGCAAACAGGAGTTCTTTAATGGTTAGATTTGCAGATGGTTCTTCCTCTTCTGTGTTCTCGTCATGCGGGATTCTTGCGGTCTCTGTTTGGCTGGTTTCTTTACATATGTTGTCTATATATATATATATATATATATATATATATATATATATATATATATATATATATATATATATATATATATATATATATATATATATATATATATATATATATTGATTATGTGGTTGTTTCGGGATTTGAAAATTAAATATTGAGCACAACCCACTACTGGCAACGCCGATCGCATTCTGGTATGAACCTAAGGCCTATCCACGTCAATATGGAAGCACTATACTCGAGTTTCGCCCTTGTTTGAGCTCGTCAGTAGTGCATATCCCTGACCGGATCCGGAAACAGTCCCGGATCACGCGTGTGAAGCGGGTGTGTAACCACGCGGCACATACTGGACACACCAAATTATCACAGCAGAACACCACAACGCTACCCATCGTAGGCTATATATAAAAACGACAATGTATGTGTGTGTGTGCGTGTGTGTCCTGTATGCCTTCCCGAACGGTCCATCCGATTGAGATTAAATTTTGTACAGATGTTCTTCTCACTCCCGCGGAGCCAACTGGCATAGTTATTTAGTTTAAAATCAAATATTTTTCCTCCAGCACGAAAGAAAATGGCACGAGCTTCAGAAACAGACGAATAAATGTCCCACCATCTTGCTGCAAGGGAATTCACTCTCTGATTAAACCAGAAATTAGTTAGGAACAGTTGTTGTTCTTCACTCCCACGGATCAAACTGAAATAGAACGGGATCATCAGAAACAGACGAGCATGGGAACAGACTCGAACGGATAGATAGATGGGTAGACAGACAGACAGACAGACAGACAGACAGACAGACAGACAGACAGATACATATAGATAGATAGATAGATAGATAGATAGATAGACAGACAGACAGTCAGACAGACAGACAGACAGACAGACAGACAGACAGACAGACGGACGGACGGACGGCGGGCAGACAAACAGACAGACAGACAGACAGACAGACAGACAGACAGACAGACAGACAGACAGACAGACAGACAGATAGATAGATAGATAGATAGATAGATATATCCCCGCCAGGAGAAGGACGAAGCCGGACCGGGTCCTCTAGTATGTTATAAACAAGAGCGGGGAACCTTGTCGTACTCCAGATCTTATGGTGAAGGGTTCTGAGTGTCCTCCAGTTGCCCTCACTATGCATTCACTGTTGTTGTATAAACTTCTACATAGGTTTGTTAGATGTGTACTCACTCCAAATTGTTTAAGGATTTCCCACAGCTTGTTTCTATCTACTCTATCAAAGACCTTAGACTTGTAAAAAAACATATATTGGAAACAGCCAGCTGCTATAAAGATTGACACTGAAGTAGGTCAATGAAAGCATATTAAGAGAGATATGCGACAGGGATATGTAATGTCTCCAGATCTGTTTTCTTAATACAGAAAAGCTATTCTTAGAAATTTAGAATACAGTAGTACCTCGGGTTACGACCGCCTCAGGTCACGAACAATTCAGGTTACGAACAACAACTTTGAACATTTTATGTCTCGCGTAAAGAACAGTGCCTCGGGTTACGAACGAAGGCGAGACAGAGAGAGTGAGAGAGAGAGAGAGAGAGAGAGAGAGAGAAAGAGAGAAAGAGAGAAGGAGAGAGAGAGAGAGAGAGAGAGAGAGCGAGAGAGAGAGAGAGAGAGAGAGAGAGAGAAAGCAATATGTAACGTTGGAGACAAACGATCGCGTACAGTACAAACAGTACTACAGATGAGGTTGTGGATCTTCAGAATGAACAGCTAGAGACATTAAAGGAGGAGCAGTCGTCCGATGATGAGGAACCAGTGACCATTTCAACTGCCAGGATTAAAGAAATTTGCAGCAAGTGAGCAGTCGTCGAAGACTTCATTGTGAACCATCATCCAAACAAACTTGTTGCTAACAGGGCAATAAATCTGAAGAAAGATAACACGATGGCCCACTTCAGAAAGATTCTCCAGCAAAGGAAGCGACAAACTTCCCTTGATAGTTTCTTGGTGCCGAAAGATTCCCAGTCGGCTACCAAGAAATAGCGACAAGATACTCCTGAAACTAATGATTCAGAATAACAAAGAAAGTGACAAATCTCCCATGATCGTTTTCTTGGTAATAAAGATAGACTAAACATTTTTTTATTTTACATTTTATTCATTTGGTTATTTTCTTTCTCTTTATTTAATAAGTGAAGTACACGTATTCTCTGCGATTTGTCAGGTAAACGACCGAATGTTAATAAAAAAGAACAATTCTTTCATCATGAAACGGATTATCTTTATTTAAATGAATTCAATGTTTCGGCTTACGAACGTCTCAGGTTACGAACCGAGTTCTTGAACGAATTAAGTTCGTAACCCGAGGTACCAATATATATGAAAGGATTCACCACAGGGGGATATAACATCTATAAATTGAGATATGCGGATGATACAGTCTTGATTGCAGACAATGAGCAGGATCTGCAACATTTATTAGATACGGTTGTTGCACACAGTGAACAACTAGGTTTAGAATTAAATTGTAAGTAGACAGATTATGGTCGTCACTAGGAAGAAGGCAATACCACAATGTAATATACAAGTAAATGGGAAAATTCTTAAACAAGTGAATCGGTACAATTATCTCGGAATAGATATAACATCTGATGTGAAGTGTCTTGAAGAGATTAGAATAAGAATCACTATGTCAAATATAGCCTTTCACAAGATGAAAAACATATTGACTAATAAAATGATGTCATTAGCAATGAGAAAAAGAGTGTTGAAGTTATACATAGAACCTGTACTTTTGTATGGATGTGAAGCGTGGACAATGAGCAGACAAGCTGAAAAACATCTAATGGTAGTGAAAATCTTGTTTCTAAGGAAAGTACAAAGACAGACGGAAAAAAATAATGAGCAAGTCCTTCAAGAAAAAAGAAAATCAAAACCGTAAGCTGATTAGAGAAATTAGACGCAGAAAGTCAAAATTTCTTGGGCACATTATGCGAAGACATAAACTAAAGAACAGGGTGATAACTGGCAAAATTAAGAGGAAAAGAACAAGGGGAGGGCAGAGAAGTAATTATATAAATGGCTTGACCACATGGCACGGTCGAGACTAGAACACAGAGCTGATCCACGACTCTGGTGATCGTGTGAGATGGAGAAATATGACCACCCACGCTAATCGGCGTGGTACATGATGCTGATTATTATTGCAGGCGATATAATACTACAAAGTAAGTAAAGTAACCATTTATACGCGTTGAGGCTTATGGGGTATATGGTTCTGGCCCCATATTTCTTTAGACTAGTCAGCATTCGATGAGATATGTTATCAGTATCACACTGGCTGCTTTTACTACCCAAAACATTTTCTGATAACTATTAGGCTGGATTTACCTGGGTTTACCTGCTTAATTAAAAAAAAAAAAAATCCCCTTCACGGTGGAAATTCGAACACATTACCACCGGGTGCTGGCCACTGAACTACCGTGGCTCCCACATCCAGGTGTAGACACTAACATTATCTCATCTCTTAAATCATTAGATGTCAAAATGCAAGTGCGCTTATTGATCAACTGTCATGCATACAGAAACATCCAAATATACCCATGCCCGCGAAAAGACGGATAATAAATTATACATTTATATGTCCTTCCCATATTGTTAATTTATGTTAATATTTCTATTCTCATGAGTTGTTAGGTCTACCTCTATTTCTTTTGCCGTGTGCGTTCCAGATTAAGACTTTTTTTGTTATACTATTCTCGGGTTTTCTTAATGTATGGTCGATGTGTCCTATGATAGAAAGGGATTTAGAAAAAAATTTTTATGACGAAGTTATGCACAGGAGAGAACAATGGGCGGTGATACTTCAAATTTAAAATTGTTTATTCTTCTGAAAGACCTGTTTAATACCAATAGAAACGAGACATATTTAAGAGGAGTTAATTAAATAAGACTGCTTTGATATTTCGACATCTTATCTTTGAAAAGATAACATAATTTCACATTTCACGTCTGCTGCATTGAAAAGGATAAATATTGTAACAAAGTCTATGTTGTTAGGTTTATGGTCTTGAGTAAAATCAAGGTCAGACAATTCAAGCACTTCGGCAATATCAAAGAACACAACTGTGATGAAAAAGGGGGTGGGGGAGGGGGATTGGCGTTCTAGACAACGTACAGGTGAGTGGAAAACCTCAAGAAATGGGGTAGGAGAAGTGTGTATGAAAGCACTATGAAGATGCAGAACAGAAGGAGAAGTTCGATTTGCGTTGATTTTCACATTGGTATGAGCGACGGCTGTTCAAAAAGCAATAAGAAACTACTGAACTTAAAAATTGCCTAGATAATA
This sequence comes from Cepaea hortensis, assembly GCA_963921405.1. Classification (NCBI taxonomy): domain Eukaryota; kingdom Metazoa; phylum Mollusca; class Gastropoda; order Stylommatophora; family Helicidae; genus Cepaea; species Cepaea hortensis. The sequence continues at coordinate 143,619,411 of OY992877.1, read as the reverse complement.
AAAATCAGTCTATAAATGCTGTGGTTGATTGGGACGTCGTGTACAGAATATACAACTAACCTTTTTAAAAAAAATAGTTATTGATACAATTCCATGTAATGTTATGTGTATATATGCCTAAAATGTGTTAACCAGGAAGTTGACTGTGTATTTCTCAACGTTACAGGCTAAACAATTATGGAGGTAATAACCTAAATCCAGAAGATTCCAGCCCAACGGGACACACATCATTACTGCATTCAGAACCGCCAGCCCAAAGCGACGCAATGCTGGTTAGGAAGAATATGAAGGAGCGCAACTATTATGACAACTCAAATCTGAAGTTGCAGACAGCTTTAAGTATGTTTAGAATAATTATAATATTAACAGTCGCTAGATGTGAGTAATCTTAATTCTTCTGCTTTGTATCCCTCAGTGGAGTAATCTTAATTCTTCTGCTTTGTATTCCTCAGTGGAGTAATCTTAATTCTTCTGCTTTGTATACCTCAGTGGGGTAATCTTAGTTCTTCTGCCTTGTATACCACAATGGAGTACATGTCCGTCAACCACCTAACGCCAGCCATTTCTATCCTTCGCTATCTCTTGTAACTCCGTCTAGTCAATTTTAGACATCTGTCTGTAATATAGAAGTTACTACCATTGAATCGAATTGTTGAGTTGAGTTAAGAACCGACATAACTGCACTCAGGACATTCCCATATGTGCTCCGTCCCCTCGTTCAACAGCCAGCGAAGAGTCATACTACTAATCGTTCCCACCGCTATCTGATTTAAAGTTCTCCTGGCCTCTTCTCTTCCAGAACCCCTGCCGAATCCCCGCAATTTCAATATTTCCACATACGGGTTCTCAGCCTATTCCCCCCCCCCCCGTCTTCTCCACCTGGTCCACAAACGCACGACCACCTCCCCCTGGTCCATAGGCAATCTACCACCAAGAGGTGCATTCCCTGACAGCCTATCAGCCTGTTCATCCCCCCCCCCCGGCACCCCAGCATGGCCAGGGCAAAATGTCCATACAATTCTTACAATCTGGGACCTCTGAAGCGACGATAGCCATTCCATCACTGTCATTGAATGGCAGAGAGTACTGAATGTTATAGAGAACCAGTTCTGCTGTGTGGCCGGGAATCATGGAATGTGACCGAATAGACTAGGAAGAGCTGTATACTTTGGATTGTCAGAGTAACTAACAACGATTGCCCGTGAAAGACCAGTGAAAGTAGAATATCATACACTAATATAAGAAGACAAATCATGTTCTTTAGCCATGTAATGAGAAGAGAGGCATTGGAAAATATCTTGATGAGTGGAACGTTCAGCGCTAGAAGAGGCAGGGGCAGACTGAGAAAAATTATGCTGGGCAGACTGAGACGGTGACTTTTGGGAATATTATCATTACATTGACCAGGAACACCAGGGCATGATATCTGTGGAGTTGCGTGAACATGATATCTGTGGAGTTACGTGAACATGATAACTGTGGAGTTGGATGAACATAATATCTTTGGAGTTGCGTGAATACGATATCTGTGGAGTTGCGTGAACGCTCATGCTAGTTGGCAGGGCTAATGATGAAGATATTTCTAGACAGAGGGAGACCAAGAGAGAAGATGCTGGACAATTTGACATCTTGGCATGGGGGAATGTCGATATCAGAAATGGTCCATAGTGCAAAAGATAGAAAGCTATGGACAGACATGATCACCAGCGCCACATGGCATGGGTTATAAGTAGAAGTAGAAAACAATTGCTAAACAATCACAAATAGCCAATTAATGCTTTGGTTGACTGCAAAGTTCTGTAAATGACGTGCAACTATTTGTTAGTGTACATAAACAGGTGTAATCTTCGCCTACTTTCTCTTTTCTTTTTAACGTTAGGTTAAGACTAGCTTTCTGGACAATGCCCTTGTGTTGGCTACGCACAAGATGACGATACTCTGTGACTCTGCTATTATATTAACTGATCGCATGCAATTTTAAATTGGCAGCTCAATGTAGATCTACTTTTGGTTTATCAAAGAATAAATACAAAAATGTTTCAGAGTTATGTAGATCCATTATTTAAACTAAAATGTTTGTATTTTAGATTTCTTTCCCGCAATGTAGATCTAACGTTGTTGCATTAATAACTTAATTTCTTATTGTTTGTTCTTCTTTCGAGGGAGTAGGCCACACCTTGTCATACATCTCATAGACTGGCGCGTCCGACTTCGGCATGCATTTGTTTTAGGTTTGTTTCCTCTAAATAGATTCTATTCAAAGTAACTAAACTTTCATATTAATTGTGCCAGGGCAGTGACGTTATAGCCCACTCTCTGCGATTTTCATCTGCCGTGGGATTAAACAGTTTCGATTCTGAATCTATCTCAAAGAAACATATTTTAATAGCACAAATTCCGAGAACACTTCTCTGTGAAAAAATATTAACAAGAAAAGAAATAGCATTGCTGATTGTTGTTACAACATGTGAACCATACATTCATAAATAAAACTCCACATGTAATGCTTTATGGTTTCTTCACTTCTATATCTCGTGGTGGTTTTATTTTAAACGTATCTCACACTTCACCATTTCTTGAAACACACAGAAGACAGCGAGTCACAGAGACAAGCACTGGCGTGTAAACTGGAGGAAACGCGGTCTGTATTAAAGAAACAGAATGATAAACTTAGGAAAATAGAGACAGCTGCCATAGACAATGGTTTCCTCATGGAAAACTTAAAGTTTAAAGAAATGGTAAGTTTAATTTTCTAATCCATCATTCATTCAGTAGCATGTCCTTTGCAGTAGGTCGCTCCCATAACAACTTTCTGGAAAACCTCACGATCATAAGCAAAAAATCCATCTGGAGATCATCCGATCATCCAATGTACACCCATCTGGAGATCATCCGCTACATCTTGTATCCATCTTCTCTTTGGCCTTCCTCTTCCTTTCTTCCCAGGCATATACCCCTCCATTATTGTTCTCTCCAAACTTTCGTGATGTTTCAAGTGACCAAAATATTTATTTTTCTTTGTTTTATCCTCTTTAATAGCGAACCTTCTTCAATATTCAGCTCTTGAAGTATGAATGCATTTGTACTTTTATTTATCCAAGATATTCTTAGAACTCGTCTATAACATTTATATTCAAAGGCATTTATGCGCTGTTCAGCTTGTTTAGTAAGTGCCCAGGTCTCACAGGTGTATGTTGCAATGGGCAAGATGCATGCTCTTATAAATCTAATTTTGTAGTTCTGTCTATTCCACTCCACAATTCATTCAGTTGTTTTAGTCTTTGAAGAGCAATAGATATTCGTCTTTTCACTTCTTTCATTGTGTCACCATTGTTGGTAATCAATGACGCAAGATATTAGAAATTTTCCACCACCTCCAATTTTCCTCATTAACATATATTTCTTTCTCCATAGTTTTTGTTATATTAAGATATAAGTTGTAATTTTCACTATTCAATTGGGTTGAGGTTATTAGGTTTTCTATACCATTCTTTGTTGTTGATAGCAATATTGTATAACCAGCATATCGCATCTCAGGTATGTCATGACCACGGACATTTAGGACATCATATTTCTCCTTGTTTATATAATCTCTGACACTAATCCATCATTATATATATATATATATATATATATATATATATATATATATATATATATATATATATATATATATATATATATAATACTAATTTCCATCAACTATACATACATGATAAATGTTATAGACGAGTTCTAAGAATATCTTGGGTAAAGAAAAGAACAAATGCATCCATACTTCAAGAGTTGAATATTGAGGAGGGATGGCTATTAAAGACGATAAAACAAAGAAAATTGAAGTATTTTGGTCACTTGAAACGTCACGAAAGTTTGGAGAGAACAATAATGGAAGGGTATATGCCTGGGAAGAGAGGAAGAGGAAGGCCAAAGAGAAGATGGGTGCAGGATGTGGCGGATGATCTCCAGATGGGTTTATCAGACGCGCGACATCTTGCTTGTGATCGAGAAGTTTTCCGGAAGGTTGTTATGGGAGCGAGGTTCTGCAAAGGACATGCTACTGAATGAATGAATGAATGAATACATACATGAGGCTATGAACTACACAGCGTCAAGTTCATAACAAGGAAACAGATGAGTAACTTTTATATATATTTTCATGTAGAATATTTCATGTAGTTGCATCAAGTGTATGTTTGTTGCTTGTGTGCCGACGAAGGCTTTAGCAGTAACGTCCATTTTGTTATGTGTAATCATGTTCTAGTAAAGCTCACAGATCTTACTTCTCGTTTTTATTAATTCGCTCATTGTATGTTTCTTATGCACTACTAGTGCACTAGTCGTGCTATTTATTGCTCCACATAGTTTCTCATATAGTTCCGACTTTCATGAATAACCTGTGTGTGTTAATTTGCCAATACAAGGGAAATAACATTAAAAATGTTAACATATTAGGGATATCACCACCATCAAGTGTTTCCGCCCTTGAACTGGTCGTGAATCTTCCTGATCATTCTATATACTTCACGGAGGGCAGCATCGTCGAATGGATAACAGGCCTCGTTCGTAAATATGCCGAGGTAGCGAGTTCAAGCCTTTCACCAGCCAGTTGGACCAAACTGTTGACTTCTCGCCCTTCCACTTGAAGGACGCAAATTAAAAGTACCTCAGAAGTCGGAGTGGGTTCGCCTGCAGGCTAGGGACACCGGTAACACTGAAGTCTAATTCACACATAAATCAGTCGAGTACACTATAATTAGTAGCACATGTATGGACTATGCTTGAGTTCAAAGCGAGCAAACGTAAAATAAAAACTAAACATAAAAATTCCATTCCATAGTTATCTGTCTGGCGCCACTCTCTTTAATTCCGTGTATGTCTGCGATGGTTGATTTTTACATGTTTGTTTTATAAATGCATTAACACGTTTTTACTATTATGATATGAACAAATGCGGCACACATGTGAAGGGGAATGAAAAGGTTTATATTATGTAATAAGGAAGTTCCCTTTCTTTATTTGTGTTCTACTACCAACATGTCCGAAGTGGACTAAAATACAGTTAAAGAAATTTAACAGAAAAAGGGTTTAAAAGGTCTATTTTCGCAAGGCGACCTGACGTCAGCGTTGCTCAAAGCACGAACTCCGTAGCTCCAGCGACGACCCCTAACAGTGTCTGAAAAAATTGAACTCGCGAACTGAATGTCGTAACCTATGTCGTAGCTACGAAGACTCTCTAGAATTAATACAGGAAAGTAAATAGCCTAATATCAAAATAACCATGACAAGTGAATAATATCACAATAACCAAGACAAGTGAATAATAACAAAATAATCATGACAAGAGAATAATATCAAAATAACCATGATAATTCTGTTGCGGGAGCTTGCTTACCGGTCTGATAGTCATTTGTTCGAATCCCCACCAATCCCTAATCGGCGATGGTTGAAAATTAACTTCCAGGTCGACCTAGGTTAAAATGGGTATCGGAAATGTCCTGGAAAATAAAGGCGATCTACATAATTGTAACAATATCAGTGGGCTAGGTTGGGCTATGGTTACACTTCAGGATACGTTCAGGCAAGACACAGGTGTAGTTAGTTGGACCCCCGACCCCACAGGCCTCTGGACTCGGCTTTCTTGCTTAGATGATGGAATATTCACTCATGGGATACTTACTCAACCTAGGGGCTTTCACCTCTAGGGGCTCAAACCAGACGACACAACTTAACTCTGGTAACGTCATTTTAAAGAACATTCAATGTATTATACCATAATAGTACAGGAGAGGACATGTTTAGATTAAGGCAGTGGGTATAGCAGCTAGATAGATAAAGAAGGATCAGCAGCGTAAGAACTGAGCTATCATCTTCGGGTGTATCCCGTCGTGGTCTGTACGTCTAGTCGTCACGGTTATATCACAGGATCTTCTATGGCCCTCTTTCCGATAGTGTAGACTTGGTAGGCTGCTTGGCAATGGTAGCTATCACTTCGGAAAATTGTTCAGCTCCCAGTTGTAGCCATGGTGGAATACTGAAGTAGGTAGATCTCTTCCTAGCAAATGTTCAGACGTTTTGGGTCAACCCCGTGGCCAAACTGTAGACGGTAGCCTTCCCATTAGATCACTGTCTTGACCACTGGTTCCAGGTATCTCCTTACAACACTCTAGACGACGAACCTTTACGTTGGAGCCTAACAGCTCGTGGTATACATAGCAATGTCACATTCGGCCTCATTGTGGCCTGACACATATCTGCGCCATACCTAGAGCGTAATGCTGCACATGTATTACCTAAATGTTGGGATATTGAATACTGGGTTGATGGAGGGACCTTCAGACCATCCATCCATCATGTGCCATCCCGATAAGTGTGGGCGGTCATGTTTTGCCATCTCACTCGATCACCAGAGTCGCGGATCAGCTCCGTGTTCCATGCCACGTGACCAAGCCATCCAGGTATTTACTTCTCGCTCTTCCCCTTGGTCTCTTCCCTTCGATCTTGCCAGTTGTCACCAAGTTCTCCAAGTCATTTCTTCTCATATTTGCTCAAAAATCTGATGACTCTAATCAGTTGACGATCTTCATTTGTTTCTTGAAGGACTTGTTCAATGTTTTTTCTGTCTGTCAATTGCATTATTTGCATTTTCCTCAAAAACCACATTTCCACAGCCATCAGATGTTTTTCAGCTTGTCTGCTCATTGTCTACGCATCACATCCATACAAAAGTACAGGTTCTATGTAGCATTTCAACACTATTTTTCTTGTTTCAATTGATATCTTTTTATTGGTCAGTATGTTTTTCATCTCGCAAAAGGCTACCTTAGCAATGACAATTCTTGTTCTAATCTCTTCAAGGCATTTCCCATCAGATCTTATGCCTGTTTCGAGATAACTGTACCTATTCACTTGCTTAAGAATATGCCCATTTACACGTATATCACATTGTGGTATTTCTTTCTCCCGAGTGACGACCATAATCTGTGTCTTCATAATATTCAATTCTAACCCTAGTTGCTCACTGACCGGGTGGTATTATTGCTTCAGACCGGGTGGTATTATTGCTGAAGGGGAAGTCACTGGCTGGAGTCCAGTGCGCTGATCCATCACATGGGATTCTGCATGGTCACTGGAGTCGGTAGCTAGCCATGTTCCACCTTCTCATATCGGTCATAGGTTTCTTCATCTGTCAGCACTTGGAGGTCGATCCTGTAAGGGGAGTATCCGTGAAAGAACCCTGCAACAACCCATTGGTACATGACACATGAAAGGGGCCGACAAGCCCTCAGCATTTGGTAGACACATACTAACTATTTTCTACCTGACCCTGTTCTTCAGAGAGAGAGAGAGAGAGAGAGAGAGAGAGAGAGAGAGAGAGAGAGAGAGAGAGAGAGAGGAGAGAGAGAGAGAGAGAGAGAGAGAGAGAGAGAGAGAGAGAGAGAGAGAGAGAGAGAGAGAGAGTAGACTTGAGTGTACTGGATCATCAGCCCTTGAACAGCTTCGTCTTGGAAGACCTAGGTTCCAGCTTGTACAGGTCCGGTCATCGCAGCACAAGTGACATCCGGAACCCATTTATTCAACACTCATTCGTTCTCACCCTCTTCACTCACCCTATTAGAGTATAAGATTTTCGTTCTTAATCCTATGAAAATAAAGATTTTCGTTCGTTCGTTCGTTCGTTCGTATGCATCTACTTAAGGCTTAGTGGTCATCCGAAAGGGGATACTCGTCTTCCATGACGACCCCTCTTCATTCATTCACCATAATTCGTTTCTCCCTGGGTTCTCAGTCACATCTATCACATCACCCATGGAGTGCCGATTGGTCTATAAAAACATGGGGCAAGCAACATATGCATATCAAATTATGGAGCAGGGTACTTTACTGACTTTACTTACATTTACAGGAGTTCCGCAAGGCAATTAATCACTTCGAGGTATCAGTCAAGGAGAAGCATCTGCTGCAGCTGCGAAATCTTCAACTGAAAGAAGACATTCAGGAGAGGTTTGTGGAAAGCTTTGGTATAAACACTTGTTTTATGAGTATTAAACTCCTTATAATATAATCAATCTACGCCATGCAGAAGACGCAGTATTGTTGGCGGATAATATAAAAGATCTGCAACAATTGTTGGACACTGTAGTAACAGAGAGTGCAAAGAAAGGACCCCCTTGAATATCAAGAAAACAGCAACATCAAAGAAAAAGGTGAAACCAAAACATGAAATGGAAATACGAGAAGGGAATATTCTTAACTAAGGGGATAATTATAAATACTTAGGAGCTTTTACAACATCAGATGGAAGGTGCACCACATATATTATGAACAGCAAAGGCTGCATTTCAGAAAACGAAGAGTATCTTAATGCAATAAGTTATTATTATTGAATAGTGTTGAAGTGCTATATAGAACCAGTTTTGGCAGTGAATTTTAGAATGGAAATGAACAAATTATGAAGAACTTGGAAGCAACAGAGATGTGGTTCCTAAGACGAATGTTGCGAATTCCTTGAACTACAAGAGTAACTAACGACGTTTGTCTGAAAGAGGATAATAAAACTAGAACAGTATACCACAATAAAAAAGAGACAAATAGATTTCTTTGGTCATGTGACGAGAAGAGAGGCACCGGATAACATCGTGACAACTAGACAGATCAAGGGGAAGAGAGGAAAAGGCACACCAAGAGACATGATGCTGGATAGATTGAGACATGGCATGGCATGGAGGAATATCATCAGCAGAGATTTTCCAGAACACCAAAGACCATGATTTGTGGAGAGACATGAACGCCTACGCCAGCTGACAGGGTATTTGATGATGACGAAACGCCTCACTTTAATTTGGTATAACCCATGAGTGAAAGGAACGACTTCAATGCACCTCTGGCTCCCCCTCCACCCCTATATTTCTGAGTCTCTATCATCGGAGCATCTAACCACTTGACGAAAGCATCGCAAAGAGCGTAGCTCCAGGGGTCTCCGACAAAAACTGCACACGCTAACCGTATGAGGGAATCCGAAAACGAACCCACGACATCATGAGACCTAGCCGGAGGGTGTGACCACTCCGCCAGGGAGACCCCAGCACAGGTGTAGAGCTTAACTGATTTAATTTGCCATGGGATGATTAACCGTCTTAAGCGACTAACTATCTGCCACTGGCTTATATGTCGCTGAAATGTTGCAATTGCATTATAATATAACATGTCTGCAACCATATTAACAACTTTTAAGTCATAGCTGTGACACATCTCTAGTTCCAATTTTTCGTTATCCAATCTTGTTTCGTCCAAACCTACTTTTTTCTTTGGCACAGAATCTGTTAAAGAACACAATTTTTCTCTCACAAAAGGAGATATAGAAGTGCCACGTGTCAGGGTTACGGCTTAAACTGACCTAGACCTCCTTCATCTTCACTGGAGCAACCTGGGCAGACACTAGTCTGGCTAACAAAGGGAGGATTGACTATGCTCGCTGTTGTGATGACGTTTTCCAAAGAATTTTATCCTGCGATACTACAGTAGTCTTAGCTATTCCCCGCGAAGATGACAGACAATCAATGACCAAGTAGTGCATTCACAATGTGGAGGGTTTGAAAACCGAGATGCAATGAAGACATCACTAGTTCTCATCTCATCATTTATACAAGAATGAATAACTCGATTCAAGACTACACAACAACAACAACTCCAACACCAACAACAACTTCAACAATACTTGCATAAACAATTGTAACAACATCAGCAGCAAAAGCAATAACATCATCAATAAAATCAATAATAGCAACAATAACAGCAACGGCGGCAGTAACACCAGCAATAACACAAACAACAGCAGCAATAACAACAGCAAAAACATCTGCAATAACATCAAATGCAAAAGTGGCAGCAGCACCACCACCACCACCATCACCACCACCACCACCATCACCACCACCACCATCACCACCATCACCACCACCACCACCACCACCATCACCACCATCACCACCACCACCACCACCACCACCACCACCGCCACCACCACCACCACCACCACCACCACCACCATCACCACCACCACCACCACCACCACCACCACCACCACCACCACCACCACCATCACCACCACCACCACCACCACCACCATCACCACCACCACCACCACCACCACCACCACCACCACCACCAAAAACAACAACAACGACGACAACAACAACAACAACAACAACAACAACAACAACAATGACGACGACGACGACGATGACGACGACGACAACGAAGACGACGACAACAACAAAAAAAACAAACAAAACAAACAACAACAACAACAACAACAACAACAACGACGACGACGACGACGACGACAACAACAACAACAACAACAACGATGACGACTACGACGACGTCGACAACGACAACGACAACAACAACTACGACGACGACGACGGCGGCGGCGACGAGGGTGACGACGACAATAGCAGCAGCAACAGCAGCAGCAACAGCAGCAACGGCAACAGCAGCAGCAGCAATAACAACAATAACAAACAAAGCAGGAGCAACAACAACAACAGCAGCGGCAGCAACAACAGCAGCAGCAGCAACAACAACAATAATAATAACAACAAAACCAGTAGCAGCAGCAACAACAACAACAACAACAACACCAGTAGCAGCTGCAACAACAACGACAATAACAACAACAACACCAGTATCAACAGCAACAACAACAACAACAACAACAACAACATCAGCAGCAGCAGCAGCAACAACAACAATAACAACAACACCAGTAGCAGCTGCAACAACAACGACAATAACAACAACAACACCAGTATCAGCAGCAGCAACAACAACAACAACAACACCAGCAGCAACAACAACAACAACAACAACAATAACAACAACAACAACGGCCGGCATGCTACTGATCACATCTCCCACCCTGTGCTGATTTACCTATAAAAAACTTAGGTCCAGCACCGGATGATCAATGCGACTTAACTGATTCAGTGCCGAAGGATAATATATTCCCAAAGTGACCGCCATTTGGACAGAAGGGCGAAATATCGCCATACTAGGGTCATCGTGTTATTTGTTTTGTTTCGTGGTTGATTAGTTAGTTGCATATCCTTTACAGGAGGTAACAATCAACCCCATCAATATTTGGCTGTTTGTAATTGCTAGGCAAGTTTACGTTCAGTAGTTTGCCATTGCTTTCTGAACGATCGACACTCATACCTGCATGAAACCAACCTAAGGCGGCCTGCTTCAAAATCTCCTCCAGCTGTGTTTCGAACACGGTATACGGGATTGCCAAATGCGTCCGAAACTCCTTCGCCACTGCGCCGGCTTCGTGGTTATCTTCCGCAATTTAAATGTTTAGTTAACGGAAATTTACATTATAATACTTGTTCATTTGATTGTGTACTTTGTTTGGTATAAACCTACTCTTTGTCTGACAATGAATCAGCGAAGTGTGTACAAGGGGTCTTTACCTTTAAAAAATAAATCCTATATTTATTCCCGAGGCCCCAATTGCCAGATTGAAATCGGTCATGTATAACGTTTGTCCCCAGGGTAGATGCAATAGACTTTCAACTGAGAAACATCAAAAGGCAGCAGCTTATCAAAGGCAGAATAAACACACCCTTCTCTGATAGCACACCGTTTGCCGTGTCTGCGCTGATGGAAGAAAATACAAAACTGCAACAGGTGAGATGATGTCACCTCTAAAGGGATGGCGTGCTGCCACATACCTACATTACATTACATATTTTTGCTGTATAAAAGTTATCTCATCTCATTTCATCATCTTCTTATCTTGTTCCTCTTGTACCTTTCGGTGTCTAGGTGAAGTATAAACAGCGGGAGGGTGCCCGTTTATGGGCTTCATGTATAGAGATTTCCATGGACGCTGCTATTCCCTCTGTCCACAATGTGTGGAATGCGCCTGGCCCTGCAGCCAGCAGGGTTAGGATTGGCTAGCCTCTCCCAGGAGGGGTGGACAGTTAAAATTAATAGCTTGCCGATGACCGGCAGAATACAAACGACTTACAAAATCCTCTTGGTCAGATTTATGTCCCAAACCTGCGACTGGCCTTGCAATCCGGCAGGGGATTATCATACTGCTCGCAGAATAACCAAGACGTATAACAATTATACCGGTTTCTGTGGCTAAGGGCTTGCGAATGCGGTTTGTGAGCCCGTATACCGGGATTCGAAACACGGCGGTGCTGGTTTTTTCGAAAAAGGTATAGGAGCCGGTCGTTCAGAAAGCAATGGCAAACTACTGAACGTAAAATTTGCCCAGGAATCACGAACAGCGAAAATGCTGGGGTTGACGGCTACGTCGTGTGAAGGACATGCAACTTAATTTTTTTTATAACAATTATACACAATTTGCTTTGGGTGTTACACTGACGATGGCTTGGGTTCGATGTCAGCTCTCGACGTATGCTACCAGGAGGAAAGACTGACCACCTATCACTCCGTGCACTCAAGCCTACACAATGTGATGGTCCTAACAGTTCACGTACCCATGGCAGTTTCCTCTTCCGGGTTAACTCTTTACAAAAAGATCTTGAGATTATAATAATTCATATGATTATCTTGTTGTTCTTTCATGGTATACGCGTATCTTCCAGCCTGTTGTCTATATATATAAAAGACAATGTATGTATGTATGTATGGATGTATGTCCTTTCTGCGTTCCCGAACGGTCCATCCGATTGAGATTAAATTTTCTACAGATGTTCTTCTCATTCCATGGCAGCCAACTGGCATAGTTTGTTAGTTTACAAACAGTTATTTCGTCTTCTTCTTCTTCTTCTTCTTCTTCTTCTTCTTCTTCTTCTTCTTCTTCTTCTTCTTCTTCTTCTTCTTCTTCTTCTTCTTCTTCTTCTTCTTCTTCTTCGTCTTCTTCTTCTTCAGCTTTCCGAGCCATTGAGGTTCTTTGCTGCAAATACAATCCGTCTCCATTCGTCTCTCTGGTGGACCTTCTCTTGCCAGTCGTTGATTCCAAGTGCTTGTAGGTCTGTACATGTATTATCTCTCCACCGTAATTTACGTAATAAAATTTAATTTGTTAAATTGCATTATAATTAATATATAGCAAGGGGACTTAACTAAAGAAAAGTTATGTCAAGAGACATAACTTTTAGTAGCATTGCTATGTATGTAATTTAAATAATTATTGCATATTTCTTAAAGTTTTATAAAATGTTTATCAACTGTTATCTACAAGCATATAAGATATAATATATAGTGATAAAATCTTTAAGGCATTTTTAAAGTTTTTATAAAAGAAATGCATCTATTTTAAATACGTTAAAATTTTCTAACTCATCTTTTTATGTTTCTTCAACAGCACATTAGATATTTTACTCTTCTTTATTTCTTTTCCACATCAAATTACATTTTCCCCCCTTCTATGTAATGTAATTTTCTTTTTAAACATTCCCATATATAAGGCACGTTACACCCACTTTGGGTATTTATATGCCCATGTTAAACATTGCCTCAACGAGTCATGTATAATATTAGATCACATTTTAATTAACAACAGAAATGCATCAAACATACAGCAAGTTAGAAGTTATAGAGGAGCTGAGTGCCACAGTGACCACTTCCTCGTTGGAGCAAAATTTAAAATAAAACTTAAGAGAGCTTTCTATACTAAATTACAAAGATTACACCCAACATATAACAGAGAAAAACTACAAGACATTACAGTCAAAGAGAAATTTACAGATGAAATAAAATGTAAACTTGAAACTCTGAAAAACCCTTCGGAGGAAAGCGTTGACCAAACTTGGTTGAACATCAAGAATACAATTCAGTCTACCTCAGAAGAATGTCTCGGTGTGTTAACCACGCATAGAAAGAACAGATGGTTCAATCAAAAATGTGAAGAAGCAGTCATTAGTAAGAAGAATGCCAGACATATATGGTTAAATGACATCAATAACATCCAAAAGGAAGAGCATTATAGAAATGAATGTAAAGAGGCTACAAAAATAGTCAGACAGCAGAAGCGAGAATATATGAGTAATATAATCAAAGATATGGAAACTAATCACCAGAAAAATGAATCCAGAAAATTTTTTAAAGAACTGAAGTCAATGAAACGAGGGCACCAACAAAACACATATGGTTTAAAAGACAAAAATGGGAATATGATAAATACCAATGAGGAAATGTGCAACACATGGAAAGAATATTTTATTGAATTACTAAATTGTGAAGCTCCAAGTAACATTTTCCCACAGGAAGAGGTTCTAACATGCGAACCACAAATTGAAGAACCTACATTTGAAGAAATCCTATATGTAATCACACGACTTAAAAACAATAAGGCAACTGGGATTGATGGAATTGCTGCTGAATTTATAAAGGCAGGTGGCCATGCATTACATCTAAAGCTATACGAACTAATAATAAAAATCTGGAGGACAGAAGAATTACCCCATGACTGGAAAGAGTCATTATTGATACCTATCTTTAAGAAAGGAGACAAGTTCCAATGTGGAAATTATAGAGGAATATCACTACTGTCCACAAGCTATAAGATACTATCCGCAGTATTACTAAATAGACTAAAACCATATTCAGAAGACATATTAGGTGACTACCAGGCGGGTTTTAGACAAAACAGATCAACAATAGATCAGATATTTATCTTACGACAAATAGCCGAGAAACATTGGGAATATAAAAGAGATCTCCATAACATTTTTGTGGATTTTAAAAAGGCTTATGATAGTGTCCATAGGAATAGTCTATGGAATGCTATGCAGGAATTTGGAATACCAAGGAAGTTAATCAACATGACCAGACTATGCATGGAAGATACTTATAATATAGTAACATATAAAGGCAAGAAATCAGACCCCTTCCAAATAACATCTGGCTTGAAACAGGGTGATGCACTATCACCGCTACTCTTCAATCTGGCTCTAGAGAAAGTTGTAAGGAAGATAAAGGAGGAATGTGATATTGGAGGAACATCCAAGCTGCTTGGTTATGCAGATGATATAGATATTATAGGGCAAAGTGAACAAAAGACATTGGAAATATTGGCTCACTTAAAGGAAAAAGCCCAACAGATGGGGCTGGTTATCAACCAAGATAAGACAGAATATATGGTAATTTCAAGAGATGGAATGGCTAAAAACTCTGGCCACATACAAATAGATAATATGACCATTAAAAGAACGGAAACATACAAATACCTGGGTACAATCTTCAACTGCTCCAACATCATAAGGGAAGAAATACAAACTAGAATCAACTCTGGAAATAAGATATACTATGCACTACTAAAATCAAAGGCGCTATCTCGTAACACCAAAATCACAATATACAAAACACTGATCAGACCAGTTGTGCTGTATGGCTCTGAAACCTGGAGTAGGACGAAAGGAGACGAAGCCTTGTTACAAACCTTTGAGAAAAAAATTTTAAGACGCATCTTTGGACCCATTAGGGATACACAAAGTGGAGAGTGGAAAAGAAGAAGTAACAAAGACATTTATGATCTGTTTAAGTCCCCGCTAATCACTGGTATCATGAAGGTTAACAGACTACAATGGCTGGGGCATATAGAAAGAATGGAAGATAA
Source organism: Cepaea hortensis (assembly GCA_963921405.1). NCBI lineage: Eukaryota > Metazoa > Mollusca > Gastropoda > Stylommatophora > Helicidae > Cepaea > Cepaea hortensis. The sequence continues at coordinate 143,603,813 of OY992877.1, read as the reverse complement.
TAGGGAAACAAAACTTGCTTACACTCAGGAAATAAATGACCGTAGACCCCGAGGTAGACCAAAAAAACGGTGGAGAGATAATACATGTACAGACCTACAAGCACTTGGAATCAACGACTGGCAAGAGAAGGTCCACCAGAGAGACGAATGGAGATGGATTGTATTTGCAGCAAAGAACCTCAACGGCTCGGAAAGTGAAGAAGAAGTTTTAATGCTTATTGTTCTTTTGTTGTCAAAGAATTGCTTCATAAGAGATGTTGAATGAAAGAATGTATGTGAGGAAATAGAGAAGAAAGGCATAATGTAGGACGAGCCTGCGTGCCCAATTCTTAACACTTTGAAAGTAAGGATTTTCGTTCGTTTAAAAAAAAATGTAATTTTTTGTGAGAGAAAGTTAGTTGCATATCATTTGCAGTACTCTGCAGTCAACCCACCGTCCACCATTTTTTGGCTGTTCGTGATATCTTGGTAAGTTTACTTTCAGTACTTTCACTTTGCCCTTTTTAGTTATTACAATGAAGATAGATCTCTTCCAATCATATTTTCTACTATCAATCTAACTATCTATTCTTCTATTCTATCTATATTTTTAACGGGAACGGGAAAGGGCCGAACATAGATAGATAGATAGATAGATAAATAGATAGATAGATAGGTTTATAGATAGATAGATAGATAAATAGATAGATAGATAGATAGATAGATAGATAGATAGATAGATAGATAGAGAGGGAGGAATAGACGGACGGACGGACGGGTAGGCAGGCAGGCAGGCAGACAGACAGACAGACAGATAAATAGATATATAGATAGATAGATAGATAGATAGATAGATAGATAGATAGATAGATAGATAGATAGATCTGACCCTATAGATAGAGAGGGAGGGATAGACGGAGGGATAGACGGAGGGAGAGACGGACGGACGGGTAGGCAGGCATGCAGACAGACAGAGAGACATACAGACAGACAGACAGACAGACAAATAGATAGATAGATAGATAGATAGATAGATAGATAGATAGATAGATAGATAGATAGATAGATTGTTAGATCCCCGCAAGGGACTGGGCGAAGCCGGGCCGTGTCAGCTAGTAGCAATACATTATATATCTTATATATTCTAATCTCTTATTAGTCAAAATTTTCGAATACATTTTCTCAACTGGTTTCTACAATGTTTTAAAATTAAAACACTGCTTAAATGTATGTTTTATTTCTATGATTGTTAATTTAATACTGGTCATTACACAATATTCAAATTGACGTCTCCATGTATACACCTTTAACAACTAGTCTTATACGTTTTTTACACCCAGATTTGCTAGGCCAGATTAAAATGTGGATTCTCTGGAAATAACAGCGTGTCAGATTTTTCGGTCACGAAGCAAGATTATCTCAAATACAGAAGACTATTTTATGATGTTGCATTATTATTCATATTTATTAATGTGGATTTTACTACATTCTTGCACTAAGAAATTTGAAGCAGAGTGTCACTATTACTGTTACTCAGAAATAGATTTCACTTTATCTTAGAAAACATATAGATACCCGTCATTCGTGGGTTATGCTTGCAGATTATTGATATTGTGCACTGGTTATAAATCGCCCGCATTGGTCTCTAATTATTTCATTCTCATATTCAATTTATCCATTGGCTACACATTGATTCTCAATGCCGTGGATCTGGAAAGGCAACCTGTTACTGTTTACTCTGAAGCTTAATGGAATATTTGTTTTTATTTCTGTTGTTTTGCTCTTCTTCTGTGTCTTGGTGCTGTTGTTCTTCTTGTTCCTCCTCCTCTTCCTGTACCATCACCACTTCCTTCACTTCTTCTGCTTCTTCGCATTTCTCTTACTGCTGTTTTTCTTCTTCTTCTTCTGTTGTAATTGATGGATTGAGTCAGGTCTATTAAAAAAATTAAACAGCAACGAATATTAACTCATCTTACAGTAATGTAATCCGTGCTTCTGAATAGGATAATGTAGCACTGTCAAGAAGAGTGCAAGAAATGGTCGAGGAAATGAGACAACTTCGCAGTTTGCTACAAATAGTCAAAGATGAGAATGAAAATCTTTTTGCGAAATGTACAGCCTATGCAGAGGTATGTTGGTAGTATGTTCAATAATGACATCTGCTGTTTAAAAATGTTGTTGCTTTGAACACGTTAAATAGTAAAAGTAAAGGCCTCCATTCATACGCCTTAAGGCACAATTGGCCGATAGTTAAAGTTAGTTGCATATCCTTTACAAAACACAACAGTCAACCCAAGCATTTGTTTGACTTTTTGTGATTTCTTGGCAAGTTTACTTTCAGTAGTTTGCCATTGCTTTCTGAACGACCGGCACTCATACCATTCTATGAAAACCAACAGATTGGCGTGAATTGATTAAGGCCCATGTTATAATGTGGGTTAAAAATGAGCAAAAACAAAGTTATAGAGAAAGAGTCTGAGGAATCTAATTAGGAAAGTATAAGTATATTAGATTCATCATCATCATCATTAAGTGCCTTGCCGATGGACTTGAGTGATCGTGCTTCTCCGTATTTTGCGACCCCCAACAGCATATATCAATGCTTGTGCTGACACATGTTCGTGTCATGTCAAAAGACTGTAAAGATTCTTCACTCGGTGTCTTCCTTTATATACATTTTCACGAATATTTCTTTTTGTCACAACATGTTACATTTCTCACTCTTCGCACAACGTGGTAAAAAATGAATGATGACTGCCAAATGATAGTTAAAAACACTTAAAATATTTAACTAACTACCAAAATAATAACATAGGCCTAAATACGAATGGCCAAATTATAACCTAATTAAGATATTAACGTTTTTATATCTTTTCTTCTCATATCGAAAGTAGAACTGGTAAATTAAAAATCCATTTTATACTAAAGAAATTCCGTCTGCAAATACTGCCATCATGGCATTTTGATATTATGCAACTTCTTTTGGCCATGAAATTATGGGAGTTGTAACCAACTACTTCCTCGCTGAAATTCCATCCCGTTTAAATATCGTCTAACCATTTAACAAATCTATGCCAATGTTTACACCCATAAATCTTACGAAATAAATTATCTCACCAAATGGCGCCTTGATGCTCATTTAACATTCCGGGGTACTATCAACAACCATGGTCTATTAAGATTCGAATTATTTGTTATTCTACAATCATACCACATTTTTCGATACATATCCCTGGAAATCGCATACTTATTTAAAAGTTTTGTTCACACAAACATATTTTTTCCAGGATAAAATACAAGCTAGAAAGCAGGTAGAGGAATACCAAAACACGGTGTCTGACATGAAATCAAGACTCTCATCTGTCACTGCTGCCCAAGATCAACTACTGCAAGATAAGTTTCAAGCCAGTCAGAAACTGCAGCAGATGGCGTTAGACAAGGAAGAGATAATCAAGGTGCGGACAGTAGCATGTATGCAGGAGTCAAGGTACCGTAGTAGCTACATAGCAGGCTTGCCTGCCTGTTGAGTGGCAATGAGTTCAAACATCCGTCGAAGCGGTGATTATTTTCATTGACTTGGGCTTCTAGGTCGCCACAGCCTAAAATGTGCACCAGGAAGTTTCCTAGGAAAGCAAACTGTATGTACCACAACACAAATCCACTATCCATTGGTCTAAGAATATGGGGCTGCGCCATTTATCCCAAACCCCATCAATGCTCAAAATGGGCCTTCACTGGATAAGGTCTGCCGGCCTGCCTGTCTGCCTGCCTGCCTGCCTGCCTGTCTGTCTGTCTGTCTGTCTGTCTGTCTGTCTGTCTGTTTACGTTTGTCTGCTTACCTGCATGCTTGCCCGTCTGCCTGCCTACCTACGTACCCGTAGTTCTGGATGCATATATTTGTGATTATGGTATGTGGTGCACTTGTGCATACACGTGAATCCTGGTCTGTGCTACAGAGTTCGTACTCTATGTTGCAGTTCTCTATGTCTGATCATTCATAAATAAACAAATAAATAAACAGGTAAACAATGCACATCATTTACGTAAGTAGGTTTTGCTGCTTCATTGTCAGCAACATCCGTGGTATGTGTAATTATTAGGATGTACAGAGATCACTTGGTAATTAAATTTTGTAGTCTTTGTCATTTGCCCCCCCCCCCCCCGATGTCCCGTAGGCATGACTCTGCTGTGCGCTTGTGATGTGCTAGAACCATCACATTTTGTAGAGAGCATATAGCGATAGTGACCAGTCTGTTTTTTCCGTAGCGAACGGATAGAGCTGGCATTGCACGCTTGTCCAACGCTATTGTATTGTCAGGAACCTTATTAACCTATACAGTAAATCATCAGCTCATTTGCAACATGGTTTTCTGAAAATGATCAGCCGTGTTTCAGAATGAAGAAACTAGGAGGATAGCGCTTATACCAGAATGTAATTTAACTATTCTTTATTTGACATTGCTTTCAGGAAAGAGATAACATCATAAAAGCAGTGGAAAACTCACATAGCAAAGCTGAAACTGAGAGGTATGTTCACATATTTTGAAATGTTGTTTGTATTGTAACCATTCTGTTCCTACCATATTATAAACACTAACTTCCTAACACTGGGGAGGAATGGCTGATAGGTTCCCACGTCCGTCTATAACTCGAACACATCTGCGTTTTTCACGATGTGGACTGCGTATTTTTATCAATTGAAAAAAATGGATGACATTATATCTGCATGCCATGTTACGGCGAACCGTCTTAGGTAAGGACGACATACTCAGAGTTCTTATGTGCACGTTAAAAATACTTATACAGTTGTAGATCCAAACGAGCAGGCCAAATAGACGGCGCACATGCTAAATAAAAAAATAAAATTAGAAAAACCTACTCGCAAACAGAATATTTATGTCACGTGTAATTTGATGTCGGCCCTGACCAGTGTTACAGGGTTCCTGCACTGTATTAAGATTCTCCTCGTCTCATCTATAAAAGGAGACTGGTGTACTTATGGAGATTTAGTTAGCTAGTTAGTCGCAGTTCCAACTTCACAGCAACGGGTCGTCCCCATTATGCTCCGTTCCTGTGCCAGTGAATATCACACAAAACGCTCCCCACTGCCCAATGTGAAAAGTGGAAAAGACAGGATTCTCGACAAACAACAGCCCGCACAAATACACTGTGCATAATACTTATACTTATGGAGATACCCGTGTTCAATGTACGCGATGTCCTTAAAAATGTCTGGTATCCGGAACCTGCAGTGTGTATGTGTAGTGTTAAGTACGTAAAGTAAAGGGCCCTTCACACACCGTAAGACGCATCTGACATACTGTGCTAGAACCTTATATGTATAGACCAATCTACACTGTGTGAGTGACATGGTTATGGTATGTCCACATTTGTTTGCCTTCACTCACGATAAATTATTTTGAAAACTGTCTGTTGCATCGTTATGAAAATTTTCCAGCCGTCTTATATTTACCCCCACCCAAGGAATATGTCTTTGATAGGTCCAAACACAACTTAAATCATTGAAAGCGACGACATTCCTTTGATGTTTTGCTGAACAACTAGTGATTTCTCGTTAACAAAGTTATTTTTACGGTAATGGGAGACCTGTCAATTCTGATGACACACAAAGGCGTATCCGGATTCGTATGGGAGTGGGTGCAATGAAAGAACTAGCATAAAATCGACAGGGTCGACTGCATTTCACCGGGTTTTTATCCCATATGGCTCAGTTTCTTTCCGCAGCGCGGAAAGCGTCGCACAAAGCACGAACTCCGTAGTTCCAGCGACGACCCTCGGGAGTCTCCGAAAAAATGCACTCGTGAAATGAAGGACGCGGCCCGGAATCGAACATACAACCTTCGGAGCCCGAGTCAGACGGCTTGACCACTTCACCACGGAGATTCCCGAGAGGGGTGCAATGTGTAATATTAGTAAAGACAGAGAATTTAGAGGCACGGGGTAAATAATTTGTAAATTAACAGGAAAGTAGAAGGAATATATTTCTGACCTTATTTTTCATTTCCTTCTTGTTTCTTCATCTGATGCTGATGCTGTAATGTTTAGGGCCTGCAATTCGTCTGAATATGTGGAGCAAAATATCCCAGTAAGTGTGTACGTAGATTAAGGTCTGCGATCTGCTCAGACCTTAATCTGTGTCGGACGATTCCAGTAGGTTGATGATTGCTCTCGGTTGCATAAAATTCAATCCATCCTTTCTCCAATAGTCCTCTTCCTCTTTCAACACATGGTCCTGACGTTTTTTCCAGTAACTTTTATCAATATTTAATAGCGCGGACAGACAGACAGACAGACAGAAAGGTAGGTAGGTAGGTAGATAGGTAGGCATAAAGGTAGGTGGGTGGGTGGATGGCTGGCTGGCTGGCTGTCTGGGTGGGTGGGTAGGTGGGTGGGTGGGTGGGTCGGTCGGTCGGTCGGTCGGTCGCTGGGTCGGTGGGTGGGTGGGTCGGCCGGCAGGCAGACAGACAGACAGACAGACAGATAGATTAGATAGATAGATAGATAAATAGATAGATAGATAGATAGATAGATAGATAGATAGATAGATAGATAGATAGATAGATATCGGTCGGTCGGTCGGTGGGTCGGTGGGTCGGTCGATGGGTCGGTCGGTGGGTGGGTGGGTGGGTCGGCCGGCCGGCAGGCAAGGCATGTAGGCAGGCAGGCAGATAGATATATAGATAGATAGATAGATAGATAGATCCCCACCAGAAGCCGGGCCTTGTCAGCTAGTTTATTTATATAATCACGTTTCATGAAAGAACCCCCATTTGGAGACACCTCTGAATCTTTGCGCTGTTTGTTTCAAAACGGAAATGACGTGAAAATTTTAAAAAATGCGGGAACGTGTCTTGGTGAAGCTGTAATACTGTTAAAATCATGGACGTAATCTCTAAGTCGTAATTAATATACCGCATATAAACTAACTTTGAAATCTGCTGTAAAATCTCAAGAACAAAAATTTTTTTTGTTGGGTGGACATAATGATAAGGTTATATACTAAATCTCATCATTTTCCCTCAGTTGGTTACTGAGATATTGAATTTTATATTGAGGCAAAAAAAAAAAAAAAAAAAAAAAAAAAAAAAAAAAAAAAAAACACACACACACACTATGTGTGTCCATATTTGTTTGCCTTCATTCACGATCAATTATTTTGAAAACTGTCTGTTGCATCGTTATGACATTTTTCCAGCCGTCTTATATTTACCCCCACCCGAGGAATATGTCTTTCATAGGTCCAAACACAACTTAAATCATTGAAAGCGGCGACATTCCTTTGATGTTTTGCTGAACAACTAGTGATTTCTCGTTAACAAAGTTATTTTTACGGTAATGGGAGACCTGTCAATTCTGATGACACACAAAGGCGTATCCGGATTCGTATGGGAGTGGGTGCAATGAAAGAACTAGCATAAAATCGACAGGGTCGGCTGCATTTCACCGGGTTTTTATCCCATATGGCTCAGTTTCTTTCCGCAGCGCGGAAAGCGTCGCACAAAGCACGAACTCCGTAGTTCCAGCGCCGACCCTCGGGAGTCTCCGAAAAAATGCACTCGTGAAATGAAGGACGCGGCCCGGAATCGAACATACAACCTTCGGAGCCCGAGTCAGACGGCTTGACCACTTCACCACGGAGATTCCCGAGAGGGGTGCAATGTGTAATATTAGTAAAGACAGAGAATTTAGAGGCACGGGGTAAATAATTTGTAAATTAACAGGAAAGTAGAAGGAATATATTTCTGACCTTATTTTTCATTTCCTTCTTGTTTCTTCAGCTGATGCTGATGCTGTAATGTTTAGGGCCTGCAATTCGTCTGAATATGTGGAGCAAAATATCCCAGTAAGTGTGTACGTAGATTAAGGTCTGCGATCTGCTCAGACCTTAATCTGTGTCGGACGATTCCAGTAGGTTGATGATTGCTCTCGGTTGCATAAAATTCAATCCATCCTTTCTCCAATAGTCCTCTTCCTCTTTCAACACATGGTCCTGACGTTTTTTCCAGTAACTTTTATCAATATTTAATAGCGCGGACAGACAGACAGACAGACAGAAAGGTAGGTAGGTAGGTAGATAGGTAGGCATAAAGGTAGGTGGGTGGGTGGATGGCTGGCTGGCTGGCTGTCTGGGTGGGTGGGTAGGTGGGTGGGTGGGTGGGTGGGTCGGTCGGTCGGTCGGTCGCTGGGTCGGTGGGTGGGTGGGTCGGCCGGCAGGCAGGCAGACAGACAGACAGACAGATAGATTAGATAGATAGATAGATAAATAGATAGATATATAGATAGATAGATAGATAGATAGATAGATAGATAGATAGATAGATAGATAGATATCGGTCGGTGGGTCGGTGGGTCGGTGGGTCGGTCGGTCGGTCGATGGGTCGGTCGGTGGGTGGGTGGGCGGGTCGGCCGGCCGGCAGGCAAGGCATGTAGGCAGGCAGGCAGATAGATATATAGATAGATAGATAGATAGATCCCCGCCAGAAGCCGGGCCTTGTCAGCTAGTTTATTTATATAATCACGTTTCATGAAAGAACCCCCATTTGGAGACACCTCTGAATCTTTGCGCTGTTTGTTTCAAAACGGAAATGACGTGAAAATTTTAAAAAATGCGGGAACGTGTCTTGGTGAAGCTGTAATACTGTTAAAATCATGGACGTAATCTCTAAGTCGTAATTAATATACCGCATATAAACTAACTTTGAAATCTGCTGTAAAATCTCAAGAACAAAAATTTTTTTTGTTGGGTGGACATAATGATAAGGTTATATACTAAATCTCATCATTTTCCCTCAGTTGGTTACTGAGATATTGAATTTTATATTGAGGCAACAAAAAAAAAAAAAAAAAAAAAAAAAAAAAAAAAAAAAAAAAAAAAAACACACACACACTAGTATGTCCATATTTGTTTGCCTTCATTCACGATCAATTATTTTGAAAACTGTCTGTTGCATCGTTATGAAATTTTTCCAGCCGTCTTATATTTACCCCCACCCGAGGAATATGTCTTTGATAGGTCCAAACACAACTTAAATCATTGAAAGCGGCGACATTCCTTTGATGTTTTGCTGAACAACTAGTGATTTCTCGTTAACAAAGCTATTTTTACGGTAATGGGAGACCTGTCAATTCTGATGACACACAAAGGCGTATCCGGATTCGTATGGGAGTGGGTGCAATGAAAGAACTAGCTTAAAATCGACAGGGTCGGCTGCATTTCACCGGGTTTTTATCCCATATGGCTCAGTTTCTTTCCGCAGCGCGGAAAGCGTCGCACAAAGCACGAACTCCGTAGTTCCAGCGACGACCCTCGGGAGTCTCCGAAAAAATGCACTCGTGAAATGAAGGACGCGGCCCGGAATCGAACATACAACCTTCGGAGCCCGAGTCAGACGGCTTGACCACTTCACCACGGAGATTCCCGAGAGGGGTGCAATGTGTAATATTAGTAAAGAAAGAGAATTTAGAGGCACGGGGTAAATAATTTGTAAATTAACAGGAAAGTAGAAGGAATATATTTCTGACCTTATTTTTCATTTCCTTCTTGTTTCTTCAGCTGATGCTGATGCTGTAATGTTTAGGGCCTGCAATTCGTCTGCATAGTTGGAGCAAAATATCCCAGTAAGTGTGTACGTAGATTAAGGTCTGCGATCTGCTCAAACCTTAATCTGTGTCGGACGATTCCAGTAGGTTGATGATTGCTCTCGGTTGCATAAAATTCAATCCATCCTTTCTCCAATAGCCCACTTCCTCTGTCAACACATGGTCCTGACGTTTTTTCCAGTAACTTTTATCAATATTTAATAGCGCGGACAGACAGACAGACAGACAGACAAGACAGACAGACAGACAGACATACAGAAAGGTAGGTAGGTAGGTATTCAGAAAGGTAGGTGTGTGCGTGGGTGGGTGGATGGTTGGCTGGTTGTCTGACTGGGTGGGTGGGTGGGTGGGTCGGTCGGTGGGTCGATCGGTCGGTCGGTCGGTGGGTGGGTGGGTCGGCAGGCAGGCAGGCAGGCAGACAGACAGACAGACAGATAGATTAGATAGATAGATAGATAGATAGATAGATAGATCGATAGATAGATATCGGTCGGTCGGTTGGTGGGTCGGTGGGTCGGTCTGTCGGTCGATGGGTCAATCGGTGGGTCGGTCTTTTGGTGGGTCGGTCGGTCGGTGTTTGGGTGGGTGGGTGGGTCGGCCGGCAGGCAGGCAGGCAGGTAGGCTGGCAGGCAGGCAGCCAGGCAGATAGATAGACAGACAGATAGATAGATAGATAGATAGATAGAGATAGATAGATAGATAGGTAAGTAGATAAATAGATAGATAGATAGATAGATAGGTAGATAGATAGATAGATAGATAGATAGATAAATCCCCGCCAGAAGCCGGGCCTTGTCAGCTAGTTTATTTATAAAATCACGTTTCATGAAAAAAAACCCATTTGGAGACACCTCTGAATCTTCGCGCTGCTTGTTTCAAAACGGAAATCACGTGAACATTTTAAAAAATGCGGGGACGTGTCTTGGTGAAGCTGTAATACTGTTAAAATCATGGACGTAATCTCTAAGTCGTAATTAATATACCGCATATAAACTAACTTTGAAATCTGCTGTAAAATCTCCAGAACAACAATTTTTTTGTTGGGTGGACATAATGATAAGGCTATATACTAAATCTAATCATTTTCCCTCAGTTGGTTACTGAGATATTAAATTTTATATTGAGGCAAAAAAAAAAAAAACAAAAAAAAAACACACACACTATAGTATCACGCCAACCGCCTTTACTTCCCAAAACATCTTTAGCAGGCATTTTATGCTGGCTGGACCTGCGTAGTGTTAGGACCATCATATTTTGTAGACCTGAGGGCACGGAAGAATAGGTAGCAGGTCGTTTTCTCGACGGTTGAAATATAAACATCATCTGATCGCGGTTATGCATGTTCTTAACATCCCGTTCCACAAAACGCGGCCGCTCCGTAGTGTCATTAAACAAAAAGAAAATGTCTATCCAAACACACGTGACAGGCTTCCAAAAGATGAGCTAACTGAAGTGATTGTTGTACACCCATTAGGCGCCTGGAGGGGAGTGATAGTACTGTTGATGATGATAACATTATAATGATACTGATGATAACATAATAATTCCAACTGATATGCTGTTACTATTGACTATTCTTACTTGGTCCTAACAGTGTTTTTTTTTATTAGCAGTTGCTTGGTCGAATAAGTCGCCTGCTCCGTGGCGAAGGAATTACTGACGCAGTTCGTAATCCCGCATACCCGCGTTCGAAACACAGCTGTGTTGGTTTTCTATGAAATGGTATGGGTGCCGGTCGTTCAGAAAGCAATGGCAAACCACTGAACGTAAAACTTGCCCAGGAATCACGAACAGCCAAAAAATGCTGAGGATGACTGCTACGTCCGTAAAGGATTTGTAACTAAGTTATTTTGTATCTGAAGAAGTGCATGGGATAATTAACCTTCTTAAGCGACTTCTGCATCCGCCATAGCCGTATACGAGGGCGAGTCAATAAGTAAGTCACACAGTTCTGTGGGATGGCAGGTAAATGTAGTTGATGTTTTTTCTACAGGTGTCATTAGGTGACAGCAACACCTGTTCATCAGGTGGCACTAGGTGTCTCATGCGCATGCGCAGCGCATGAACAATATGGCGACTGTACTTATGGAGTGTACAACCAAAGCGCAACGTGCTGTTGTGCGTTTTTTTTTGTGTGTGGGCAAAATTACTGCCTGCAAAGGACATTCATTAAGGAAATGCTTCCTATTTATGCTGACAAATGTTTGTCCCGTAAAGCGGTGCATAGCTGGGTAGAACAATTTTCTCAAGGACGCTCTAAAATTGTTGATGAAATCCGATCTGGTCGTCCTGTTGAGATTGCAACAGAAGCATCCCTGCAGCGGGTGGAGGAGATGATTAGAGGCGACAGGCGAGTAACGACAGACTCTGTAGCATCTGAAATAGGGTGCTCACATGGTGCAGCATGCAGTAAAATGCATGATCGATTGAAATTTAAGAAAGTGTACTCAAGGTGGGTACCCAGACAATTGAAGGAGTGTGACAAATTATTTGATGATTGACAGAGGACCTAGTTTGTAGTGTTTTCTGGAGATATATCTTGAATAATAATTAACAAGATAAAGGATATGATTTAGCATGTTTCGTCTAGAGGTCACTCAAATGAGCTAATCATTCCCGCAATAGCCTGTTTTGGAGAACATTTTTCTTTGGCTCAAACCCCCACTGTGAGACCACTATGTATCTACACAGAAATTTATAAAAGAAGTAAAATAGTTCACCCAAGGCCAGAGAAGATCTGAACTATTAGCGCCTGTACAACTGAGGATCCCTCTCACTCAACATAATGTTGCCAGTATGCTATTCGTCCGTCACATACATCTTTCCCTATAGTTTTTGTCATTTTGTGACCTATATCAGTTCAATTAGTCTTTAGGACTTTATTTATTTGTAGACAAACAAACTTCAACAATAACTGTACATTACATCTGTTGGACAAGACATCTACATGACAGTTTCCTGCCAAAAGTGGGACATACATTCACAAGGAATTGTTTACACCACAATTGTACAAGATAGACATCATGTGATACTTGACAACATCTATACAGGACTTTTCACAATATGTATAACCAACCACAGCACTTAAGACAGTCACCAGAGACAACACTTGACAGCAACTGTATAAGAAATTCACTGGGGACTTGTACTTAAACTGATTCATTAAATACACAATTTATTGAGTTGGTGAGTAGAGTGGTGACCATTGCCTCATCTCCTGTCATGTCAACACTTCAATTATTGCATAGAAAATGCATAAAATATGTCACACATGCAGGTTGATAAACAAGATACAACACTTCTTATTTACTCCACCCCCCAATAACTCTCATCCACCTCTCCTCTCTAATTACCACTACACCATTCCGTTACAGTATCTGTATCTATCATCATTTCCTGACTCTTGGGAATTTAGGAAATCCTATCCATGGGCAACTCAAGGAAGAAACTACTGTTCTGGGTCTGTTGAATCCTTTTATCATCAGCATTGATGTTGGACAAGCTCCAGTTAGCAGCTTCCCCAGAATAAGCTTCATGGCAGATTCATTCCTCTTGAAAACAAGATTTGGTATGATGATATGGTACTGCATCTCACGGTTGATCAGGCTGTTAGTGAAGGCTGTCACTGGGTACTTCAATAATGACATACCTAATGTCCCATACATTGCAGCTACTCACTTAGCCAGATCAACTTCCCTACTGTTCCTCACATTCTTCAAGAATCACCGTGTGAGCATCCGGCTGGATATTTTCTAAGTTTTGTCTTAGATAAACAAACACTCCAAGTTACCCCACAGTTCTCCATGAATGTAGTTCATAGAACAAGATTTGATGTTAGTCTCATTTGACCTTTTGACTGACTCAAAGATCACTGTCCAGTTCACCACATTGGTAGTGCTTCAGATTGTGTTTTGCTCCCATTTGTGCATTCAGCTGTTGAGCTGAGAGAAAACTCTTCTTGATATTCCCACATTTTGATAGGGAGTCACATCTGGATCTAGGACTTCTGTTTAGTTGTCCCAGATGATATATGTATGGCCTCTCCACCATACTGTTCTCTGTCGACATATAAAATGGCACAACATCTCTTTACATATGTTAAAAGATAATGTTATTATACATCAACAGACACAGACTGGGGATGGGGATGTTCAGGGAGGATGTTGACCAAAGACACCTCTCCTGGTTTGATGATGCAGTGTATTTCACTCTGATGTACTGTGGGTGATATGTGTTCCATTCACCCTTATCTGTGGTAATCACAAGACCATATGCTGAGACAGGGTAGCTTAACACAATTACAAGCATTTATGTGGTCTAAGTTTCACCATGTTTGAACCACAGTAGACCTGGGCACAAGGAGGACCAGACACAGTACAGCAATCATTGTGGCATAGCAACATGGGACAGGCATTGTGAAGGAAAATGGAAAATAGGCATTTACAACTGCAATATGCAATATGTATCAACTAATGGCATTTACCCAATTAGCAGACCAGACATCCATTCCTATGGCTGTGATGTTGGTGCATGAATGTCCTATTCCATATTCACTTACACAGCAATGCCAGACCTCACCCCTTTTCTCAGACAGACCTGGCTCACAGCTACATCATCTTCATCATCATCATGTGCTCTTTCCCCACTGAGTAATTTTCATGTCTACTACAGTAGGTAACAGTAGCTCAATTGCATAGCAATGGTTCATATATGCACCAAGCACATATGGGAAAAACAGGTTTAGTCCTTGTAAATTTGCATGAGCTATACATTATATTCAGCCAACTAAGACACAGGTTCACACACCTATGGTTCTCTTAGGAACTAGTTTATATGAACCATCCAACAGTAAAGGTAACAGTGTAATGCTGCAGAGAGAAATGGTATTCTCTTGAGCTTAATTTTGCCACCAGGTATCACATGGACTTAGCAATTCTGGCGTGCCACACACAACCTGTTTACATATGGATATTGAAGCATCTTTCCTTCCACTAGATGTGAGAGGCTATTTATTAAATCACCAACTCACTCACTCATTCCGATTCAGACTGCCATATGTTAACTCGCGAGAGCAAAGGTACAGTTGATTTAAGAATAAGTCATCCTAGGCATGAAGAATGCCCAGGGGTTTGGGTTTGCGAATCTGCATGAGTGTGTCATACATTCATCAAGCATACGCAACCAGTCACAACAAGGGATTGATATGCACTTGGAGTATACAGCGTGAAAGACGTGTCAAGGTTGAAGATGCAGTGTTCAGAATTCTGGCGCACAGAAGTTAGGTTTTCCACTTTCACATTTTATTCATAAAATACTCATACATTCTTCTCATTCGTTTATCAGGCACAACTACAACATTAAAGTATGTTTTAAAGTGGTACCTGCTGTCCAGAGAACAATATATTATTGAATCTTTAAGGGCATTGTTGGGTCATCACATCACACTAGCGACCGCTCCTGGTGAAATTCCCGCTCCTACTAATTAGATTTTAAAATATGGCCCAGGAATAGCGTGGGCTCATTACTTATGAACCAATCAAAAGACAAGTGCATACCGCCGCCTCCCCCAACTCGTTCTAGAACATTCGATCTAAGAATAGCCCTTATATTTGGGATGGTCCCCGTTAAGACTTAAAGTATCGTTATGAAATGTGTCGGACTGGGAATGAGGAATTCTGTTTCATCATGCTACAAGGAGGAACACAACATGAACAGCTGTGGCCTGTCTGTGCTCATCTCTGTCGATACGAAGATGAAGGAGAATACATGCTGAACAGGATTGTTACTGGGGACGAATCATGGGTGCATCACTACCAGCCCGAATCGGATCGTGCTTCAATGCAATGGAAACATCCTTCTTCGCCTTGTGTCCAAAAATTCAAGGTTACGCCGTCGACAGGGAAGGTTATGCTGACAGTGTTCTGGGATTGTCAAGGAGTGCTGTTAACCAATTTCAAGAAGACAGGTGACAATGTGAATTCTGAATCGTACTGAGAAGTTCTATCAATGCTTTATGATGCAATTCGAAGAAAACGTCCAGGACTGCTGACTAGAGGAGTGTTGCTTCTTCATGACAATGCCTGACCACATGCGGCTCGATTAACTCAGGAGCAAATTAACCAACTAAGGTAGGAAGTTCTGGAACATTTACTTACATCCCCGCCTTAGCCCGTAGGGATTTCCACCTTTTTGGTCCACTGAAAACCCACCTAGGCGGGAGACATTTCGCGAATGACGCCGAAGTTGAATGGGAAGTGAAAACAGAAAACGTGGTTTAGAAAACAGAGCTCGCAGTTCTCTACAGCCGGTTTGGGAGGACTGATAAAACGATGGGATAAGAGCATCAATGTTGGTGGAAATTATGTTAAGAAATAAAAGGACAATGTATGTATAAAAATAAACTGGTTTCAAGTTGTTATCATATTTAGTTATTTTTCTACATCCATTTATGACTTACTTATTGACGTCCCCACGTATATATCCCTGAAATGTTGTCATTGCATTATAATACATCATGTCTGCTACCGTATTAATAACTTTAAAGTCATAAATGTGACACACTTCTACTTCCCATTTTCCGTCATTAATTTTTGTTTGGCCCACACCTACTGTTTGTTTTGGTACAGAATCTGTTAAACACCAAACACGAGACTACAGTCTTGTTTATGTCGTGGCTGACATTTATAAACAGCCAATTATCATCAGAAATTATGTAGAGATATTGATAGACAGAAGTAAAGGAAATTGCTCTTAGGGGACATATGTCATCATCTGGAGGCGGCAGGTTCGATTGTTTACTGTGTCCAGAAAGCCGTGAAAGCGCTGTCACTGGCTCGCTAGCCTGTCGACCCGATAGTCATGTGTTCTAACCCTCCCACCCACAGCGGAGGATTTAATAAATACATTTGGAGGTCAGCGTGACCGAATGGATAATAGAGCTCGTACTTGAACATCCGGTGCGCTGATGCCGAGATATCGGGTTCAACCCCTACACCGTCAGTTGGAATAAAATGTTAATTTCTCGTCCTTGACTTGGGAACGTAAATTACCAGCACCTCAGAAATCAGAGTGAGTTCGTCTGATGGTGAGGGACACTGGTAACATGTAAAGCTAATCCATATGAAAAAACAAATCTAGTACACTGGAAATAGTAGCACGTTTGTGTATTACGCTTGGGTTCAAAGCGAGCGAACGTCAAACACAAAAAAAAAAAGAAAAGAAAAATACCTGTCACTGTTTGTAAGCGAACCTGGGCAGTTGGTCGAGCTGTAAATGCACAACATTACAGACCCAGTATACTTTCTGTCCGGAGTCGTGGCAGCGTAGTGACTAGAGGCTAGCCTGCTGTTTCGGTAGTCATGTGTTCCATCCGCAGCGAGGAGGCTTCGAATCTTTAAAATTGATCTGGGCTCCCGAGGTCGACTCAGCCTAAAAATGGATACCAGGAAATGTCTTGAGAAGTAAAGACAAACCGTGCAATACTGACAAAATCACCCACCGAGTGTCGATTGGCCTGTACAAATATACATATAGCACTATGTACCCAATGCGCCATAAAAGGGCCATTGACGTTACTACTTTCTTTCTCTCTC
The DNA here is from genome assembly GCA_963921405.1 of Cepaea hortensis. Taxonomy (NCBI): domain Eukaryota; kingdom Metazoa; phylum Mollusca; class Gastropoda; order Stylommatophora; family Helicidae; genus Cepaea; species Cepaea hortensis. The sequence goes on along the minus strand of OY992877.1, from coordinate 143,586,621 downwards.
TATATATATTTTGTTTATGACATTATTCCGATTGATCATCTAATGCCACCGTTTCTCGCCCTGTACTTTGTGGTGACACACATAGCCGTTCACATCTCATATATCCAGCCTGGATTTGCCCCTCGTGTATATTCCTCGGAGAAGCTACTCGAAAACTATACAAGTTCCGGAATCCTCCATTAATTTAAAGAAAAAAATCCTCGAAGCAATTTCCTGCTATGCGTCTGTGATATGCTAGGGCCATAACATTTTGTAGACCTGAATGCACAGATGCATAGGTGGCTAGTATATCCCTCACTTAGCAGGCGATGAGCCTAGGCGACAAACCCTCGCCCGACCGTGCATATGACATTATCAGCGCTGTTTCCTTCGTTAATGCGCCCGCTATTAATTACTCCACAACAATGACACAGATAAGTAACTTTTGTATTTGTATTTTCATGTAGTGCTTTCTATGTAGTTGTGTCGGTATGTGTTTGTTTTTTATGTGCTGATGAAGGCTTTAGCCGTAACGTCCACTATGTTACTTGTTATCGTATTCTTGTAACGCTTACCGTCTACGTCTCGTCTTTATTAGTGATTCATTTATCACTACTACTTAAATAAGGTCGCGATAAATTTCTTCCCCAGGGCACACGAAGAGAATCAAAAGCTACAGAAAGAGCTCTGTATCCTAAAACATGAATATGGACTACTCAGTACCAAGCATGAATATTTTGTGAATAGATACGGAGAAGGCGGAAATGAACAAAAAGGCAAGGCATCAGTTAAATATAATCAAACATACCATAATGACAAGTTTTAATTCATGGTTAAAGCTGTTGAATTGTAGGGTTGTCATCGTACTTTTGTTAATTTTCTACGATGCAACATTCACGAATGCGGTACACAATGTACACAATGTAAACCAGGAATGTACAAATACTGCATCTTACATGTTTCTGTTTTGAGTAATGGTTCTATGTTAATCGAATGAAACCAAATGACTGATTACAAGAAATTGCTTCTGTATGTTGTCAGAGTCTCACCCGAGGATAGAACGCGTTGTCTGCACCAACGCCCGACAATGCAACGCCAAGATATTATAAGCCCTACAGTTATAATGCGGCGGCCTCACTAGCGCCAGGCAGCCAGCGCTCGATAGTGTAGCGCTGGGCTATTATAAGCACTACAGGCGATAAGCGCTGAACGATGCTAAGCAGGCAGCTAGCACACAGCGTGAACCGTGAGGGGTCACGCGTGCTAAACCAAGCGCTACTAGAGAGTGTGCTGTGTCCAGGGAGACTGAGCTGGACGGTCGTCAGAGACAGACGTGTGAAAGCGGCTGAGAGTTGTTGCATAGCGTGAAAGCTAGCCTGTTTGACAGCTTGAGATGGAGTGCGTGTCTGTGTGACTTGTAAGTTGGAGTGCATTGATATCTTCTATTGTATTGATGTATTGATTACTTGCACTGTTGTAATCTATTGTATATTGTAACTTGTGATTGCGCGAAGCGGGTATTGATTCACGATGTGTGCAGTGCGCGAATAAATAGCACGAAATATCTTATCGGTGGTTAGCCTTGTGTTGTTTAGCTAGTGTAATTAAGATCGTACTTTGTCAAGTGACGAGCCCTAATTCTTGCCCTAAGCAAGACTTTGACAAGTGCGAACGTGGTGGCCTTCGTCCGGTTTATGAATCAACTGTTTACAGAAATGTGCCGATAGTAGATAGAATTTTTTTGGTAACAAATAGGAACATAGCGACTGCGGTCAAAATTTTGGATAAGTTAATTATAATTATTAGTGTAGAAAGCGTGTGCGTTATAGTTTAGAACATAAATATCATTGTGTGAGTTAATTTAATCAAAGCAAAATTACGTTTTTGAACTTAGAAAATTGCAACCGAGACATCAAAGTGACAAAAACAAAATGGCGGCCATGTCCTTGAATGTCATTGAGTAGTGATAGTGTAAGCGAAACGAGTGGAAAGTGTGAATAGAAAGTTGTTGAGTGTGGTGATACGACTAACAACAATACTTGACGACATACAAACCTACAAAAACTTAAGTGACATTGCATACACCACACACTTGCACATGTTCTAATTTCTCTTAGTCCAAAAAGAACAGGTTGTTTGGGGTCATCTACACCTGTCCCTCGGAAACTCCAAAATTTTTTGGCCGACATAAAGTAAAAACCAGTGCGGTTTCGGGCAGTAGTCAGCAGCCATTGCCCAACACATTATCTCAGGAGTACTTGAGTATAAAATTTTTTTTCCCTCTTTCTTATATTTTCGTTCTGCAGGCCTAAACACTAGCTATAATATTAAATACTGTAAACCTTTGAACTCAAATTACTAACAACTTTATTAATTTTGTGTCTATCGATTTCATCATACATTTTGTTCATCATGGCTAGTTTGAACGAGTACATTGAAATGGGTTTAAAAATGAACTATACTGGAGAAGAATTGAGAGCCTGGAGTGAGAAAAAATTTGCAGAATACCTCCTACAACAGGAGAAGATTAATGAACGTGATGAAAGAGCTGCCGAAAGAGCTTTAAAACAAGCAGAATTAGATAATGCTTTAAAACTTAAGCAAGCTGAAACAGATGCAGAAATAAGAAAAGCTGAAATTACATCCCAAACCAGGAAAGAAGAACTAGAAATGAATGCTCGAATTAAACGAGAAGAGCTCGAAGTACAGCTAAAAATTGAGCAGCTGAAAGCAGAAACTTCCAAAGAAAAGGAAGATAGAAAAGCTGACAAAGACCAGCCATATAAGAAATACCAAGGGCTGATTAAAAGTTACTCCACAGGTGACTGCATAGCAGCTTTCACTCAAAATTTTGAATGTATTATGGATCATTATCAGATCCCAAAGTCAGAATGGAGTATAATATATATGAGAAGTCTTTCTGGAGATCCTCTGAAAGTAATAGAGGCCATTCCAAATGACCTGAAGAAAGATTATCAGCATATTAAGACAAAAATTATGGCTCATTTTCTGCTAGATGAAGCAGGCTACAGAGAACAGTTTGGTAAATTGTCTCCTAAACCAACACAAACGTTCTCTGATTACATCTCAGAAATACAAAATGTTTTCTCTAAGTGGCTATCTGCAGCCAAGGTAAATGGTAATTTTGATAAATTGGTGGATCTTATTTTGAGAGATAAAATCATTACATCTCTCCCACCACCATTTTCTAAATTTCTATTAGAATGTCAGTGTGAAAGTATACAACAGATTGAAAGTCGGGGAGCAGGTTATTTTTCAGCCAATAAACAATGTTTCATTACCGGGTTGACGACCACAGACTTTGTAGCAGCCGCTACTTATGATAGATCTAAGTCAGTGCCTTACAACAAACAAACGCCCTATAGGCAATCTGCTGATCAGAGTAACAAATGCAGATATTGTCATTTGCCACACATCGAAACTGATATGTGTGACCAACATCCTGGTTACATGTCTTACTTACAAAACTACATAGCAAAGCAAGACAAGGAAAGAAAAGTATACAGACGTGCCACCAATTGCTTCCTCTGTAAAGCTTTCGGCCACTGGCGTAAAGATTGTAAAGCCAAAGCTATGTCTAGAAAGGCTAATGCAGCTATGATTGATAGTTCGTCATCAGATGATGAAAGTATAGAAGATCAAAATGTAAACGCAGCACATGCTATTGATGTGTTTCAACACGACAAATGTACTGTCTGTGATCAATTTCATGAAGATGGCATTTTGACATGTGGCCATTCAATTCCTGTTACAAATGAGGAAGCCAACTTAGTTGTAAACTCCCAAGGTAAACTAAATATCCACCAGGGGTATATTAACGGTAGAGCTGCCACCGTTTTACGTGATAGCGGCAGTACCCTCATTGGCATTAAGAAAGACTATATTTTACCATCACAATATAGTGGTAAATATGTTACTTGCAGAACTTTCTCGGGTAACATCGAGAGATACCCTCTTGCATGGGCATATATAAATACACCATTCCTCTCCGGAAAGGTTAAATGCGCAGCATTGAACAATCCTTGTTGCGATGTTATCATCGGTAACCTTCCAGAGGTTAATGACATGCCACATGACAGTATTGTATCCTCTGCCACTTGTAACATCGATTATACCATCTCACCATCATCACAAATCACGTTTCATGATATTGATGTATTACCACCCATAAATGAATGTATGTATGCCAATTCGGCAATGTCATCACAGGAATGTAGTTGTGTGAAGGTGACACCAAGTTGTAATATACATGTTAACAGTGATAGTACAAATGCAGTAACTAGATCTACTGCTCAAAGGCAAGATCGAATCGATCAGACAGAGGCTTTACAGCTAATAAGCTCAGTTGTAACATCTCCTGAAACAACTAGGGAGAAATTTATAACAGCTCAAAAAGCCGATCGATCATTGCAAAAGTATTTTAAACTAATAGGTCAAAAGCCACGAGTAGCAAAGAACGCTAAATGGTATTTTGCTCTGAAAAACGGAATTCTGACACGGTACTATACCAAAGGTTCTAGCACTACTGAACAAACGGTGCTACCTTCAGAAAACCGCAACCAAGCATTACAGCTGGCGCATGACATACCCTTTGCAGGGCATATGGCGTATGCTAAAACGCGAGCAAGGTTACTTACTCAATTCTATTGGCCTAAATTTTGCAGTGATACGAAAGAATGTTGTAGATCTTGTGACATCTGCCAAAAGCTTGTTAAAAAGGGGAAACACCCGCAAGCAGAACTGCAAGTCACTGATTTGGCAAGTAGACCATTTGAAAAGATCTCGGTCGATATAGTTGGTCCCCTTAACCACATAACATCAAGGGGAAACAAATATATTGTTACAATAATTGATTTATGTAGTCGGTGGCCAGAAGCCATTCCAATGAAGAATATAACTTCCAAAGATATCATGGAAGTATTTTTTCATATTTTTGCAAGGGTAGGATTCCCTGACACCATTCTTTCAGATCGGGGTAGCCAGTTTATTGCCGCAGCTACACAAGCATTTACTAAAATGTTGGGGGTGAAGCAATGCTTCAACAGCCCATACCACCCACACTCCACAGGTATCATAGAAAAGATCAACGGCGATCTTAAACATATGCTCGCAAAAGTAACCCAAGAGCATCCCGAAGACTGGGACACATATCTGCCTGCTATTGTATTTGCATATAGAGAAGTGCCACATTCCAGCACTGGATTCTCACCATTCGAAATCGTGTATGGTGCCAAACCACGCGGCCCATTATCATTGTACCATTCTATGCTAACTGAAAGTAAAACCATCTGTACACCCATTTCATCATATGAACATGTAACATCATTGCGCGATAGAATTATGAGATCATGTATGTTAGCTAAAGAAGCACTACAAAAATTTGGTGCTATCTACCGACAATACGCTAACAGAGGAAATAGAACCATTACTCTGACGCCAGGACAGGACGTTCTTCTCTTATTGCCAAGTGACAGACATCTTCTGACAGACTCATGGCAAGGACCGTTTAAAGTACTACGACAAATTTCGACGGTAGATTACGAAATTGCAGTTAGGGACAAACACAAAATTTTCCATATTAACATGCTTAAACCATACTACCACAGGGACGACGAACAAGTGGAGACGACAGCAAGCACAACAATAGTGGACCAGACAGACGACAACGATACTGACGAGATACCAACACCAGTCCTTGACACGACAACCAACCTACAGGACATAAAGGTAAATCCCAAACTGACTCAGACACAGATTAACAGTTGCAGACAAGTATTACAAGACTACAGTACAATTTTTTCTAACAACCCAGGACAGACAGACTTAGTGCAGCATCATATTATTTTGACATCTGACATTCCAATAAAATGCAGACCATATTCCATCCCTATACACTACAAAGACAAATTGCATCAAGAAATTACTGACTTAGAAGCAAATCATATCATCCGACGTTCACAATCACATTTTTGTTCACCTATTGTCATTTGAAGAAGAAGGATAACACAATAAGACTCTGTGTTGACTATAGGAAACTCAACGCCATTACACAGTTGGATTTAGAACCAATGAGCAACTGTGAAGACATACTGACGGAACTGACTGACTCACGGTACTTTACTAAACTTGACATGACAAAAGGTTACTGGCAAATACCTGTACATGCTGACAGTATACATTTGACAGCATTTGCTACACCCTGGGGACTATACGAATGGTGCAAGTTGCCATTCGGGCTAGTTAATGCTCCAGCAACATTTGTCAGAATGACAAGACGACTACTGACAGACATTCCCAACATCATTTGGTATATGGACGACATTTGCATACATACAAGCAACATGACAGACCATATAACAGCACTGCAGCAGACATTCGACAGAATTAGACAACATGGACTGACAATAAAACCATCCAAAGTTGATATAGCCTTTCAAGAAATTTCATTTTTGGGCTATAAGATCTCAAATGGCTTCATATCAACTGACGATAACATAATGTCCAGAATTTTAAAATTGTCGCTTCCGACAACCAAGAAACAGTTGCGAAGTGTGTTAGGTCTTTTGAATTATTATAGACAATTCATTCCTCATTTTGCTGAATTGACCAAATGTTTCACTGATTTACTAACAAACAAACATCCAAATGTCATTGTAAATAGCGAATGTTTAAGGCCTGCATTTGCGAAAGTACTATCTTATTTTTCCAAGGAACCCATTCTAAAATTACCAGATCTTAGCACTATTTTCAGGCTAAGATGCGATGCGAGCTCCGTAGCCATTGGAGGGGTACTACTTCAAGAACACGACCAAGTGTTGTACCCGGTATACTACGTCTCCCGGAAACTGAACACCAGCGAACGAAATTACAGCACGCCGGAACTCGAAGCCCTCGCTCTTGTGTTCTCGGTACGTAAATTGTCCAGATTTCTTTTAGGTAAACATTTCATCATTGAAACAGACAATAGCCCGTTGACATTTATCACCAGGGGAACCCCAACTAACCAAAGAGTGGCCAGATGGTCCCTTCTTTTACAGGACTATAGCTTTGAAATCAGACATATCAAAGGCTCACATAACTCTCTTGCCGATCTTCTACCGAGATGTCCTGACGACTCACCCAATAGCCAGGTAACACCCGAGCACATTGCAGATGGTGTATAAACTGCAACCTAGATAGTGCTCAACACCACAGCCAATTGTGACTTCATGTCAGTTACGCTGTGTAAAACTGTGTGATAGGGAAAATGTAATTTCCCAGTGTAAATATAGTATGTACATATTGTTATTATCATGTGAATGAACGGTTCGTATAATTATAAGAAAGTTGCAAGAATGTCATTAATAGTGTAAATATATATTATCATTATAATAACGACACCATAAGTGTCACAGGACAGTACTACAGGACCCAAAAAGACTTACTGAGCTTGAACAAGTACCAAGCAATCCTGAGTACAACTATAAAGATGGTCCACGACGTTTTAACAAGGATGAGTGATGACCGTGACAACCTAATCTGAGAATATGACGGAAGAAGCTATCCTACCACTGATAACAAGATCTGGGTACTCCGTATATTTACAGTCTAACGCAACGAGAGACCTTAATGTGAGTGTGCGGCAACATCTTTACACTTCTGTTATTTATATTACTTTCATAATAATGTACCATAATAAAATATTTGTAAATTGATGACAATTGTATGTAAATTCGAGTATGAAACATTTCCATATACGAAATTGTATATGTCGATTTTTGTTAGATGTAATCTCAGCATCGTAACTTGATTTACTTTTTCACAAAAGTGACCTTTTTGTGCACTTTTGTCAGAGAGGATCAAATTATGACACTAAGAAAGAAAATGGTACCTGTAATTTATTTTGTTGAAAGCATGATGAAATTATTGTCCCGAAATTTTGTTACATAAACAAGGGACATAACTAAATATTGTTGGTGATGCGTAAATATGTATTGAAACTACCATGTTTGCCTAATAGGTATCACGTCAAGAGGACGTCATGTGTATATGGGAAAACTTGCCAAAACTGAAGACCTTCATCGGGCATTCTATTAGATGGGGGTAGATGTTCAATGTCGGAGTTATCTTATAGGTAGATACTCACAGACTCACCTGTTTATTTGTAATTTTTCTTTTTGGTGGAGAGGTAGGGCAAGTTAGCCGTAACTACCGGACTGGCTGTGTCTCAGTGAGGTAAAAACCATGGAATTGATTGTACCTGACAATTATGCTGTATGGATAGGCATGGGGATCATATATATATTGCTTACTAATCACCTGTACATATTAGAACTAATCAGAGCTATGTCAGATAAAGTGCAAAGTTCGATTCTGACAAGATAAAGAACAGCGAAATAGAGTACATGAAAGGAAAACCTTTCATGAAATTAAAGGGGGGGAGGATGTCAGAGTCTCACCCGAGGATAGAACGCGTTGTCTGCACCAACGCCCGACAATGCAACGCCAAGATATTATAAGCCCTACAGTTATAATGCGGCGGCCTCACTAGCGCCAGGCAGCCAGCGCTCGATAGTGTAGCGCTGGGCTATTATAAGCACTACAGGCGATAAGCGCTGAACGATGCTAAGCAGGCAGCTAGCACACAGCGTGAACCGTGAGGGGTCACGCGTGATAAACCAAGCGCTACTAGAGAGTGTGCTGTGTCCAGGGAGACTGAGCTGGACGGTCGTCAGAGACAGACGTGTGAAAGCGGCTGAGAGTTGTTGCATAGCGTGAAAGCTAGCCTGTTTGCCAGCTTGAGATGGAGTGCGTGTCTGTGTGACTTGTAAGTTGGAGTGCATTGATATCTTCTATTGTATTGATGTATTGATTACTTGCACTGTTGTAATCCATTGTATATTGTAACTTGTGATTGCGCGAAGCGGGTATTGATTCACGATGTGTGCAGTGCGCGAATAAATAGCACGAAATATCTTATCGGTGGTTAGCCTTGTGTTGTTTAGCTAGTGTAATTTAGATCGTACTTTGTCAAGTGACGAGCCCTAATTCTTGCCCTAAGCAAGACTTTGACATATGTACTAGGCAGAAGTTACTTTGATTCACTACATCCTAGGGAGTGTCCTTAAAGAAGTGGTCAAGCCGTCTGACTCGGGCTCCGAAGGTTGTGGGTTCGATTCCGATCCGTTTCCTTCGGTTTACGAGTGCAATTTTGTGGAGACTCATGGGGGTCGTCGCTAGAACTACGGAGTGCTTTGTTCGAAATTTTCGGCAGTTCATATGGGATAAAAATCCTGTGCAATGAAGTCGACCCTGTCGACTTTTAAGCTACTTTAAGTGACATCCTAGAGTTACTTTAACTTAACATTGTCAGTCATAGAATATTGTTAGTTTATCCTAACATTATCAATCAACTTACAGTGCATACTAAGAAGGGTGAAGACAGGAATGCTACGTGCAGAGAGGCATGCTTCGATTCAGCAATATAAGGTTGGAAATACCTGTTGGATCTTTTCCCCTTGACAAGCTCATGTGCTGGAAAACGAGCAGACGGACAGATTGGCTGGGTCTGCATCGCTGGGTGTTGGTGCATGATATAGTAGATGTGATCAGGACCCCGTGGAATCATGTATGTTGTGTAGAAGAACATATAAATCACCGCGATCTGGAGAGAATGGTGAGACAGGGAGGGACCAGACGAATAAACGACACTCAGATCTCCGAGGAAATGCCAGACACACAATCAGACTGCAACAGGTAGCATAATTACTGAGACTCTTCGTTGGTTGTTGAAGATGATGACGGAGCATGCATGAGAATGATCCGATTGGAAAGTTGTCGGTTCTTGATTTAATTCAACTCAGCTTTGCCAATAATAGATTATTGTTACTTTAACTTACCGCAGACGGTCCTGGATTGTGCTTAAACTTAGCTCATTAAATCACAGGCACATGCTATTTCAGTCTACATTATTATTATTATTATTATTATTATTATTATTATTATTATTATTATTATTATTATTATTATTATTATTATTATTATTATTATTATTGTGCTAATTCCGGTGAAAGTAGAGCATAATATACAACTATAAAAAAAAGAGACAAACAGCGGTGTTTAGTAACGTAATGAGAGGAGAGGCATTGGAAAACAACATGACGACTGGACAGGTCTGCGGTAGAAAAGGCAGATACAGACAGAGAGAAATAATCCTGGATGGCCTAAAACGGTGACCAGGAGGAAATGTATCTATATAGTCGATCCAGAGAACCAAGGGCCGAGATATGTGAAGATAACGAACACCTGTATCAGCATATATCAAATCCTTGTTGAAGAGTCACTCTTATCACAGCCCACAAAAAGACTCTTGATCTCCGGCCAGTTTCCCAGCCTCATGATTTTCATGCTAATGGTGTATCTTGGTAAGATTATGTTTATTTGGTTGCAGCGGCTCTTTGAGCGGGTGTGACCTTTGGTTCCTCATCTACCCTGTAGAAAGATACCAGGATAGATGATCAGCCCCTGCCTTAAGGGTCGTTGTCGAATACATCGATCCTCCTTCTGATATCACCACACATAGATAAATCACACAAACATACACAAACACGTACACTTAGAGAATTATAAAGGCCTGGTAGAAAGGAGTGCTCTTCGGTCTTGTGATGAGAAGAGAAGTATTGGAGAACATCGTGACTACTGGAAATATTAGTGATAAAAGAGGCAGGGGCAGACCAAGGGAGATGGTGCTTGATGTTTAAGACTATGGCATGGAGGAATATCAGCATTGGATTAGGACAGCAAGGACCGAGATCTGTAGCAAGATATAAACGCTTAAGCTTTTTGGCAGGGCACGTCATGATACTGAAAACACAAATATTAGCTATTAGTTTTCGTGTGCCGGTCTCCAAGGCCTAGGTGTTAAATGACTTTCTCCGTAATCCTGTTTATCCATGTAGGGTAACGTATCGCGTGAGAATTGGAAGCGGTTCTCGCCGCGTTGGTAACTTACGGGATAAGTGAGCCAGCCGCTCAGAAAGCAATGGCAAACTACTGAGCGTAATCTTGCCAAGAAATCAACGACAGCGGTAAAATGCTGGTGTTGACAGCGATGTCCTGTAAACGGATTGCGAAAAAAAAGTGTACGTGTCCCCCCAAAAATCAGTCGTTTTTCAAGCTTGTGGGGAGTAAATTTCGGGTCAAGATTGGTCATTGTTATTTAAAACTCGTTGCTTCAGGTCAACTTATAATTGTACATTCCCCCGTTTGTCAATGTGAAATTGACCTGGACTCCCAGGACAACCCAGCCTTAAATGAGTAACAGGAAATGTTATGGGAAGTAAACATGAGTGGCTCGATTTTGACCATAACACGCATCGAGTGCCGGGTGGATAGCACCCTATACAAATACACCTCATGACATGAACAGGGATGCTCTGTTTCACTAGATCTACTTCTCAACACAGTTTATAGAAGTGATTTCCAGAAATACTGGCCTGGAATACGGGCCGTTAATTTTACTTCATCTGGACATCCAGAGCCTCAACTACAGGAGTAACTCTATGTGGAATTTGGTAAATATAGAGTTGTTGAGACACTTCAAATGGTGGTATTAAATGTGAAGTTAAATACTCTTTTAATTGTCTGGATGCGCATTGGACATATGGTGCCAGACCTACATTTCTATTGGCCAAGTGGCATATTTCAGGGCTGATGTGGCCAGTATCACATCGTCCGTCTTTGCTCCCAAGATGTTTCCCAGTACCCATTTAAACTTTGAGCCCAGATAAACTTTAAACATCCGCTTCCATGAGGATACAAACCTATGACCACGCCTACCAACTACGCTACCGCTCCTCCCGACCACTTATGTATAGTAATTGTTCATGGGCAGTTTGGAATATATAAAGCTAGCTGATGAATTCAACAGTAGCTGTGTCATGTCAAAATAATACCATTATTAGAATTATACACCTATCATGTTATATATTATTGTTTGTAATATTCATTCATTCCTTCATTCAGTAGCATGTCCTTCGCAGAACCTCGCTCCTATAACAACCTTCCGGAAAACCTCTCGATCATAAGCAAGAAGTCGCGCGCCCGATACACCCATCTGGAGATCAATCGCCACATCCTGCACCCATCTTCTCTTTGGCCTTCCTCTTCCCCTCTTCCCAGGCATACCCTTCCATTATTGTTCTCTCCAAACTTTCGTGAAGTTTCAAGTGACCAAAATATTCAAAATTTCTTTGTTTTATCGTCTTTAATAGCCAACCTTCTTCAATATTCAGCTCTTGAAATATGGATGCATTTGTTCTTTTCTTTATCCAAGATATTCTTAGAACTCGTCTATAGCATTTATATTCAGAGGCATTTATGCGCTGTTCAGTTTGTTTAGTAAGTGTCCAGGTCTCACAGGCGTATGTTGCAATGTAATATGCGTACTTAATATAATAATGTGTTGGTGGATCGTTGGCGTAGCGGTTAGGACATAACGCTAACAATGATCTGAACGCGGTCGGACGATGATTCAGTGTCTGCTCTCCATGTTCACTACGGGAGAGAAAGACTGTCCAGTATTCTACTGTGCACTCAGGCCTACACGCTTGATGGTCCTAACACTTCCCATACCCACAACACGTACCTGCTCCGGGATTTATTTTTTGTTCTTGGTTAATACATTGTGGATATACCACATGGTATTTAAATATGGGGATTATAGAAAAATGGGAAGTATCAACATAATATAATCACGCAATTATAATTCCACACACACGTGGTTAGATTTTCTATGTTGCTAACTATGCTTAACTTTATAGATAAGCACAGTGATATCATATTGAATCCATTCAAAGGCATAAACCATCAGCATATAACGCTGTAGCAAGTGTTAACATAGTAAACACCTCGCAATCAAACATAGCCAATTGTCCTTCATTCTTTATTGCGAAGGTTCACTGTAATGATATGCATTGAAAGCCGTGTTATTTTTCGCCATTCTAGAAAAACAAGAAATTACGAAGATGAGAACAGAAAGAGATGATTTGCTGAAGCAGGTGTCCATCTTACACAACCAGTTGTCTCATGCCGAGGACGACAAGAAACAAGCTGACGACCAACTTACCAGACTGAATTCTGAGCTTGAAGAAGTCAAGGCTGAACTAAAACGGTATTCACAAAAGTGTAATTATATTTACCTTCATTTCACACAATTCTTTTATAGAAGAATGACGAGAAAACCGTAGAGGGAGAGCAAGAGCAATAAAGAAATCTTAAAAGAAGTTAATTCACAAAATGAACTGATTGATTATTCGCATCTGACAGTCCACATTCTTTGGATATGTCATGAGAAAGTGACAACTGGGATATATTGTCACAATGGGAAAGCTGGAGTGGAAGAGAGGAAGGGAGAAGATCCTGGATAGTATGACATAATGACATGGAGGAACATCAGTATCAAAGATGATTGGCAGCACACAAGACAGAGGGCTGTGGACAGACATGATTATTAACACCACACGGCATGGGAAATAAAAAGAATAAATGCTTTGTATAATTAGGAGTCAAAGTAATATTGTCGCTTGTTGACATGCCTCTAGGCCTGATTATCTTGAGTGTAACTTCATCGTGTTAAATTACCTGTTTCCATGCCATTTAGCGTGTTGGGAATATGGTGAGTTAGTTGCGACAGGACGTCGCAGTCAACACCAGCATTTTTGGCTGTTTATTATTTACTGGCAAGTTTACGATCAGTAGGTTACTATAGCTTTCTGAACGACAGGCACACATATCACGGTATGAAAACCAACGCAAAGTGGTCTGCTGCCAAATCTCCCGCAACTGTGTTTCGAAAGCGTTATGCGGGATTACGAATTGCGCCCTTAACCCCTTCGCCACAGAGCAGGTGGGAATATGGTGCTAAACATCTGTAGAAACCAATCGATACTCCATGGGTGACGTGGCGAGTATCTCACTGACTGCCAACAACATCGCAGAGTGCATTCTAGAACTCATTCAATGAAGCCATGGCCACTCTGGAGTCATGTGGTAATTACACAAATACCTTCTTCTAAGGTAATGTTTCATCTCAGGGCCAGCGGTCCGCCAGACTAATTCGCTAACGGACCTAAATCCTTCGTGAAGCGGGATTATTTAATGCCCATATGACCCCGGGTCGACCCAACCCCATTGAATCAGTGCCGTGTGGTCAGGAAAAACAAATGAACATTGAACCATAGCCTCAATGTGTCACCTTGGTGTGGAAATTGGGGAGGGGGGGGGGGGGTTTCCTATCCATAAGTTTGTACAGCTTACATTTTCTACAGCCAACTCTGGTATCATGATACAATCCTTCAGAATCATGATCATGCCTTGTTAACTGAATGGGCATTAGGGTACACTCAAAGATATTTCGATTCAACGAAACGTGAGCCAAAACACTTCAGGTGCTCACGGATGGATATTTTAATTTGATAAAATTTGATTTATTTATTGAATTGTGATCATCATCATCATCATCGTCATCATCATCATCATCATCGTCACCACCACCACCACCACCACCACCACCACCACCACCACCACCACCACTACCACCACCACCACCACCACCACCACCACCACCACCACCACCACCACCACCACCACCACCACCACCACCACCACCACCACCACCACCACCACCACCACCACCACTATTGCCATGATTACCCTTATCACCTTTCACTTTCCTCCTCCTATTCATGATCATATTCGTTGCCGTAGTCGTCGTCATCACGATTACTATAGTTATCGTAATTATCATCACCATCATCATCATAATCTTCAACATTATCATGGTCGTCACTAACATCATCTTTAACATATTCATCATAAGGATTATATTATTTTACGTCATCATTTTCAACAAATGGGGCTGGTTATCAACCAAGATAAGACATAATATATGGTAATTTCAAGAGAAGGAACGGCTAAAAACTCTGGCCACATACAAATAGATAATATGACCATTAAAGGTACGGAAACATACAAATACCTACAAGCACTTGTAATCAGTGACTGGCAAGAGAAGGTCAACCAGAGAGACGAATGGAGACGGCTTGTATCTGCAGCAAAGAACTTCAATGGCTCGGAATGCTGAAGAAGAAGAAGAATTATCATCATGGTCATCATTATCATCCTCAACATCATCATTATAATTATGATTTTTATTATCGTATTCAACGGGACCTATGTCAAATTTTCCTTATAAAGTGCGTAATGAACTATAGGACAATGAAACAGTTAATTACCTGTAAGAATTTGATTCCAGCTTCCAACATGTAATTCATCCTACAGCAATGGCTATTTGATCATATTATTATCAAAAGGAGATTACACTTGCATGTTCAAACGCTGCAGATGATAATGATGATAAGAGGCAGTTGTCAACCAACACGAACATGAACACATGGCACTGCAGACGTCCTAGGACATGAGAGTGCAGTGGGCAACAGAACTAGCGAGACATGGATACAGTTTTAGGTGGATCGTAATGAGAGCGACGTCTGCAAAAAAATCTACATCTTTGTCTTCGCACAAGTTCCGAGGTCAGTGCGAATAAATGCCACGAAGCATAAGTCATAAGTCAACATGAGCTGTTGACATCTACATCAAGTTTGTCCATAAGTGGAGCGGGTGTCGGCCACAATAGTTGTGTGCATAAGGTGAATACGACTGCAACACATGTTTAGCTGTCATTTTACCAGTTCTACAGTTCTTTCACGCATCATGTGCCTTGCCGATAAGCGTGTGCGGTCATGTTTCACCCTTTCACACGATCAGCAAAGTCGTGGATCAGCTCCGTGTTCTTGTCTCGATCATATCACGTGGCTAAACCATCCCGATATTTACTTCTCCGCCTTCATCTTGTTCTTTTCCCTTAATTCTTGCCAGTTGTGACCTAGTTCTCTATTTTATTTCTTCTTATAACCTGTTCAAAAAATGTTGACTGTCTACGTCTAATTTCTGTTTACAACATTCATTTCACATTGTTTATTTTTATTCCTATGTAAATGTATAATGCTCTTGATGAATGAAAGACGAGTGATTGGAAGGGCCGAATGTAAGACGGGCCTGCGCGCCCAATTTGTGACCCTAATAAAGTTGATTTGATTGATTTGATTTCTCTAAGCAGTTGTCAACCAGCACGAACATGAACACCTGACACTGCAGACGTTCTCATCTTCGTCATTTCTGGTTTTTCTGGTATGGCACACGCACACGAGGGGAAGTCATAAAGACTGCAGACGTAAACTGATTAGAGATTGATTGATTGATTGATTTAGGAACCGACATCACAGCATTCGGGGCATTCCCATAAGCGCTCAGTCCCCATCCTCAGCAGCCAGTGAAGAGTTCCAACACCAATAGTACCAGTAGCAATCTGATTATATGTGCGTCTCGCCTTTCCTCTGAGCGTCGAGCGTCGGCCAAATCCCCTCGTCACTCCTCGCTGTCGCATTCTTACCAGACAATGGTGATCCATTTGCTCCTCCGAGGTGTACACATGCTCCCACAAGGCCGCAACCACGTCTGCCTTGTCATGCATCAATACTCCACCAAGTTTTACAGAGCCAGCTAATCTGTCCGCCTGTTCATTCCCCAGCACACCGACATGCCCCGTAGAAAAGATCCAGACGATGCTTGCCACCCGTGACCTTCGAAGCGAAGCAAGCCACTCTGCTCGAAGCTTGCCTGTCATTACCTTCCTCGGCATGTTTTCTGAGTCACTTACAATCACGATGTGTTTTGAGTTGTTATTCGCAGTACCCATTGTAGGTTGGGTTGACCTTTGAGCCCACCAGGTCTGTGGTGAAACAAAAAATAAAAGCAAACCCCGTCTCGAATGGGATTCGTGCACATGACCACAGTGCCGGCTGACAAGCGATTTCGAACAATGGATGTTATTTATTATTGTCTGCCATGCAATTTTATTTGGTATAGCCTCGTTTGGGTATTTTGTACCCAACCAGAGATACCGGGGACATTAAACAGACTCTTGGTTAACTGCTGGAATACTGATTCGGAAAACAATTACATTTAAGTGTTGCGGTGTTTTAATATCTAATCTAGAATCAAGAAACGTAATTTATACTTGACAGATACAACAAGAAAAATAGAGTGCTAAGATGCATAATAATTTATTTAATAATTTATAACCGCGATTTGTCACAACCTCATAATATTTTATAACCGCAATTGGTCACACATAAACACCCACACCCACCACACACAAAACACAATATTGCATTTGCGCGCATGCACGCACACACGCACGCACGAACGCGCCCACACACACACACACACACACACACACACACACACACACACACACACACACACACACTCACACACACACACACGCACACGCACACGAGGGGAAGTCATAAAGGCACTTTACGAAACAACTTTATTACATAAGTTGGAACCAGACATTTTATGTATGTTACTTTTCCACATATTCCCTATGCCAGCAAACAAACGTTATCTACCTGTACTCTTGCTTGTTGACGCCTTTTAGAAAATAGTTTTTGGGTGTGGCATTAAACTAATTTTGCAGCGCTTGCAATATCTCGTTTTCATCTACAAATCTTTGACCCCGCAAAGGTCATTAAAGGGTCCAAACAAGTGAAAGTCCGATGACACCAAGTCATCACCAAGTATACTGGATGTTTTAAGATCTCACATTTCAGAGCATATTGTTTTCCACTGTATTCGCATTGAATGTCGACAGTAATGTGTCTCCAACTACCCTCTGTCATGCGTCTTATATATATATATATATATATATATATATATATATATATATATATATATATATATATATATATATATATATATATATATATATATATAACAGAAATGCCCCTGGTGATGACGAGGCAGAAAATTCTCCTAAGCAACAGCTAGAAATGATACAGAAACGCACGAATGATATCCAGGAATATGATCTTCAACAGGAGCAAGAGAATGTGATGAAGAGCCGTGACGAGGTTAGAACGTTTACAGTGTTTTGTTACCTTAATGTGCTTTCCTGAAGTGAAAAATATATGGATTGGATCTATCTTTTTGACTGTATCTATATTTCACCTTTGAGTGCCTTTATAAACATTTCTTTCAATTCTTGAACTACATTTCTTCGGTTGCATTACTTCGTTCTCTGGCATTGTTGTTAGTTCGATTGCTTACCAAAACAGTGGTGCAAGTTCAATCCCCTGGCAGGATTAGTTTTCGTGTAGTCACCGCTTCTCTTATCGGGAATTATGTTCAAACGGTTACCGAATAATTTTCATATTTATGAGGAAATTATCTTGGAAAGAAAGACCGTGATAATGGGAATTGTTTACCTCGCCTGATAAACCATGACATAGTGTATGTGAATGCTTAACACTTCTCACTCTAAGGGTAATATCTGGCCTGAGATTACCTTAAAATGTTTTTGAATTTAATCAAATGTGTTGCCTAAGAGCTTATGGTGTCCTGTTTCTTGCCAGTTTAAGTATTCAATAAATCAGTCAATGAAGAGTCATCTTCGTATTGAATGCCAACACCCTCTGTCACACGTCTTCACGATACACTTATGTAATCTTCGTTCAGTACAACTCTTACTGTTGTCTTTTCATCTGTAACGTTGTCAGTCTTTTCATCTGTAACGTCGTCAGTTAGTATAATCATTTACTATATCAACCGATAGCTGCAGAACTAACTGAATACAAATACAAAGGCATGGACTTCCCTTGGTTAGTATACTGCTCACAATTTGACTGCAATATATACAATACTAAATTATTGATCTAAATTATATTATGCTTCTCTACATTAGCATGTAGTGATTATAAACATTGCCTTAATCTTTTGTTTGTTAAAATGACGAAAAGTTATAAAATCATTCTATAGACACAACATCTGTCTGATCGTCGTTCAATATTTTTCTCCTCATTGTAACACATTACCCCTCCTGATCGTTGTTCAAAATGTTTCTTTTCATTGTAACACATTATCTACTCCTGATCGTCGTTCAACATCGTTCCTCTAATTGTAACAGACATTATCTCATCCTGATAGTTATTGAGAATATTAAAGTGCTACATAGAACCTGTGCTTTTGTATGGATGTGAAGAGTGGGCAATGAGTAAACATGCTGAAAAACATATGATATCTGTGGAAATGTGGTTTCTGAGGAAAATGCAAAGAATACCACGGACAGACATAAAAACCACTGAACAAGTCCTATAAGAAACAAATGAAGATCGTAAATTGATTAGAGAAATTATACGTAGACAGTCACAATTGTTTGGTGACGCTATGAGAGGAAATTAATTGGAGAACTTGGTGACAATTGGCATGATCGAGGGGAAGAGAACAAGGAGAAGGCAGAATTAAAGACCTGGGTGGTTGACCACATGGCATGGCCGAGACAAGACCGCTGAGCTGATCCACGACTCTGCTGATCGAGTGAGATGGCGAAACATGACCCCCCACGCTTATCGACATGGCACATGATGATGATGATAGTTGTTCGACATGTCTCTAACCTCATTGTAACAGACATTACCTCCTGATAGTTGTTCAACATGTCTCAAACCTCATTGTAACAGACATTACCTCATGATAGTTGTTCAACATGTCTCAAACCTCATTGTAACAGACATTACCTCCTGATAGTTGTTCAACATGTCTCAAACCTCATTGTAACAGACATTACCTCATGATAGTTGTTCAACATGTCTCAAACCTCATTGTAACAGACATTACCTCCTGATAGTTGTTCAACATGTCTCAAACCTCATTGTAACAGACATTACCTCCTGATAGTTGTTCAACATGTCTCAAACCTCATTGTAACAGATATTAGCTCCTGATAGTTGTTCAACATGTCTCAAACCTCATTGTAACAGACATTACCTCCTGATAGTTGTTCAACATGTCTCAAACCTCATTGTAACAGACATTACCTCCTGATAGTTGTTCAACATGTCTCCACCCTCATTGTAACAGATATTAGCTCCTGATAGTTGTTCAACATGTCTCAAACCTCATTGTAACAGACATTACCTCCTGATAGTTGTTCAACATGTCTCTACCCTCATTGTAACAGACATTATCTCCTGATAGTTGTTGAACATGTCTCTAACCTCATTGTAACAGATATTAGCTCCTCCTGATAGTTGTTCAACATGTCTCAAACCTCATTGTAACAGACATTACCTCCTGATAGTTGTTCAACATGTCTCAAACCTCATTGTAACAGACATTACCTCCTGATAGTTGTTCAACATGTCTCTACCCTCATTGTAACAGACATTACCTCCTGATAGTTGTTCAACATGTCTCAAACCTCATTGTAACAGACATTACCTCCTGATAGTTGTTCAACATGTCTCAAACCTCATTGTAACAGACATTACCTCCTGATAGTTGTTCAACATGTCTCTACCCTCATTGTAACAGACATTACCTCCTGATAGTTGTTCAACATGTCTCAAACCTCATTGTAACAGACATTACCTCCTGATAGTTGTTCAATATGTCTCTACCCTCATTGTAACAGACATTTCATTATCTCCTGATAGTTGTTGAACATGTCTCTAACCTCATTTTAACAGATATTAGCTCCTCCTGATAGTTGTTCAACATGTCTCAAACCTCATTGTAACAGACATTACCTCCTGATAGTTGTTCAACATGTCTCAAACCTCACTGTAACAGACATTACCTCCTGATAGTTGTTCAACATGTCTCAAACCTCATTGTAACAGACATTACCTCCTGATAGTTGTTCAACATGTCTCAAACCTCATTGTTAACAGATATTAGCTCCTCTTGATAGTTGTTCAACATGTCTCAAACCTCATTGTAACAGATATTAGCTCCTCTTGATAGTTGTTCAACATGTCTCAAACCTCATTGTAACAGACATTACCTCCTGCTTATAGTTGTTCAGCATGTCTCAACTCTTATTGTAACAGATATTAGCTCCTCTTGATAGTTGTTCAACATGTCTCAAACCTCATTGTAACAGATATTAGCTTCTCCTGATAGTTGTTCAATATGTCACTATCCTCATTGTAACAGACATTACCTCCACCTGGTAGTTATTTGACTCTTCTCTACTCTCTTTCCGTTTGACTCGTGCTCCGAAGGTTGTGGGTTCAATTCCGGGCCGCGTCCTTCGGTTTACGAGTTAAATGTTTCGGAGACTTCTGTGGGTCGTCGCAAAAAGCTACGGAGTTCGTGCTTTGTGTGACGCTTTCCGTGCTGCGGAAAGAGACCGAGCCATATGGGATAAAACCCAGTGCAATGAAGTCGACCCTGTTGACTTTTAAGCGACTTTTCTCTACTCTCATTGTGAAAGACATTACCGCCATCCGATAGTCGGTCAACATTTTTGTGCCTTCATTACCACATACATTTCCTGGCTCAGACTGATTTAATCAACCATCCCCGAAGCCACGCTGGGTCTGAGAGATGACAATACGGCCCATTTCAACAGTGATGGAAAAACAACAAGATAAAATAGGCGTATTAAATAATCTAAATTTCTAAGGAATTATCTTTCAACAGCCATGTTGGTAGTCTGGTCACAGATTATTAAGGTATTAACACAAACCAGTGGTTAAACAGGTGGTGCATAAAACATTTTAAGTATAAGGGCATTTTATGGATTCTTCCACAGTATGGCCCACATAACAACGGCCCAGATACTTTTCATTGTAAGTCTCTCGACCTAGATTTATACAGTGACTCACCAGGTTCAACAGAGCCAAGTAAAACCCAACAGAAAGGTCACTATGGAGGTTGTTTCTTCAATAGTAAGTACATCTAAAGTTTACTGTTTGATCCAGCCAGTCGAATGTAGATTGTTTATGTAATAGTAAGTACATCTAAAGTTTACTGTTTGATCTAGCCAGTCGAATGGAGATTGTTTATGTAATAGTAAGTACATCTAAAGTTTGATGTTTGATCCAGCCAGTCGAATGGAGATTGTTTATGTAATAGTAAGTACATCTAAAGTTTACTGTTTGATCTAGCCAGTCGAATGGAGATTGTTTATGTAATAGTAAGTACATCTAAAGTTTACTGTTTGATCCAGCCAGTCGAATGGAGATTGTTTATGTAATAGTAAGTACATCTAAAGTTTACTGTTTGATCCAGCCAGTCGAATGGTGATTGTTTATGTAATAGTAAGTACATCTAAAGTTTACTGTTTGATCCAGCCAGTCGAATGTAGATTGTTTATGTATTAGTAAGTACATCTAAAGTTTACTGTTTGATCCAGCCAGTTGAATGGAGATTGTTTATGTAATAGTAAGTACATCTAAAGTTTACTGTTTGATCCAGCCAGTCGAATGGAGGTTGTTTCTATTATAGTAAGTACATCTAAAGTTTAATGTTTGATCGAGTCTGTCAGGTGGAGTTTGTTTCCTTAATAGTAAGTACATCTAAAGTGTACTATTTGACAGAGTCAGGCAAATGGTGGTTGTTTCTTTAATAGTAAGTACATCTAAAGTTTACTGTTTGATTCAACCAGTCAAATGGAGGTTATTTCGTTAATAGTAAGTACATCTATTGTTTACTGTTTTGATTGAGCCAGTCAAATGTATTGATCTCAAGCCAGTCAACTCAGTGGTCATTGGTTCAATCCACACCTGGACGACATCAAATTGTTAACAACTGACCTGGCTCTCAGTTCGACCCAGCATAAAATGGGTTCTAAGAATGTCCTGAAAAGTAAAGGCGAGCCGAAATGATATTAATCACATTACCCACCGAATGCCGATTGATGTATACAAATATGGGTTTTGCACCGAATTCCCGATGAGTCTTAAGGTGTGTAAGAGCCCCTTACTTAAAGTCTGGTGTTAGATCATATAGAACTCTTGTGAATATTTAGTTATCTTCATTCGATTTTTATTACAACACATTAATTTACAATGGCAATCTGCGACTGTAGTACGTATACTTCATCAGATAACATTTTACTAAAACAATTATTTCATGGTTTCAGTGTAATATATATTTATTATGTTAATTGTTCATGAAATTGATTATTCCTTTCTCTGTGTGGCACAAAATGAAAATCAATTATATCAATTAATTTAGATATATAACTGAAATATGCACATTGGTACTTTGACGTCTTGGTGAACGATAGTTTGTTAACTGTGCTTAATAAAGCATAATATTTATAACCAGACCATGGATGGAGCTAAAATTCTTAATAGCACAAAGCCTGTGCTGAATTGTAGAGACCATGTGTTTCCATAAAGCGTGATCCCTCTTTCGGCCTGCCTAGTTTACTTCAGAGAAAAGGTAACACAAATACATCTGGGCAACGACAAGCTGCAGAAGCTAACGGATCAGCAAAACAATGCTCTAACTGTCCGCCTGTCGGAGCTTCGATCCTAGACCAGTTGCCGATCAAGGTTTAGGACCTGATCTGTCATGTCATAACATTTAGTCTTTAGGCTGCATTTCCTCGCACCATGTTAAGGCACACACCTTCCCAAGTGCGCTCCTACTCGCATTTGAGTTTGGTGAGTGCCGCCCAACATTAGTCGCTAACAGAAAGCAGATAGTACCGTTTGCTGTCATACGGTAGGTCAATCATATCTGACTAAGACCTGAAAACCTAAAATATGCACCATTTATAAAAATATTGTATACGCCAGTTTGGAAGTCTTAAAATGTCAGTGACATGTAAATCACAACATGCTTATCGATTTAATACTTTAAAAAAAATTACTTTCATTAGCAAATCGGCTAAATACAGTTCTTGCACCACATTTCAGATGCCTTTCATTTAAAATTACACCATTAAAAAAATACAACTTGCTAATTATTAAATGTACGCCGGCTTCCTGGCCTAGAGGTTAGCAACTTTTCTCTGTAATCTCGTATACTCTCGTAAGTAACGTGACGACGGTGAGAATCAGCAGTGGTTCGAATCGAGTCGGTAACTTACGGGGTATGTGAGCCGGCTGCCCAGAAAGCAATGGCAAACTACTGAGCGTAATCTTGCCAAGAAATTAACAATCAGCTGAAAGATGCTGATGTTGACAGCAATGTCCTGTAAAGGATATGGAAAAAAAAAAAAAATAAAAAACCAAAATAAATTTTAAAAAAATTATTAAATGTAGTTTAGGACAGCCGGTCTCTCTGGCCGAGGGGTTACACCACTTTCTCCGTAATCCCGTTTATCACGCAGAGTCTCGTAGCGGGCGAGAACTGGAAGCTGTTCTACCCCCGCTGGTGACTTGCGGGATAACTGAGCCGGCCGCTCAGAAAGCAATGGCAAACTACTGAGCGTAATCTTGCCAAGAAATCAACAGACAGCTGAAAGATGCTGCTGTTGACAGCGATGTCCTGTAAAGAATATGCGAATTAATTATTATTAGTTTAGGACACCAACGTAGAATAAGATAGTTTTTATTATTAATTCCCTTTCATGACCCTGTTATGTTAATGTTTTCCCCTTTTTGTTGTCGCATTAAAACAATTATTTAATGATTTTTATTAAATGTCACAGTGCCAGAAAAGTCAGACAATGATGAAAACAGCCGCCTACAGAATCTCATCTCTAAATATGGTACCGAAATGTAAGCCGCGGATCATCATTTCGCTGCAAAACCTTTGTCTAGATCTGATTTCCCAAATTGTTCTCTAAATATAGATGTCATCATAACTAAACCTCAGTCCGCAAACCTAGCTTGGGTTTCGCTGATCAACCAGTGACAGATCAGACAGTCAGACTGCGACACAGCTTTGTTTGAAAGCGAAAAGTCCACATCAACATCACTAACCATTAGAACTCGCCAGTGCATTCTTGAGACCAGTAAACTCATCATGTGTGGACAAAGTATCAAGAGAAGACAGACAAGAACCAATCATCCAACACTTGACACAACCTCAAGTTTTGTGTCCATGAAAAGAACAATGCCATTAAAATCAGTGAATTTTGTTTACTTTTTTTAGTATACTGTAAAATAGTACGTTTCGATTAAAGTCTTCACCAACGGAACAACAACAACAACAACAACAACAACAACAACAACAACAACAACAACAACAACAACAACAACAACAACAACAACAACAACAACAACAACAACAACAACAACAACAACAACACCAACAATGAAACAACAAGAATATACGACGAACATTATGTATTTGCATATACTAGCGCTCATATGTGTAATATGGAACACAGTGACACACATGCATCTATCTTTCCATTTTGTTTCATTTTCTTCTGTTTTGTCTCGTTCGATATTTTCATTTAAAGAAAAAGTTGTGTTTCGTTATTTTTTGGTCCGTTGATAAGGACTTCGGTCGAAACGCTCGCCTGTGTTTTTCCTTCCATCTAGCTTCTGAATCATATATTCTGTGCTTTTTTTTTTCGCACACCCGTACAAGCTCGGCACCAGCATACCCCTTTTATCGATGCAAAGTTGTAACAATCTTGAGAACCACAATTGTGGAACCGTGTGGAGAATATCTTGGACAAAGGAGAAAACAAACGGTAGGATATTGAGTATAGCAGGTGTTAAATGCAAGCTGTTTCTTTAATAGTGAATGTATGTAAATCTTGGCGGGCCATCCCGCACCTACCCACACACAAAACCTAGACCCACCCACATTTCTATAACTTCTACACAGCCCACCCCCACAATCAACCCCAATCCACCCACACATCTCGAACCCACTAATACACACATCCCCCACACATCCCACAATCTACACACACTCACCCATCCACACATCCTCCCCTCACCCACTCCTCAGTCACTCTTCCTCCAATCACACATACCTTAACCACACATCTCTTTACCACACATCCCCCCCCACACACACACACACACACACACCTCCACCAACACACACATCTCCCCACTCACAAACACATCTCTCCACCCATACACACATCAGTGAGATCGGTGAGGACCGGGATCTTTTCACGTGGATTTTTCGTAAATAAATTTCCCCTGGTCTCTGGGTAGTGAGATCGGACGCCCGTGTGTATTGTTGCGAAGTATCCCTTGGCAGTTGGAAATCAAAAAGAGTAGCCTAACGGCGCTGCCCGGGCAAAATTTCGAGTTAAGAATCTACCCAAGTATTTAAGGATCCTGGCTGGTGCTACGGAGTTCGTGCACTGAGCTGAGTTTCTCCAGACTCAGGTTTGAGTTAGGAGGAGAACGGAGCACTTATGGGTTACACCCGTCTGCCGTGATGTTGATCCATCGACTAAACTAAATTAAACTAAACATACACACATCCTCTCACACACATCACCACCCAAAAACACATCCACCATCCATAAACAAACACCTCCTACCCACACACCCCACCACCCACATATACCCTTCAGACACATCCCCCACCCACACACATCTTCCTACCCAGACACACATCTTACCACCCACACACACATCCCTCATCCATACACTCATCCCCCACACACATCCATCCACTCACGTACCCATCCCTCAACCACTAACACCCACACATCCCTCACCCACCCATCAACAATACATCTCCCATCTACCCACCCACACTCACACACCCAAACCACCCAGCCAAACACACATCCTACACCCTCACATACATCCTTTACCCACCCACACATCCCACACCCAATCACACCTCCCCCACCCACCCACATACCCCTCATCGACACACATCTCCCCTCCCACACAACACCCCACCAATACACACATCCCCCACACATCAAAACGGCTCCCACACACATCCCCCCATTCATATCCCCCACACACACATCCCTCACCCACACACAAACATCTCCCCACCCATTTCCCACCCACACATCCCACACCTACAAACACCCTTACCATCCACACACATATCCTCCACCCACCCACCCACACCTCAATCCACATAGACATATCCCCCATGAGAAGTGTTAAGCTAGAGTATGTTGTATCAACTGGATTGTTAAAAGGGAGAAGAGACAGGATGATGTCAAGAGAGAAGATGCTGAAAAATTTAACCTCGTGGCATGAAGTAACATCAGTACCAGAAATGAATGGCAGTACATGAGATCGTAGGCTGTGGATAGACATGATCACCAACACCATTTTAGAAGAAGACCAAAGTTGTACACGCCCTTAATGTACCGGGTGTTTGTAAAGTCTCATTACACTTTGTATGTTGAACAAATTTTTAAAATGAAGTATATGATGTCATCAAAACGACTGCGTTTCCCGGACAATTAGTAAACAGGCGAACAAATCTCAGGAAGCCTTGGAGATGTGATTTTGTAGAAGAATGTTGAAAATTAGTTGGATAACCAAAAAGAGCAATCAGGATGTTTTAAGTGAAGCTGAATCGCAACGACAACTTGTCACAAACATCACAAAGAGACAGTCTTTGTTTTTCGGCCACATTAAGCGAAGACAAAAACTGGAACATGTTGTGGCAACCGGAAAGATTTACGGAAAGAGAGATAAGGGAAGACAACGTGAAAATATTATTGACAGTTTTGTATCATAGCAAGGAATGGAGTCAACACACGAATTGATCCATGATGACGGAGATCGTAATTTGTGGAGAGACATGATCGCCCACGCCAGCCAAGGCACTGGATGATGATGATGATGATGATGGTGATGATGATGATGATGATGATGATGTCATTAAAAAATGTGCTACACAGTCCATCGTGAAGCAATATGCAGTGAATGCCTGCTGGAGTAATTCTTTGCACTCCAAACAATGGTGTTATCATCGGAAGAAAGAAGTTGTGTTTCAAATTTGTTCAATATACAAAGTATAGTGAGACTTTACAAACACGCTGTTTCTGGATGTGATTAGGGCAAATTCTTCCGTTTACTGAACGATACATTAGTAGTACTGTCGTCATAATGGGCTACCTACCTTTACTCTCCCAAGGTCTCTGATCTGAAGAAGACATCGACGATGATGACTCTCCACTCCTGTCTCTCATCAGACCCACCCACTCCTCAGTCACTCTTCCCCCAATCACACATACCTTAACCAAACATCCATTTACCACACATCCCCCACCCACACACACCTCCACCCACACACACACATATCTTTCACTCATCTTTTCATTTCTCCATTTTCATGTAGTTGGTGTTGCTTATATTTTTTCTTGTCCATCTTTTAAAGTATACATGCTTCGCTGTCTCCAACGGTATATTTTACATAGTATTTTCCCACATAAGGCTAATTTCTCAACAATTCATGTATCCGTTCCGTACAGCTTTGGTGAGCAATCGTGTAACATCTATCTGCTGCTCTAACTACATCAGCGTTTTTTATTTTCTTCTCTTTCCTAAAGAATCACATGCCCCATCACCCCCCCCCCCCCCAGTTTCCTGACTTATTGTGCAGCATTTGCATCCTGGAACGTTAGCGAAGTTGAAAGGAATCTGCTTTGAAATGTTATACGCATTGTCGGAAGAGAAGTTGACACCTGCTAAGTGAGGAAAAAATTGCCCATCTATTCCGCCGTGCATTCGGGCCTACAACATGTGATGACCCTATCAGACCCGTAACAGGAAATTGCTTCAGGACAAAATGTTGTGTTTCAATGTGCACCCGTACAGAAGTGCAGAGCACATACAACCTTCCAGCTGTTACATCAGAGATAGTATTGTCTGTATTGGACCTCTTGGCTTAAATTTCGTCTAGAAAAATTCGGCTCTCTAGAGGCGCGCTGATAGACCAAGTATCAACACTTCAGCCTGTGGGAATGGAACACCGAACTTCTATATATGAATGAACCCTCTATGATTCCATGATACCTGATGTTGAAATGTATCAAACAAACATTTCACTAACAATTAATATGCTTTAATATGCTACTTTTATCAGTTTAATATATAAACATATTTGTACTCTCTTGAAGTATATCTATTAGTTATTAGTATTGATTTGTGTATCGATGTCTGCGT
Organism: Cepaea hortensis; assembly: GCA_963921405.1. NCBI lineage: Eukaryota > Metazoa > Mollusca > Gastropoda > Stylommatophora > Helicidae > Cepaea > Cepaea hortensis. The sequence continues at coordinate 143,557,657 of OY992877.1, read as the reverse complement.
AGCCACGTATATCAAATTATTATATTCGTGTTGCAAACACACACACACACACACACACACACACACACACACATGTGCGTGTGTGTGTGAATGTGTGTGTGTGTGTGTGAATGTGTGTGTGTGCGTGTGTGTGTGAATGTGTGTGTGCGTGTGTGTGTGTGTGTGTGTGTATGTGTGAAGACAATTACGTATAACATAGTACTTTTAGCGCAGTATTTAAAGAAATTTGTTATATAAAATATTAAAGCAATTATTGTCTTTCTCATGATACTTCTTAAGATCGGGGAATAAAAATGTTCATATACAAAGCTTAGATTCATAGCATTAGTCTAATCCATTTTAAATTCACAGACACATTAATGCACACTTTCTATTTACATTCACAAAGTGGGACATGAATATGTAATGTCTCCACATCTCTTTACCCTATGCAGTGTAAATGTGAAGAAAAAGTTAGCAGATATAAGAGGACTTAACATAACATCAGCAATATTAGATACGCAAGTGCTACAGTGTCAATCGTAGACAGTAAATGATATCTGCAACATCATATATCTAATACAAGCAATCTAAAGACTACATGTCATAGCAGGGCAACTAGTCTAGGATTGAAACTCCGACCGGCGGATAGTTAGAACATTGCTTTGCTGATCTGGCAGCTTCTACAGCTTGTCCTTTTCCAGATGTATTGGTGTTACATTTCCTCTGGAGTAAACTAGGCAGACCAAAAGAGGAATCGTGCCTCTTTACCTCACCACTAAATTCCCTGGAAGCTGCCTAGTTCTGCCTTTTGCACATTTTTGTCAAGTCATTCGTTTATTTTTCGTTTTGTATTTCTTTTCCGCTTTACTAATCAATCTCGCCAGTTGTCACTACGTTGTCTCATTACGTATTTAAAAGCCTCCCTGGCCATATTTCATACTTCACTAATCAACATGTCGCTGTTATCTGACTCTAGAAAGAGAGCTTCCTCGCGCGTTCTCTTTAAGACGCCCCCTCCCTCTCATATGGAACTGTGTCCATGTTTTTCAGAGACCACATTTCAGCTGCTCCATGGATGCCTATCTCCTCTTAATCATCCTCCCCCTCCCCTTCTCCACACACACACACACACACACACACACACACACACACACACACACACACACACGCACACACACACACACGCACGCACGCACACACGCACGCACGCACGCGCACACACACACACACACATAAGACTGTCATTAGATCAAATAGATCATCAATGTCCCTGTTGACCCCGTATTTGGAATCGTCCATTACCATGCAAAAAACGAGATAAAACATGAGCGAAGACAAACGAGCCTACCATAAATTACTAATCCCTGAGATAACGAGAAAGTTAATAGACTGTACGTCATGAATCATAATTGGGAATCCATTAATCAAAATCTGCTCGGGAAAAGCAGACACACAAAAGAAAAGAACGTGCTAATATCACTCCAAATTTGGAGAAAACCCAAGGGAGTGATTCAAAGAGAGCACAATTAGAAAGTGTATAAAAAACTTAGCCGTAGAAGGAAAATGGATGTTAATTTTATGTTAAACATTCTTTTAATAAGAGGTATGAAGATAATGCCGTTACAAAGTTAATGTATTTTAAATTGAGTATAGAAATTAGGAGAGCCCCGCTAGCACAGTGGCTAGCACGCTTGCCCGTTGAGCAGGTGGTCATGGTTTGGAGTTCACATCGAGCCACTTTTTAAAAAATCGCCTTGGACTTTGACTACTTTCACCGTCACCGAGTGCCGACTGGTCTTTACAAATACGAATCTAGCGTGAAAACGAGACTTTAACTAACTTCTCTTGTTGACCCATCTTTTAAAACGGGTTACAAGGTAATGTGTTGGGAAGTAACCGAGCTAGTGTGATATTGACGACGTCACCCACTCCGTGTCGATTGGTATATTAAAGGATAAGGGATAATAAGGGCTATCAAAGTATATATATATATAATATATATATATATATATATATATATATATATATATATATATATATATATATATATATATATATATATATATATGGAACTAGTACTAAATAACCAATACGCCTCAAGGAATTGGGTCGCTTACTACATTTACTTACATACATTATTGATTAATTAACGATAAAGGATTACAGGTTTTGATTACCTCCTAACACAGCTAACTCAATTCCTTTCCATGACCATCACCTGACTTGGTCCACGACTGCATTTTGGATATTCACGTCACGGCTACCTCTACATCCATAGAGTTACTCCATCATCCGCCACATGGTGAGCTCGACTTGTAAGTAGTAGGACGTGCTACTAACCAAGATCGACAAATAGAATTAGTTGTAAGAAAAAAGAAATTACTTTCATCCTCAGTAAGAAATAAATACCACACAGCATCTAAATAAATGGGAAAATGCTTAGACAGGTGCATCGCTACAACATTCAGGAAACAGACATAGCCTGTTTCGGAAGATGCTTCATAGAGATTAGAGCCCGATTTGGCATGGCAAAAGTAACCTTCTACATGACAAACAATATAAGCAAACATGAATTAATGCAGTTTTACAGAACATAATAACGGAAGACATAGGACGCTATCAGTAAATGTAGTCACTGCAGTGTTTATATGTTGCGTTTTGTGTACTTGTTTGATGATGAAGGCTAGTCCTCTCAACATGCTATGTTTTCAGTAATTGTCCTTCCTGTTGTTTTATATTGTTTACATTTCCACATCTTTACCGAAGTTCCACTAACTTTATTTATAATTTCACATTATGAATGATCTACTCATCAATTAAATAAAAAAATGTCAATTTAAGAAAAGAATAATTCAGATGCTATCTAGAGGCAGTACACCTGTACTTGTATAGGTTTGTAAACACGAACAATAAGCAGACAAGATTAGAAACATAATTGCAGCAGACAAGTAAATTATGAGTAAAATGTAAAGACATCATGGGCGTATAGAAAAACGAATGAGGCAGTTGTTTACAGAAACAAATGAAAACCGCAAATTAAGTAGAGAAATTAAACGTAGACAGTCAATATATTTTGGCCATGAGGATACATAAACTTAAAAATTGGTGACGACTGGCAAAATTGATGGGAAAAGAGTAACAGGAGGATAAGAATGCTCAATGCCCCGAAGATTTGGCCACATGGCAAAATTGGGACAAAAACACAGGATCACACCTATCAGAGACTGGTGACCACATGAGATAGCAAACTATAACCGCCAGCATATATCGTCATTGCACCGTTAAGTAGATTTATTGCGCCTGGGAAGACATCATTTAAGAACCCCGCACCACTGCATTGGGGATATTCCCACACCCCCACCGCCCTCTTCTTCAAAATCCATCGAAGAGTTTCCATGTCTATTAATCAAGAAGCAATTTGAGTAAAACTCTACTGAAGTTTCATAGACGCTTTGAGTATCGCGCAGACCCTCTGACTTCCTTCTGAGCCAGTCTTCTCAGATAAAGACACTGCCTGTTCGCTCTCCATTTGATTCCAGAGATCCGTCTCCTCTGGGATTACTGCTGCAGTGTACAGTGCCTCCATTATGGGACTCTTACCACTCAAATTTAGTTTTTGTTACTAAACAATTGCATTGAATTGGATGTAGCCTGTTCTTTTGGCCACTGCTTTCTTGTTTTCACGGCGCTTTGATATGTGTGGAATTCAAACGCAATTAAAACTAGTTCTCAACTTAGAATATTTAACTCTAACGTTTCATCAGTACAGTTGTGTGGATCTGAACCACGAAGAACGACTTAAATATAACTAATTAACCCCTTACATTCACTAACTGGTGCCTGCGAAGAATAGAAAGGCTAAAATGGTGTGACAGAATCACTAACTCAAGGCCTATGGAGAGAACTTGACAGATTCCAGCCAATCGAGAGGTGAGGAAAAGACCCTGGCGTTGACAAGTGCACACATTGAGAAAACCTAACAACAGTATAGCCAGAATATTCTTTCTCTAAAACCTTCGGGGCAAAATAAATATAGACTAGGATAGAGCGAGAGAGAGAGAGAGAGATAGAGAGAGAGAGAGAGAGAGAGAGAGAGAGAGAGAGAGAGAGAGAGAGAGATAGAGAGAGATAGAGAGAGAGGGGGAGAGAGAGGGAGAGAGAGATGGAGAGAGGGGAGAGAGAGAGAGAGAGAGAGAGAGAGAGAGAGAGAGAGAGAGAGAGAGAACGGATGAACTAACGGACTTTATTGTCAAAGGGTGTCAAATTGTGCACGCAAACCTGTCTTACATTCGGCCCTTCCAATCATGACTCATCTTTCTGACATTAATTATCTATTGTGCATGTTACATTCACATAGAATAAACATTGTCGAATGAGAGAGAGAGAGAGAGAGAGAGAGAGAGAGAGAGAGAGAGAGAGAGAGAGAGAGAGAGAGAGAGAAAAGAGATAGAGACAGAGATAGGGATATAGATATAGATAGAGAGGGGTGGGTGGTTTAAAACTGATTGAATGTCCTAAATGTAAGACACCAGAAGCGATGGAACACGAAAAATAGCTCATTTGGGGGGTGTGTGCAAACTAAGCAAGAAGTGCAGAAGAAGACGGAAAAATGTAAGTGAAAAACTTAAATCTGTCTGTCCCAAGCACAGCACCAATATGATAAGCTTGTGTCCATATATAGCAAACACGTATGTTTATGCTTGGACGGAAGAAACAAAAGACATCTTGTGTGCACACGCAGCACAGTGTATGTATTGCGTGCTTGAAGTAATTCACTGATACTTTTTTCTCATAATGGGTTTTGTTACCCTTGAGTCATCATCATCATCATCCAGTGCCTTGATGGCTGGCTGGCGTGGGCGATCATGCCCCTCCACAAATTGCGATTTCCTGCTGCATGGAGCAATTCGTGTATTGACTCCCTGTCAGTGCCAGGACACAAGACTGACAAGTGATTTCTCACACTGTCTTCCTCTGTCCCTCTTTCCACAAATCTTTCCGGTTGTTACAACAGTTTTTGTCTTCTCATAATGTGGCCAAAATGATGACTGCTCCTTTTTGACGTTTGTGAGCTTGAGTACCACTGCGAAATGTTTTTGGATTGAAAGAGTTAAACAGCTAGGCAAGAAATAATAATATTATAAGCAACACGGCCTTCATCAAACTATCAGGCAACAGAGAGGATTGGAGAGTCATGATAACTGAAGTCTGTTTCAGCCAGCCACTCAAAGAAGAAGAAGTCAGGGTTGACCTGGGCGACACATCCTTGTTCCCGTGTATTTCTGCTGGTCTGTGTGTTTGTCTCTAACTGGATCTCTCCCATATCTCTCTTGCTCGTGCTTACTCGCGCTGTGGCGAAGGGGTCACGGACGCAATTCGTAATCCCCCATACCGAGCTCGAAACACTAGCTGTGAGAGATTTGGAAGCAGACCGTGTTGCTTTGGTTTTCATACAATAGTATGAGTGCCGGTGGTTCAGAAAGCAATGGCAAACTACTGAACGTAAACTTGCCAAGTAATTACAACCAGCGAAAAAATACTGGGTTGACTGCGACGTCATGTGGAAGGATATGCAACTAACTAACGTATAAACTATTGCAGTTTCACAGAAGACGTTACAGACATTCATTTATTAGGTAATTCAGTCCGAAAACTGGCATTGTAGTTTTTTCTTCTTCTTCTTTCTTTCGCTTGAAATATGTCTATAACTGCAATGGTGCTCTTATATTAATTTAACTGTCTTTTTTAGTTCACTCAGCGGATCATAGAGTTTATCTTCCACTGTCGTCTCTCTAGGCCAGAAGGTTCGCCTAGATGTGTTGTAGTTTGGGCAATCCTGGAGTGTGTGCTCTGCTGTCTGCGACGCCAATCCACATGTGCACATGGCAGTTTCACCAATCTTGAATTTTGTATACATGTGGTTGCGTAATCTATTGTGACCTGTTCTGAGGCGGAATTGCAGTTGTCTAACCACATCCTACCACGGACTCGTTTTCTTAGAAACTCTTTTTAGCTCAGTACCAATCTGTGCCGCAGCGTTTGCGCATGCTTTTACGGATATTGAACTGCGCTAGTAACGTGAGCACGTTCGGACGCGGGTTCGTCTCATGGGCTCGTCGCCTGCTAAGTGAGGGAAAGACTGGCCACTTTTTCTTCCGTGCATTCAAGCCTACACAATGTAATGGCCCTATCATGTCACAGACGCATCGCAGGAAACTGCTTGGGGATGGGAATTGTATAAGTTTACAGACATTAATAAACAACATAGCCATGAACCACTCGAGTCAAAGTGCAGTAAGAACACTAGAAGGTATATCAGATATGTTCACAGTCAATACAGGAGTGAGACAGGGATGTGTGCTCTCTCCCCTGCTATTCAATATCTACATGGACAGGATATTCAAAGAAGCAAGCCTTGACAGAACAGATTCAGAAAATTTTGAACACTTTACTTCAGATGAAGCAACAGATCCTCACGCAATAAATGAACTTCTGTTTGCAGACGATCAGTGCCTGTTTTATAGCGACGATGGCAGACTGGAAAATCATATTCATAATGTGAGTTCGACGTGCAGCATATACAATATGAGTATAAATATAACCAAAACCGAAGTAATGCAAGTTAGCGGGTCTCCTAGTCCACTAAGTATACAGATAAATGTCACATCTCTGAAACTATTTAAATAATTCAAATATCTTGGAAGTATGATCACAGAAGATGGCAGATTGGATAGAGAAATCGAAATCAGATGTCACAAAGCAAGTGCACTTACATATCAACTATCACCAATACTGAAACATCCAAACATACATATGTCCTCAAAACGACAGATAATAAACAAAATATTTACACCAGGCCTATGCTATCAATCTCAAACTTGGTCATTATCCAAAATCACACTTACGCAAAATCAGCACCTGTGAGATGATGATGACGACGACGACGACAATGATGATGATGATGATGATGATGATGATGATGATGATGATGATGATGATAAATAAAACAATTGTAAAAAAAAAAAAAAATAAAACTAACAGAAATAACATGTTAAAACGTTTAAAATGCAAAGTTCAGACAGGAAATTAAGACATAAGTAAAAGAGCCTTATTTTCGCATTATTGCGATAAAAATGCACCCTCCCTTCAAAATGTCAGATGTCTGTTTTTGCAATAGATCTTTGTCGCTCAGCCATACAGTTAAGGTGGGTTTGAATAAACCATACAGCCCAGCGGGAAACGATACTGGTGATAATATTTCCGGATATTATCAGATTTCTTGATAAAGGATAAACAATCGCGCGCGGGGCAAATGATCGATACCAGAAAATAATTGTCCGTGAAACTGTGATACATTATGGCTGTAGCTTACATTCAGCTGAATTCCGTGATTGTTGCAGAGTTTCGTGGCAGTTTTAGGAGTATCCTTATGTCTGCTGGTCTCTTTATCATCTGTCTGTTGATCTGTCTTCATGCGTGTGTATGGGTCTGTCTATCTGTATATTTGCCAGCAAGCCTAACAGTCTGTCTGTCTGTCTGCCTGCCATCTATCTTGTCTATCTGCAAATCTGCAGAACTGCCTGCCTGCCTGCCTGCCTGCCTGCCTGCCTGCCTGTCTGTCTGTCTGTCTGTCTGTCTGTCTGTCTGTCTGTCTGTCTGTCTGTCTGTCTGTCTGTCTGTCTGTCTGTCTGTCTGTCTGTCTGTCTGTCTGTCTGTCTGTCTGTCTGTCTGTCTGTCTGTCTGTCTGTCTGTATTGTCTTATTTGGCTACGTATCACTCTGTCTGTATTTTGTTTTGCCTTCCTCGTCGTTAGCTTATTTAAGATTCTTAAAATTAAAAAACAAAAAACAAAACAAGACCAGCTTAGCTATCTATGTTGCTCCATCCATCCATCATGTGCCATGCCGATAAGCGTGGACGGTCATGTTTCGCCATCTCACTCGATTACCAGAGTCGTGGATCAGCTCCGTGTTCCTGTCTCGACCATACCACGTGGCCAAGCCATCCAGATATTTACTTCTCGGTCTACCCCATTGGTCTCTTCCCTTCGATCTTGCCAGTTGCCACCAAGTTCTCCAAGTCATTTCTTCTCATAACATGCCCAAAAAATCTTTGACTGTCTACGTCTAATGACTCTTAATCAGTTTACGATCTATGTTGCTTCTGTAGAGGAATTGCGAGAACACTAACAACGAGAACATTAACCGCTATTCAAACAATCTGGTCAGCATGGCCGAATGGATAAGAGGGCTCGTTCTTAAACATCCGGTGTGCTGATGCCAAGATAGGGAGGTTCAGTTCCTACATCGGTCAGCTGGACTCAAATGTTTACTTCTCGTTGCCTCCCCATCTTTTGCCCTGGGAACGTAAATTACAAGTACTTCTGAAATCGGAGTTGGACACTGGTAGCAGGGAAAGCTAACCCACAGGCGAAAATCAGACCAGTGCTAATAGAAGTAACGTGTATGAACTACGCTTGTGTTAAAAAGCGAGCAAGCAAGCGCGAGCGCGCGCGCGCGCACACACACACACATACACATTTCAATCAATTGCGTACATTTTTATACTGCCTCAACATAAACCGTATTTCTCTGGAAAATTAAAGAGTTAAAGGCTAGAAGACTGACTTCTGTGCGCTGGGGTTAACCTCACGTGGATCGTTCTCTCTTCACAGAACTGTAAGCCGCACGCCGATAGCGTTGCATACAGCTCGAGCACCGAAGCTCCACCGGTGACACTCTAGGGATCAGAGGGAAAACGACACTCTTGTTCCGAACAACTAAGTACGAAAGCCAACCATCGACCTTAAGTGCGCAAGGCAGGTAGATTAACTACTTCGCTAGATTGACCCCCCCCCCCCCCTCTACCTCGCGACGACCAAACTTTGCTCTAAATCCCACAGTTATTTATCAGTTAAGGCAAATGCAATATCATATCAAACACCTACGTGAATACGCGAAGCACAGATTCAACGTATTCTAAATCAGGACAATATGAGAAAAGTAGATCCTGTTCAGTGCCTTTGATTTACCAGCCTAGAGCAGAGGGCAACCAAATTACCAAATTGGCGAGTCGATCGATGCCACGACCTGGGGACGATGTGGTCACCATACTCACATGACATACACACACACACACACGCACACACACACACTCTCTCTCTCTCTCTATCTCTCTCACACACACGCACAAGCACACACACACACTCACACACACACACACACACACACACACACACACGCACGCGCATTCACTCACACAAACACATTCCTGAATGTTCGCGATAAGTAAAATAACGGACGCTTGTCCACGTCTTGAGGGGTGTAAGGGTATATGGCACTAACCTTATATTTCTTATAGACATCTCAGAACTTGAGAGCTGATGTGGTCATTATCGCCGACTTATATGTCTTCCTAGGAGCACAGTTCAATAACAATAATGATAATAATAATAAATAATAGAACTAAGCACTCTTTTAGCTGGAGGTAGACTGTGCATATCTAAACTGTAAGTAGGTCAACGCGAAGAACTCTTTTACAGCTAAGGTGAATTGGACATATGTGTTAGACTCATATACAGGGTGTATTTTTAATGACTGTGCAGTGTTTAAAAATATTGCCAGTCCAAGTTTTGTATTTACCTATTATGTTGCATGAACTTTACAGAGGAGGAATATAAAACTTGGACCGGCAATACTTTCAAACACTGCACAGAGTTAATAACCATTAAAATACACCCTATATTTATAGATCTATCGGTACTCAGTAGGTGATGTGGTTAGCATCACGCCGGTCGTCTTTACACTCCAAGACATTCCTTGGTACCCATTTTAGTCTGGATCGACTTGGACTCCAGATCAATTTTGTAAATTTCGAATCCGCCTCAATGCGAATCGGACGGATGATCACTGGATCATCAGGCGAGCGTCTACCCACTATGCTACCTCGCCTCCATATCTATATTGTGTTAAGTGCATATTTTGACGTTTATGAGGGGTTCCAGAGTAGACAGGAAACGATGGCGGCAGCGCTTGATCTCGAAGATGCGTACAATAGAGTTTGCTATGATATTTTGATGACCGCACTTATGGAGAAGGGGGTCAATCGCTGGTTGGTGAACTGGATAGCAGCCGTCCTGCATTCTCGTCAAGTTGCTCTCCGTCTAGGTGCATGGACCTCAGAGCCACATATTTTAACCCTGGGACTGCCACAGGGATCTGCAATCTCACCAGTGCTCTTTAATGTGTATACGAGCAAGATTGCATACCTAGAAGCACCAGGGGTTGGAAGGATTCTAACATTTGCAGATGATATTCTTGCATACAGGCAGGGGAGAAATAGGGATCAAACAGCCCAGGAGCTACAGGTGACAGTAGACAAAGTGATTGACTGGTGCACTGAAATGAGCGCTGTCATCAATCCGGAAAAGGCGGCGGTGTTGTGGTGCTCTCTGGACAACAGGATTGTGAGAGATGATACCCCAAGCCTCACGATTGATGGTAGAAGCGTCAACAGAGAAAACAAACTGAAGTATCTGGGAATCACATTTGACAGGAGTCTGTCCTTCAAGGACCATGTGGAGACGGTTGTGACAAGATCTCAAAAGGGACTCAATGCACTTAAAACTATGGCTGCAATGGACACAGAGCAGAGAATGCTCTTCACACTATACCAGCACTTGATCCTCTCAGTGATTGATTATGGACTAGGACTGCTCACTGTCTCAAAGAGTCAGCTGGTGAAATTAGAGCGCATACAGAATGAAGCGATGCGGGTCATTCTGGGATGCACCAGAGACACTCCAGTAGTGTGTATGCGTTACATCCTTGGTCTGCCTACTGTTGCTAGTAGGCACAAGGTGATGCAAGCGAAGGCATACCTCAGAGTAGCCGCAGACACAGATCACCCGTTGCATGAGGCGCTGGACGTAGTTAAGGGTCAGAGACTGATAAGAGGGAAATCATGGATGGCTCATTCGGAGGATACGATCAGACAGGTGTGCCCCTTGGAGAACATCAGGCGAGGAGAGGAGTGGGTCAGAGTACCAGCCGTGCAGTCAGACTTGTGCAGAGTTGTAATAACATTGAACCGGGAGTGCAGGGAATGGCCAGCAGGGGCCACAGAAGTGGAAATTCAGCAAATAATTCAGGAAAATTCTCGCCCGGGTGATGTGATTATCTACACGGTTGGGTCAGTGTTGAGAGGTAGGAGAAGTGCCTGGGGGTTCTTGGCAAAAACTAATGGTCGGCGTTTGGTGCAGGAGAGCCTGGCATATGATAACACTACATCTAGCTTAAGAATGGAGGTGGAGGCGGTCAGTGCAGCTTTCCGCTGGATAGAAAACACGATACATACACACATTGTGATTGTAACTGACTCAGAAAGCATGCTGAGAAGGGTGAGAACAGGCAAGCTTCGTGCAGAGTGGCTTGCTTCGCTTCGGAGGTCACGGGTAGTAAGCATCACCTGGATCTTTTCTCCTGGGCATGTCGGTGTGCTGGGGAATGAACAGGCGGACAGATTGGCTGGCTCGGCAAATCTTGGTGGAGTATTGATGCATGACAAGGCAGACGTGGTTGCGGCCTTGTGGGAGCACGTGTACACCTCGGAGGAGCAGATGGATCACCATGGTCTGGTAAGAATGAGACAGCGAGGTGTGACGAGGGGATTTGGCCGACGCTCGGCGCTCAGAGGAAAGGCGAGACGGACATATAATCAGATTGCTACTGGAACTATTAGTGTTGGAACTCTTCGCTGGCTGCTGAGGATGGGGACGGAGCGCTTATGGGAATGTCCCGAATGCTGTGATGTCGGTTCCTAAATCAATCAATCAATCAATCAATCAATCAATCTGTGATATATTCGAATCTAAATGAAACAAATTCAAAACGTATCTTCAAGTAATTGAAAAAATGCTACTTAAGTATCCAGTTTCATTTTTTGATAGTCAATCTGTGGTTGTTCAGTTCAATCATATCATTCTAATCTAACAGTGGTTTGTCATGTGCAGAACCTTTCCCTATAATAGTCTTTCTAAATGTAACATAAGCCATGTCGCTGTCATGTGTAAATTATCTACCACATCTTGAATCTATCTACCATATGGTCTTCCTCTTGTCCGTCTTCCGCGTATACCCCCATTGTAATTAATTTTACTAAACATTTATATCTTCTGACATGTCCAACATATTTAATTTCCTAAATTTTATATTTAATTAATACGTGTGGAATTATGTGGAATCTGTAAAGATGTGATTTCATAGAAGAATTACTAGAAAACCCTGGATGGATTGAAAAGAGTAATGAAGATATCTTAACAGAAGTTAACTCATCAAGAGGTAAGGTTACACGCTTCAGAGGAAGACAGTTCACATTCTTTGGGCATGGCACTAGAGGGGGAACGCTGAAATACGCCGTGACAACAAGACATTTGGAGGGGAGGAGAGAGAAGATCCTGGACAATCTAACAGCATAGAACATTAATTTCAGACATTATTGGAGTGCACGAGACAGAAGGTTGTGAACAGACATAATCACCAGCACCATACAGTTTGAAGTATAAGAAGAAATATTTTAGGGTCATAATAACAAGGTCATAATGCCCATTCATCTTCAATACAGAGATTGTGTTAACAAATCTGTTTGCTGTCTTGTTTGTGGAAAGAACTTGTATTACTTCTCTGTAAACATATTCTCAAAGCCGCATTTTTGCTTTTCAGTTGATTTATTACAAATTCCATGTTCCCCAACAGTTGGTTACTACTCATAGAAACAAAACAATCAAATACAGAGATTCTAGAAAAAAAAACTTGGAATGAAAAGAGCGTTGATGAAAGAAATAAAACAAAGGCAAGTGAAATATTTCGGCTACGTTAAAAGACATAACACTCCTATACAAGTCATTCTGGAGGGTAATGTTGAAGGCAAGCGAGGAAGAAATAGACAACGATACAAGTGGCAAGATAACTTCAAGGGCTGGACGAACAGCAGTCTGACAGAAGCGAGAGACAGAAGGTGTTGGAGGTCCATTGCAGCCAACCTTCATTGTGGAGACGACATCTGATTGATTGATGTTACTATAGGAAATATGCATGCTCCTGGTACTCCGAGATTTCTTGTCCAATTTGCCCCAACCCATAAAGGCTTTATTTAATTGCTATATGTTTTTGTTGAGCAATGTTTGTTCTTGTAATTTCTGGCAGTTCCATCGCCCGTCAGCAGTGAACCCTCAATTATAACGCACACTAAAAAGCATATTGAAGAGGGACTGATCAAATAAAAGACTGGTTTTCACATCGCTCGACATTTTCAAGTGTCGGAGTGGGCTTGAAAGTTATAATGACCATATCTTTGGTTCGGGTTCGTTTCGCGATGCTGACTGTTAGTATGTTTACAAAATAGTATAGTGCAATACACTTCAGTAGTATGTCAGCTCCTAATGACTTAGTATTTAAGGATTTGAATCCTTCGTGGTGACGTCATTTTTTACTATACAAAAGTCATGATCCTACGCTCTGACGTCACCAAACTGGATCCTTTTTGGACATCATTTTTTCAAAAATTGGCGGGTATTTTCTTGGGTCACTTCCGGTTGTCCTGATGAATACTTCCGGTCCCGGGCGAGCGGGCGGGCGGGCGAACCGATGATGCTATCCGACGCGACCCGAAACGACCCAGGGTACCGCAGCGGTGTGGTCACGTGGTGTAATCGAACCCTAGTAATGTAGATCCCCTCCTTCGATGAGGAGATCGAAATGCAATATGACAGAAAATGCTTTATTCCATCTCTCGGGATAACGCGAGTATCCATAGTTGGATGCATTAATAAACTTTTGCACGGCTCAGTATGCTAGTTAATTTGGCATGTTTCCATAGTACCCATGTATCAACATTAAGCGCTTGGTGAAAATCTGGTTTAAAAATATACTAGACAGCCATAGAATATTATAAAAAATTAACCCTAAAACACATATTAAACGGTTAAATTTCTTGTATGTTTAGTGGCTCATATTAATGTCAATATAAAACTCTAATTCTTATTTAAAATAAGCCATAACTTACCAAGATAATCATAAAAAATATGTAATGAAGCATAACAAATAACTTCCCCTAATAAACAAAATTGTCTCCCCTTCATTCCTCCATAACAAATACTACAACAGGTCACCGAAAGTTCAACTCATGACATGTGGTTTATAGTCGAGAGAGGAACATCGTCTAAAAACTGACGCAGGGCTTCTTAAAATATACCACGCGGCGCTGTTGTGTTTCCTTTCCGGCTGTCTGTCTTTCTTTGTCTTTCTTTCCATATTTCATTCTTTCTTTCTTTCATTTAATTTTTTTATTTCCCTCTTTCTGACTTTCTTTGTTTCCATCTTTCTGTCTTTCATTCTTTCATTCTCTTCCTATTTATTTCGTTCCGAATATTTTTAGAATCATTGGTCCAAACATGCCCAGGCATACAGCAACATCGGTGGTCGAAAAAAAAAAAAAAAACCATGAGTCATTGTATTCTGTATGTAGGATCGTATAGAACATTATAGACCGGTTTGAACCGCTTTGTCAAAAGTGAATTTGATGTCATGGATTCTTAAAATATACCAAACGGCCTTGTTCTCTTTCTGTCTTTCTCTCCGGCTTTCTTTTATTCTGGCTTTCTTTCGTTCTGTCTTTTAATCTGTCTTTCTATCTGTCTTTCTTTCTGTCTTTGTTTCCATCTTTCTGTCTTTCGTACTTTCATTATCTTCCTCTTTATTTCGTTCCCAATATTGTTAGAACCGCTGGTTCAGCCCTGCCCAGGCATGCCCAGGCATAGAGCAACGTGGGTGAGTCATTGCTGAATACATGTTTGCAGTAGACCCTATATTTTTCAGTCTTTATTAAATGGGGAAATATGCCCAGTCAGCACGTTTCTAGTAGATGTTTACAACAAACATATATATTCCAGTTTGAACCGGTTATGGATTAGCAATACGGTTATAGCTATAGCCAAAATGTACTACGACATGAAGGGTATAAAAAACAGCACGCGGCTGTTGAAGGTGTCATTTTTTTCCTGAAAGACGGAAGAGAACGGATCGCAAAAGAACCCGACCGAGCTACAGACTACACTCGTGAGTATGTTATAATTATTTGTATGCACCATCCAGCCGCGGGCGGTTCTACCACCTTATTCGATCAGGATAGTCGTGGATAAACGTGGCTTATACCACGTGACCGAGTCATCCAGCTATTTACTTTTAGGATTTATCCGTATTCATATGCAACACGGAAATAAACCGTATACCGCTATATATATATATATATATATATATATATATATATATATATATATATATATATATATATATATATATATATATATAATAGTAAGCCTAGATACTTGAATACCACTTATCATCTTGTGCCGTGTAAGCGCACAACAAAATATACGCTTTCATACAATTTACAGGACGTTGTAGTCAGCGTCAACACATTTACAGGACGCGGCAGTCAGCCCCAGTATTCTTTGTGTTGTCTTGGTTTAAGGGCAAGATTGCAAGTGCATCCTGAGCGATCGGTACGCAGGTAATTATGCACCGCGACACGGCGTGTTGCCAAATCGATCGCCGTTGTGTGTTGAGTGCATTATACTCAGCACCATCACATGCCGCGCCGATTGGTGTAGACGGTCATGACTCGCCATAGAGCTGGGTATGTGACTTTCTAGATCAAAGCTACCGTGATTTTCCTCCATGCCACCCTTGCAATCCATCCACCAGCATCGCTTCTCCTCAATTTGTCCAGTTGACTATGGATGGTTTCCAGCGCCTAGCTAATAAAATGTATTCTAAGCGTCCACTGTTGATGTGAAACATAAATACAACGCCTCCCCCAGCCCATTTTGTCGAGAGAGAGAAAGAGAGAGAGAGAGAGAGACAGAAAGAGAGAGAGAGAGAGAGGGAGGGAGGGATGGAGGGAGGGGGAGAGAAAGAGAGAGTGGTGGTACTGGCTAGTGGTATTCCGTACTAAAGGCGGGCGGCCTTTTGCTCTCTTTGTACTGTTAGATGAAGCTAGTACAATCCATGTGCTCTTTGTTGGTAAATAGTACATTCATAACGTGTTTAGTCTGGTTACTAACAACTAGTTATTTTTCGTCGATCTTTTACAGAAATTAACAAGTCACTCATTTAAACCTGCCCCACATCACTTCTACCACGCACAAAAAGGTATGTACTCCACTAAATGTAACATGTACCGTGTATATGCTTGTCTGGGTAAACTGTGTACCCGGCAGAAAGAATATGGGCTAACTGTATGGATCTCTGGGCACACATACTGAGTGAAAATGGGCTGGGGTGACTGCCTCCTTTACTATCTTGCTATCTGACTAGCTCTTCTAACGTGTCCTACCTCCCATGCTCTGTGTATATCAGACATAAAAAATGTGTCATATTCTGTGTAATTTACAATGTAGGTGCTATATGACTCATATGATTCATTCTACAGATTCACACGGTCTACAACAGACAAAAGAGGTGGTCAACTGAGAACTGCTTAAAACGAAAAGTCAACCATAGGAGGTAAGTATGCTCTTGTTTTCTTACTGTTCTGTGTTATGGATCATAAGTAGTACAGCAGGCGTAAACTAACTAAGGCAGACATGTGGTTCCGCTTCAATGAGGTTATATTTTACTATATACATGATCTATAATATAAAATAGTGTTATGGGTCATAAGTAGTATGCGATGTCTTAACTAAGTGAGAAATCAGGAGCCACTGCCGTGAAGTAATATATTATTATATAAAGACTCTAGCAGCAAAAGTAGGAAATACCAATTCATTAATATTATTACAGGTCATGTGACATTCAAAATTTTTTGCTATTTCTTAGTGAAGTAATTTTATATAACCAGATAATCAATATAATGAATGTAACCTGTTTGTTAAATATCTTTTCTCCACAGTTGTTTGACGTCCCACACATATACGTGTAAAAGAAGCTTGAAAGATATTGCTCATTGTAACCGTTAGGGCAACACACAACACGTCATATAATAAGCGTGAAATAGTGGTGAAAATTCTACTAGTGTGTTGTATACTGCCAGAAGCCGGACAGTACTGAAGACGACCGAAAGCGGTCTATTGCTATAACTATCACCGCTTTTATTGTCTCATCACTATCATCAATTACTACTCCTTGCTCTACTATGACTTCTATTCAGAAATCTGTCTTTCTCTGTCCTATCTGTGGTAAAGAATACACTAAAAAACCAATCTTACTAGCCACATTAACACAGCACACACTACCACAATGCACACATGCCACATCTGTGGCAACTTATACAATAGGCAGGACAACCTAAAACAACATGTAAAAACACATCAGCAGACATCGTCACTGGATACTACAGCCACTACACCAGCAGCATCAGACACTACATCCCGTAAAAGAAAAGCACCAGCAGACACACAGGAGCTTAGGTGTTTTCATTCATCATCGAACAATGCATGCCAACTCGACATCCGACACCTTGTTAACCACGAAAAGGACTTTGACGACTTTATAGAAATAGTTCAGGACAGTGACATGTTTAACTACGTCCTACATAACAGACCTGACACTAAGTACATGGTAGAGACAATCCCCGCGACTAGTTTTTATATATATCACATAAATAAGCACCCAATACTATGTTGTTTAGAGGACTTACCTGCCCACATTAGACATAATAAAGGTATCAATATTTTACAGCATGACTCAAACAATAAGCCATACTCTGACATGTTATGCTTCTACCGATGTCTGGCGGTATTCAATGGGAAACCCGTGGCGGATCTTATGAAACCGACATATCGTTTAGCTAACAAGTGGCAGAAGTATCAAAAGTTAGAATCATTAGACAGCTTCCCGGGGGTTAGACTTATTGACATGCCGGCAATAGAAAACTGCTTTGGGGTAAATGTAGATATTTTTGAGTTCAATGAGACACAGGCCTTGGTCCCCAAACTTTGTAGTAGTGGTAAATATCCTAAAATTATAAGGGTATTACTGTATATGGGTCATTTCATGTACATTAATAATCTTGATAGAGTAGCCAAGTCATTCGGGTGTAGTGAGTGTGGGAAATTGTGGGATACCTTTCGGGATATGAAGAGACATATTCAGACCTGTAATGGGGGAATAACTGTTAACAGTTATAAAGAAGGTGTGTACCCCGTGACTGAGACTGTATGGGAAGCCATCAGTTCATTGGGTTTGCCAGTGGATACTGATTATATCTACCCCTACAGAGCGGCCTATGATTATGAGGCATACATTGTGAAAAGTAATTTACCAGGTGAAACTTAGTCAACCAAATTTTTAGGAAAGCATGTCCCCCTTTTGTCGATAGCCTCTAATGTCCCTGGTTTAACGGATCCCGTCTGCTACATCACAGCGGGTGATCCTCAGGACTTGGTATGGAAGATGGTTGACTATCTGACTCAAATCCCTGATGCAGCGTATACCGAATTACGGAAAGAACATGATTGGGTGTATACAGCCTTAGGGGCTATAAACGAGCACAAGCTAGTGGCTAGGCTAGACGAGTACCTTCGTGAGATGCCGGTCCTGGGGTTCAACTCAGGGCGGTATGAATTGAACTTAGTGAAACCTTATCTGATGGAGTCCTTCATCTCTGCCACTGATGACCTTTTTAACTACGTAGTGAAAAGGAATAATAATTTAATGGCTATATCCACCAAAAATCTTAGATTTCTAGACATTGTAAACTACTAGCCCCGGGAGTTAGTTATTCCAAATATCTAGCTGCTTATGACATCAAAGAGACGAAGGGGGTGTTTTGCTACGAGTATATCACCTCCTTAGATAGACTAGAGGAGATTAGCTTGCCTACACACGAGGCATTTCATTCACAGCTGAAAAACGCCAATATTTCAGTTGCCGAATACGATGAATGCTAACGAGTGTGGAGCGAGAACCATATGTCGACACTGGCAGACCTTTTTGCGCTGGTACAATAATAAGAATGTAAAACCTTTTATTGAGGCATTAGATAAACAAGTGGCATTTTACAAAGGGTTAGGTGTAGATATTTTTAAGGATGCCATTTCTGTGCCCGGGGTGACCCTTAAGTATCTGTTTAAAACTATACCTAAAAACAACTACTTTACTCTGTGCTCCATTAAGGAGAGTGAGCTGCACACCAAAATTAGACAAAATATCGTAGGGGGACCCTCGATCATATATCATAGGTATCATGATGTAGGTAAGACTAGGATTCGAGGGGGTAAGGTAGTTGAGAGTGTGAAAGGGTTCGATGCTAACGCTCTATACATGTGGGCTTTGACACAGAACAGCCCACGGGTTTTCCTGTGATACGAAATGCAGAAGATGGGTTCAAACCCCATAAAACTAGAGTTTATATCATCCAGTGCAGAGAGTGGTTGGCATGGGTAGAACATTCGCTAGGCATAGAATTAAAATCCATGTTTAATGGGCGGGAGATGTCCCTAGGAGAAAGACACATCAGGGTTGATGGGTGGGATAAAGAGGATCGAACTGTCTACCATTTTCACGGGTGCTTATTCCACGGGCACGAAAACTGTGTGTTGACCCGTGGTCATGATGTTAACCCTGTGAGCCAGAAAAGCTTGGCAGAACTGTATGCCAACACGCTTGAGATTCGCGATTACCTGAAAAAAAGAGGTTAACGTCACGGTCGTGGATTTGTGGGAATGTGAGTGTCAGAGTCTCAAAAAGACTAATAGCGCCATTAAGAGTGTTGTGAAAACCACGTTCCCATATGTCGCACCCTGGCATCGTTACGAGGCCATAGACCACGAAAAGATCATAAAGGCTGTTAAAAACGAGACTTTTTTGGGTTAATAGAGTGTGACATCCACGCACCAGACAAGTATAAAGAGCTATTTTCAGAGATGACACCCATCTTTAAAAACATTGATGTGTCTAGAGCCGACATTGGCGAGCTCATGAAGAAGTATGCCGAGACCCTTAAGATGTTGAGCGGCTCACGTCGGACTCTAATAGGTAGCTATGTGGGGGAAAAGATCCTTTTGGCCACACCATTGTTAAAATGGTATCTGACACATGGTTTAGAGGTCACCAAAATATACAAGATCATCGAGTAAAAACCTGAGAAGTGTTTTGAAAAGTTTGGTAAAGAGGTGTCTGATGCCAGACGTGAGGGTGATGTGAATACGGCCTATACTATTAAGGCCGAGACAATGAAACTATTGGGAAACGCAGCCTATGGCAAAACGTTAACCAACAAGGCCAAGCATACCATTGTTTCATATTGTCGCTGTAATGGACACAGATAGCTTGTATTTAGCTCTTAGCAAACCGATCCTAGCACAGACCGTTAGACCGGAGTTTAAGGAAGAATTTTACAGAGTCTATAGCTCCTGGTTCTCGGCTGAGGTCTGTGATAGCCATCAACGGGATTTTATTAGGAGTAGGGGAGTTGTACCAGCCTGTGACGCGTGTAAGGCTAAGCGAGTCTTCGACAAAAGAACCGCTGGGTTATTTAAGTTAGAGTATGAGGGAAAGGGGATGGTCTCCTTATGCAGCAAGACCTATCACTGCTTTGGAGACTATACTAAGACCAGCACGAAAAGGCTGACAAAGCAGCACAACACGCACCTAGACAGAGAAATTTTTCTAAATGTACTTGGCACCCAGACAGCGACTGGTGGGACAAATATAGGCTTTAAGACACAGGATTCCTCTGTGTACATGCATCATCAACAAAGAGAGGCTTTATCATACTTCTACATTAAAAAAAAAAGTACAAGCAGATAATTAGTCCACATCACCCCTAGATATATAAGTGTAAATATGTACCAAAATATGTAAATACGCCGTTTCCGCTATTCCCACTACCTTTTTTCTACTTCTGTTCTATTATGATTGTGGTGTACTGTGAAAATAAAAGACTCAGTGTGGCCATATGTGTGCTTTCCTTGTGACTTGTCTATATCATTGAAAAATAAAAGACTTTCTGTCAATGATGTGTAAAGTCACATGTTTTCATTGAGTGCTATTGAAAAAAATATTGAATATTATGCAAACGAAAATTTATTAGTGGAAAAAATAAAAGTTATGAAACGAAAAATGTTTGTTTTGTTGGTTTATTCAGTGGAATTCTTGACATGTTTTTCCTCGGTTTATTCATGTTGTCGTCTTTCTTGTTTATTCGTGTTGTCATCTTTCATGATGCATGAGGTTGTTTCTTCATGATGATTGTAACTGTGGAATATACTATGAAAAAACAAATGATATGCCAGAGGCAGCGCATAAACACCACACAGAAACAAACCAAGATAACGCAAATTTTCTTTTTTCTTCGTTTTTTATTTTCAAACGTTATACATATTGATTAGTCACATAATTGTCTGGGTATCCTGTGGGTTGTCATCTGACCTTTGTAGACAGAGATCTGACTGCCGGATACACATCTGGGGTTGGTCACACATCTGAGGTACATCAAACATCTGGGGTACAGCAAACATCTGGGGTTGATCACACATCTGCTTGGGTAGAGTCTTTTGACTTGGGTATCTTCGTTTGGTGCCCTTTTTGACCTGGACTTTCTTTCTTAGGTTAGTATCTTGTTTACTGACTGTAACAGACTGCTGGTTGAGTCTATCAAAGTCTTTTAGGATCTCACGATGCAGAGCTATTAGCTGCTCATATTCTTGACGAGTAAATGTCATGCCCAAGGGGGCAGGAAACCTGTTCTCGAATTCACCAAAGAATCGGCGGATGTGTAACTTGGTCATTCCTCTGTATGATGAGACAAAAACGGCCTTGACACAATCTCCCACTGGTCTAAAAATGTCACCATTACGAGTCAGGTAGACCCAGCTAGCTGTGTTGCGTTCTGTAGTCTTCTTCAGAATGAGCTAATGGTACTCGGGTCGGGTTTATATACTAGTGTGTAAACTAATTATAGCGTCTCAGCTGCATTACGTATGGCATGACTAGGCGACGTACTAACCGATCGTTGACCCATTGTTTGTTTAAAAAAAGTTGGAGAATGCGGGTCATGCTCACTCCACGACCTTTCATCAGGATGAAATAGATAGCGTAGAGGCCACAAGCGGTACTTAACAATACTCTTGTGAGACACGGGTATTGTACATGAGTGGTGTGTCTGAATGATGGTCAATAAAATTGTACAGGTCACTGTGTAAGGGCGGCAGACCAAATGAGTCAAAGTACTCGCATTTACCTGACCCGTCGTAGTACATGGCGATCCAGTGGGAACCTAGTTTATAGCTACGATCAGTATTTACAATAAAAGCTGCTGGTCTGCTTCTATCTAGATGTCGAGGTAGCTGATCTCGAGCGCACACTCTGACCTGTAGTTGACGAGCGTACGTATCAGCTAGTAGTATTCTGGTAATCTGCTGTGTGTTCATTATGAAGCGTAATCTGTTAGCGCCTGTCTGGTCTTGGAGACTTCAATTATCCCGTCGTGCTCGGCGTAGACGATGACCTGTAATGGCTCTGGGGTGGGTGTATTGCACACTCTGACCTGTAGTTGACGAGCATACGTATCAGCTAGTAGTATTCTGGTAATCTGCTGTGTGTTCATTATGAAGCGTAATCTGTTAGCGCCTGTCTGGTCTTGGAGACTTCAATTATCCCGTCGTGCTCGGCGTAGACGATGACCTGTAATGGCTCTGGGGTGGGTGTATTGCACACTCTGACCTGTAGTTGACGAGCATACGTATCAGCTAGTAGTATTCTGGTAATCTGCTGTGTGTTCATTATGAAGCGTAATCTGTTAGCGCCTGTCTGGTCTTGGAGACTTCAATTATCCCGTCGTGCTCGGCGTAGACGATGACCTGTAATGGCTCTGGGGTGGGTGTATTGAACTTAAATTCCAGTGTTAAAGGCCCCGTCCTCGGCATCTCAAACTGGTCTCCGTCCAGTAAACTGGGACTCAGATCAAAGGCATACAGCGTATAGCCGTACTTGAATTGATTATAGTAAATTGAGTTGCCGGCGTCTTTGCCTACTAGACCCACGGCTAGGTTAGTACCAAAATACGCTCGTACGTATTGGTTGCGCTCAAAGTCCATGGTCAGGGGCTTGCTGGTGGCAACTCGACCGTCGACGGTTACGTTCAGGTACGTCAAACCAAAAGTTTGAAAATTATACGGGTTATAGCTGTAGGAACCGTTAAAAGCTGCTGATGTAACAAGTCCAATCACGACGCGCGTGGGTGTTTGACTTATAAACAGATTGTCTTGTGTGTGAGATAGCATACCCTGAGGAATAGCTAATGTTTTTAGCACCACACGCTTGAACGGGAATTTCGCGTTAGCTCTCATCAAGGCATTCTCGTGGGCGAGCGCGATGGCCGGATTCAGTCTGGCTTTACGAACAACCATCGTGGCATGCGTTATAATAGATGAATAACCAAGTGCCCCGTCGGGGACCAAGAGGTTAAAGGTGGCCTTGGACGGAGTCAGCTTAATTTTCACATCCACACCGTTTATCATGTAGCTGTCTTGCACAAAAATGTCGGCGTGTAGTCGACCCATCATATCTATTTCTTGACTCTCACTGGCTAGTTGACGTCGTTTTCTTAGTCCCTTGTTGTTTTCGCCTTGCGTGTCATCGAGGAATTTAGCCGTGTCATAGTAATAGAGGGCGGCTGAGAGATGATTCTTTTTGGCTCCTTGCCCAATATTCAACGTCGCTTCCAAGTAGGCTCTATACGGATACGTATTTTCACTAGGGGTGATTAGCGTGTCGTTGAGTGAAACGTCCACTTGAGAAAATAAACTATGCAGGTAATAGTTGACAGGCACGACATCGACCGTGGG
Source organism: Cepaea hortensis (assembly GCA_963921405.1). Classification (NCBI taxonomy): domain Eukaryota; kingdom Metazoa; phylum Mollusca; class Gastropoda; order Stylommatophora; family Helicidae; genus Cepaea; species Cepaea hortensis. The sequence goes on along the minus strand of OY992877.1, from coordinate 143,533,830 downwards.
TGGTAGTTTGTCACCGCTGGGTAGTGTGACTTTAGCTCTGACGTGTAAGAAAGTGTTAAACAGATCCAGATACTCTTCACTGGCACCAGAGATGGCAAATTCTATAGGTGCGCCGGGGGCTAGTGAGGCTAAAGGATGTATCTCCAGAAACTGTCCCTCTTCCACGGCGGTCTGCGTAGGTGGTACACTAAATATATCCAGACCAGAATGAAGACACTCACAGGAATGAGGGTGAATCAGAGCCATTATGCAAAGATATCCGAGTGCTGCTGTTTCTTATTATGAACTCGTCGATGCGAGAGGGTCAGTTTTATACGTTTACTGGACTCCCCAGGTGGCGCTGCACGTCTCTTTCTTCTGATACCGCTACCTGATTGGCTAACGTGGTTGACAGCTCCTTGTAGTAGACGTTGACCAGCTTGCTTGGCGTGATCTTTGAAGGAATCCCCAACATTCCTACCAGTCAAAGCATCTTGGGCCACGCGCAGACCCGTCCCGAGCCCTTCTCTGAGTAGGGCCTTACCACCAGTCTTTAGCCAGGGTAGAATTGTGTGACCGAGTCCACTGAAGAAGCTGCCGATACCACGACCTCTCTGACTCCGACCACCCATAAAGACTGGCATGCGATGTCCAGCTTAATTACAGTAAAAGTCTTCGTACAGTCTGGGATTTTGACGCAGCGCCACGTATTTCATTATTCTAGGTCTGATCTTCTACGAATTCGAAAATGTTACGTCAGCACTGAAGTCCCGGAAGTGAATGAGACGTTTGTGCCCGTATCGGTGGTTAAAAGGATTTCCACCGTGTCGAAGGAGTACCGATTCAGCGGCACGTAATGAGGTTTGTCATAGGCGCGATACACCGACGCCGACAGCTGACTCATGATAGGTACCGTCCTCAGTAATGGGACAATGACATCTCGGACTGGTCTCGCCGCTATGAGATCGCAGTAGACGTAGATATTTTGCAGGTCGTTATTTAGGTCTATCGCCACTTGACCTTCCATTAATGGGTTGACATGTGATATCTTCGAGGATTGAAGTCCTAATATATCCCTCAACTTTTCGTTAAACATAGCCACGGCCCCCGCTTCGAATATTTTCACGATGACTTTCTTTGAGGTATTGTCGAAATATAATCTGACTCGCGGCTGATCATCGACCTCCGACTCTTTCATTATTCGATTCAGCTCCGCTATAAACGCGTCTGGTGAGCTGTATAGGCCTGGGGGACACAATTTTCTGGAATTTCCTCTGGTGGGTTAGTTGTATCTTATCCACACTTCATTCTCTAATACATTGCAGTAGTAGTTGGAAAATTGAATTTCGGCCAGACCCACTTCGTAGTGCTGATTCACCTCAATAGTGTGCGGTAACTTGACGAAATAGTGACCTGGGGTGTTCTTGGGAAACATGTTCCATGAAGTATTGCTCGGTAATGTCACGTAGAAGCTCATATTTTAGGGTTTGGTAGCATGTAGCCAAGACAGCTGCTTAACAGAGCGATCCACAACTTGCCCTTTGGCTGCGTCGACGCTGTCTCGAGACAGATTTAATAGTGATACGCCAATGACGGTGTATATAACGACCAATTGACAGAAGAAGACAATCTCTAGTCGCGGCACTCGCCGACCAAACATGCACCAGACCGAGTTTCTTTCTCCTTCTGTGGTATTTTGTAAGTTAGTTTCCAGGTTGGTTTCTTCCATTAGTATCTGGTAAGGTCTGAGACCCAACTGTTGACTGACTTGGGATACCCGAACCACTTGACTAAGTACTCTTTACCACCTCGCCTGGGTCGTTCTTATAAGACTGATTAGACTCGATACACTTGCTTGTCTCCGACGAGTTGTATTTCTTCTCGGTAGAATGAGCCTTGAAGTTCTTCCCCCGAATCGTCTTTTAGCACATACGTCATCGGACTGGTCTGATTTATACGACTGACGATAAACAGTTCTTCTGTCCACGAGGGCGTATACCCCCTTTTAAAAGGTTGTTTGGGGTGAGCCAGTCGGACTCGATCGCCGGCCGTAAAATACAATTTTCTGTCGAAAGTCTTCTGATACAAGTTATTCCACAGCTCGTTTTGATTCGTATAATTGACTTGCACGGGCGTCATGCGAATACTTCTGTGATACGAGCCGTTGTAGTTGCGGATCAGTTTATCTATCACGTCGACGTAGCGAAGTTTATTGGTCTTTGTGAAATAGCGCCACATTTTTTCAGTGTTCGAGTTTTTCAGCCACACTTTCAGGGTTCGATTGAATCTTTCCACTATCGCGGCTTTCACATCTTCATTCTCAGTGGTAAAGAAATGCACACCTCGATCTTTCAGAAATTAAAAAAAAACTGCGATTGACAAATTCCGATTCTTTATCGGTCTGAAAATTTGTCGGTTGTCTATCAGCAAAAATTTTACTCACCGCGTCCACCAGCTCTTTCCCCACTTTCTTCTCGATCGGGATGGCCCAGGCTTATTTACTAAACACATCGAGACACGTCGCTAGGCACGACATCCCATCATTATATCTTTGTAATTTTCTCATATCTATCAAATCGGCTTGAAACTGTTGATTTATACCACCGGTTATGGTTTGAAGTCTCTGGAAACGACGACGGATCGGTTTATGTAAAGTATACGTATCCTGATGTCGTAGCTAAGTCTCTATATTCTTCAGTTTAGTATTCCGTTTTAGAGCGGCGGCTCCGCCGTAGGCTCCGGGATTCTGAGGGTCGTAGTAATATTTTCTTATTTGCGAGGCCATTTTTCCCACTTGGGTGTAGGTATTCTACTCTTCTTTTTGCTTCGCCTGAACTTGTAAGGTGGCGCTGTCTCGACTGTTTGTTCGACTACTTGACTTTTAGCCGGTTGAATAGGTGGTGGCTGACTTTTAGCCAGCGTCGGTTGAAGCGGTGTCTCGGATAATGAAGACGGTAAAGTGCTGACTTCGGGTTTTTGTTCCTTGATATCCACTGTCCCTAAAAGCTTATGCCTGTACTGCTCAAGACGATTCAGATACCGCTGCAAAGTCTGTTGATACACGCGGGCTTTTTCCCGAGATGGTAGATCTTCGTTCTCCAGGACATGTTGCATTTGAATATCCAAGTCGCGTAAGTTATCTGTTAATGTATCGGGTGGTATATAGGGTCGTTCCAACATCCGTGGGTCGATCAAGATCATTTTCTTCATTATAAGCCCACGACGCCTTTCAGCACGTTGAGAATAGGACCTAATAAAGCGCCTATGAAACCACCTTGCTGCAGGATTTGTTTCCTCTTCTTGATAGATAGCTTCTTACGAGTGAGCGCTCTCAGACTGTTCTTGTGTCGCTGCAAACGTCTCTTCTGAACCGGTGTCAGTGGAACATTACCTTTTAACACATTGTGACAGCACTCGCATATTGATTGGACGAGGTCTGGGGAAGCCGATTTAATTAAGGTTTTCACGTCAGCCGGCTTCGCCTCGCCTAGAAATCGCAGTATGGCCCCGTGACGTTTTATTCGGTGGGACATATTATTTAGGCACGTAGACGACTTGACGCTGATCTGGAAAAATATGACTTCGTAAGCGGAGCTGATCAGGTGTTTTCTGTCGAAGGTCAAACAACGAATAACCGCGTGGAGCCGCTGTCGCGTCCTTAAAACTCTCCTGGACATATGACACGCGGCCTGGATACATCTGTTTGGCCAGGTTGGTAATCTGCGACCCGTCACGTGGGTTCTGAAATACCACTAGGTAATGTGAATTCAAACTAATAGTTCTTTGTTCTTTATTCTTCCCAAAGAGATTCTGGAATATATACACGACACTGAGATTGCGATGATGACTACCTTTCATAAAAAGCTTAGTCATCCTATCATCTGTCTCGGACATTAGGTCATCTATTACCACTAGACGTCATCTATCACCTGTCCACTGTTCCATATCCGGCAAGCCTTCGTTAAATTGAATGCCTTTCATAGTCTCATACATGATTGCCCTTCTCCATAGCACCATATAATCTCCTCTGGAGATCGACCATGTCTGATAAATGAGAAAGAAACTTTTGCACAAAGACGGATTGTCCACACCCCGTTGGTTCCGCAATCAAAGCCGTAAAAGGATGTTTCCAATTCGGATCCATGACTAATAATAATCACCTATCCACCTACGACAGGTATTTTATGGGACTCGAACCCGCCGCCGCTTCCGCACCCCGCCGCCGACCCCCGCCGCACCGCCCCGCCCCGGGACCGGAAGTAGTCAGCAGGACAACCGGAAGTGACCCAAGAAAATAGCCGCAAATGTTTGAAAAAAAATGAGGTCCGAAAAGGATCCAGTTTGGTGACGTCAGAGCGTAGGATCATGACTTTTGTATAATAAAAAATGACGTCACCACAAAGGATTCAGATCCTTTAATACTAAGTCATTAGGACCTGACATACTACTACTCACTTCCCTATGAACCAAGGGTAATGAATGGGGTCATACACAGAAATATCAGTTGTTGCCTTGAGGCAGCACATAAACACATTCTTCACTTTCTTCGTTACTGTTTCTAGGAAAATGAGCCACATCTAGTCACGTACCTCACACTTCAGTGTGTCCGACTTCGGCATGCCTTGGCATAATATCTGCCTCCCGTAGACAGACTCCATCTAAGATAACGTGGTTTGTTTACCCGTGCACATAAACACATTCAACAGTAGGGATTGTCGCTCATAGAAGTAGAAGAAAGAAGTAGAGATTAGAGGACACACAAAACTACATACAATTGAAAGGGGGGGGGGGGAGGGTCGAGTTTGCTGGCCCCATGTCTCCCTGTCGGAGGCATCAATTCTAGTTTCTCTTGTGTTTTCGTTCCATTGCTTTGAACCTGAGCGAAGTCCACGCGGGACTAATCTTTGCGTGTGGGCTAGCTTTGCCTATTACCAGTGTCCATAAGACAAAATCACTCCGACTTCGGAGGTACTTGTGATTTACGTCCCCAAGTCAAGGACGGGAAGTCAACATTTTAGTCCATCTGACGGTGTAGGGATTGAACCTGCTAAATCGGTATCAGCTCACCGGAAGTTTAACAGCGAGTGCTCTTCTCCGTTCGGACATGCTGATCTCCAATTTTCGTTGACATCCAAATGATTGCCAGCGATTATCTTTTAATATCAATGTGGAAAATAAATCTTATAGCAGATAGCGCCGTTAGTATATGAAGTGTTTACAGCAACGATTATACAAGCCTGGATTGACCCCATAGTGGAAGTGGTCTAAGAAAATCCAATCCAGCCCGTACAGGACACCCCCAGGTCACATGATGTTCGTAAACAAACGCGCAAACCACTACATTCGCAGGGTCTTGGCACGTGAACATTAATTATGCAGCGCATTCATACAAACGGGAACTGTGTTAGTACATTGAACAGGACCCTAGCCCGCCGGCCCGGAGGTTATATGTCGAATTCTCACGGAGAAGGATTTAGCAAACATTGACACGGCCTCTCAGCACGACCCAGCATAAAACTGGTACCAGGAAATAAAACGGGAAGTAAAGACCACAGAATAATATAGACCACATCACCCATCGAGTTCCGATTGGTCTATAAAATATGAAGTTAACAACATATACCCAAAAAGTCTCAAATCACGTAAAATGGTCATTTATTTTGTTTTCTTGCTTTACGCTCACATCTTACTTTCTATCACATCGGGGGTTGGAGTAAATAAGAGTTTACAGCCTCTACCTCTGGCTCAAGCTGACCAGGTTCGTCTAACCCTGTTGTCTGTTTGGGCTTTTTACAAAACAAAAAAAGGGATGCAAACTATCGACCCCCCCCCCCCCCCCCCCCCCCCCCCCCTTTGCGGGCTCGAACAAGGGCGAAAAATTCGGAAGGCCCTTGTGATGTTGCCCAGGTTAATAATTTCTCGACAGTCGGAAATAGAAAAGAGCAGACCGTATAGACAGCTACCCAGGCAACGTTTCTACATTAAAACATCTATCAACAATCCCCCATATCACGTTCGAAACATAGCAGTAGGCGTTTTGGAAGCAGACAGCCTTGCGCTGGTTTTCATACAATGGTATGGGCATCGGTCGTTCAGAAATCAATTGTAAACTAGTGAATGCAAACTTGTCTAATAAGTCACAAACAATCAACAAATTCTGGAGCTGACTGCGATCTACGACGGGGCTTCAAATAAAAACCTTAGATTTGTTTTTGGGTGAAATATTCTGGAAAAGTAACGAACAAATGTATCATTTTTTGATGTAGTCACCAATGTATTCAATGCAAGTGCCAATGAAGTAAATGGATTCATGCAGAAAAAATATTCTCTTGGTCGCGTCTGTAACCACTCATGCAGCATCTGCTGCACATCTTCATCGAACCGAAAAGTCTTTCCTCCCAATGACCCTGTGAGTTGTCCAAGCAGGCGGAAATCGCTTGGGGCTAGGCCTAGAGAGTACGGGGCGGGGGGGGGGGGGGGGTGGGGGGGGTGGGGTGGGGGGTGGGGGGTGGGGCGGGGTGGTACACACTGACAGTGGAGTGATTCGATGGTTTCAACCTTTGCACGGGCAGTATGGGGTCGAGCATTGTCATGTTGTAAAAGGACACCTATACTCATAAGTCTGCGTCATTTGGATATGATTGCGGGTCAAAGATGATTCCCGAGTAGATCTGTAAACGTATCACTGGTGACAGTTTTCCCCCTTTGGCATGTAGTGCTCTAAAATAACACATCGTTCATCCCAAAAGAGAGTTAGCTTAACCTTCCCTGCAGATGGCTGCGTGTGAAACTTGTTGGTTTCTGTGAAGAGGGATGGCACCATTCCTTGCCCGCTCTCTCCGTTTCCAGATCGTGGTAGTGAACCCAGGTTTTACTCCCAGTAACAATTCTTGATAGGAAACCATCACCTTCTGCTTCAAAGCACTGCAAAAGTTCTCAACGAGCATCAATGCGTCGTTGTTTCAATTCTGGAGTAAGTTGCCATGGCACCCCCTTGCAGACACTTTGTGGTACTGTGGCACATCATGGGTGACGAGGTGTGCTGAACCTTGACTGATGTCAAGATGTGCGACAATGTCACTCACAGTCAATCGGCGGTTTTCCTCTACAAGACTTCAACAATGCTATCGACTCTGGGGTCACTACTTGGTGTGCCTGACCCGGTCGTGAACAATCTGTCATAGAAGTCACGACGTTTTGAAATTTCCTACTCCACTCATACACTTTCTAAACTGAGAGGCATGCATCACCACATTGGACCATTTTTCGCCGCTAAATTTCTGTAGGTTTCACCCCTTCACATACTAAAATAAACAACAACAACCGGATAACAGAACGCTCCTCCTCTTTGGTACTTGTCAAAAATGGGGGGGGGGGGGGGGGCCCATCTTTAAACTGTCATTATGATATCACCTTATTCGTCTGCGCCGTTATATATCACGTGCTTAACACTCTTGAAACCCTTAACAACAATACTGGCAGGTTACAAGACAACGGCAAGGTTATTGTAATTTCTATCATACTGTTAAGGTTTTCATTTGAAGCCCCCTCGTACAATAAATGTATAGATGTGTGGCTCTACTATACGCACATATTCATCCCCATAATTTGATCCTCGCCGGTGATAAGGAGATCTATGTGAGGGGACCAGAACACGTTTGGAGATATCCGTGCACAATAAAGTTATCCTTTACAAATTAAATCAAATATTCACAAAGACGATCTGTACTCATATCAGGATAAGTCATTCACTAAGTACTCATCTGTACCCATATCAAGATAAGTCATTTACTAAGTCAGATGCTAACCTACATCGGGATACGAAATCCAGACAGTCAAACGCTAACCCACATCGGTATAAAACACATTTGATATTTTGATTACATGAGAAGAAAAGTTCATTGCAACAAGCAGGGAAATTGAGGATATTACAGAATCGGTGGACAGAGGAAGCACATGCTGGATGGTTTGTCGTGTGGTTGTGAAGGAAGATGATCACCAGATACATAATGGCCATGATGATATAGAACTTGATCAAGGGTCTTTCCTCATTTTAATTTCGGTTCACAGCATTCTACGTTGAACCAAAAATCGGCGATATGTAATTTATGTATCATCTTTGCATCCAGTGCACATGATACACGCGCACACAATAATACCGACATGACAGAACATCTTAAGTCTTGTTTTCTGATAAACAAGGATCTAAACTATTTGCACATAATCTTCTTTATCGAATTAAATAATCGCCTTGATGAATTATTATGCTTGACATGTCTATGTTGTTTTCCCCCAGTTGTTTGTTATATATAAATCCATTTTGTTTGATCTCAATGCATGCTTCAAAATTGCCCATATTGACAGTTACTTTTTATGTCGCTACTTCATGTCCTTTGTACTGTGTTTTGGGTGACTTCTTTTCTATATTGTGACTGTAGTTTTTGTTCTTTCACTGCTTTCCCGTAGTCCTTACCTTTCACTTTCATGGTGTTGAAATCTATCAAATTGCACAATTCAATGTTAGTCTTGTTATTAGCACTGTACCGTCAGCCTAACCCAGACGGTTAATATTCTGTCCACGAACTTTCATTCCTAGATGATCTCTTATGGATCTCAGTTTATTCTCCCCGTACAAAGAACATGATAGCTAGCCAGAGAAGGTAATAAACCTGTCTGACGCCATGTTTTATGTGAAACGGTAGACCTAATAGACTGTCCATATATTTTTCTGTCAATACATATTTATTTATGACTCAAATCTTTGCAACCTACGTGAATGTTTTTCAAATATTTTAGCTTTTTCTTTGTTATATACTTTACAGTATACTTTCGAATAATTTGGGCAGCTCATATACAAACGAATTTACAATTTAAACGACCTATTTAAAATGTAAATATGACTATTTATGCCATTCAGCAACGAATCCACACTACTGATCGTCTGCATCAAAGTTTACCCTTTTTATTCCCTATTCTCTAAATGACGTTCAGTAATAAAATCTTATACATTACCTCCCTTGAAGGCAATTTTCTTCCAATCTAATTTCGTCTACAACTGACTCAATGTGTATATGAATCAGCATCCAAATCTCGAAAACATGACGTGGGTTTCTTAAAATAGTATGTTATTTGTACATTTTTAAATATTAAAATATGCGTGCACATATAATATAGTGTATAAAATCTCAGATATCATTTATTGATTTTTGTTAACAGATTCCCAACTGTCTCGCATTACTAACAATATTTTGGTGGCTGTATTCCATGATGCCAAAATTTTCAGTGACAAGTGACTTCTGTTTTCATTTTTACTGTAGGACACATCACAGAACAGATGATTTCCTGCAAGAATTGTTAAATGATATCAGCTGCCATATTCACGGGAAGATCTCAGAGTACCCTTGGACTCTAGCCATAAAGGTTCCGTTTCAAACCCTTTTACAAGTTCATCGTTTGACGTTATTGTCTCATTGAAACCACTGTCTTATTCTTGTAATCTTGACTTCCACTTTTGCCTCTAGCATGTTACATATTTAGCAGCAAGTTTATGTGTCCGAAATATTTTATTTGTGGCATTGTCATCGATTGTTTGGCAAGTATTGTGAAATCGGTCTGATTTCAGTCTCCAGGACTGTCCTAACTGTATGTTTTAGTCTATTATGGCGGGTTCGACCCCTGACAACTCCATCTTGTAGATTGGCAGGTGAAAATGGGTTCGACTTTTTCTAAACCGACAGTCTGAGACGTAGTAGATGACTAGTCTATGAAGTTGGCTTTTTGTAAATATCAGTATGAGGGTGTGGTTCCTTAATCAATATGGAAAGATCGACAGAAACTGACAATAAAGTAAACATCGAGACCTAGATTTGATTATATAAGTCATTTGTCCTTTTTAACCACACCGCTTGTTATGTCGTATAAACATACAGCACAGCCCTACTCCTACAATTTGCAGACGATAGTGCACAGTCATAAACTCCAATTCTTAACTAATGATTAGCTACAATAAAGAGATTGAGGTTATTAAAAAATACATCTTTATTATTCCAAATAGATTAACTATTTTCTTTTAGTTCTACTGTTAACTAATGAAGTAGTACAATGAATTTGCTTTCGATGATAACACAGGTTGAAGGTTAAAATTGCAGTAGACATAGAATGAAGAATATATAGACATTAATGAGTCGTTTTGCACATCATCACCGGTCACAAAAAAAGGGAAACCCGCGCGTGCGTGCGTGCGTGCGCGCGCACACACACACACACTAACACACACACACACGCACACACACACGCACGCACGCACGTGCGTACACACACATACACCAATATGTATCCCACAGAGAATACCTGGCCTCAGCAGGCTTGTGCAGGCTTCTCGTAGATCAGCTCCTAAGAAGTGTCTTAAAAGCATTATTAAGGCCTCCAGACTCACATTGGTTGCTGGTGGCATTGAGATCTCCAGCCAAGACTAGATGGCATTCCCTGAAACCAATAGTGTCTCTATGCCAAGGCTCTTTGGACCATAGATTGGGTTAGTGTTCACAAACTGGATGTTTACCCAGTGTTAGGAAGACATTATTATGACTCTTACATAGCACATAATGGTGATGTAAAATATCCAGCTAGTACTAGATGCATAGACATGATAGTTTTTGTATACCGTCTTAATAATATCAGTCTATTTAAGACCAGTGTCACACACCTGGTGATATCACACGGCTACAATATATGAAGAGTCCATACAAGATCACGGTATCACGGTCGATGAGTCTGTGGTATCACCATTGTCTTTTGCAGCCACTGACGCAACTATTCACCAATGAATCACTGCAGTTGACACATAAGAACACACAAGTTGTAGATGCATCACTGTGCCGGATAGTGTAGAATATATTTAGCAGACCTAGACAGAATGAATGAATTGTTCTTTGAGAGAACTCACTTACATAGCATTGAGTTCATGAGGTGATTACCTTCTTCAGCCATGGTGGGTAAGAATAGGATTGTAATTCTTACAGACGTCTTTACATGTATAAACGGCTACTTAAACTAAACGTAATTCACAATATTCATACTGATACCATTATTACAGTTTACTACTCAGTGAATCAACACACGCCTGTCCACTTGACGGACCTAAAACGGAAGAGTGTCTAAGAATCGGTAAAAGTGGCAGTTGTTCCTAATTAACATATATTTCTTTCTCCATATTAGTTTTATCTGTTTGCAGTATTTTTGTTTTTGCTATGTTAAAATATCTCAGACTGGCAGACAGTTAGAGCATTGCTTTGCTGCTCCGGCAACTTCTGCCGCTTGTCTAGTTCCAGATGCATGAGTGTCACTTTTCCTCAGGAGTGAACTAGGCAGGCCGAGAGAGGTATCATGCTGCATGGGGAACACATGGTCTGTCTATTTCAGCCCAAGCTTTGTGCTATGGAGAGGTATACTCCATCCCAGGTCTTGTTGCAAGGGTTAAACTAAGACCAAAGAGAATCTACACGACTAAACACAAATCTAGCCCCAGGATTAATATTAACACCCAAGATTCTGATACATGCTTTGAGTTCCAACAGCAACTTGAAGAAGCTTTCACTGATACAGCCTGCTGATGTATGTGTTCTTTGATTAGTAAGCTCCTGAATTCTTTTGTGCATTAGTTTGGTGTTTTTACGGTTGTATCGTTTTTCAATTTCTATGCAGTTTTTCTCGAGCCATGCTTCTTTTAGACCGGCTTCCTGGCTTAGAGGTTAGCGACTTTTCTCCGTAATCTCGTATACTCTCGTAAGTAACGTGACGACGGTGAGAATCAGCAGTGGTTCGAATCGCGTCGGTAACTTACGGGGTATGTGAGCCGGCCGCAAACTACTGAGCGTAATCTTGCCAAGAAATCAACAATCAGCTGAAAGATGCTGATGTTGACAGCGATGTCCTGTAAAGGATATGCAAACATGTCTATTTTCTATGCTTCTTTTGCCTCTTCACATAATATTCTGAATTTTCTGTGAAGTTCTTCATATTTGGCAGGATTATTTTTGTTCTGTCATCTTGTTTCCATTAGCTGTAAAATTTCTTCAGTCATCCATGTCTTACGACCCACTTTCTTTAATTTTGGAATAGTTTTTTCTGCAGCACAACTGATTGAATCTTCAACATTTCCCATTGATCATCCACATCTTGAAATAATATCTCTAGATCAGACAATATATCATATTTGTTCTTTACTTCAATGTTAAAATTATCTTGTATTTCTTTGCCAGTTTTCAATTTGGACAAATCATATTTAGGGTTTCCTGTTGTATACTCGACTTTCTTTAACTTTACCCTCAATGTGCCCAAAATTATTCTGTGTGTGATCACTGTTAACAGTCTGCATTGCGGACTGTTTTTACGACTGTTAAAGCATTTTGAAACCTTCTGCTTATCAGGATGTAATCTGGTTTTTAATCCTGCTGTCTGTACTCCTCCATGTCCATAATCTTCTAGGATGCTGTTTTAACCAGGTGTTTCCTACAACCATTTCTTGTTCTTTTTCCCATTCTATAAGTCTGCATCCTCTTTCCTTTCGTTCTCCCAAACCATGCCATGAAAATGTCTATGTTCGTTTCTTTCTTGTATTTGCCATTTAAGTCTTTTATTTCTGTCAGAGGTATAAGTTAGTAAAAGGGCATATGAAAATGTTTAGAATCCATGCCCCATAGCTAACAAAAGAATTTAAATGAATGAATGTTAAGAAGACATTGCGTCATCGCGATAAATATACAGTTGTATTTGTAATCACTTGTTCAATTAAACACAATAAACACGAATTTCTTTATTAATAAATGAGCGGATGTTATTTCGCGATTAGTGCAGACAATTTAATTACTGTTTCGAAGCCTGATAAAGATAACATTAATTGCTGTGAGTGTTAAACTATTTGCATTCTCCACATTTCAGATGTTGATAGCATTCGTAGTCATTTTTTTTTTTAAAGCTGGAGACAACGTATCCTTCTCGTTATATTAATTTAGTCGACCGACGTTCTAGAAGACCACATCTGCGTAAATTGAGATGTATTATGGGACGTGTATCGAATAACAGTTTAGGATATTTTTTGCAATAAGTTAAGTACATTTTGTGTGTGTGTGTGCAAAACAGTACTGTATATTTTAACATGAAGGCATTGATATAATATTTTATTGGAAATGAAACGCAATACAATATGGACAGTTAAATTTAGTTGCATATCCTTTACAGACAATCAACCCCAACATTTATTGTATGTTTGAGACTTTCTAGGCAATTTTATTTTCAGTAGTTTGTCACTGCTTTCTGAACGGAAGATGTTCATACCATTATGAAAATGAACACAAGGGATTTGCTATCAAATCATCTGTAGCTGAATTTCAACCCAGCATTTTGGGATTGTGAAACTGCATTCCCTACCCATAAGTTATGGCAGTAAGACAATCATCATTATGTGCCATGCCGATAGCCGATATTGCGACATCTCACACGAACATATCAGAGTCGTGGATCAGCTCTGTGTTCTTGTCTCGATCATGCCATACTGTCAAGCCATCCAGATAATTACTTCTCTGCCATCCCCTTGTTTATCCTCCTCAGTTTTGCCAATTGTCACAAGTTCTCTAGCTTATGTCTTCTCTTAACGTGCCCACAAACATTTGACTTTGACTGTCTGCGTCTAATTTCTCTAATCAAGTTACTGTTTCTTATAGGACTTACTCATAGGTTTTTCTCTATGTTCGTGATATTGTTTCCATTTTCGTTAGAAACCACATTTCCACGACTATTAGATGTTTTTCAGCTCATTATCCACGTTTCGAATCCTTACAAACGTACAGAGTTGAGCTAAGTTGAGCTAAGAACCGACATCACTGCACTCAGGACATTCCCATACGCGCTCCGTCCCCTCTTTCAACAGCCAGCGAAAAGTCACACTACTAATCGTTCCCACCGCTATCTGATTGAAAGTTCTCCTGGTCATCCCTCTCCGTTTTGAGATTCTACCAAAACCCTGCCAGTCCTCCGTAATCTCATCCTTTTCACAAACGGGTTCTCAATCTGTTCCTCCACCTTCTCCACCTGGTCCCACAGGGCCACCTCCCCCTTGTCCATAGGTAATCTACTACCAAGAGATGCATTCCCTCCTAGCCTATCTGCCTGTTAATTCCCCTGCGCTCCCGCATGGCTAGGGCAAAAAATCAACACAATTCTCACAATCTGTGATCGCTGAAGCGAGGTGAGCCATTCACATGAAACATTCCTTTCCCCACCTTACTAAGCATACTCCTTGAGTCCGTGATGATGACAGTGTGTATTGCAGTGGTCTCCTCTAACCAACGGATTGCTGTTGTGACTGCTTCCATCTCCATTATCATGCTGGAGGTTGTAGCCTCATATGGCATACTCTCCTTTTTCAAGAGTCGTTCATAAGCCTTCGCAATAAAACCGCAACTGCTCCGTCTGTTTCTCACCACTGACCCTTCAGTATAGAGTACAGAGTAAGACAACATAATATCAAATAATAGGATCAACAGACATAAGAAATAACTGTGGCATTAAGCACTAAACACTTTAGGTGAGGGACAAGTTTAACAAATAGACACCATAGTATTCAGACATGTACGAATTTCTGGTGACTAAACGACTAGGACTTTACATTGCAAGCTCTTCAGATGACGGATTCAGCAGACATTCATTTTGATTCTCATATAACGACAGAGTGCAGATTTCAGGTGATGCGACAGGTACACATTCGATTCTCATATTACGACGGATTGCAGACTTAATGACAGAACAATCAGACAACAGAGTCAATTCATTGGCACCTTGCCGTCTTGACAGACGATAGTTTGTGCTTTAAAAAGGCATAATAACTTTTACCTATGGCGGTAGCGAATGTGACTGATAAGGCCAATTTGCGCTGTAAATATCCGTTCACAGTGGGTGCATGTGAACACGTGGTCATTTCCACCATCATGCACCATCTTACGTCTCAAACGCTCGGTGTGTGACTTATCTGCAATAATTTTCTCCTTTGTCTTTATTCCATTTCTGATGTTTGCCCTCCATGCAACACGTTCAGCGGCGACTTGCTCCCAATGTGCATTATCAATGCCTGTATCAATCATGTCCCGCTTACACACATCTTTGTATCGTAGTAGAGGCCGACCCTGAGATCTCTTACCCATCTGTAATTCACCAAAAAAGATGTCCTTTGGTATTCTACCATCATCCATCCTCCTAGGATGTCCTATCCATCTAAGAAGACTGAGCATGGAATATACCATCACACAACCTGATCTTTCCAATACTTCAGTATTTGTGATTTTGTCTTGCCACTTAATACCAAGAATTCTTCCCAGACACCGTATATGAAAGCTGTTTAAATGTTTCTCTTGGTGTGAGTAAGTTGTCCAGGACACACTGCCATAAAGAAGAGTACTAAGGACACAGGCTTGATAGACAAGGACTTTTGGTTTTGCAGTAAGCTTCCTGTTCTCCCAGACTCTTTTTCTTAACCTGTTCATTGTTGTTGCTGCTTTACCAATCCGGATGTTGATTTCCTGATCTAGGGATAATTTGCTATTTACCACTGATCCTAGATATGTAAAATGGTCTACCATCTCTAGTTCAGCGTCGTCAATAAAGATTGATGGTACCCCATGTGCACCTTGTGACATAATCTGTGTCTTCTTTTTGCTAATTGTTAAACCAAATTCAGAACAAGCATTGGAGAATGCAGATAGTAGACATTGCAATTCTTCCTCAGAGTGGGTCGTAACTGCAGCATCATCTGCAAAAAGCAACTCTCTGATCAGTACCCTCCTAATTTTGGTCTTGGCCTTCAATCTCTGAGCATTGTAAAGGCCGCCATCTGAGCGTGAATGAATGTATATATCATCTTCCTGATCACGAAAGGCATATTTCAGTAGAAGTGAAAAGTATATTCCAAAGAGGGTGGGAGCTAGTACACAACCTTGCTTAACTCCACTCTTGATTTCAAATTCTTCAGAAGTTGCACCATCAAACTTGATTATACCCTTCATGCCTGTGTGGAACGATTCCACAATGGACAGAAGAGTTGGTGGGCAGCCAATCTTCTTTAGTGCCTTGAACAGACCCTCACGACTGACCAAATCAAATGCCTTTGTGAGGTCGATGAAGGCAATAAACAGTGTTTGATTCTGTTCACGGCATTTTTCTTGCATTTGTCGCAATGGGAATATCATATCAATGGTAGACCGGTTCTGTCGAAAGCCACACTGTGATTCGGGGTAGACTTGATCTCCTAGTACTTGAAGTCTGCGCAGAACAATTCTGGCAAATACTTTTCCAACAATACACAGAAGTGAGATACCCCTATAGTTGTTGCAGTCGCTCTGTGCTTTAGAACAGAGTCAATAAAAACATAATAAAGACTACAGTTGACGAGCAGACATCCTGGTTCACCGTGACCATCTTCGTGTCCATACAAATGAGCAAATAATAAGTGGGCAGCTTGGTACTTAAGACATCATCATCTCATCTCATCTCATCCTGTTCCTCTTGTACCTTGCGGTGTCGAGGTGAAGTATAAACTTCGTGAGAGTGCCCGATTATGGGTTTCATATATCGATATTCCCATGGACTCTGCTATTCCCTCCGTCCAACGTTTACGTGGTCGGACTCTTCCTCTGTTTCCATCTGGTCTGTACATCATTGCTTGTTGTGGTATGCTGTTGAATGGTAACCTACTTGCATGGCCAAACCATTTGACTTGCCGCTTTCTAATAAAATCTAGTGCTGCTTTAACCCCCACTTTAGTCCTGATTTCTTCATTTCTGATCTTATCTCTTCTTGATACGTTGAGTATTCTTCTCAGGAACCTCATTTCTGTTGTGATTTTTCTTTTCTCTTTTTCTGTCATTGTCCAGGTTTGGCATTGGTAGCATAGAGTTGGTAGGAAGATTGTGTTATAAAGTGCTTTTTTAGTAGTTATTGATACATGTTTGTTCTTTAGTATTGGTGCCATTTGTCCAATGAGTTGATTTGCCTTATTACACTAATTTTCGATCTCGTCTTCTGATCTGCCATTTAATGATATTATACTTCCTAGGTAGTTGAAACTCTTTACTTGTTTCAAGGGATGTTCGTTTAGGTGAATTGTTGTTGTTTGTTCTTCTTTAGTTATAGTCATTACCTCTGTTTTGCTTGTGCTAATTTTCATGGTATGTTCCCTACACATTTCGTTTAGACTATTCATGTGGTCTTGTAATTCAGCTTCTGATTTTGCTATTAGTGCTTGGTCGTCCGCAAACAGGAGTTCTTTAATGGTTAGATTTGCAGGTGGTTCTTTTTCTGTGTTCTCGTCATGCGGTATTCTTGCTGTCTCTCCTTTGCTGGTTTATTTACATATGTTGTCTATATATGTTATGAATAAGAGAGGAGACAGGGCAGATCATGAAATGAGATTAACGACAACATCTCAAGTAGATGAATAATGGGGGAAAAAACACACACATGCACACACATGCGCGTACGCACGCACACACTCGCGCGCGCACACACACAGACTGCATATAACACAAATAACGTAGAATCACACGACAGTGAGTTATAACACACTTCTTACCACTGGTCTATGAGACAACATTTATATATCTATAAACACAGCAGTGTGACAATACAATGTGTTGCGATTTTATTGTTGAACAGTTGTACAACAGTTGATTAAAATATCAATAAATAATAATACACAAGCGGGTGCTCACACATACATACACAGACACACAGGTAAACTATTTTATATTTTAAGAATTAAGTTCTTAATTACAATCGTTTAGGATTTAATTTCAGTGGTTGCTGAGATGTTTTATGGACAGTTTTGCCTCTTTCAGTTGCTGTTAATTCCTTTGTATGGTCAGCTTTGCTACTATTAGTTCCTGTTGATACGTTTGTAAGAAGAGCATTGAAATGTGAAATGACTGTGGACGCTTTTGCATTGTATATTTTGATACTTTATGTATGGAAAATACTGACACTTTCTGTGGCTTGTGATACTTTCGTATGGAACATTTTGAAACTGCCTGTGACTTGTGATACTTTCGTATGGAACATTTTGACACTGCCTGTGGCTTGTGATACTTTCGTATGGGGCATTTTGAAACCGTCAATGGCTGTTGCGCTTGTAGGAAAATGTTGACACTGTCAATGGCTGTTGGTACTTTTGAAGGAACATTTTGACATTTTCAGTGGCTGTTAATACTTTCGCATGAAACATTTTGGTAATATCTATAGGTGTTGGTACTTTTGTAGAGGAAATCTTGACATTTTCATGTTGTACTTTATTTAAAGATCTAATAAACCCATGTTTAAGAAACAAAAGAGCATATAAGCAGCTCTTATTGCGCGACTATCAATGCTAGCTGCTTGCTGATCGCATACAACAGCTTCAATTTTTATTTTTCCTCTAAAGTACTGGAGAGTTTGTGAAAAATGCCATCATGGTCTCAGCCTGAAAAATATGTAGTCTTAACTGCACATACTAATAGTAGAAAACGGGCAACGCATAAGAGTAAGCTAGGCGGATATCAGAGGACCCAGTATACAGCGCTATTTGCTGCTGATTTTACTTCTCCATCTTCCTCTTCCTCCTCTTCCTTCTTCCTCCTCTTCCTTCTTCTTCTTCTTCTTCTTCTTCTTCTTCTTCTTCTTCTTCTTCTTCTTCTTCTTCTTCTTCTTCTTCTTCTTCTTCTTCTTCTTCTTCTTCTTCTTCCTCCTCTTCCTTCTTCTTCTTCTTCTTCTTCTTCTTCTTCTTCTTCTTCTTCTTCTTCTTCTTCTTCTTCTTCTTCTTCTTCTTCTTCTTCTTCTTCTTCTTCTTCTTCTTCTTCTTCTTCTTCTTCTTCTTCTTCTTCTGCGTTCATCTGGAGTGGTTTTTTCCCCCAGACGTAATTGCGGTGTATCCGGTTAGGCTCCCTTCGGCCGAAACCCTTAGGCCAACACATCCTACTTTAGCGTGCATTTTGTTTTTACCAGGTTAGCATTCCTTGGGGACTCTCACTTTTGGGGTGCCGTCCACATACCAGCTGGTCAAGTTAGAACGGTCGAAGACTTCACGGTCAACCCTCAAGGGAAGGCAGAGGCAGTCCATGGGCACTTTCCGATATCCAAGGAGGCTTCCATAATTGCAGAGCCGACACATAGCGCTCTGGTACTGGGCTCACCCAAGAAATCGTCACGTCCTGCACATGGCTGCTTTATTTCCTCACTTCCATGTATTCGGCATTTCGTTCGCCCCAGGCAGCTCCCCCCACAGACCGGGAACGGTCAGTCTGCAGACGACATCCACTCAGCAAGTTTTCGCTTCGGACTTCCACGTAGTTGATTCATTAGCCAAGTGTTCCATTTCGTGTTAATGAGACGTTTTCCCACCTTTGTCTACGCTCACTCAGTAAGCTCTAGTACAGACTTGCATCGTAACCACTACGTACTAATGGGCCGCTTTGTCACCTTTAGTAACGCTCACGAGGTAGGCTACATTTGCTGCCGGCTCAACACCTTGCCTCCATGTAGCAGAGAGCGAGTAACGGCCAGGCGCTCTCATCCGGGGATCCCTCTTATCCCTCGGATGAGAGCCTTCGAACAAGTATCTGGACCAAGCCTGTAACCGGCTTAGCATCTCACCACCATTTGCAGAGGGTGAGTATCGGCCAGGCTCTCACATCCGGGGGATGTTGACTGAGAGGCGTTCAGTCATATCCCTCAGCGGAGAGCCTTAGACTTAGAGTATGTGTCTGGACCAAGAATTAGTGGCATCGTGCGCCTTAGTCGGTCCTTGACTGCCTATCCTCAGTCTACTCGCAGAACAGCAGATCGTGTCTCTCTTGGCCTGGTCCCTATCCCAAGGCCTGTCTGACATGTAGTTGTGCTTCCGTCGGCAGAGCTCTTGGGGTCATTGGGACGTGCAAGACTCTCTACCACGACAAGGTGGAGACACTTCAGAGGGGGCTGCTGATTTGTAGCGTTGGGAGCTGTGTTTGTGAAGTGGTTAGTACGATTATTCTGAGTTCGATTTCTATTGGAGTTTAGTTGGTACAGAGAGTTTTCTTCTGACCCGCTAGTAAAGTACTATTTCCACAGGGACTTTGCTGTAGAACTCCGCATTCCCACTTCAAGCTTAGAAATCAGCCGCCGGTGTAAGACAACTATATGAGAAACGCCAAATCTGGAGAGAGGCGCATAAGCAGAAGGTAACTAAATCATGACTCAGCTCAATACACGGGACCTGGCTGAGATTTGATCTCGATTGGTCGTTGTTTCAGCATAGTTTCTAGGTAGCCATTGTTAACAGACTACAGCACAGTGTCCAGAAGAAATACACATTCTCATATTATTGATAACCAAGTCTATGAACAGTTAAGGTGGCGGTCAATCTATTGACCATATGACTAAACATGTGCCTGCCGTTATTGAAGGCAGCTTTTACATATTCCCAATATACTCTATAGCAGGTATATCAGAGTAAAAAGTGCTTGGTGGCCACATTATTAATTCATATTGTCTTTGATGTTGCACAATGTTAATTCAATATACATGCAAATACAACCTTTATTCAGAAGAACACAACAAACTGCACATAATACCTGGCACAATGTAAGATATGAATTAAAATAACATACAAAATAACTGTACACACATTTAATATAATAAACTTGTTAACCTTCTTTCAATGATGCCTTGTGAGCAATTAAATCAATATGCAATCTTTTGTAATAATAATTCAATTGTATGTATTGTCACCAAATCAATAAAAGATGAGGATCGAGGCAGAATACTAGCTTGCCGTGGTCCACGATTGTGTTAATAAAGGGCCGCATGTGACCCACGGGCCATATATCTGACGTAACTGCTCTATAGTACGTGCATGGAGATAACGTAATGTTATCAGAAATGTGTGAATGTTAAACCAATGCTATAACCAGATTATCTGCCACGACAGTACATTTTGTGAAAACTACGTCTTTGATATCGGCAGCCAATGTTATCGGCTCTCTAGTATAGGGTAGTGATTCCTGAACCACTTGTGTTCAGCACGAGAAAAGACTTAATACGTTCCATTTACAATAAATCAATCAAGTGTCGTCTTCACAATGAAGTTGGCCTATTAATCTTCAAAACTGTTTCTCTCCCTTATTGTACACTCTGACACACTGCAATTCGACGTCTTAATATTATCAAGTACTACAGGAGACAAATGAACAACGTAAACTGATTAGAGAAATTAGACGTAGACAGTCAAAATTTTTTGGACATGTTATGAGAAGAAATGGATTGGAGAACTTAGTGACAACTGGCAAGATCGAAGGGAACAGACCAAGAGGAAGACCGAGAGGAAAATACCTGGATGGCTTGGCCACATGACATGGACAAGACAGGAACACTGAGCTGATCCACGACACTGGTGATCGAGTGAAATGGCGAGACATGACCGCCCACGCTTTCCGGCATGGCACATGATTGATTGAATATTATCTCCTCATTTCTATGGCTTCCTACCTCTTTCTCGTCGGTCTTCAACTCTTCTCTCCATTGTGGTTATTACAAGAGTGCTAAGACTTTTAATACGGCTGAAATATTTAACTTGACTCTTGCTGATTTCTTTCATCAATACTTCTCTCATTCCCAGCATTTCTGCAACCTGTGTATTTCATTATTTTTGTTTCCACGAAATACGACCTTTTGTATTCTTCTGTGTGCCCATATCTCAAGGGATTCAATTTGACTCTCCAGTTGCTTGTTTATTGTTCTGGTTTCTACCTTATATAATTGTGTTGAATATGTATGACAAAGGACAATTATCATTTGTAATGTATTTTTGTTTGTAAATGTTAATGTTAGTGTCATGTGGTTGAACATCTATTTGGCCATTCCTATTCAGTTCGTGTCTTCTATTTCAATTCTGCCAGAATCTGTTATTATATGTCCAAGAAATGCGATACTTGATACTTGTTCTAGTATTTTCCCCAAGGGCTGTAATACTCTGTGATGACCTCTCATTTCCACTGCTAATTATCACAATTGTTTGCTATGGCTTTGGTGTATTGAACCATAACCCACTTGCGCTTGATGTTTAGCACAGCAGAATGACATGTAAAGACTGCATCTGTAGTGTTGAGTTAACTTTATGAATATTTTATCTTTCCGCTGCAAAGTAACGAATTACTTGTTTATTACAAATGTAACATATCCATTGCAAGATGTTGCGGTCAACCCCAACGCCAGGTTGATTTTCTAGGAAAGTTTACGTTTAGTGATTTGTCATGGTTTTTGAACGTGGAGTAAACGTTGAAGTCCAACTGACCGGTGTAGGGAACGATCTCTCTGGTTGTGATAAATAAACATTAAACACCCACAGGCACTCGTAACATGGAAGTGAATGTTATTTCTATTGTGATAAACTGAGGAGAAATCACACAACATAAAGTAAAGTAATTAGATAAATCCTTATAGCTGAAATGCGCGTCAGGTCTTAGTCAGATATGACTGAGCTACCGTATAACAGTAGACGGTACTACCTGGTTTCTGTTAGCGCCGAACGTTGGGCGGCGCTTACCAAACCCGACACCCCACATTGTGCCAACGGCTTCGGGCGGAAGAGCGCAATTGGGAGGGTACAAGCCTTACCCTGGTGCGAGGAAATGCAAGCTAAAGACAAAATTGTCATGGCAGGGCAGACCAGGCCCTAAGCCTTGGTTGGCGACTGGTCTAGGATCGAAGCTCCGACAGGCGGACAGTTAGAGCATTGCTTTGCTGATCCGGCAGCTTCTGCAGCTTGTCTTGTTCCAGATGTAGGGGTGTTACCTTTCCTCTGGAGTGAACTAGGCAGGCCGAGAGAGGGATCATGCTGCATGGGCAACACATGATCTCTATATTTTAGCCCAGGCTTTGTGCTATGGAGAGGCAATAACTCCATCCCTGGTCTAACTGGTCTCGGAATCAAAGCGAGAGGCAACTGTTACGGGTTATAAGTCCTTGTCAGTTGGCGTAGACATGGGGCGCCACGCGTTGCCTCTGACGGTGGGAGACACCTATAGGTGTCACTGATCAGCTACCGCCCGCCTCAAGCTGGGCAGCCCCCAGCCAATTGGGTGCTGATCCGCCACAGCCTGCCTGCTTCAATGGGTGCTTGGGGCTAGGACAAAATCTGAATCGCAGGCTGTAAAACCAATGCACCAGGTACAAACAAAAATATAAATAGAAACCTCAAGCTACGGCTTGCAACCTGGAACGTGAGAACCATGTGTCCAGGATTTTCCACTGACTTGACCAATATTGACGATGTGAGAAAAACGGCTGTGATTGATGCCGAACTCAATCGTCTTAACATTGATATTGCTGGCCTGCAGGAGACTCGCCTCGCTGAGGAAGGGTCACTCAGGGAAAACAACTACACCTTTTTCTGGAAGGGTAAAGGGCAGGCAGAAAAAAGGCAACACGGTGTGGGCTTTGCAGTGAAGAATTCGCTACTGGGAATGATTGAAATTCCAGCAGGAGGAAATGAAAGACTATTATCCCTGCGCTTGGCAACCTCTTGTGGGTTTGCCACCATTATTACTGCATATGCACCGACACTCGATTCCTCTGATGATGTGAAGGATTTGTTCTATGAGGAGTTAGACTCTGTGATCAAGGCAGTTCCAAAATCCGACTACATTTATATGCTCGGTGATTTCAATGCTCGTGTGGGCAAGGACTCGAGTTCATGGCCAGTGTGCCTTGGAAAATACAACATCGGTCGCATGAATGAAAATGGGCAAAGGCTGCTGGAGCATTGCACCAGTAATGACCTATGTATTACAAACTCTTTTTTTAAAACAAAAGAGATGCATAAGGTCACATGGAAACATCCAAGATCCGGCCATTGGCACCAGCTGGACTTCATCATCACACGGAGACAACATCTGAACCATATATCATTGACTCGTAGTTACCACAGTGCTGACTGTGATACGGATCATTCTTTGGTTGTTGCAAGGGTTAGACTGAGACCAAAGAGAATCTACACAGCTAAACACAAATCTAGCCCCAGGATTAATATTATTAACACTCATGATCCTGAAAAGTGCTTTCAGTTTCAACAGCAACTTGAAGACGCTTTCACTGATACACCAGAAAATTGTACAGTAAATGATAAATGGAATAAACTTAAGGAAACTCTTTGTAAAACTGCCGTAAAGGTTTACGGCACTGTGGATCATAAGAGGCAGGACTGGTTTGCGGCCAACAGCGAGACTCTGCAGCCCTTGATTGATAAGAAGAAGAAAGCTCTCTTAAGAAACAAGGAAAGACCAACGCGTAACACTCTGAGTGAGCTAAGGCAAGCTAGGAAGGATGTGCAAAAGGCTGCCAGGCAGTGTGCAAATGATTATTGGATCAAGTTATGTGAGGCCATTCAAATCGCAAGTGATAAGGGAGACATAAGAAGTATGTATGAAGGAATAAAGAAAGCCTGTGGTCCAGTGATCAAAAGAAGTGCACCATTGAAAACGTTGAATGGAGAAGTCATCACTGATAAGAAACAGCAGATGGACAAATGGGTAGAGCACTATTTGGAGCTTTACTCAAGTGAGACCAAACTAGCGGATAATGCCCTCAACGCCATAGAGGCTCTACCAACTCTTGACCACCTGGACACACTTCCCACCATAACAGAAGTTAAGTGTGCTATAAATGAACTTGCATCTGGCAAGGCTCCAGGTAAGGATGGGATTCCAATAGAGGTTATCAGGAGTGGGCAAGACACACTCACTATACAGATCCACCAGCTAATAGAGCTATGCTGGCGTGAAGGACAAGTCCCACAGGATTTCAAAGATTCAAGCATCATAACACTGTACAAGAACAAGGGTGATCGGAGCGACTGCAACAACTATAGGGGTATCTCACTTCTGTGTATTGTTGGAAAAGTATTTGCCAGAATTGTTCTGCGCAGACTTCAAGTCCTAGGAGATCAAGTCTACCCCGAATCACAGTGTGGCTTTCGACAGAACCGGTCTACCACTGATATGATATTCTCATTGCGACAAATGCAAGAAAAATGCCGTGAACAGAATCAACCACTGTTTATTGCCTTCATCGACCTCACAAAGGCATTTGATTTGGTCAGTCGTGAGGGTCTGTTCAAGGCACTAAAGAAGATTGGCTGCCCACCAACTCTTCTGTCCATTGTGGAATCGTTCCACACAGGCATGAAGGGTATAATCAAGTTTGATGGTGCAACTTCTGAAGAATTTGAAATCAAGAGTGGAGTTAAGCAAGGTTGTGTACTAGCTCCCACCCTCTTTGGAATATACTTTTCACTTCTACTGAAATATGCATTTCGTGATCAGGATGGTGGTATATACATTCACTCACGCTCAGATGGCGGCCTCTACAATGCTCAGAGATTGAAGGCTAAGACCAAAATTAGGAGGGTACTGATCAGAGAGTTGCTTTTTGCAGATGATGCTGCAGTTACGACCCACTCTGAGGAAGAATTGCAATGTCTACTATCTGCATTCTCCAATGCTTGTTCTGAATTTGGTTTAACAATTAGCAAAAAGAAGACACAGATTATGTCACAAGGTGCACATGGGGTACCATCAATCTTTATTGACGACGCCGAACTAGAGATAGTAGACCATTTTACATATCTGGGATCGGTGGTAAATAGCAAATTATCCCTAGATCAGGAAATCAACATCCGGATTGGAAAGGCAGCAACAACAATGAACAGGTTAAGAAAAAGAGTCTGGGAGAACAGGAAGCTTACTGCCAAAACAAAAGTCCTTGTCTATCAAGCCTGTGTCCTTAGTACTCTTCTCTATGGCAGTGAAACCTGGACAACTTACTCACACCAAGAGAACAATTTAAACAGCTTTCATATGCGGTGTCTGCGAAGAATTCTTGGTATTAAGTGGCAAGACAAAATCACAAATACTGAAGTATTGGAAAGATCAGGTTGTGTGACAGTTTATTCCATGCTCAGTCTTCGTAGACTTAGATGGATAGGACATCTTAGGCGGATGGATGATGGTAGAATACCAAAGGATATCTTTTTTGGTGAATTACAGATGGGTAAGAGATCTCAGGGTCGGCCTCTACTACGATACAAAGATGTGTGTAAGCGGGACATGATTGATACAGGCATTGATAATGCACATTGGGAGCAAGTCGCCGCTGAACGTGTTGCATGGAGGGCAAACATCAGAAATGGAATAAAGACAAAGGAGAAAATTATTGCAGATAAGTCACACACCGAGCGTTTGAGACGTAAGATGGTGCATGATGGTGGAAATGACCACGTGTTCACATGCACCCACTGTGAACGGATATTTACAGCGCAAATTGGCCTTATCAGTCACATTCGCTACCGCCATAGGTAAAAGTTATTATGCCTTTTTAAAGCACAAACTATCGTCTGTCAAGACGGCAAGGTGCCAATGTATAGCTGAAATATACACACATTCACAAAGTAATTTCAATTGTCTACCCTCAATCGACAATCTTGTAAAGCTGTTTTACACTTCAGCTTGAGTAATCCGTCTAATCGCTTCACAGATGGTAATGGGAGGCAACGTTTCAGAAAACAAAACAAAGCTTTCCCGTAGTGAATTTACCTGACGAGTTGCAGTGAAATATGTGATGCAATAAATTGTGCAATCTATTGTTTGTGTCTTCGTTATTCAAATTCACTTCTGGAAAACATTGTTTCGATAAATTGAGGAGAGTAGTTAAGAGCTGTAATGAGTCAATGCTGACGCACGGAAGCCAATAATGGATAATTAACATACATGTGAGGAATTGTGTGGAGGTTGGAGATATGTTGTGTTATAGAAGGATGATGAGAACACCGTGGACAGATGGACAGAGTAGTAAAGATATCTTGAAAGAAGTTAACTCACTAAGAGAACTGGTTACTAGAATCAGATGAAAACAAACCACATTATTTGGATAAGAAAAGATAAGAAAAGAAGGGGGTAAGATGTAATATGTCGTCACAACGGGAAAAGTGAAACAGAGGAGAGGCAGTGGAAGAACAAGAAAGAAGATGCTGGATAGTTTGACATCATAGCATGGAGAAACATCAGTACCTGATATGATTGGTATAACATCGGACACAGGACTGAGGACAGACATGATCAGAGATACTACGCGGCATCGACTAGAAGAAGAAGAAGAAGAAGAAGAAGAAGAAGAAGAAGAAGAAGAAGAAGAAGAAGAAGATGAAAAAGAAGAAGAAGAAGAAGAAGAAGAAGATGATGATGATGATGATGATGAAGAAGAAGAAGAAGCAGAAGAAGAAGAAGAAGAAGAAGAAGAAGAAGAAGAAGAAGAAGAAGAAGAAGAAGAAGAAGAAGAAGAAGAAGAAGAAGAATAAGAAGAAGAAGATGATGATGATGATGATGATGATGAAGAAGCAGAAGAAGAAGAAGAAGAAGAAGAAGAAGAAGAAGAAGAAGAAGAAGAAGAAGAAGAAGAAGAAGAAGAAGAAGAAAAAGAAGAAGAAGAAGAAGAAGAAGAAGAAGAAGAAGAAGAAGAAGAAGAAGAAGAAGTAGTAGTAGTAGAAGAAGAAGAAGAAGAAGAAGAAGAAGAAGAAGAAGAAGAAGAAGAAGAAGAAGAAGAAGAAGAAGAAGAAGAAGAAGAAGAAGAAGAAGAAGAAGAAGAAGAAAATAGAAACATTTTTTGCAATGGTCTTGTTTCGTGTTATATACAATTTAAATAAAGTTATATATGTTCAGAAGTATAGTACTGAAATGTTATATCCAACCTATTGCACCGTATGTTAGTGAATGTGAACTAACAAGCTAGGAAGAGTTTGGAGGCAGTGTTGACGAATGGTGCGGAAACCTTAAAATAATGGAGCAGGTAACAATACAAGAGACTCTGCCAGCAAAACATTGTGCACAACTGCAAGAAAGAGACGCAAGGTGTCCATTGGTCATATTATGAAAAGAGACAATAATAAAAAGTTCGTACCCCCTGGGAAGATCAGCGACATAAGAGGCAGAGACAGACGGAAATAAATAATGCTTGATGTTCTAAGACCATGGCGTAGAGCAGGGGTCGCCAAACTACGGCCCGCGGGCCGGACCCGGCCTGCGACGTCATTTCATCCAGCCCGCGACGGTACTCGAACTTGCTTGATATAACGTATGAAACACGAGACATTGTGATACAATTTAAATGTAAATATTATGTTTAGAATGATAGGAGATCTTCACACGTGCGGAGACCTCCTGGCTGCTCTAGGCTGTTTATTTATGAGGCCCTTTTATATATTTGCAAACCTTATTACGAGATATATTCTATTACCAAATGAAGCCGCCTGCCGCGGCTCTACAAGAGTATGGAGTAGCATATCCCATGATACCTTGGTAAAAAATGCATAGGATGCTTGGATGATGTGTTGGCGTGCATATAAGAGCCCAGTCACGCAATGTTCCCGCCTCTTTGGCCTTGAGAACAACTGAGGCCGAAGAGATGCTAATGTCTAATTTTCAGCAGAGGGTTTAAACTCATCCCTTTGAGCCACTACCCAGCAGATGGGCGAACGTGCCCCAAGCACTGCCGAGCATGGCCACTGTTTTTACACACAGTAGTTGAGAGGGCAGACAGGCCCTGTGAAGATCCAAAAGATCCAAGAGGATCTTGATTGTGGATTGACGATTATCTGCTGCGATGTGAGTTTGAATGAACCTTCATAGTTTAAATAGGAACATAGGAATATAATAGCTATGTCTGTGCCTGAGAACAATAATGGAGGGGTATATGCCTGGTAAGAGAAGAAGAGGAAGGCCAAAGAGAAGATGGGTGCAGGATGTGGCGGATGATCTCTATATGGGTGTATCTGAAGCGGGACATCTTGCTTATGATTGAAAGGTTTTCCGGAAGGGTGTTATGGGAGCAAGGTTCTGCAAAGGACATGCTACTGAATGAATGACCTTTGTTCCATCTTGTTGTCTGATAATTGCTGGTGTTTTGTATCAGACTACAGTTGCAGTGTTGGATGACTACCCATGCTGTGATGGAAGATCACTGGTACTGTGAAGGATGATCATGTGTATGTTTATTAATGGGGATGCCTATTTTGTTATTGCATCTAATCATGAATTTTATTTATTTGTGCATTGGCATTATTAATCAAATGTTGTTGTATCTTTTCAATTACATTATTCTGATTCCCTGTACACGGAAATGAATTTCTTCTGATATTTCTAAATCTTTTCTTTTCTTGTTAGCCGTAGAAATAGAATGAGATTCTCTCTGTCTTCTTATTCCTCTCTTCTTCTACGGCCCATGAGCAGTCGACGTTGTGCTATTATCTCTATCATCTCTTTGCGAACGAACGAACTTTATTTTCAAAGGGTTAAGAATTGGGCACGCAGGCCCGTCTAACATTCTGCCCTTCTGTCACTCTCTTTCATACATTATTTCATTCACTCATCATTCAAGGCTAACAGAGAACAGCAACAATATAAAAGATATGCATTATAAAGGCATGGACAAAATACGAACATCAAAACTACACGGCACAGTAATATTAGATAATGGTCTGACACTTGTTATTAGTATTAGCCATGTGGAATATACTGGCCTACCAAAAGGGGACTGGCTGTTATACTAGGGAGGATACTTATTGCGGTTACACAAAGGTACATATAAACTGTATATGTACCTTTGATGAGCCGTAGCTTCACCAGTGACCCCTAGTCCTCTGCTTTCCTTCTGTTTCAATAGGATTATAATTATGTTTCTAATTTAATGTCTTGTTTTTCATTTTCAGATCCCGTGTACTTCACCCTTAATTACGGCTACTAGGAAAACAAAAGTGAATGCCGAGAGTCGATTTTTCAATGAGAAATGGGGAGTAAAGTACTTCTTTGTGGAAACAAAGGACCAAAAAACCAGTTGCGTAATATGCAGCGAAAGTTTTGCCGTTTGAAAGAGTACAATGTTCGGCGTCACTACGAAACAAAACATGTTAAAAGTTTTCTGAAAAGTTACGCTCTGGGAAATATGAGTCCATTAAACGTGGTTGTGAAATACAAAGAAATCTCTTCACGAGAAAATTTGCTGAAAATGAATCTGTCACTCGTACAAGTTACAAAACAGTGCATAAGAAGGCAGAACGAGGAAAGCAGTTTAATGATGACAACTTCATCAAAGAGTGTATGATCGAAGCAGCAAATGACATGCGTCCTAAGATTTGTTTGGAACTATTAGCCTTTCGGCAAGCTCAGTTGTGCGGAGAACAGAAGAACTTGGAGAGAACATAGTGCTACAGATACGCGAGAAAGCTAGGATCTTGTTATGATATTCTCTGGCGCTGGATGAGTCTACTAACCTCTAGAGTACGTCACAACTTCTCGTGTTCATTCGTGGTGTCAATATGGACTTTCAGATAACGGAAGAGTTGGCGTCCGTTTGCAGCATGCATGGAACAACAACTGGGAAAGACATTTTCGTGGAAGTGCAAACAATTTTGCAAGACTATAATCTTCAGTGGAATCCGCTTCCAGGTATTACAGTTGATGGAGGAAAAAAACAAAACATAGCTGGAGTGAGGAAGGGTCTGGTGGGGCAAATCAGGACTCAGTTGGAAGATTTGCAAATTCCGGGCGCTCTGTTCATACACTGCATCATACATCAGCAAGTTCTCTGTGGGAAGACTTAGATATTTATTATGTACTGAAGCCAGTCGTTTCTGCTGTGAACTTCATTCGGGCACATGCACTCAATGGCCGTCAGTTCCAGGCTTTTCTTTAATAAATTTATTCTGAATTATCACATATCAGTCAGGTGGCTCAGCTGCAGTAAAGTCCTGATTCACAGCTGTCAGATCCTACCTGGCTGTAAAGGTTGTCATTTTTGGTCGACATGAATGACCTGAACTTGAAACTTCAGGGAAAGGTTTACCTCGTCTGTGATCTCTATGGTACCATCAAAGGATTTCGGAGAAAGCTGTCATTGTTGGAAGCACAAATGGAAGGATAAAACCTTTCTCATTTTCACTGTTTCAAAGAGTTTGGAGAGATTTTCAGATCTTGACAGAATTGAGAGTGACATTCTTCTGTTCCAGAATCCGTTTGATTGTAACCTTAATGATGTGCCAGTTGAACTACAGTTGGAGCTCATTGATTTGCAAGCAAACGACTTGTTGAAAGAGAAGCACAGAAAAGGAAAACTTGTTGAATTGTATCGCTGCTTACCTGATGCTGAGTTTCCGAAACTTAAGAAATTTGCCGCTGGTATGGCATCAGTGTTTGGAACAACTTATGTCTGTGAGCAAACATTTTAAAAAATGAAGTCTGTGAAGTCAGCACATCGAACGCGATTGACTGATGAACATTTGAAAGCAATTCTCTTGATTGGATGCAGCAATTCCAAACCAAACATTGATGGTATTTTGATCGCCACACGTCAGTTTTACAAATCTCCCTAACCTCTTTTGCTGCTTAGTTTGTGAGATTCGGATATGTGCACATTAGGTCTGATGTAACTATCTTTTTGCTAACGTCGCCTTCTTTGTTAACTTTTTTAGTAAATAAATGTGTTGGTTGTCTTTTTTGTGGGTGTGCATTGCACGACCTTCCTATGATTAACTTAGTTTTTCGTCTTTTTTCCCAGAGCTTTCGTTCTAGCTTGCAATTATTGTTAAAGTTAGTTGTATATCCTTTACAGGACGTTTGCAGTCAACACCTGCATTGTTTTCTGTTGTTGATGTCTTGTCAAGTTTACGTTCAGTAATTTACTATTGCTTTTTGAACGACCGGCACCCATAACATAGCACAAAAACAAGTGGAACGTTGTCTGCCTCCAAATCGCGCGCAGATGTGTTTCAAACGCGGGTATACCAGATTACGAACCGCGTCCGTAAACCTTCGCCATGGAGACCGGCGCAAATATTGCACAGAATGACTATCCGGCCCGTGCTCGTCATTTTCTCAGCTAATCCGGTCCGACGTGAAAAAAGTTTGGTGACCCCTGGCGTAGAGGAATTTCACAAAATAATTAATTCACAATAGCAGGGACCGAGATTTGTGGAGAGACATGAATGCCTAAACTACTTGATAAGGCACACGATGATGATGATACTGATCTACTTGTAATTATATAAAACGCAGATTTGCTGCGTATTTGTAAAACTCTTTTAACTAACAACTAAAAAGAGGTTACAGACGCAATTCGTAATCCCGCATATCGCGTTCGAAACACGGCTGCGGGAAATTTGATGTATGTATGCCGGTCGTTCAGAAAGCAATGGCAAACTACTGAACATAAACATGCCAAGAAATCACAAACAGCCAAACAAGGGCTGTGGTGGATACGACGTCCTGTAAGGGATCAAAGAAAGAAACATAGAGAAATTGGTGAAAAGATATATCGGTTACAAATGTCCCCTTATTTTTCTTACTTGTAGTATCATCTGCCGGCTTCCTAGCCTAGAGGTTAGCAACTTTTCTCCGTAATCTCGTATACTCTCGTAAGTAACGTGACGACGGTGAGAATCAGCAGTGGTTCGAATCGCTTCAGTAACTTACGGGGTATGTGAACCGGCCGCTCAAAAAGCAATGGCAAACTAGTGAGCGTAATCTTGCCAAGAAATCAACAATCAGCTGAAAGATGCTAATGTTGACAACGATCTCCTGTAAAGGATATGGAAAACATTTTTATAGTATCATCTGTTGTAACCAGGGCACCACAATGAACATATACCTAGTGAAGGTCGTCCACCTGTCTTCAGCAATGTTTATCGGTTTGACAATGCCGGATTGTGTACATTTTTAAATTCTTAAGCCTGTTCACTCTTTAATTACTAAGTCTATTTATTCGGTAACTCTGTGTCATCTCAAAAGCTGCCTTATTCACAAACACATTATTAGAGATACGTTTAGAGCCATAATTTGTAATAGCCATTTAAAGGTAAATGATTCAGATCAATTTTTAACTGAAAATTTCACATGCCAAAGTATCGATTACTTGACATGACTTGTAGAAATACGGGCCATATATTTTACATCATATGAACTTGTGGAGTCTCAACTACAAAAGCCACTTTATGTTTTCTTTAGCACTTTATCCCACACTGGGATACAGTCTCTCCCCGACGCACTCCAAGCAATCGTGTCAATAGTTATCTCATCAGTTCCGTCCATGTGCTCCCGGTATTATTAATCGTCCCCGTAAGTTTTTAGGTCTTCTCTTTTACGCAGAATGCGGTAAATATGTGGCCATTGTGAGCCATTTCAAAAGACTCACGGTAGAGGACGAGTTAAAATTGTAAAATAATGATGTATATTGTTAGACCCGTGCTGTTTGTCTTCATTTATTCCTTGCTGAATATAATTAAAGACGGAATAGTGGCGAGTTGTTGTTGTTGTTGTTGTTTCTTCCACTTATGCCGTTAGGCGGCGTGGGGAGGGTTAGTTGGAGTTCCAGCGCCGTGACTAGCACCTTTCCTCCAATTTTCTCCTTAAGTCTTGAGCAGAATTTTAGGATCAAGTAAATTCCCTACCGGTTTGCTAGACAGACGTAGGTTCCTTACCTACTTAACCCATGTATATTTGCTACTAACCACCATGTCACTTCCACTGGTCGCCTGCTGGATAGTTCGTGCTATGCCAAGTAGGACTGACCGACCGACTTATAAATCAAGAGCAGAATTTTTAGGATCAAGTAAATTCCCTACCGGTTTGCTAGACCAGACGTAGGTTCCTTACCTACTTAACCCATGTATATTTGCTACTAACCACCATGTCACTTCCACTGGTCGCCTGCTGGATAGTTCGTGCTATGCCAAGTAGGACTGACCGACCGACTTATAAATCAAGAGCAGAATTTTTTGGATCAAGTAAATTCCCTACCGGTTTGCTAGACCAGACGTAGGTTCCTTACCTACTTAACCCATGTATATTTGCTACTAACCACGATGTCACTTCCACTGGTCGCCAACAAACGTGTTCTGCAATTCACATTAATTCACGCAGCTGGCTGCGCTCTTCATCGACGCACGAGCCGAGTGATCCACCGCTCAAAGTTATATAATGCTCATTTCGTTTTTTTGTGCGCCATGTGCTGAACGACCTGGGAGCCGAACGCGCGCATGCCACACTCGAGTGGCGAGTTAAATGGCCAAATCAAGAAAATTGTTCATGCCTTACAACAGATAACAGATTAAATGCATATTATTTGTTGACATCCTTTGGATGATTTGGTCATCATTTGTTCTTTAAAACAACGTATTTACACGGACCTCGAGGCAGATAGGCTAGGAATTTTCCCGGTGACTGAGTGTTAAATCCTAAACCTGATGATTGACCATCAGGTGGCCTTGGCCACGAAAATGTTTTGCCACTATCGGAGTGGTGTTGACGTAGAGACATGTTTCCCTATCCAGTACCAACGTGTAGTCTTCATTGGGGACTGTTAAGAGAATCCCTTCCGTCACCAAGAATAGAAACTAGCGGGATGTGCAAGAACGGTGTTGGAGCCGCACGTATGCGGAGAGGCATATTATGATGCAACCAGATCATAGTTCAAGACACTACATACTTGCTGGCTGCGATTAGGTCTAGGTTGACAGTGTTTCCTATACATGTTTAAACATGGTTTTAGGCATTTTTCATTGTCAACTAATTACAACCACCCATGCCCATGGTCAAATTTGAGAGGTTAGGACATCATTGCGTTCTGCAAGTCATGTCTAGTAATCTTACACTGTCAGATGGGTATTATATTACATGGGTTTTCTGTATGTCCTGGTCAGTAAACAAGAATTCTAGCCATTAGACTGCATATAAACTACTTTGGAATACAACCTTTATACATCAGCTCAGATAATCTTTTGTGCAGAAATCTGCAGTAGTAAAAATTCAATAATGATAGTTTATGTGTACTGGCAACAGAATGAGCACATACATAGTTCATAATAATTGCTTATAACAAATAAGGTTGACCTGAAGTTATTATAATGCGACAGCAGGATTAGTGTTTTGTTTCAGTGTATGTTTCCGCACAAGAGTAGAATACTCCGTGTACGACTGAAGAGTTATTGGTCTTGGCAAAGTAGTGTTATGACAACACAAGGACTTGCAGATGCTGAATCTATGAAAGATGAGTTTAAATTTGCTGCGAAAATTGTCACTAAACACGCAGTAAAGTACTGGATTAGCTGCAGAATTAATGTAGGCCAATGTTGTAGTGAAGACATGGAAAATCCAGGTCTCGTCGAACCCAGCGCTGGAAACCGTGTTGTAGAACAGGAGGATCTGATGAGGTGAATAGCTGAGGAAGTAGATGGCAACACTGGCCATCAGCATTTTAACAACGCCCTTTCTAGCTCGAATGGCTTCGTTTAACACACGCGGTCCTCTGCCATTTGGTCGAGTTGCAGAGCTTATTCCTCCATTGTTTCTGTAAAGTTTCTCCACGCCCACAAACAGGCGCTTGCCAATGACAGTGTAGCAGACTACCTGGATGATGAGTGGTCCCAGGTAAAATAAAGCACACTCCGTGTATTTGAAAATGCGGTTGTATACTTCGTGTTGACTCCTGTTGGTGTGGAACTGAATGATGCAGAAGTCCCGAGGTGGAGTCTCTGATAACTGCAGTACGCGATTGAACACCGTTGTGGGCGTGGAGCAGAGTCCAGAGAACAACCAAATGCAGAAAATTACGATGAGCACTCTTCTTTTGGTGCAGAATATGTGAGCTTTAATGGGAAACACGATGGCTATGTACCTGGGAATAAAGATAAAAATATGCCAGAGTTAATGAAGAATGTGATAGCATGGCACGCGGGAATACAGATAAAGGTGATGAGGATTAATGAGAAACAAGATGGCAATGTACAAAGGAATTTAGATTAAAATATGTGAACTTTAATGGGAAATACGATAGCAATGTACCTGGGAATAAAGATAAAACCGCTTGGCAGAAAAAAAAATCTACTGTACCTAGAAATAAAGATAACACCTTTTCACCCTTAAATGCGATATACGATGGTAATGTACCCATCATGATCATCAAGTGCCATGCCGAATGGCGTAGGCGTTCATGGCTCTCCATACATCTTGGTCTTAGGTGTTCTGG
Source organism: Cepaea hortensis (assembly GCA_963921405.1). Lineage (NCBI taxonomy): Eukaryota > Metazoa > Mollusca > Gastropoda > Stylommatophora > Helicidae > Cepaea > Cepaea hortensis. Next base: position 143,497,731 of record OY992877.1, on the reverse strand, counting down.
ATAAACTCTGCCATTGATATTCCTCCACGCCACCGTCGCAATCCATCCAGCATCATTTCTCTTGGTCCGCCTTTGCCTCTTTTCACCTCGATCTTTGTAGTTGTCACGATGTTCTCAAATGCCTCTCTTTTCATCACATGACACCCCCCCCCCAAAAAAAAAAAAATAAAAAAAAAAAAAAAAAATTAAAAAATGTTTCCCTCTTTCTTATTGTTGTAAATAATGTTCTAGTTTCATTAGCCTCTTTCCATACATAATAATAAAAATACATGAGCTAAGAAAGGAAAAGCAGTGAAAACTAACCATATATTAAGATACATCAGGAAAGAAAGCAAACTTGTGGATTAAGATGCACATATGAGCTTCCGAAGTTACGCGAGTATAATTTAGCGAAAAATAAACATTGATTTGAATTGTCAAAGGAAGCACAATAAAAACATCACCATCATCATCATCATCATCTTCATCATCATCATCATCATCATCATCATCATCATCATCATCATCATCATCATCATCATCATCATCATCACCATCAAGTGCCCTGCTGATTGGCGTATGCTGTCGAGTCTCTAGACCGATCTCGGTCCTTGGTGTTCTGGGTTATTTCTACTGCTAACATTCTTTCGCCGGTCTCTCTGGCTGTGGGGTTACAACACTTTCTCTCTGTAATCCCGTTTATCACGCAGAGTCTCGCAGCGGAGCGAGAACTGAGGTGGTTCGACCCCCGCTCGTGACTTGCGGATACTGAGCCGGCCGCTCAGAAAGCAATGGCAAACTACTGAGCGTAATCTTGCCAAGAGATCAACAGACAGCTGAAAGATGCTGCTGTTGACAGCTAAGTCCTGTAAAGGATACGCAAAACATTTTAACATTCTTTCGCTGGTTGCGTAACGAAGGGGTTATAGATGCAGGTCATAATCCGCCTACCGCGTTTGACAGCTGCGGGCGATTTGGCAGCAGACCGCATTGCGTGGGTATTTTGCGACATGGTATGGGTTCCGGTTGTTCAGAAAGCAATGGCAAACTACTGATCGTAAACTTGCCAAGAGATCACAAACATACCAAAACTAAAAAAAATTGCTAGGGGTGACTGCGACGTCCTGTAAAAGAAAATGCAAGTAACTTAAAAAAAAAACATTCTTTCATGCCATTGTCTAAAATCAACAAGCAACAGTTGTCTGTTTCTTTCTCTTCTATCGCTGATCTTTCCAATTATCGCAATGTTCTCCAATGCTTCACTTTGCATTATGTGACGGAAGACATTATCTCTCTCTTTGTAATGTTCTACTTTCATTAACTTTTCCTAGGCACCCGTTGTTTGTTACTTTGCCGTCCAAGTTGTTGGTAGTATTAGTCTCTGAAAGCGCATGCCTCAAACCTCTTCCTAGTTTGTTCATTTACATTCCAAGATGGCGGTCAGCATGACCGAGTGGATAATAGCGATTGCTTTCAAACTTCCGGTGTGCTGATGCCGAGGTAGCGGGTTCAACCCCTACACCGGCCCGTTGGACTAAACTGTTAACTTCTTGTCCTTGACTAGGGGACGCATATTACAAGTACCTCAGAAGTCGGAGTGGGTTCGCCTGATGGCTGTGGACACAGGTAATAGGGAACACTAATCCATGCGCAAAAAATCAGTTCAGTGCACTGGAAGAAGTAACACGAGTATGGACTACGTTTGAGTTCAAAGCGAGGGAAGACAAAACAAGTAAACCAATGACCATACAGCAGAAAGGGTTCGATATAACGATTCAGTCCTGTCTGCCTGACATTCAATGCAAGTAATTTAACATATAAGATGCGTTTCATCTTATGAAATGTATCTTCTACTTGGCCAGTTCTGTTCTAAACCGGCGTCCGTGGCTTAGGGGATAGGGAGACGCGTAGAAATCAGCCTCGGGCGATTTAGAAGCAGATCGTTTTGAGGTGATTTCCAAGGTAAGAGACGTCGTCCTTCAAAAAAAAAACAAAAAACAAAAACAATGGCAAATTACTGAAGTATTAAGTGCTTAGTATATCTGGACGACTGTACCCGCTCTGTGGCGAAGGGGTTGCGAAGGCAATTCGTAATTCCCTATACCGCTTTCGAAACACATCTGCTGGCGGGTTGGAATCAGACCGCCTTGCATTGGTTTCCCATACAAACGGTATGAGTGCCCGTCGTTCAGAAAGTAATGGCAAACTACTGAACAGAAAATTGCCAAGAAATCATAGCAATAAATTCTGGGGTTGACTGCGACTTCCTGTAAAGAACTAACTTGATTCTGTTCGTAGCCTCTGTCATGTACCTTCCATCAGATATTATAAATGAAATTATAACCACCAATTTAATGTGTTTGAAAATGTTTTTAGTTTTTTAATTTTCAAAATGTAACCCAAAACGTGTGGAAAGAGAGATAGAGGACAACAGATTGAGAAAATTATTGTCAGTCTTGTGTCATGGCACGGTAGGGAGTCAACACAAGAATTGATCCATGGCGTCGGGCAATTTTTGGAGATCTGATCGCGCACGCCAAGCGGTAAGGCACTGGATAAGGATGATGATGATGATGATAACAGGTGTTTAAAATTGAAAATCTATTTCATCAAAATATAAGATGACAGGGAAGGTAGAAAAGTTGTGATAACTGATGTCTTCTCAAGACAGTCAACTGAAGAAGAAGAAGAAGAAGAAGGTATGTGCGTCCGCGCGCGCGTGTGCGTGTGTGTGTGTATGTGTGTGTGTGTGTGTGTGTGTGTTTGTGTGTGTGTTGTGTATTTTTGTGTGCTTAGGTGATTGCTTGTTCAATTGGTGAGTTACTCCTGCAAAATAATTTGTCAGGTATGTCTTAGTTAAGCTAACTTGGGAGATCTATTACGGAAACTCTCCAGACAGCTCGAGCAACCACGCGAGTATTTCTGGATCGAAAGACCTTCACACCATTATTATTCCGCACAGAAACCTATTCATCAATGTTGTTTTACAGCGACAGCGGTCACAATGTATGTGTAGGCATGCGTAAATCTTTGCAGTTATTTCATCACTCGATGTGATATAATGTGTTCATTTACTCGCCTAGGAGATTAAAGTTCCACTAAGATAGACTAAAATATCGTTCTTTCCTTTGATCTCGCGAATTACTGCCCGCTCTGAAATGGTATCGGAAGTAATGTTCCAGCGGCGTATTATTTATACACTTTGCATTAATATTCTGGAGGCTCTGTGGCGAAGGTGAAACGGGAGAAACGGACACAATTCGTAATCCCCACCCTCTTCGTTCGAAAAACAGCTGCGGACGATTTAGCAGGAGATAGTCTTGCGTTGGTTTTCATACAATGGTATGCTTGCCGGTCGTACAGAAAGTAATGGCAAAAATCTGTTTGCATATTCTATTTACAGGACATCACTGTCAACAACAGCATTTGACTGCTGTTGTTGATGTCTTGGCAAGTTTACGTTCAGCTTTTTGCCATTGCTTTCTGAACGACCGGATCCCATACCAACACGTTAAAACACAGCGCCACACTGTCTGCTGCAAAATCGGTAGCAGCTGTGTTTCGAATGCAGGTAAGCGGGCTCTGTGAATCACGACCGCAAGCTCTTAGCCACGGAGACCGACAATGGCAAACTACTGAACGTAAATTTTCCATGGAATCACAACAGCCAAATACATGTTGGGGTTGACCTCGACGACCTATAAAGGATACGCAACTAACTTCTATGTTTAATATCCTTCATATCACAGTTTACTTATAATGATCGCCACTTTGGTATACCATGTTTGCAGGTTGGACTTAAATTGTGTTAGGGTTAGTCACACAAAAGGAGGCCGAGCTAGCGCAGAAGCAAGCATGTTTCGGGTCGGCCCGGTGATAATGTTATGGATTCTTCCATTGACGCGGGAATATCTAAATCATGCCAGGTCGACTTAAACTAAAATGGAAACTTGAAATATTACGGGAAGTAAACGCGGACGGTGAGATATTGACCACAACACCCATCGGGCGCCGATTGGTTGACAATATGGGGCTAGCACAATATGCCAAGTAGGTCTCAAGACTAGGAAACGGGTAGTTTATGTACGTTTTACTTGTTTTAAATGGTTTCTTAATTACTCAGACAGCATCGTGGGGCATTTTTTGTAACATTGACTTGAATTCCCAGGGCTTCCAGCTTTATTGGCCTAAAAGGCATGTTAAAAGGCACTTCTCAGTTTTTGGTTTTTATTTACTCAATTAAGATGGAGGCAATCTGAGAAAATTGAATTTATTGCATACTGGAAGTTGCAGGGTTAGAATTTAAGGTACTAGCATGTTTTTTCTATATAGAAGTATCTAAAGGCCCGAAAGAAAAAAAAAACATTTGGAAAGACACAATTGTTTCATGTTTAATGTACATTAATATAATAAATTAGGTATACAGAACTTATACCCCCTTCCCCCCCCCCCCCCCCCCCGTGTGGTGACCTGGATCTTAGCAAATTTTTTGTTTTCATTCGCTAGCTTTGAACTCAAACATAGTCCATACACGAACCCACTCCGACTTCTGAAGGTACTTGTCCCTAAGATTAGAACGAGAAGTCACACCCTAGTCCAGTGTTTCCCAACCCTTTTTGTGCCATGCCCCACTTAAGCCTTTCTAAAATTCATATTGCCCCCCCTCCACCGCCCCACGCCCCCCTCAACATATACATTATTTTTAATATTCAAAAATTGAAATGTTCACTAAAGAAACTTGAATGATAGGTTTTAGGAAGAAATCACTAGGTAATTATTGAGCAAACACAGTAAGTAAATGTTCAAAACATATAATGGAGAACTGAAATTCGAGTACAAAATAATTTTAATGAAAGATTGTTCTATATTATTTTAATTATTAGTAATTATTTATTATTTAAATTTAGTGAGATCCTTGCGCTTGATGCTTGCTGCAAAGAGATCTTATGTCAGGTTCCAATTTAGTTAACTTCAGTCTCAAGTCTCCCCGTTTTGTTATATTCAGCCGATGTCTTCCATTTTCGAATTGCCCCCCTTAACAGTCAAATTGCCCCCCTGTGGGGCGTAGGCCCCACGTTGGGAAACACTGCCCTAGTCCAACTGACCGGTGAAGGGGTTAAACGTGAGTCTATTCATTGCCACTTACACCGGAATGACTTAAACAGTAGAGACACTTCACCCATTGGAGGTGTGATAACTTATATATATATATATATATATGTATATGTATATATATATATATATATATATATATATATATATATATATATATATATATATATATATATATATATATATATATATATATATATATGAACTTATTATACGTATATCTACTACTATGTCAGAAATATATTTACTGAACCTTTCGAGATCCTGTATGATGTCTGTATTATTGAATGTAGTCACAGATAGCCATCTCATAACCGTATGCTTTTGCACCAGATAAGGTTTCCTAACTGATTAGGCCTCACACCAACCATCATATGCGGTATCTTACGACACGCTTAATAGGCTAAGGTGTATCTGTTCTTTCCTTCCCCTAGTAAAAACACGGACAGCCAGCTTCTATTATCGAGGCCATTTCTTCCCTTTGTACAACAAACCTTAGATAACAGTAGAATCTGAAGTTATTTGTTTCTAAGTAAGCGATGAACATAACAAACTGGGCTGCTATGTCAGTGCGCTATTTACTATGCTGCCTTGACAATAGAACAGCGGTAACACTGTTGTTAATGTGTTTGCTTAACAAGACAGTGGTCCGGATTGAATCCTCGGCAGTGCTAGAATGATGTCTTTCTATCCTTGTGTTGACTGTCCACCGAATACTTTTCAGCATTTTCCGAGAACTGTCTGGGAAGGACAAGCGGATATTTGCCACCCCATTATATCGTGGGCTAGTATATGTGAAAGCCTAATACTTCTCAGTCTAACGGCAGTATTTACATTAGTACTACGGCTGCTACGACCGTTGGAAAAAGACTAATACTTTGAATTCAAAACCACAGTAAAATAGGCGAATACCATCGTCTAGCTAACATTTTAGCTGAAGATTTCAAAACTCTTCTATTCCATCATTATGACCAGACCCTAAAATATTTTCGAGTTAGTTTTATGAAAGGCTTACCTTAAAAGAAATAAATCAATGGAGTCAAACAGAAGCGAGGATGTATTTTCATTGCTTTGCACTGGAAATTACACGTTCCCATATTTATCTTACAAATTCTTTTTGCCCAAAATTCTGCTGCAGTCAAAATATTTAATCAAAGAAATATTTTAATGAAGAAACGTTGCAATCGATGATGATAGTAGTCGCCTTATGTGCGTCTTATTGTGCTTCTGTCAATATATTTTCATGAAATCAAAACAATTTTGATGACGAGTGTTGAAAGCTGCCCGGGTTAAGCATCAGTTTAGAAAAAAAAAATACCCACAAAAGAATATTATAAAGTGTGTGATTCTGTTTTAAACACATTCTGATTTTCGCCAGTGTTAAAGAGTTCGTGCACTGTGCTGAGAACTCTCTTGTGTGATCTATGGTAGGGAACTGGAGAAATTATTGAGATATCCGTATGCCATAAATGTTATCCTTTCAAACAGAATCAATGCTTGTTTTCGATATCCTAGTCAGAAGTCGCAACCATGTGGCTTCACATCTGTTTCTCACGCTTTAAAATGTTATACCGTTGACCGTTCCTTAATCCATACATCATCACCTCTTTCTGTGGCCTCGTGTCTTTAATACCTGAATCACTCTGGTTGTCAGATTGTTCTCTAGTTCTTCTATCCCTATAACTGGTAACTCTACTTCATGACACCAGATTCGCTGCGAAGGGGTTACGGACTCAGTTCGTAATCCCGCATACCACGTTAGAAACACACCTGCGGACGATTTGGCAGCAGACCGCCTTATGCTGTTGTTTTTTAAATAAAATGGGATGGGTGCCGGTCGTTCAGAAAGAATTTGCAAACTACTGAACGTAAACTTGCAAAGAGATCACAGACAGCAAAAAAATGCTGGGGTTTACTGCTACCTTCTATAAAGGATATGCACCTAACTTTTAACTACTTAATGATACGACATGGTCCATATGAAATACAAAAGAGAACACACTTTACCATAACCCACCCTTAATAGTAAAGTCATAAATACAGTAATGCAATCAAGGCATACTCCCTGAACAATAGCATCCTCCTCCTCCTCCTCCTTCTCCTCCTCCTCCTCCTCATCGTCGTCGTCATCATCATCATCATCATCATCATCATCATCATCATCATCATCATCATCATCATCATCATCATCATCATCATCATCAGCATCATCAAGGTAATCGTTTTTCTTCTTCTACTTCTCCTCCTCTTTCTGCGTTTGCTGCTGCTTTTTCTTTTACTTCTCTTCCATTGTCCTCTCCCTCGTCGTCTTCTTTTTTTTTTCTCTTCTTCCTTTTCGTTCTCTTCTTCTGTCGTTTATCTCAGGCCAAACCTCATAGAGAATTATTCACAATTGGTCGGAGTTTTCACCAGAATGCATTTACAGAATGAATGTAGCCAGTATTACGCCAACCCTACTTAGTCGCCTCTTACGACATGCATTGCAGGTCATTTTGTTATTATTCATTACTGCCATCGTAAGCCCCAATATGACAAGGGTATCTGTTAAGTATTGCTTGATCTGCATAGACTTCAGTTTTAATGCCATCTTTCCCGTAACTATTGCATGATCAATAGGACAGTCTGGCTTGGGTTTCACTCAATCATATCTGAGTTTCGTGAAAATCAATGAGGGCATAATCTTAGTGAATGGTGTTTTAATCAGGTCTTACATATCATTATACAAAGAGGATCTGGACATGGTATCAGCCTGTAATGGCATAATGCAACCTATAAAACCTGCATTTGCGCTACTCCTACTAATGCTGTCAAACAATATGTCTTTATATAAACGAATAAAATGATACGCAGTTATTCACAAT